>JAVJIX010000009.1:8990000-10190000 GCA_036785185.1 Paratrypauchen microcephalus | reverse complement strand
TATAATGTGATCCAGATATGGTGCCTTCGCTGCAGCTGTGGCTGTAACTATGATGCAGTTATGATGCAGTCTTAACCAATAACATAAAGGGCCTATATTATGCTATTTTCTGATCTGTTATAATGTTGTTTCCTCATCAAAAGCATACTTGGAGTTGTGTTTTGTTTCATTCACACGTGTTTAACACATCATTGTGTTTGTCTTGTACTTCTGCTAGAGGTATAAGTGATGTGTTAGGCATGATGTTTACTGTCTTGTCATGGTGTCTTGTTTATTAGATGTTTATTGTTTAGATGTATTAGATGTATTAGATGTGTTAGATGGTTTAATGTGCGCTGTAGGTCTAGGGAGTGCTGCAATTTCAAATCCTGAGTGTGCAACCTGTACATATGGTTTTTGACAATAAAGAACTTAGAACACAGAAATCCTGTATATTTAGGGTGAGTTCTTCTCTCAAGCAGAAAACACTCTGTTCCACCTTGTGATGTTATGTGGTAATACAGGAAGTCCTCCACTTTATTTTTAAACTCCATACACCTTCACTAGAATCATTTGGATGATTTCAGCACTGGAACTGCCAATCTGTACTGAACAAAGGTAAAAAATAGGTCTTAACTTGAAAACTAGCTTCATGAAATCCCAAGTCGAAAAGCATTTTGAGCTTTGCAGATGCAGACAGACTAATAATAGGTAAAGCATGGGGAGGTAAAGCATTCCAGCATGTCTTAAAGCTCACAAGAATCAACTGAGATAAGGCTTGAATCCAGTGTGTCTTCCCAGGCACTTAACACATAAGTGCAAGTGTGTGTGGTTGTTTTGCATACACTTCCAAGCTATCAATGAATGGTAGCAAATTTATCATTGGGCTTTGGACATGGGACAATGAATTCAACCCATATCTACCTTTCTTTTCATGTCTTTTGGTTGAGTGATTCTTTCTGTTTTTCTTCTTGGCCCCTTGAAATTCCATCTCACGCTTCCTTCCTAAAACCAGTAAGAATGTAAATGGATGCCAGATCTTCCAGTTCTGGCCCCATGTTGGATCTGGGTTATAAAATGTGAGGCCAAAATGCTCATAAGATGATAGTGAGGAGAAGGGCAAGTGTCGGACTGAGGATTTTCTTTAAACATAACTTCTTGCTCTCGGTTGGGTCCTCATTCACATGTCTCGGTTTAAAATGTGCTTTATAAACAAAGGGAGAGTGGGCGCAGATCCAGCTCAGTCATGCACACCAAAGTAGAGCGTGTGGAGAAGTGATTTGAACTGAAGTCCTGTTTTTTCTTTGTGCTTAAAGAACATGAAAACATCCATTAACTGCACGCTTTTGTTATATGAAATCTTTTACAGTGCTTTGACTCAGTATCTCTTTCTTTTGTGGTCAGCTGTGGCGACTAGAGATGAAAAATTCAGTTTAAATCAGGCAGCACACTTACTTAAAGAGAGTAAAGCTTTTCCTTATGTGATTCTCACAAGATCCTTTTGAAAATTTACTTCAAGATAGCCTACAGTGGTTTCTTTGTATTCCATTGTTCCTATCTTAGGTCACTATCTATTTTTTTCTGGCGGGGGATACGCCACCTGCTTGTTTTCATGAGATTGTATCACTTTGCCTGGAATGTTACAGAATATTAGCCTGGGAATTCCCAGGCCGCTTCCGTTCGTTTCGAACTGGAAGGCGGCCTGGAAACTCGTCCAAGCGAGAGTCCCAGATTTAGGGCCCCAATCAGAGAGCGGGGAGGGGTGGAAAGACGGTGACGCGTACTACATGACAAACGGAAGCTTGTAGTTTGAACTGACAACTGACATGATTGGCTATGGACTTACGTATACGCTCAATGATAGACATTCATAACGCCCAATAAACGGCCGTTGGCAATCGCTAACCACACCTCCGCTACAGGATTTTTCGAAGCGAGTTTCCAGACCCATATCTCACTTGTGATATGGTCAGGTGTTAACCAGACTAACAGAATATGGCATTAAACCAGTCTAGTTTGCATTCATTGAATTATAGGTGGTTTTATTGCTAAAACATTTTGAGCAGAGTTTTCTCTCCACAGATCTCCACTTTCCTGAAATTTGTCCTGGTGACGTAAACTTAGTGCACATTTAAAATCCTATGGACAGACACGGTAATATAATATTACAGTATGTTAAAGGTGCAACTTTTCTAGTGGAGGGTCTGTCACTGCTTGTTTCTATGAATATGTCATTGCACTGCCTAAGGACGACCGTTGCACTGTTGCACATTTACATTTACTACTGGATTTTACTCCTGTTGCACTGTTGTTTACTACTGTTATTGCACACTTACATTTACTACTGGAATTTTTAGTACTGTTGTTTACTCCTGTTATTGATTTTTACCCCCGTTGCACTGTTGTTTACTACTGTTATTGCACATTTACTACTGGAATTTTTAGTACTGTTGTTTACTCCTGTTGCACTAGAATTACTACTGTTGCACACTTATTTTTATTTATCTTAACTCCAATGCACATTCTACTGCACATGACCAATTCACTGCTGTATCTTCCATTGCACATTTTTGATGCACACTGCACACTTTGGAAATCTGTATATAGTATAGGTTATTTATTATGTTGCACTGTTTTAAGATTTTAGACCGTAGACTTTAGTTTTAACTTTAGATCTCTGTCTTAGATAGTTTTTGTTGTGTTTTGTCTTCATATTGTATTTTGTACACTGTCTTTTTGCACTACCTGGCCAGAGAGAAACGAAATTTCGATTCACTGTATGTTGAACACATATGGCAGAATTGACAATAAAGCTGACTTTGAACTTTGAACTTTGAACTGCCTGGAATCTTCCACAGTATGACTTTAAACAGCTCTACCTTACATTGATTCAATTACAGGTAGTTTTACTGCTCAAAAATACTAGGCAGCCATTCTGACTGTGAGTGGGGTTGCCTATCAATAGATCTGACCTTTAACTTGGTCTGCTTTGGTCTCCATGTAGATAGAAAGGTTTAATACAATACATTTCAGACAAAACAATAACATTTCCAATGAGAAAAGCATTTGAAGCACCCTCCACCAGAAAGGTTACACAATGTGCCTTTAATATTTGCACACATTTGAATATTATTGGCTACCTGCAAATTACAGCATTACCATTTCCACACTTATAGTTATTTGACATAGTAAACAGAAGGATTCAAGCCAAGCATGTTTGCAGCTTGCTTGTTAACACACGCTTCACGTCTGCTCATCTGTCGTTACATCATTTACTTGGCTGTTATCAAAGGCTGGCTTATACAGAGGGACATAAATCATTATTTTAACTGCTGCTGATGAATTCTTATGTTTCTTATCCAAATATCCAGCCACATCCACCAAAAGAAGCCTGCCAAATAGATCACAGAATATATTATGCATAATTTTGTTAAATTAAAATGTACCATTTTCTTGTTTCTATGGATATGCCATTGCTCTGCTTCAAATGGTCCATAATATGATATTAAACAAATCGACACTGCATTTATTCAATTACAAGTGATTTTATTGCTTAAAACTATTTAATTAATTGCTTAAAAAGGCATTCTGACTGTGAGCGGGGTTGCCTCTCAACAGATCCACAGGGCATCACAAGAGAATTTTCCATTTGAGAGAAAAACTCAGCCTAAATAAGCAGGCTTTGTGTGTTAAACATGTGTGAATGAAACAAAATACAACTCCAGGTATGTTTGTGATGAGGAAACAACATTATAACATAGATCAGAAAATAGTGAAATATGGGCCTTGTATAGGGAGTTGTGCACTTCAGCATAAAGTGCATTGAATACTACACCTAAACCACTTGTTGAAGTGCATGTTTCTGAATAGGCACTAAAGTTATTGCATATATTTGTTTATTTTTCTTAGATTTTGCAGCTAACTGTAGTAATTTCACTCTAAACCCATTAGAAGTAGTAATGCAATGATGTCATCTGATCTCTGCATCCAATTTGGTGCGGTTCGGGCAAATCCACTGCTCAAACTGACTGTGTTGAGCTCTGAGCCTGCATATCTGTGTCACTCACTGGCTTTGTACCCCGGCCTCCCCCTCTGTCTCTACTGAAACCACATTTCCAAGCTGCTTGTTCCATAGCACTGCATCGTCAGGTCAAACACACTGCAGCAGCTGGCTCTTGTTTCCAGCACGAGGCCGAACTAAAAGCAATATTACATCTGCACTGACAGACTGTAAGAACAGAGCAGCTGTACTCCGGCTAATTGTCCCTTGGCTAAAACGCGATAGTGACCTTTATTATGTTTGAAAAGTTTTCCAAATGTGAAACGCAGGTATTTCCTCTGGCAGGAGCAGAAAATGCATCAACTGCTCGAACTCTCAAGGGAACTCTAGTAATTCTTTGACAAGAATTCACAATAGACCCAGCTAAGTAGTGGTGGAAGAAGTACTCAGATTTGTTACTTAAGTTCTTTTACTGGTTTTTAAATGTCTTAATGGTCTTGGGCCTTCTTATCTTTCAGAACTGCTTTCCCCTTACGAACCTTCACGGGCCCTGCGCTCCTCCGGCAGCTCCTGGTCATTCCCAAGGTCAGGACACAGACTCACGGAGAGGCGTCTTTTCAGTACTACGGCCCTCGTCTATGGAACTGCCTGCCGGAGGACCTCAGGGCTGCAGAGAACGTTCACGTTTTTAAGAGTGGGCTCAAGACTCACCTGTTTAGCTTGGCCTTTGATTGACTTTGGTCGTCTGTTTGCTTGTCTTTTGTTTGTTCGTTTGTTTGTTTGCTTGTATATCTGTTTGTTGTTTGTTTGTCTGCTTGTTTGTCTGTTTGCTTGTTTGTTCGTCTTTTTTTTTTTTTTTTTTTCTGGCAGCACGGTGGCTGAGTGGCTAGCACTCATGCTTCACAGCAAGAAGGTTCGGGTTGCCCGGGCCTTTCTGTGTGGAGATTGCATGTTCTCCCTGTGTCTGGGCGGGTTTCCTCCGGGCACTCCGGTTTCCCCCACCAACCTAAACATGCACCATAGGTAAAATCCTCCAGCTTAGGGCCTGACCAAAGCATAAATAACAAAACAAATTATGGGGATGGTCCCCAGGTCAAATATAGAAACAACTTCTCCGGTGCGAGATCAATAAAGGTCAATCTTCTAATCCTTGACCACTGTAAGGCACATTGTGCTACAATTTTTGGATGAAAAGCGCTTTATAAATATTGTTTGATTGATTGATTGATTGATTTGAAGTGAATGTATGGATACCGGAGTAAAAAATACAAATGAAAAAGTATCACATGAAAAAAAATCTACTTAAGTAAAAGAATTAAAGTACCAGGTTAAAAATGTACTTAAAGAGTAAAAAGTATTTCCTATTATAAGCATATTTTGAGGTCTTATAAAGTTTCAAATGTACTGATTTTGATAAAGATTTGCTGAATTTTGTTCAACAGAAACAAATGATTTTTTTTTTTTTGTAACAGTTTTTCTTTGTATACTTTTGTTTGCTCAAACTATGTGGTAGGGGCAGAGTCTATGATGTCCTTCACGAGAGCACCTGGGTGACATGAGGTGTGGCCTTTGAAAAAAACAAACAAAAAAAACAACCTTTTCAGCAGTTCTCACATAATAATAGAAATACTTTAACTTTTCAGTCTAATTCAAAAATGTAGTGGAATAGAAAGTACAGATACCTGCTCCCAAATGCAGTGACGTGAAAATATTAAGTATCCACACAAAAATGTACTTGATGGTGCATTATGTAACTTTTCTGGTAGAGGGCCTGCCACCTGTATTGTATTAAACTTATCTATCTCCATGGAGACAAGCTTGGGCCAAGTTACAAATCAGATCTGTGAAGAAATTAGCCTACACAAATGTATGAATACATACTTTTAAATGTATATTCTAGCCATAAAAAGATCTGCAATTGTATAAATGCAAGATAAATAAGCCTAATGCCATACTGTGGAACCTTTAAGTAAAGTACATTTATGTTCCAGCGAGACAGCTTGACAGACAAAATCTGCTTTTAAACTGTTTTTCTCCCCAAAATAATCCTCATCTGAGTGCACTTATGTGAGTTTGCTTCTTACATCTACAGAATTCCTTAAAGATAAAGAAATGTTTCAATCAGTCAATCAGCTACTACATCGACTAAAAATCCAGCTTAACCTCAGAAATCCCACAAACATTAACGTTAACATTTGGCCGGCCTGTTAAAAGCATTGACATAGATTTAGCTCATGATACTATGACCCAAAGCACTGTTAAAATGCCAAGCAGGATCATAAAAACTGTGAAAATAGGACGCTACAGTTTTTACGAGAGAACATATATACAGTAAGTATTCATAACTATAGCTTTTGAGTGAGATATTTTAGCATTTCTTAAAAACACTAGCTCATTTCATATTTTTATGAAAATGTGTTGTATCATTTTATAATGACATGATGACAGCTCAGTGGAGATTAAAGCTGACCTATTATACAAAATTTACTTTTCAGAGCTTTAAAGGTCCCATGGCATGAAATTTTCACTTTCTGAGGTTTTTGAACGTTAATGTGAGCTCCCCTACCCTGTTTAGGCCCCCCCCCCCCCATGGTTAAAAGTTGCGAAATGTCTAAACTGAGCATTTGCGATCCTTTTCTGCGTTACAAAAAATCGGAGCTCAAACGGGCGATTTTGAACAAGGCACCTTATTGACGTCAGATCGAAAAAAGAAATGCAAATGCAGTTCCACCCCCGTCTGTCTGTACTCAGCGTCTCTGTAAATCACGCCCAGAGAGTTTGGACTGCGAATGCGCTAGGCAATGCGAAATGCCTTTTTTTATTTGCCTGGAGGCACGTCCGAGTATTTCTAGGCTCGGAAGTCCTTTATCTGAGCCTCTGGACCTTTGAACAGCAGTGGTTTAATTTTATTTTCTGTGGAAATGTGTTTATTTTTCAATGGAACGCTTCAAATCTCTCCCCCCGTGCAAAAACACGGAAATGGATCAGCTGAGAGCTCAGAGCCGAGAGCGGAGAGTTTGGCCACGCCCCCACCCTCTACTACTATAGGCCAGCTCTTTTCTCCTCATTTGCATTCAAGCAACAACGCCCATTATGGAGTGTTCAGAGTGAGAAAAATTACTCTTTCTCATGCACTGAGTGTTGATTTTGAAGAAGGATTCATTTACAGTATTAGGGAACCATTAAGGAGCCATATAAAAGCATCAAGAAGTACCATGTCATGGGATCTTTAAACCATGTTATAGTTGTTTACCCTTCTTATTTACCCTTTTAAAGTTGTATTTAGTGTGATTTGTGCATGTTTGAGTAATCTTTAATCACTTATTTTCAAGATGCCATATTACTGATCAACCCTTGTTTCACCGCCACTGGCATATGTCTGCTTTGTATTTACTTCACTCTTCAATTTTATTTTCTTAATCGATGATACACGTACGATTCAGCAGCGTTGTGTAGTCATTTTTGTACTTGTTGTAGTGATGTTTATGGCAGCGTCAGGTCCCACGGGGCACCGCAGTTTTCTAACGTGGAACCTAGGGTACTTTTTTCTCTTATTAAGTCGTTTTAGAGGAATATTGCTATTTAAAATGTGCAAATTATAACATAATGATCCAAGTGTCATAGATTATGACACTACAAAGCAGACATAAGCACGGTATGTGATCTTTAATTTGTATCATAGATGGAAATGGAATACATACATTTTCCAGTTTTTTAAGATTAGATTTGATTTATACGTAGAAGAAGGGATTTGTTTCATTTGTTGATTATATACTGAAATATTTGTGTTTTGGTTATGAAAATAAAGTTTGAACTCCAAGGATCGGTCTATTTTAGCATTTAATTTGAGTTACTTTTCCCAGCGACTTGTTTATGGAAGCCTTAGTATACGAGGGAGCGAGTGGCATACAGCTCCCAAATGAGTCCCTGTGGTCTCCCTTATGGCTCATCTATAAATGCAAGGGCAGCTTGTGTCCTAGCAGGTCACTATAAACTATTTTACAACAGGCTAACAATGCTGACTGTGTGCTGCGGCTGTTTCTTTGAGAGCTTTAAGGACCATGTTGAAAAGGATTGATATAGACACTGGTATTTTTACTTGTGGAAAAAAAGAAACAAGAGGCAGAGGAGATGGATTTCACAAGCTTCCTGATAGGCCCTTGACATGCCCACTGGGATCTGCCATGCATGAACTTTGCCCCCACGAAGGTAAAACAGCAAGGGCAATTTGAACGCCAATTAAACAATTAAGTAATAGCGGGGAGAAATTAAGAATTGGAGTCTTATTATAATTTTTTGCTAACAATTTGAAATGTCCCATAAGGTATTTTTTGTTTAAAAGTAGCCAGGAACATGCCAGTGCTTGAAAAGTAATAGTTTTATTATTTCAAGCTTGTTTAGACTAGAGCACAGAAGATCCCTCATGCTGTCATCTAATGTCCTTGGTTCTCCGCTAACCCAAACCCCTGCTCCCCAGAGGCCATTTTTCCTCACGATTCTTTGTTTTAACAATTTTCTGCTGACACGCTCAAGCCTTTCACATCTACACTTTTATTTGGATTTGAAAATGTTTCGGATTTAGGGCAGGAAAAGTTACATTTTTGTATTTGTATCGATCGCTAAGTGACACAAGCATTGCAGAAAATACATAGCACTTTCACAGCCGATTGGGTTGTGCTGTTAATCACTGGGAGTCGGATGCAGATGTTTTGGGGAACATGTGGTCAGTAGTGTGGGAACTCAGCTGGATTTAATGGACCTTATCCTCCTTCTGTTGTTGTTTGGATGTGAACACAAAAGTATTGCCGATCAAACTATCCTCTTTGGGCCTTCCGCTCATGGCCAAGACAGCCGATAATGTCAAAAAGTCTGGACAGCTACAACAATATACACACAATAACATTTAAGTCAAATCATTCAATATATTTAGATTATAAGATAAATAAATACATTCCTGACTAATGGATGATTGATTAAAAGAGAAACCTGTGACTTTGGCATGTTTGTGTGTTTTTCTACTTGTTTATTTTGCTTCTTGCTAAAGCAGATGTGCATTTTCTCAGCACTTTTAATGCTCTTAAAAGGTTTATCAAGATAAAATGTTAACCTTTTTGACCTTTCAAAGATCAACAGGAGTTTGGTGATACCTTTGGCCTATATAAGAGCCAGAGCATTTAGTTTTGTTTGGTTAAAGATTGAGAAGTGTGTGAGTGGCTCAAGTGCCCAGAGCTATACAGGAAGTGAATATCTCCACGGAAACACAGCTCGGCAACACTATCTGTCAAGTGTGACCTGAGGCTCTTAATGGTGGGTCCCAGGAGCCAGCTCATTCCTTACATTTACCTCATTCTCGTGTAGAGCCCTGCCCACTTTGTTAAAACCCTCATCAGACTGCTCACTTGTTTATACTCACGACCCTGTGTCCTGCCTTTAAAAGCCCTGCATTACCCTCAATTTACCACAATTAAAACAGAATGCGTGAAGCTTTGGCACGCCGGAGTCCTCTGGAGCTCCAAATGAGCTGTTGAGCTGATAGCAGCTGTTTGAGCTGGATCTGTGACATGTTCACATGTTCCATTAGACCTGCTCTCCCAGACCAGAGGAGTGACTGAGTCCAGATGTTGTCCGGGCAGCAGGACCAGGCACAGGGACCTTTCACTATGAGAACATCCTGCGCAATTAAATCTGGAGCTGTTTTTATCAGCTTTGTTTATGGCTCTGGGAGCTAGTGCTTTGTGGTATTATTGTCACAAGTCTCAGTCACAGAAAACGGATACCTCATTGTGATCTGATTACATAAAACAAAAGTAAATAACATAGTGTGGTTTACAGAAGATGACTGAAAGAGACTCCACAGTCAGTCTGTTGGCCTGTGTTCTTGCTTGTGTGTGCTTCTCTCAGATGAAAACAATAATGTTTGTTTTCAGATGATGGTGTTTGTGTTTTGGTGCAGTAGAAGTCCCTCTGCTCAGACACTGGACACTGATGAGCAGCACATGAACACTGCTGCAGCCAGTAGCCTGTGTCCAAATCACACAGCTGTGTTCTCAAGGGAAAGACTGTCTCCTTTAGGCACTTCATGTAGAAGCAGGCTTTTCCCTTCAAACATGTTTCATGACTCCACATTTTAATAAGAAATTATTCATGAAAAATAGCGGTTCTGTTTGAACATGTTTATTTGAATATGTTTATTTTCTCATAAAATTTAGCAGTTTCTGCTTTTTGTTTTGTTTTGTGTTTTGTTTTGAGGGCCATTAAGCTTATGCAGAATAAATGTTCCTTTTTCACCCTGAAAGCTTCAGTCTAAATTATTAATTTTGTTTAAAGGTACAGTGTGTAGGATTCGTGGCGCATAGGTGGTGTAGGTACCATGCACTTCCTCTTTTGGCTACGGCAGACCTCGAGGGTCACCCGGGCGCGCCGTAACGCGGACAGCTCGCGTACCCGCGCGCACCCGGCGTTGTGCGAGCTCTCGCCGACAATTACGGTATAAATAAAACGCTGCCGCGTTCACTGTTTTTTTTTCTTTTCGCATGAAAACACACATTCCCGATCGTGTACCATGACAATCTACACATCAAATGAAACCTTACAGTCTCCTCTTTTTGACTATGCAATTCATTTCCCGGCACAACAATCACTCCCCGAGCACATGGGGCTTTTATACGGAAAAGCGTATTGTTGTTGTTTGTTACTTAGCTTACCTTTGAAGGCTCTGGACAGGTCAAACTCTGTATTTCACCATAAGCTTGGTCTCAATCTGTCCGTAAGGATCCAGCGAATAAAATCCAGTAAAACAATTTAGTCCAAAACACGTGTTAGATCCATTACGACGTGTGATCCGGCAACATGCTTGTCGTTGTTTACCCAAAACCACGAGCCTTGCCGAAGGCGAAGGCGGAGCCCAAATGCGGCTCTCGTAATCAAAATGGCTGCCTCTACATGGGGTCAATCCCCCTTTTATGTGACTATATCTAAGTCCAAAAGAATACTTTGATTTCATGATGGAAGTGAAAAGGCTTGGAAAACAATGTATTTTTGAATGGGTATCTTCAATTTCGGTAATTAACGGGTAAAAATCTTACACACTGTCCCTTTAAGAGGCATGCCTAATTTCATGACTTCATAACTTAAATACAAAATGCCCTCATTATCAGAGTCACAGCATTCAGTCTTGACCAACATTTGCTTATCTTGATGATAGCAGTAAAGACATCATGTCAGTCTCATCCCCAGCACTGGCTTGTTTTGCTTTACTGTGCTTTATTGTGAATGCACAGTGTTTTTACGAGATGTCATCTGCATCTAGTTAACACTCTTGTGGTGCATGTCTTGGCTCTGATCTCTGCTTTCTCCACCGCCTGTAGGCTGCATGTTCGTGAAGAGAAAACATCTAGTGGCGATATAGTACCACATCACAGATAAAGTGATATAAAAGTAAAGTAAATGTGCTGATTGGGGAAGTTTCAGTTAGAGCAACACCTCAAAATGGCACAAACCTGGTGCACATATGCCATTTGTGATGGGTTACTTACGTATGTGCAAAACTGTAGTTTCAGAAATAACAAGTGTGACTATCAGAACACAACATTTCTTTACACTTTAGACTTTATTATCCCCAAGGGGAAATCAATTTCAGAGCTCATTTAACACATATACACAAAAAACTACAGCACAGCCACACAGACACATTACAAAAGACTTTACAGCACACTCAGCAGGCCCTGTTCAAAAATGCTATGCTTGAGGGGATCAAGCTTCTGCACCTGCTCGCCCTGTACCTCGGACCAGAGGGCAGGGGGTGAGGTGGTCCTGTAGTGGGTTGACATTGTCTACAACACTTATCCACTTAAACTATGACACATTGTGGTGACAAATTATTAAGAAAAATGTATTACACATTCAAAAAACAGTTAAGACCTTTAGCCTACATTAAGTGCACTTTTCAGTCACTTAATGAAGCATAAATGAATGAAAGAATATTCTGTTCTCTGAGGTGCATTATAACATTGTTTACTCATTAAAAACATACCTGGATTTGCCAGTGCCAGATGCCAGTGTAAGACTTTTCACCAAAAGACTTACACTGGGTGGAATTATATTTTTAAAAAAACAGCAACTGTTACCATAGCAACCAATAGCATTACCATAGTGGCGTCACCACAGTAGTGTTAAAATTCCTACAATTACCTTTGCTGGAAAAGAAACTTAGGGAGACTGTTTGGACTCAACATTTTACACTTTTGGCACAACTCAAAACAATATTAAATGGATATATGAGAAAAGTCAAATGCAAACCAGGTCATGGTTAAAAACTTGCCCTGGTTAAATATATGGTTTCTTATCAGACAAAGGGATCATGCTCTTGTTGTGGAATTTCTATACGACAATGAACAAAAAAACTGAAAAGTCGTTTTGAATGAAGGAGTCCGATTTATTGAAGTAACTGTGGCCACAATCGCTGCCTATCATGTCCCTAACAGAAAGTGTCTGTCCCTAAGCTGGTAATTATAACAACGCATACAAAGATTTTATACCCCTCGGGGGGGCATAGGGCACATGAATGATGCAAATACATAAGCTAAGACATAATATTCTTCCAAGGATAGGTCAACAGAGGCTGAGTCAACACAAGCCAAGACACAACACTCAACAAGTTAGTATTAACAGGAGAAATAGACTTTTATGAAGGCACAAGGCCGGAGTGTCTACACAAGATAGCAGGATTAGAGCTAATTATTAGTTATTAGTAAGCTAGTTCCACAACTCACAGCCATTAATCAACAACCTAAAACCAGTAAAGAGTAAAAACTAAAGTAAAGTAAAGAACACTCTCAAAAATAGCTCTCAAAAGTAAAAAAAAAAAAAAAGATCATGATATGAAATTATTTACTACTTTATGAAACATAGTCACAAAAGAGATTAGAAAGGCCTGAGCCTCCTTTTTTTTTTATTAATTCCATTAATAATTCAAAAGGAAATGCTGAAGAGATCTGGTAGAACAGGAAAATCAAATACAGGAAATAGACCAATTAAACTGAAAATTGAGGAAATGTATATGAGGATGTGGGTATGGTTGCTAATGCCCTTAATCATTATTTTGTCACGTTCATAAGAAATCCTGATCAAAAAATTTAAAGTTGTGCCTTTGAATATGCATGCCCCTACATTGACATTTACTGAAGTGACACAGTCAAAGGTAGAAACAGATATCTCATCTATCAAACCATCAAAGGTAAAGGATATTTTCAGTATTAATACAATTTTAAAATCTAATAAGGTGTCATTAATTCCATCGATTTGTTAAATTGTTAATTGGTCAGGAGTGTTTCCCACTGCAGGGAAAACGGCTGTAATCACACTCATCTTCAAATCAGGTGAACAAATGGACATAAGCCATTATAGACCTATAAATATTCTACCAGCAATTTTAAAACTTTAAGAAAAATGTATTTCTTTGCGCTCAGTGCAATTTGGATTCCGGAAATTCCACTCTACCAATACAGCAAACGTCTATCTTAAAGATCCCATGACATGGTACTTCTTGATGCTTTTATATGGCTCCTTAATGGTTCCCTAATACTGTAAATGAATCCTTCTTCAAAATCAACACTTAGTGCATGAGAAAGACACATGTACAAAGTCAGAGTCATAATCTCTCTGTCTGAACAACTCATTCTGGGCCTTGTTGCTTGAATGCAAATGAGAAGGAGACAGATTGGTTAGAGGGGGGAGAGAGGGGGGGGGGGGGGCCAAATGCGCCGCTGGTTCCTTGTTTTAGCGGTGCGCTGTGCCTGGCCCCACTTCCGCGTGTGTAAGAGCAAAGGAGGAAAGGACAGCCTTTTCAATGAAAAAAAAACACATTTTTACAGAAAATAAAATTAAACCACTGCTGTTTCAGAGGTCCAGAGGGTTGGGTAAAGGACTTCCGAGCCTAGAAACACTCACACGTGCCTCCAGGCAAATAAAAAAACGCATTTCGCATTGCGTAGCTCCTCCGCAGTCCAAACTCTCTGGGCGTGATTTCCAGAGACAGGGGGTGGAGATCCAGACGGTGTTGGAACTGAATTTGCATTTCTTTTTTCGATCTGACGTCAATAAGGTGCCTTGTCCAGAATCGCCCATTTGAGCTGTGTTTTTTTCAAATGCAGAAAAGGATCGCAAATGCTCAGTTTAGACATTACGCAACTTTTAACCATGGGGGGAGGGCCCTAAACAGGGTAGGGGAGCTCACATTAACGTTCAAAAACCTCAGAAAGTGAAAATTTCATGCCATGGGACCTTTAAAGAAAACATTAAGGCAAAATTAGATTTGAATTAGAATTAGAATTAGGGGGTGTTGTTGGGGCCATCTACCTTGATCTGAGAAAAGCCTTTGAAACGGTTAAATCTGGCCAATTTTGCTTAAGATAGGACCTTTAAGATGGGAGTTTGATCTGTCACATGCCGATGAGATATACAAAGATTCAGTTTTAAATCTATAAATTCTCTGACAGTGAGAAGAGCCTGAGTTTCCCCATGAGTTTCTTTTCTTTTTTTTCTCGATTTTCTCTTAATTAATTGATTGATTTGACTTTGGGAAAAAACAAATTAAGAAAGCACACAAATACAGATCCCACAGTGTTTTTGTAATTCACCAGTACTGTGTGAACAATGACATCAATGGCATGAAACTAATACAAAGAGTACACTGACATTCGGAGTCCATTGAGGCTGGATTCTTCTAAATTCCTCATAATTTTCAGCATTATATTTTATAAAGTCAATACATGTTCTTGCCCTTTATGATATTAGCTGCGTCTGCTGGTACTGAATAAACATAATGTGTTCCCTTGCTTTCTGAGACAACTGGAGCCTTTACAACCACCACAGAAACCCAAAACGTTTTACCCATAAGCCCCTCTGTTTCTTCTGCCGCTGTGTAACCCCTCTCCCTCATTCTCTGTGGCTTTGGACTCACTGATTGCATGCGTCATTCACATTACCCTATGTTAATTTCCTCCTCTTTCAATCTCTCTTCCATCATTTTTAACTATTTAAAAAGTAAACAGAGCTTGACATAGTTATCCAAGGAACAATGAAGGAAAGTTTGGTTTGAAAGAAAATGCAGGAATATTGGAATTTTGAACTGTGTGGAGTCCAATGAGGCCATACTCCAGGAAAGCCAGACAGGCAGAGTGGTTTTGTGGGTGCGGTGCCTGTTTTTACAGAGAAAAGATGCGATTTACCGCACACAGAGTGAAACTGAACCTGCAGAACACACATGGTCTCCCTTTGTTTGACTTTTCATTAGCTAGAGCGCATGCAAAATGTTCAGACCTAAACTTAAAACAACGAACATAAAATAAACATTTCTGTGATTAAACAATCAGAAAAAAGATGAAGTTCCCCTAAAGTATGAAAAAGTTCTCAGTCCCAGTATGATTGCAAGATATAGAGCCTTGATGAGTCTTGTTTTGTACTCACAAATATCTAATGGTCCTATTTGAAGCTAAATCCATTTTTAATGTGCTAAGTGTTTTCTGAGTCTTATGTTTTTTAATGCAGTTCATGGGAGCTGTCATTAAAAGTGCTTTATAACTTCCTGGGGAGGGTCTACCACCTGCTTATTAAATCTGTGAAAAGGCACGTGGCACGCTTACTCTGAGAATGGATGTTTTTCGGGGAACATTGTAATTGGAAAAATTGATAAGTATACTGTCAATCATACTGTGGAATATTTCAGGTAAAGCAATAACATCTCCATGGAGACAAGCAGAAAAACTTACAGATAGCTCACCTAAGAACAGATACAATGCTGCAGAACAGAAACGCTGAAAGTTTTCAGTCCGTTTTTGTTTGCGTGGGCTGCTGCAGTTCTGTCGACAGAGGAGGTCTGAACAAGTCTCTGTTGATAGCAGTGACGGACGATGTTGATGTGCTGGAGATACTATCAGTTTTATACAGAGCAGAAGATGGGCCAGAGCGAGATGAGGGAGCAGAGATACTGTTGTTTATGAATGACTCCTTACATGGGGCTTTCCAACCACTGCCTTTCAACTCTACAGCATAGCAACATGAAACAGAAGGGAAAAATAGGAATAGGGGTGAGAGCAAAAGTCATTATTGGCCAAATGGGAGTCACAAGGGAGTGTGTAAGTGTAACTGGCAATGCCTCGCCTTCTCTGGTTTCGCATGAATCATTCTCTCTCTCTTTTAAACGTTGCACATACAAGCTTATATTTCACATACAAGCTCTTTAGTTGGAAAATAATGAATGAACCTGATTACTTTGTGTGTATTATCTGTCAGGAGCTCCACTGTAATAACTGGAATGCGGGTTCTTTTTATTGCGTACACAAAATGCAATACAAACTTACTAAATTTTCAAGGACAAGGTCGGAATAATGTGTGATGGCGGGTCATTCCAGAATTGGAGGACACGGTAGCTGAGTGGCTAGCGCTCTTGCTTCACAGCAAGAAGGTTCCGGGTTCAATCCCCGGGTCGCCCGAGCCTTTCTGTGTGGAGTTTGCATGTTCTCCCCGTGTCTGGGTGGGTTTCCTCCGGGCACTCCGGTTTCCCCAACCAACCCAAAACATGCACTGTGGGTACCTCCAGCTTAAGTCCTGACCAAGCCAAAGCAAGAAGATCATGGAGATGGTCCCTGGGCGCCCTAATGTGTGCTGCCCACTGCTCCTAATATATAATATATATATATATAGGATGGGTTAAAATGCAGAGAAGAATTTCTCCAGTGTGAGATCAATAAAGTCACTTCTTCTTATTTTGGCTTTAAAATTCTTGAAAAATAATCCTTCACTTTTCTGATTTTCTGCTACATATTCATCAATAATAGGTAATAAACTATCAAATGCTTGATTAGCTCAGCTTACAGTCAATTGTACAATTTTTATTACATGATTTATTTGGTTTATTTATTTATTTAGTCTAATCACAGTAACAGGGTTGCAGGTAACAGGGTTGCAAATCCACACTAATGTTAGCTTTATCTCAGGAGTAAAAGTTAGCTGTTTAGCTAGCTGTTACTGGTAATCAAGAGGAATTTTTTATTTATTTTAATTTTTTTATTTAACCTTTATTTAACCAGGAAAAGTCCCATTGAGATTCAAAGATCTCTTTTTCAAGGGAGTCCTGGCCAAGAGGCCCACACAACACAACTCACAAGATAGTAATTAAATATAAAATCAACACAAATAATAAAATGTAAAATGATAAAATGATAAAATGTTAGCGACACAGTTAAACACATTTGCATATCATCGATTGCATTTCCAGGTCCTTTAAAACAAGCATAGGCACGAGTGTTTGAAGCTTATTTATGCAAATAAGTAAATGGGAAAAAAATTGTCTTATTCTGATCATGAGGTAGAGTGAGACATTCAATCAAGGCTATGTTATAAAAATATGAAAACTAGAAGAGAAGACAAACCGTTGCTCTGCCCATTCTTTTGGAAAACTGATGATGTCAAGTCCAGGTTATCATGTGGTTGTGCTTTCTTCTTCTTCTACCAGGCTAAAAATGTTCTGGTAACAGGGCTGCATGCAGGTTGTGGTACACATGTTCTATGAATAATAATTATTATTTGAAATATTATGTCTATTAAAACAAATATTCCCACAGTTACAAGAGATGGCAATGAAACAAATTATACAAAAAAACAAGAAATTAAATTTCAATTTTAACTGTTTTATTTGAGATTCAATTTGGCCATTAGAGGGGTGGACAAGAGGAAAATTGCATTTTGGGGGGTATTCCAGATTTATTCGGTATTTAAAAAACTACTTTCAAGCATTCTTTTCTCTTAGTTTTTTTTTTAGATTTGGTCACAGGACAAGTAAATTAATTTAATGGGTAAATTAATTTAATGGGTGACCTCCAATTCTGGAATGACTCTGATAAAAATGTAACTATCCCAATCAACTTTCTACCTGCCCAAACACTACATGGTACACATTGATTGACAGCTCATAACCTTTTCCTATTTAACCTAGAGGGGCTATGGAGAGTCGTAAAGGTACAAAACTGTCAAACACTGAAACACTGCTTCTCCACAGAACTGACCTATAACTTGGTCTGATCTTCATGAAGATAGAAAGGTTTAATGCCATACTGTGAAACCTTCCAGACAATGCAATAATATCTCCATGGAGAAAAGCATTTGACGGACCCTCCAGTAGGAAAGTTACACAATCCACCTTTAAGGTAAGAGGAACTACAGCCCACCCAAAGTGTAAAAAGACAATATGATTTGTCAGTTTCTTTCATTGCAGGGAATTTCCAAATGATGTCTATTAAATTCTAAATTGCATATCTCTTGAGCGGCCGTGGAATGTAGCCACACCCCCAAGAGAAATAAGCCCCCCGGTAACACAGTACTTAGGCTGAAATCTTATTTAAAAACTACTTAATGTTCAAAGATTGTGTGACCACATATTTGGCTGTTTCTCTTAATGCTTTTGACACTAAACATCATAATAATTAACCCCAGGTAATAAAACATGATTTACAAGCATGTTATTCAAACCAACTTGTTTTTTTTATTTAATATGGCCTTAAGCTCAATTTAAATCTATTTCACATGTAAATTAGAGTAATTAGTGGAAGTATGTGGAAATATCACCCGGCCTATTCATTTATGTCCTTTACACTGGACATTGAGTTAACCAGTCTAACTAGTTTGTGGCTGCGCTATGATTAAAAATAAATAAATAAATAAATAAATAAATAAATAAATAAATAAATAAATAAATATGAAATTAAAAGGGAGTCTAAAAACTTTTTGAGTTGACTGTAGAAGTTTGTCAGAGATGTTGGTCATCAAAAAAAATTGTTTTTCTTAGGTTGACACATGGATTTAACACTATTACAGTCCATTACAGGGAACATGTTACAATATTCTGAATAAAAATGTAAACGCTAAGGTGTTCATTAACCTCCAAATCAAATAGAAAATCACACAAAAAAAACAAAAAACAACTGAAATACAGTAATTCCTCATTTATCGCGGGGGTTAGGTTCCAGAAATAACCCACAATAAGAGAAATTCGCGAAGTAGGACAACTTTATATTTTATGATTATTCTACATGTTTTAAGGCTGTAAATGCCTCACCACACACATTATATACTTTTCTCATACTGGAATGAACCTTTTCTCACATTTCTCTCTCGTTTGAACACTCAAACTTTCATAGATTTTCAACAAAATGTATTAATAGTGAAACGTGGGGGCTTTGCCGGGAGTCCCGCCGGATGCGCGAGGGGAGCGGAGACATAAGTCACTGGATCCGCAGGAAGCAGTGCGCTCATCAAACGGCACTGCCACGTCCCAGGACGCGACGCGCACCAACCCCTTGGGGAAGTGCGGGACACGTGTACCCCTCATCGTGGTCAAATCCGTGACAGAGCAGCACGACCGGCGCGAGACTGCGCGTACACCGTGGCTGCGAGAACGAGATCGAACCACGGCGCCCGGACCGCGTCCTCTCAGCCCGAACCACAAACCAGCCGCACAAAACCAGCAAAGAGCGGTACATGGTGGTTTAATCCTGGTTTAGACCTGGTTTAGTCCCGGTTTAGTCCAGGTCTAGACCTGGTCCAGTCCTGGTTTAGTCCAGGTCCAGTCCAGGTTTAGACCTGGTTTAGACCTGGTCTAGACCTGATTTAGTTCTGGTCTAGACCTGGTTTAGTCTGCGTTTAGTCCTGGTCTAGTCCTGGTCTAGTCCTGGTCTAGTCCCGGTCTGGTCCTGGTCTAGTTCCAGTCTGGTCCCGGTCCCCCCGCGTCCCCCATCTATCAATCGGCAAAGGTCTACAGTCTCTTAGCCAATCAGGACGCAGAACACAATGTTACACTATAAAAAAATGTTACACTATAAAAAAAATGTAAAAAATAAAATAAATTCCGCGGACAGTGAACCGCGATAGAGCGAGGGACCACTGTACACAATTTTTTTTCTTAGGGTCCCAGGAGGATATAATAAGTGTGGTGAAGATAACAAGCAAGACCATAGAGCAGTAAAATTTGAGTCCTTATTTGGTTCATATATATATATACAGTATATATATATATATATATATATATATATATATATATATATATATATATATATATATATATATATATATATATATATATATATATATATATATATATATATATAATTTTTTTTTTTTTTTTTTTTAATGACAGCTTGGGGAGTTGAATAAAGAGAATTGCCATGTGAACTACTATATAGGATGTATATTTTTTCCCTATATAAATAATGATTTGGATATGCAGCTGAAGTTACCAACATTCCCTGGAGATGTGATGTTAACTGCTGGGCTTTTGCATTTTGTATTTTGTTTTCAGACTACCTAAGAAACTTTTTGGGTTGTTTCCTAATGCGTGCTTTGTGTCACTATGGTAAAAGTGATGTCACCACAAAGCAGAAACAGGATAGACATGTTTAGTTTTTTAACATTTATCCCCATTATTTTTATAAATCAGTTACCAAATATAGTTAAAGGGACAGTGTGTAAGATTTTTACCTGTTAATTACCGAAATTGAAGATACCATTCAAAAATACATTGTTTTCCAAGCCTTTTCACTTCCATCATGAAATCAAAGTATTCTTTTGGACTTAGATATAGTCACATAAAAGGGGGATTGACCCCATGTACAGCTGCAGAAGGACATTTGGGCTCCGCCTTCGCCTTCGGCAAGGCTCGTGGTTTTGGGTAAACAACGACAAGCATGTTGCCGGATCACACGTCGTAATGGATCTAACACGTGTTTTGGACTAAATTGTTTTACTGGATTTTATTCACTGGATCCTTACGAACAGATTGAGACCAAGTTTATGGTGAAATACTGAGTTTGACCTGTCCAGAGCCTTCAAAGGTAAGCTAAGTAACAAACCTCGTTTTGTGCTTTTCCGTATAAAAGCCCCATGTGCTCGGGGAGTGATTGTGATTGTGCCGGGAAATGAATTGCATAGTCAAAAAGAGGAGACTGTAAGGTTTCATTTGATGTGTAGATTGTCATGGTACACGATCGGGAATGTGTGCTTTTATGCGAAAAGAAAAAAAACAGTGAACGGGACCGCGTTTTATTTATGCCGTAGTTGTCGGCGAGAGCTCGCACAGCGCCGGGTGCGCCTCACGCGTTTGTGCGCGGGTACGCGAGCTGTCCGCGTTACGGCGCGCCCAGGTGACCCTAGAGGTCTGCCGTAGCTAAAACAGGAAGTGCAATAGCACCATCCACCTATGCGCCACGAATCCTACACACTGTACCTTTAATGAAGACATAAATACATATACTTATAATGTAAACTCTAAATGTAGGCTCTAAATGTAGGCTTGGCATAATTTTAGATAATAGACTAAGTTTTAAAAAACACATTAAAAAGGTTTGCCATAAAATAAAATATAATCTGTCTACTTTTACACAAATGCAATGCAATGATACTACCTCACTTAATCTTTGGTGTTTCATGCTGGTCACAAGCCAACCAAACCACAATAAAACCTTTAGAATCTCTTTATAAGCAAGCACTTAAGATTCTAACCACGGAAATACCATCACTGACAGATATTAACTAAACATAAAATGCTCAACTTTCATAATACAATTAAACTGGCCAAACTAAGATTATTATTATAAATGGTCTCTCTTCACCCCCACTTTCACAGTTCATTACAATAAGATCATCCTCAAGCCGGGTAACCACGGGGACTGCACCTTTGGACAGTCCTCATTTTTTGTCACTGCAGCACATCAATGGAACAATACTCCCATACATATCAGAGACTCACCATCAGTGTTGGGAGTAACTTGTTACAAAAGTAATTAATTACTGTAATGCATTACTTTTTGGTGTAACGCAGTAATGTAACGCATTACGCACAGGGAAGAAAATTGGTAATATATTACTCGTTACAATGCCAGTAACGCACATTACAATGCATTTTTAACCTGCTTTGTTTTTGTGGGTTTTGCGTTTTCTTCATACAAAGTTCGCGGATCACCGCGAGATCAGCTACTGAATCTGATAAGTCCGCGCAGAACATTACATTTCATACAAAGTTCCGCGAGATCAGCTAGTGATATAAAAGTCCACGCAGACCATTCCATTTCCTTTTACTTCGTCTCGAACTGGCAGACTGACAAAGGATGACAGAACCAGAAGAATCGGATAGTGCTAGCTCCTAGAGGGCAATACAGCTGGAACTATCTTAATAGCTATACATATGGGCTATATTCACAGATGTGTATACCAAATGTGAAAATGCCATTTGCTACAGAATTGAAGAGGATGGCAGTGAACAGGTGCTGGAGTGCATGGTAAGGTGTGGCAAGAAGGGAAAGGACGATTTATCTTTTGGTATTGTAAGCGGGTAAGAAGCAATTACTGAACATGTTGGTTTTCAGTCTGCAGGCTCCCAAAACCTCCTGGATGGCAGGTGAAAGTCATGACACATGAGAGATTTGCACTGTAGATTGCCAAATCCTTATTTCCAGTCATTTTGGTGAGAGTAACTAAAGTAATGCAAAAGTAGTGTAATGCCTTACTTTTTATTTAGAGTAATATTGTAATGTAAGGCATTACTTTAAAATGACAGTAACAAGTAATAAGTAGTGCATTACAGTTTTTGAGTGACTTGCCCAACACTACTCACCATCATATCACACTTTTAAGACTCTTTTAAAAAAAGTGGTTGATTGAGAATCAGCACTGCACACATTAATTTCCTTTTAGAGTCACTTTTTTGTTCTATCCTGTTTGTTGTGTTACTGAGGGGTGCCAGATGTATGTATGTTCTGTGTGTGTATTTGTTGTATGTATTGTTAATGTTTTACCAAGTGTGCATGGCTGTTACTATGAGTGAGCCTGAAAGCATGTAAATAGTGTAAATAATTTTGTATGTACATTGTTTTAACCTGTTTTTTTCTTAGAATGACAATGTAACATCTGTCCAGGGACTGCAGATGAAAACTAGCCTCTTGGCTAAATCTGGTGCATTTACAGAAATGTTCATTAATGTACACTGTCCCTGTCAAATAAATAGATAAATAAATAAATTGAAGATTATCAATAATGTGGCACCACCACCATTGAAAAAGTTTATCGATTTATCATCTGATCAAATGGTCAGAACAACCAGGTCAACAATCAATGGCCAATGTGTAATGCCAAAATGGAAAACATCATTAGGACAATCTGAATTTTCATTTGGAACAATCTCAGAATGGAACAAACTTCCAACTGAGCAAAAATTATGCAAATGATTCAAAAAATTTTGCCTGGAAATTAAACAACAATTTCTAAGTGCAGACGTGTCAGCATTAAAGTTGGACTAGACATGAGAAGGGGGAAAAGAGTTTTAATTATTTTTTTTACTAATTGATGAAATGTATTACAGTCACTGTAAATATTATAAATTGCATTGTTTTTATGCTTTATGTTCATTGTTTGTAATGTCTCAGGAACTGCAGATGGAAATTATCTCCAAGAGCTAAAGTCTGGTACAAAGCATCTTTTCATTTTTTGTGATTAATGCTCCTGTACATTGTCCCTGTCAAATAAATCGAATAAACTAAACTATAATGTGAATGTAATAGGATCTATAAATAAAAAGCCAGACTGGAGTTTCATGTTTGGATATATTTTGGTAGAGATGAGGTAATGTGACCAGGTGCTCCTTATAGAAAACAGAAAAAGGATGAGTAAAAGTATAATTAAAGGACCTGTTTTGTGTGTGGTAGTAGTTTGACTGTGTCTGTGTATGTGCTCTTTTGGATGTGGCTATGACTGTTCACGGCGCGGTATGTGAGTGACTCAAGCTGCACTGTGCATAGAGCCATGTTTACTGTAGACACCTGTTCACAGTTCACAGCTCATAATCAAGTGTCTGGTTATTAGATTAGAGCCCCTATTACGCTATTTTCTGGTCTACGTTATAATCTCGTTTCCTCATCACAAACACACCTGGAGTTGTGTTTTGTTTTATTCTCACATATTTAGCACACAAATCCTGATGATTATAGGATGCATATTTTATAGGGTGAGTTCTTCTCTCAAACAGAAAATATTTTGTTCCACCTTGTGATGTCACTTTTATAAATTAAAAGGAATACCTGTACATGGCGATAATTGATTACACAATTTTGGCTTTGGACTGCACGTTATTAGTGAGAAAATGCAAACATAGCTCTTGTAATGTGGGTGCATGTGATTTTTCCTTCTCTAATAATGCAAAACAAAAAAAATCGAGCTGCTTGTAATTACAGTATATAGCGGGTTTTTATAATATAATGCAACTCAGTGTAAAAGAATACAGTCTGATTGGACCAATGATCATAATATGTTACAAAATACATTTTAAGGCAGGTATTCTGTAACTAAATACATTTTTAAAGTATTCTTCCCATGACTGTACTCATCATATACTGTATAATCGTCCAACAGTTAAATATATATAATATATATGACATCCTGTGTAGCCGCTGCCTTATCAACAGGAAACCTCACTGTAATAACTCAAAGATCCAGTGACAGGGTCTGATGTGAGGGTGCACACAGCTGTCTCTCCCCAGAAAAGGACCGTTCAACTGCCACCTGCCAAGCCTTCATCACTGCCCGCTGAACCAGTCTACGTGACCTCTCCAATGTGGGGTCAAAAGGTCACAGCGCACGAAGAAACTGGTCTTATTGTTACTGTAATGTGTGTGAGAAAGAACAACGCAGGAATTAATGTTATGGTTTCAACAAAGGAGGGGCCCAAAAAATGGACATGGACCAAATGGGGAAAAAGAAAAAGGTGAATTTATTAAACAGACCTGTGTTGTATAGTAATGAAGTAATAATACTTCACTACTGTACATAAGTACATTTTGGGAGACTTTATACTTTACTTGAGTTTTTTTAGAAAATGATAACTTTTACTTTTACTTCACTACATTTCTGAATTTAATTGCATACTTTTACTCCGATACATTTTCAACATGCCGTTTAGTTACTCGTTACAAAAAAACCCCCTCTACTGACTGAAGGAAGTCAGGACGTGCCTGGGCTTGTTCGCTACTTGCGCATGACAATCAGCCTACACCTGTTGGTTTCATGCAGCTAGTTTAATCAGTCAACATCCCTGATGGAAGAGGAGACAGCATCCACGTCGGCTACAAATGAAGGGGGACCTGACGATGAGCATCCCTGGCCGTACTTAAACACAATGTTCTCTTACGCTGACATGAAGGATTCGTCCTATCAAATGAAGTGCCTCTTGTGCCTTCCAAAAAACATGGAAATCCTATTTTACAGAAACTCCCCGTCCAACCTCAAGAAACACATCGAGGGAAGTTCTAGATTAATGAAAATATTAGCGTCTATATTCCAATTTCAGTAACCATAGCACAGACATTCTAGACACCGTTGTGAAACCTTGAGCATAACATGTAGAAACTTTGTGTGACATTGTTTCGGTTACACAAAGCGTATTTGACGATGTTGGAGCTAACAGGCTACCTAGCTTTTTAGTGTAACGAATGAGAAAGGGCACACAAGCTCAAAAGGACAAAAAATAACATTAACATGTGCCTACTTTTAAAAATTTAAACAAGCGCTGTGTGTTTGTGCCAAGTAACAAAGCAAGGGTTAGCTTCAGACTGCCTTTGCTTGATACTTTTACATTACATTACTTGAGTACATTTATTTTTACATTACTTGTCATACTTAAGTACAAGAAGTTCCAGATAATTTAAGACTTTTACTCAAGTAACATTTCAGTCAGTGACTTCGACTTTTACCAAAGTCATTTTTGGGAGGGGTACCTATACTTTTACTTGAGTTTGATTTTCCAGTACTTTATACAACACTGAAACAGACCAGGTAGTAACAGGCTGGAACAGGCGGGGATCTCCGGAGATGGGCGAACAAAAAACTCAGAGGAGGCAATGTGGAACAAAAATTCAGGAGACAAGAGTTTCAGGCAATGTAGAACAAAAAACTCAGGAGTCTAGAGGTAACGAAACAAAACAGAAAACAACAAAACAGTCTGGCAAAGTCTCTCTCGTGAGCAGGGCTTAAATAACAGGTGATCTTGATTGCCCACCAGGTGAAGGGAATCTCCGGTCCTGGGAGACTCCGCCCAGACACACACACACACACAGGGGAAAGGAGCGAAGGGAGCACGTCATGACAATTAACTTCTACGCAAATGAGTAAAAAGTACTTTCCCAGGGACTAAAATTATGTAGTAAAATCTGATTTGAAATGACTGTATGGGTAGTACTAAAAACAAACAAAAACAAAAAAACACAAATTAATTATGAATTACTAGTTTAGTCTCAAGACAACAACTGCACATTACAGAGAATAATAAGATCATAATGAGCAGTTTCTTCCCCTTGAAGGTCTTATATTACACAAAATTGACTCTTGTGAGCTTTAAGTCATGTTATAATGCTGTTATCTCTACAAAAGTTATGTTTTGTTTCATTGACACATGTTTGAATAGCTCTTTATTATTAGTCTGTTTACATCTCCAAAGCCCAAAATGCTCTGTTCCACCTTATGATGTCATGTAATTATGTTTCAAGTTAAAGGTCCCATGACATGGTACTTCTTGATGCTTTTATATGGCTCCTTAATGGTTCCCTAATACTGTAAATGAATCCTTCTTCAAAATCAACACTCACTGCATGAGATATGACTCTGACAGTCTTCATGAGGCTAGATATGTGTCTAAAATGCTTTATTCTGGGTGTTGCTGCTTCAATACAAATGAGAAGGACAGAGAGATTGGCTAAGGAGCGGGGGGGGCGGGTTTCCCCCGCTCCTCAGCGCAGCTCGGCACCGCTGTCTGCTCTCTTCCGTGTTTTACACAGGAAGACAGATGAGAGACTTTGCAATGAAAAAAAGCATATTTACACAGAAAATAAAATTAAACCACTGGTATTTCAGAGGTCCAGAGGGTCGGGTAAGGGACTTGCGAGCCTAGAAACACTCGGACGTGCCTCCAGGCAAATAAAAAAACGCATTTCGCATTGCGTAGCGCATTCACAGTCCAAACTCTATGGACGGGATATACAGGGACGCTGAGCGGAGACAGAGGGAGGGGCTGGAGCTGCATTTGCCGATCTGACGTCAACAAGGTGCCTTGTCCGAACTCGCCTGTTTGAGCACTGTTTTTTTGTAACGCAGAAAAGGACCGCAAATGCTCAGTTTAGACATTTCGCAACTTTTAGCCATGGGGGGGGGGGCTAAACAGGGTAGGGGAGCTCACATTAACGTTCAAAAACCTCAGAAAGTGAAAATTTCATGCCATGGGACCTTTAACAGATAATTTTCCTTAGCTAGAACTAGGTAACTACCTTTCTTAGTTTAGTACAGATTGGCTGAAATTATCCAAATGATTCTAGTGAAGGTGTATGATGTTTAAAAACACAGTGGAGCACTATTACCACATGACATCACAAGGTGGAGCAAAATGTTTTCTGTTTGAGAAAAGAACTAATCCTAAATATGCAGCGTTTTCTGTGTTAAACATGGGTGAATGAAACAAAACATAACTCTGGTATGTTTTTGATGAGGAAACAACATTTTAACAAAGAATATAGCGTAATATGGGCCAAATCATTGAGAATATAGGTTTTGTTTTGACTTTGTGTGAGTATTATTTTAATCTTAGAAAACACAACACAATTACATTTTTCAGAATCTTAAAAGACTGCCTGGAGCACAGCACACTTTAGTTTACACAGTTACAAACAGAAAGGAAAACAAATCAAGGTCAAAGGTGCATTGTGTAACTTTTTCTAGTATATTTCTAGTATCTAGTATGTCATTGTTCTGCCTGGCATGTTCGACAATATGACATTAAACAGCTCTACCTTTCATTTATTCAATGACAGGTGGTTTTACTGCTCTTAAATGCTTAGAAAAATAGGCATTCTGACTGTGTGGGTTGGTCTCCATGTAGATAGAAAGGTTTAATACCATACTGTGAAACGTTCCATCCAAAGCAATTACATTTCCACAGAGAAAAGTATTTGACAAACCCTCCACCAGAAAAGTTACACAATGCACCTTTAGCTTTGGGAGTCGAACGATCATTACATGATTATTTTACACATTCCACAGAACAGATGAGTCTTTGAGTAGAAGTACCGCATTAACCAAAGGGAAACAATTTAACCACCGGCTTGCAGGGCCTCATAAAACAGCTAAGGTGCCTAATAAATACAAATGTTTAAGAGCACTGTTTGAAATGTGCACGTCGAAATAGCACGTGGAACCATTTTGTGCACTACAGTAAACAGAGTGAACAAGAGACTTATCTGAATTCTCTTTGTGCAGTCCGTCTGAATGCTTTTACTGATAAGTTTGTTTTGACTGGGCTCAGTACCTGTGTTTGTGGTATAGTGAGGGATAGGGGTTCATAAAACGGCAGACAGACAAAAAAGGAGAAGAATTTTATTTAAAGCTATCATGAAGCATTATAATTTTTGTGATTTAGTTTGATTTGCGGAGGAACTTAGCCTATGTTAGAGCAACAATACAATAATACAACTTTATGGAAAGCAAACAGTGAAATATATTGTTATTGGGATAAAAAATAAATAAATAAAATAAACTGTGCTCAAGAGTATTGGTAATTAATGAAAACTATTTCACTGACCAATTATGTGCATTACTCAGGCCTAATGCATTCACTAATACACATAGATACATTTGTTGTGTGTCTGCACTTTCACAAAGAAAGAGTCTCTTTTATCTTAAATTTAACATAAATTTGTTTTAAGCAGACTAGGGGGATACACATGACCAGTCAAAAGTTGAGACACACAATCTCATTCACTCATCCAACATCCTCCCACCCTCCTCCCTCACCCACTGTCTTCACGAAATCAAATCCTGGTTCTCCTCCAACTTTCTAAAACTAAACAGCAATAAAACTGAAGTCCTACTAATCGGCACCAAATCTACACTAAACAAAATAGACAGCCTTTCAATCACTGTTGATAATTCCTCCATCTCTCCGTCCCCTGAGGTAAAGAGCCTGGGTGTCATCCTGGACAGCACTCTCTCATTCCAGTCACACATCAACAATATCACACGCGCAGCCTACTTCCACCTCAGAAATATCAACCATCTCCGTCCTTCACTCACCCCTCACACAGCCGCCATTCTTGTCAATAGCCTGGTCACCTCACATCTTGACTACTGCAGTTCCCTCCTGTATGGACTCTCCCAAAAAACTATCTATAAGCTACAACTTCTCCAAAACTCTGCTGCCCGGATCATCACCAGAACTCCCTCTATTCACCACATCACCCCGGTCCTGCAGCAGCTTCACTGGCTCCCCATTCACTATCGTATTCAGTTCAAAATCCTACTCCTCACATTCAAGTCCATCCATAACCTGGCTCCCACTTATCTCACAGAACTCCTTCGTGTCACCACACACACCCGCTCACTCAGGTCCTCGTCCTCCATCCACCTCACAGTCCCTCCCGCTCGTCTCAGCACCATGGGGAGCAGGGCCTTCAGCCGCTCTGCTCCCCATCTATGGAACTCACTCCCCCCAGACCTCCGGAACATTCAGTCATTACCAATTTTTAAATCCAGACTCAAGACCCATCTTTTCAAAATAGCTTACCCCACTTAATCATTTTCCCCTGCTGACTGTTTCATTTTACTTATATATATCCCCCAAGGGGCAATAATAAGCAAGCCAGTGACTTTGACACAGGGGACCCGGGTTCAAATCCCCCCCCACCCAAGGGGCAATGAGCAAGCCAGTGTGGGTCCTTGGGCAAGACCCTTCACGGTATAGCCCACCTCATACAATGATGAGAGACAATGAAACTTACTAGATGCCGGCCAAACAGGTCAGGTGCTGGGGAACCAGAGCACCTTGATGAAAAATGGGCTACTGGAACAAGGCGGAAATGGGCGAGATGCGAGAATAGCTCCTGACCATGCATGGAGGGTTCCATCCCAAATCCAGCACCCTGAGACTGTACACGAGCCGAGGACTAGTGAGTGTGGGAACCACTGTCCAGGATGAAACATCCAAAATCCATAAGTACATCAAGGACAAGATGATGTGCCCAAGGAATGACAGTGGAGTGCAGAGGAAGAGGTGGGAAGAGGTAGGACAAACCCCTACATGGGGCGTCCCACTGAAACATAACGAAACATAAGAAATGCTACCAATGGCTGGAGAGGGCTGGTCTGAAGGACAGCACAGAGGCCCTCATCCTGTCCCCTTGAGCACTCGAGCAATAGATCGATAGGCCCAGATCTATCACACCAGGCTGTGCAAAGAGGCTCCTGAGACAGTCCAGCACATAACTCAGTTTAACTGTCAGAAAAGATACGGTGTTTTTGCTATGTAGGACAGCATAAATCTCAGTGTTTTCTGTGTGTATGAAATGAAATGTAGAAAGTAGTAAAAAACAAACAAACCAAAAAACAATTAATGACATGGTGTGTCCAAACTTTTGGCTGGTAGTGTATCTTAAAACGTATCCTATTTTATGAACACAACACACCAACTTTAACCAGATTTTGAAAGGAAAGTGAGGACCTTTTGATCGTAAATATTATTACGGAGGAAAACATGTATTTTGAGCACATGACAAAGCTGTCCTGTGCAAAATGTCCTTCTCAGAAACATTTTCCATGTGGATGTGTTTAAGTGTGTGTGTGTGTGTGTGTGCGTGTGTGTGTGTGAGACTGGTGTTTTATTCTGATGTGTAATACTGACATATAGAATATTTATTGCCACACTAAATATCTACATTTGGGTCATGTGGTGTCAGACAAAGTCCAGTTTGTGTTGGAGTTAGCACCTCCTGGTCCCAGGAGGGCTGTCAGGTTCAAAACTACATGTTCCACTGGGGTTGTGTCTGGGTCTCAGCGGGCCGTCTCTTTCTGCAATGCCATAAATCTTCGCCAAACCCCCTAAAGAGAAGGCGATGCAAAACTAACAGGCTGGTAGCTAATAATTATTTAAGTTTAAAAGTTGTGTGGGAGGATATGGACAAATTGTTTTAACGGTTTATTTTTTAAACAAATACGGAGCATTTTGGTTAGTGCAAAGGCAATCTGTATTTCTGTCAACACTAATGGAGTCCTGTGCTTTCTTTTGTCCCTCAGGGGTCTATCCATCACAGAGCTGCCACGACTTTAAAAGAAAATGTTCATTCGTGTTTCAGTGCATTTATACAATATAATATCAGTATTTTCAAATGCTTAATCCTAATATTGATGTTTTGATTTGAATGAAAGAAATACTATAGAAGTACAGCTCTTTCTTCCTCAGTGTATAATATTTGTTGACATGATAAATTGTATGGAAGTGACCTCTGAAGGCTTTGACCTCTGTCTACTGCTTTCATTTAAATCAGAGTTCAAAGGTCAGCAGTCAGCAGCCATCACCATTTATCACAGAGTAGACAGTAGTCACTCATTGATGCTTATTTTGTTTCATTCACATGTTTAACACACAAATCCTGCATATTTAGGCTGAGTTCTTCTCTCAGAGGGAAAACAGGATGTGCTCACTATATTTTAAACTCCACACACCTTCACTAGAATCACTTGGATAATTTCAGCCCTGGAATTGCCAACATGACATCACATCACAAGGTGGAACAGGGAATTTTGAGCTTTGGGGATGCAGACAGAATAATAAAAGGATTACTCAAACATACATCTGTGAATCAAACAAAACACAACTCCAGGTATGTTTTTAATGCGATAACAACATTATAACATGGCTTAAAGCTCACAACAATCAATTTTGTGTAATATAGTACCATTAAACAGATCAATGGTTCAGGTTTTTAGAAATGTGACTCACAAAGTTATAGTAGCCCCAGTCTAAAAGTGCAAATGCCAAAAGATTAACAAAGGGAAACTGAGATCTTTTAAAGCCAGCTCCCAGACTGCACTGTTTACCTACATTGGTGACAACACGTTTTCTTTTTGTCTGGAGGGGAAACAATCATTCTCACAAGGTTCATGGGCCATTGGACTTCTACCTGTTTCTGATTAGTCACTCTTTCAAAAGCGATAGGTCCTGACATTGCACAGCACAGATTAGATGTGCTCGTGCATGTGCATGTGCATAGATATACGGGAATACAAAAAGTAAAAACCAAAAAGGGCAGACTATAATTTGAAAACAATCTGCTACACAATAATGTTGATGCACAACATTCTAAGCTCACATAGGCTACACAAAACTATGCACGTGTAACTAGAGACAGTAAATATAGAGCCCAGTGGTGTTAATTAAGCTGAACTGTATAGAGTGCAGCAAATAATATTCCGAGGATCGTCCGCTAACCCAGTGTTTCCCAACCTTTTTTGTCTTGTGTAACCCCTGAGCCTTTTTCTCATACCTCAAGTACCCCCTCACTCATACGTGTTGTTAAATCTCCAAAAGTAGAACGTGACACAACAGATTATTAAATGAAAATCATTTTATTTCATCTCCTTAATTTGAAAAATTTAATTCTCAGGCATTTTCTCTCTTTTCTTTAACTCAAATTTACTCAAATTAGAATTTAAATTTTTTTTTAAATCTCCCCCTGCGCCTGGCAGCAACACTGTTGAGTACCCCCTGCAGTGTGTTTGTGTACTCCTAGGGGTACTTGTGCCCCTGGTTGGGAAACACTGCGCTAACCCAAAAAAATGACATTGTTATCCTAAAACTCACTGTCAAGAGATTAAAAAAGGAAATGGCTATTATTGATTAGGCTATGCAGCAGACCTAGAAATCATTATACAGGCCTACTGCATAACAAAACAGATAGGGTTTGTTCATGAGCAGAAAATATAAAATTAAAAACAGTGGTATTGCTATTAACTAATATTAGTATAATTATAAGAATTGAAATGATTACATAATGTTGGCAGTTGATGATTATTGTATTGCACCAGTAAAAGGGACATTGGGCAAACTGATCCGTAAAGCTGGTCACATAATTGGCTGGAAGAAGAAGAAGAAGAAGAAGAAGAAGAAGAAGAAGAAGAAGAAGAAGAAGAAGAAGAAGAAGAAGAAGAAGAAGAAGAAGAACAAGAAGAAGAAGAAGAAGAACAACAACAACAACAACAACAACAACAACAACAACAACAACAACAACAACAACAACAACAACAACAACAACAACAACAACAACAACAACAAGATTGACTTTATTGACCTCACACTGGAGAAATTGTCCTCTGTATTTGCCCCATCCTGTTATTAGGCGCAGTGGGCAGCACATTACTGCGCCCGGGGACCATCTCCATGATCTTCTTGCTTCGGTTTGGTCAGGACCTAAGCTGGAGGATTTTACCTCTGGTGCATGTTTTTGGGGTTGGAGCTGGAGCTGGAGACATTTGTCACAGTGAGAGACAGGAGGACACTGGACAAACTGCTCTCCATCATGGACGCTCCTGCTCACCCACTGCACATAGAGGGACAGAGGAGCTCATTCTCCAACAGGCTCCTACAGCTCCGCTCAAACAGTGAGAGATACAGGACTACATTCATACTATAATACTCCCTACAACTGTACAATAACTCAATCTTATGTAACAGATAACCTTATGCTCTGTCAATCTATAGGATACATTATTGCACTGCCGTTCTTGCCTCCTGTATATAGCTGAGATTTTATATTTTATTACTTATTTTTCTATTTTATTTTGACTTGTACATATACATTTATCTTTATAATTGTGTCTCATTTGACACCAGTTGCTATCTTTTTTGCTATACCGTCTATTGTTTGTTGTTGTTACTCTCTGTTATATATTATATTGTGATGAGTGAGCGACTGAATCCAAATAATTTCCCTTGTGGATCAATAAAGTTTGTCTAAGTCTATGAGCAGGAAGTGAGGAAAGGCTGTGCCAGAGTGTGTCTCTATAATTGTGTGTTTAAAGAAAAAGTAATGTTTTTTACAATCTGAGCCTTATTTCGGTAATAAAACAAGTTGTTTTACTCACCCATAGCACTTTGGTGTTATATGGAGTATTTCCAGAGATGTTTTAGATTTGCGTTAGCCTAGCGCGACTTCTAGCCATAGCTCGGGGCATATAATATATTCCCCGAGCATGTAATACAAGCTCCAAATAACACACACTTTAGCACTTTTCAAATCATAGAAGCTCGATGTCTTAGCCTACGATTTCGTTTGAAGCAAAAGTGGCCTGTAATCCGAGATTTAGGCATAGTTTACAGCTTTGCGTTTCATGTTTGGGTCCCGGGAGCTGAGAGCACAGTCCGCACATGCGCACTGGCCTCCTCATCTACTCGAAACTATGGCTAAATCTCGGATTACAGGCCACTTTTGACCAAACGAAATCGTAGACTAAGACATCGAGCTTCTATGATTTGAAAAGTGCTAAAGTTTGTGTTATTTGGAGACCGCAAACATGTGCCCCGAGAACTCACATGATGGAGATCGCAAATCTAAAACATCTCCAGAAGTGCTCCATATGACACCAAATTACTATGGGTGAGTAAAACAACTTGTTTTATTACTGAAATAAGGCTCAGATTGTAAAAAACGTTAGTTTTCCTTTAATGTGAAGTGCAGTCCCTCAGACTCAGCTTTGACCTGTAGAAGACGCTGACCACACAGACCGCATAAGACTGAGCTGTAGCGCCCTCTGGTGGCTTTAAAACGTAAGACAGCTAAAGCCCAGGCAAATAAATGATTGGTTGCTTTTGGTCATGTGACAAAAACATTGCGATGGCGGCTGCGGCAGCTGTCCGGACAAGCATGGGTTTGACTTTCAGACTTTCTCGGGGTTTACCTGTCTGCAGCACATGTCCTTTTTACACACTGAACAGATGTGGCGACAGTGGCTCTCATTTAGTGAGGAGGGGAAGTTTGGACCACCATGGGACAATAAACAGACTCTTACGGACAACTATAGGTGCGTATAGCTAACCATTAGCCTTATCTGTCAGTTAATAAGAAAGTAGCCTTTAGAATTATGGACGTTATTATAAGGTCATATTAACAGGCATTTAAGTCACTTGTTCTCTTTAAAAGTTGTGTCATAAACCCATTTATTTCACCATCTTTAGTGTATCTTATGGCCAACACAAGCCTAGCTATGTAAACATAACGTAATGTTGTTTTTTCAGGTCTCCATCGAAGTGACGAGGCGAGCTCCAACGCAGAGGACCCTCATGATGTGTAAATATCACAATTTTGTCCCCTCCCAAAACAAAAAGATATTAAACAAAAAGTTATTTATGCAAAGTCATGGCACTATTTTGGCATACAATGAGCTTATTGTTATGTTCCTTTATTTCTAGGGTCAATGTGGTGTATGTAGATCGGTCTGGCCAGAGGATTCCTGTGAAGGCCAAAGTGGGGGATAATGTTCTTTACTTGGCCCATAAGAATGGTGTTGATCTAGAAGGTAAGTGTAACAAACTGTTATAACTAAAAAAGACGTGATTTAAAAGTTGTTTGTTTTTGCCTCAAGGAGCATGTGAAGCATCTCTGGCCTGCTCCACCTGCCATGTTTATGTAAATTCTGATTATTATGACAAACTGCCAGAGCCTGAAGAGAGGTAAGTGGGTCATTTAAAGGTCCTACATTATGCAAAATTCACTCTTGTGAGCTTTAAAGGGATATGCCACCCACAGGTCAAACTTGGGCATCTCCCCACAGTCCAGAGACTAAAATAAGTGATGAAAAGCGTTTTCCTGGTCACCCAGCCATTATTGTCCGAGTCTGTCAGCACTGACCGCCGCGTGCAGCTGCAGCTACTCCGCGTTTGACTGGAGTCTAACGTCGCCAGAGAAAGATTTTGGCCAAAAGGAATTAATTTGCTCGATGCTTTTCTCAATTACTTTCTGTGTAGTGCGCATTCATATCGAGTGCAAATAAATGTGCAAATCAACACGGAGAGCTTGACTTGGTTATTTTGGGTGGGAACTATTTTTCAGTGCGGAAAAACAGCCGAAGCACACACCACGCTGCGTAACAGGGGAACTCCCAACGTGGTGCGTAACAGGGATTCCCCTGTGTGCTTCGGCGATGTTTTTCTGCACTGAAAAATAGTTCCCACCCAAAATGACCAAGTCAAGCTCTCCGTGTTGATTTGCACATTTATTTGCACTCGATATGAATGCGCACTACACAGAAAGTAATTGGGAAAAGCATCGAGCACATTAATTCCTTTTGGCCGAAATCTTTCTCTGGCGACGTTGGCCTCCAGTCTAACGCGGAGTAGCTGCAGCTGCGTGCGGCGGTCAGTGCTGACAGACTCGGACAATGGCTGGGTGACCAGGAAAACGCTTTTCATCACTTATTTTAGTCTCTGGACTGTGGGGAGATGCCCAAGTTTGACCTGGGGGTGGCATATCCCTTTAAGCCATGTTATAATGTTGTTAACTCATCAAAAACATACCTGGAGTTGTGTTTCGTTTCATTCACACATTTGAGTAACCCTTTATTGTTGTCTCTCTACATCTCCAAAGCTCAAAATGCTCTGTTCCACCTTGTGATGTCATGACGTGGTAGTTTTAAAGTTAACAGCTATGTTTTACCTTTCGTTCAGTAGAGAGAGGCAATTCAAGGGTTGAAATGATCTAAATGATTCTAGTGAAGGTGTATTGAGTTTAAAAACAGAGTGGAGCACTTCCTCGAGCACATGACAGCACAAGAGTGTTTTGCGTTTGAGAGAACTAAACTAAATATGCTGAACAAAATTAAACAAAACACAACTCTGGGCAGGTTTTTGATGAGGAAACAACAATATAACATAAATCAGAAAATAATGTCATATGGGACCTTTAACTTTTATATTATCGCAAACAGTGGTGCACAGGCAGCTAAAACATAATATTACTCTTTTAGGGAGGATGACATGCTGGATATGGCCCCTATGCTTCAGGAGAACTCCCGTCTAGGTTGCCAAATAATTATCACGCCAGAGTTGGATGGTATTGAATTAACTCTACCCAAGGTCACCAGGAACTTTTATGTTGATGGGCATGTTCCTAAACCTCACTGATGATGGCCATTCCTGCATGAAATCCACTGAGGTCCTCTCTTGTTGCCATCACTAGTTTGAGGGGGCCACAAGAAGATAATATGGCCAGTTGACAGCCTGTTACCAGATCAAAGATGGGCGCACAATTCAATGGTTAACAGAGTCTAGCCGACCAGTTCAGCTGGTGTTGCACACAAATGGTTACTTAAAAAACTGACAGTCTTTAAGCTTCTTTGGACATGTTCTCAGTCAAACCAACGTCCATGTACATCTCATTTTCACAAAGGTCAAGTGACTTTGTGAATTTGACTTTGTGAACATTCCCTGTGAAAGGTACATTGTGTAACTTTCCCGGTCGAGGGTCTGACACCTTGTTTCTATGGATATGTCATCACTCTGTCATGACATTAAACAGCTCTACCTTACATTTATTCACTTTGAGGTTGTTTTATAGCTCTAAAATACAGAAAAACAGACATTCTGACTGTGAGCGGGGTTGCCTCTGACCTGTAACTTGGTCTGGTTTGATCTCCAGTAAGATAGAAAGGTTCAGTGTCATACTGTGAAACATTCCAGACAAATCAGTAACATTTCCATGGAGAATAGCATTTCACAGACCCTCCACCAGAAAAGTTACACAATGCACCTTTAAAGTTACTTTATGTACAAGACCTCACTGCATTAAAACCAAACAGGGGTTGTATGCATAACCTTTGCATCACTGAAGCCATATAATGAAGAGGTGGTTCAGAAGTAATTCATTTTATGCAATCTGTGACTTTTAAGGTCCTATATTATGCAAAAATGACTTTTTTAAAGCTTTTAATCATATTTAATGTCCTCCTCAAAAGATACCTGATAGTGTTTCATTTGAGTAGTGATATTTAGCAGGTCCTTGTGCCCTCTACTTCCATTTTGTACAATGAAATGGCCTTTATTTCAAGTTATACAAATATGTGTTGATAAGCTGTTTAGAAAGCCAGAACAATGCATAACATAGGATCTGTGTTTATAATATTCAGTGTTACTTGACTGCACTGGTTTACCATGATGGTCACTTTTATTGTCTACTGTAAGCCTCTGTCACATTCACGCACAATTATTAAACCGTCTGAAGAGTTGTGTAATAAAAGTATTAAACGACCTGTGTTTCTCTGTGCTTAAGATCATAAAACGTAGGCCTATATTTTAACTCAGAGCCGTGACTAAAGACGGAACTTTAAATGAAAGGCTTTATAAGCAGATTGTTTTCCTTTTAAACACGCGGCTAGCCAAGTGCTAAGGAGACAAAGGAGTAACGTGGGTTTTGGAGGATTTCTGCCCCGTGTAATTCAGTAAACTGGCCACACCTGCGCAGAGGTGGACAAACATGACGGGGTCACTCCGCTCACACTCCACCAGGGACTTGAGATCATCGCGTCAATTCAAGGTGAGAATTTTTACCTGTCACAAAAACCCAAAGTGCAGTCAAATAAAACTAGTTTAGCATTTACATAGTGTACATGTGTGACATTGTTGATGTAGCCTCGACTGGTAAAGTATACCCTAATTTAATATTAGATCACCATTATAAGGCTGCTGAGATTCCTTTTTTTATTTTTTAATGCACAGTGGATCGCTGTGGTTAAATTATAACTGTATTATGTAGTTTTGGTTTAAGTTTTTCCACAATGATGAAATGGCCTAATCTGCGCTCGCGACCTTTTCGATGACCGCCAAAATCTGATTGATTCTTTTGAAGTGGATACATTATAAAATATGATCTCATATTCCGTGAAAAACATCCACTTTTGAAGGGCTGCTACTTTTGACAAAGTGAGTTAATGACGCTGAAAGAGGCCAAAAAGATTTGAGATGTTTCTCTTAATTCTACAACCATTAGCCCTGTTAAATGTTGCGTGGGGTTTTATTTATTATGAAAATAATCGCTTAATTGTGAAGTTAATGGTAATGTGAACACTGCTCAAGTGTTCTTGTTGTTTTCAGTGATGTAGCCTTCTTGAATTTAGAGCTATATAATGTAAACTACTAAAACTATGTTCTTTTCTAGGCTAAATAAAGGATGAGCACAGGAACAACGACACCATCAAGTTTGCTTCAGGAAACCCAGAGTCTAAGACAAGATGCCTCTCAATCAGCTCTCCACTACCTTTTCCAAGAAGTGTCCAAGATAACCTCTCCAATCCACAACAGTTTTATGGAAACAGAATCGATGTGGATTGGCAACAAAGAAGATGTCTCATGTCATGAGGGTGTCCCTCACAAACCCCTCTCTGCTCTGGTGAAGAATGTTCAAAGCCCCTTAAAGGTGCTGAGCCTCATTAATCTACAGTGTGAGAGGCTCCTACACCAAAGTGAAGACCATGAAGCCGGCCACAGCTCTCTACTGTTTTTGTCTGATTTTGGCTGTTCTAAGCCAGCAGATGAATCTCAGGACACTGCACATCCCTTAAACTATAACTCTGTCAGAAAATCTGACAGTCACCTTAAAAAAGACTGTAGTCCAGAAGACTGTGAGACTATAAAATCTCATCTGGGTTTCCCTGTTAAAGCAGAGGGAGCAGAAAGTACAGTGGACATGCCTCAGACACCAGAGCTCAGGTTCAGTGTTGGGCTGGACCTGAGCAGTGACTGGACAAAGGAGTGCCTCTCCACCCACCACACGTTTTATGACTTTTTACCACAGGCTCCTCCTGCTAAAGCCCTTACTCCTGATGAGCATCCGACATTCAGCTTAAATGAAGAGAAGTGTACTGCAGAGACATTACTGCCCCTCGATCACAATGCGAACATTTGTTTGAATTCAGATGAGCTTCATAATGGCCCTCTACAGTCAGCTGATGCTCAGTTTTACTCCCAGTTTTGCAGTTCACTTGAACAGCAACCACCACATATTAAAGTGAACACTGCCTCCATGTGTGAGGACTCCACAGAGGTGCTCCCAACACCTCATCCTGTGGAATCAGGTGACAAAACCTCTGCTGAGCTTACATCTGCTGAGAAGCGCACTGGCCTGGAGGGTGAGGAGCAGTGTGCTCTCTGGAGGTCAAAAAGGAGGAAACAGTCTCGGCCCAGTCGCAGCGCCTCTGTGCAGGACCCCAACTTCCAGGGTGTCACATTTCGGATGGACACAGAGCTGGATGACACCAAGGAGCAGTGCCGGCTCCGCATCACGTCACAGTACAGGTATAAGCACAGCAGCTTAAAATGTTTTAATTATTGGTTTGCATATTCTACAATGTGGTGATGCCATTCTCTCAGACAGAGGGCAATGAGGCATGTTTTTCCTTGAGGATATTTGGAATAAAATACAATGTAAATTCACAACTGTTGAACCTGGTCTGTTAGTGACTGGAGTCTATAACCTCCATTTTAACAACATTAATTTTAGCTGCCCTTCATCTGTGTTAATTATTGGCCAGTAGAATATTGATGATCTGAAAAGCAGCAGTTGTGTTTATGCCGTTTGATACAGTACGGATCTCCCCAAGAGTGTAAAGAGGACGAGGATAAGAACAAGAATGTCCCAGAAGTCTCTTAAGACCAGCTCTGATGAGGACAGTGACTCAGCGTCTAGTGAAGCCAGTAAGTGAAGGCACACATCCAAACAGTGGCCTGGCCATGAAACAATATGCACACAAATATTCTAAGTATCACGTACTCCCCAGCAGAGGGCGCTATTACACAAGTGTTTATGAATTTTAAGCGTTTGGTTTTTGTGTTTATTAGAAGACAAAGAGTGTGCATCCTGCTGCACAAAGAAAACCCCAATGTGGAGAGATGCTGAGGATGGTACCCCACTCTGTAACGCCTGTGGGATAAGGTACGCCTCTTCTTGTGTTTAAAATCTGTTTAGCCTATTTAATACATTTCATTAGGCTTCATTACCTGAACTATACACACTTCAAAACATAACATGTGCTGAGGCACAGCAGTACTTGCCAAAAGGAAATGTGTAAATGTAGTTTATTAATGAAAAACCTATTTGGTGAGGAAGTTTACTCTAGAAAAGGCCACGCCTCATGTGAAACCTCCAGAATTCACTCAGCACTAGCTGGGCCAATTGGATTTCAGCACTGAAACTGGAAACGAAACGAGTCAACCCAAATGACTCGTGTGAAGCTGATTCTGCTTTCTGATTGGATATTATTATTAGTAGTAGAAAATTAAATGGGCTAATTGTATCTTTCTTTTTGTTAGGTATAAGAAGTACAGAGTGCGTTGCATAAACTGCTGGAATATCCCAAAGAAAGATGGTAACTCTGTCTCACACTGCAGCAAATGTGGTCACTTTGTGAGGCTGATCTCTGTACAGAGACGACCCACTATATGACAGACGACCACAAAGCTACTCTATTTATTCAGCTGTTAAAATTGTATGCAATGAACCGTAATTGTTACTTTAATATGTATCTAGTCTAATAAAATGTTTTATCGAATAGAAAAATTGTGAAAGGAAAAATAAGGTAAATCAGTTTCTCACAATGTGTTTTGCAAATGTGTTTTGCAAATGACAAAACTCGATCTTGTGATTGTTACATTATAAATGTGTAAGTAATTCTTTTTTTCTTTTGACTGAAGTTGAATATTTGTATTGCATGTTTTTTGTTTGTTTTTGTTTTGCATGATTTTGAAATCTTGGTTTGTAATTGTGAATGAATGTATCTATTTTGAAAAGGCATGTAGATTGTTGCATGTTTTTGACATTAAATATTTGTCTTACAGTCTTTATTATCTTATAGGCAATGTGTTTTTCAGAACCATGTATTCCTTGACAAATATTTTCTATTGGGGGAGAAGCTTGTCTCTAAATAAGGCTTGTGAGCACATCTCAGTCTAGCTTTTTTTTTTTTTTCCATTTTAAAATATGGGTTGATAGAAAATTGTCTCAACCCTCACTCAAACTGAAATCTGTATTGGCACAGCTACCATGCATGATCACACATAGTTTAAAATATACACTGTTCCAGCACTCTTTCAGCATCTTGGAGCCACTTTTGAGCAACAGCCTCTAAACATTAACCTAGAGGCCTAAAGTTTGTATTGAAAGGGCTCATATTGTACCATTTTTCATTCACACATGACACACAAACCCGACATATTTAGGCTGTGTTCTTCTCTGAAATGGAAAACACCGTTCCACCTTCTGATGTCATGCTCCACTGTGTTTTTGACCTTCACACACCTTCACTAGATTCATTTGGATAATTTCAGCTCCGGAATTGCCGAGCTCTACTATACAAAAGGTAAAAGGAAGCTGTTAACCTGAAAACTACCATTAGGTGGAAGAGAGCGTTTTGAGCTTTGGAGATGTATACAGACTAATATTAAAGGGTTACTCAAACGTGTAAATAAAACAAAACACAACTCCAGGTATGTTTCTGAACAGGTAACCGAATGTGGCTTAAAGCTAAAGAGTCTATTTTGTGTAAGGACCTTTAAATTAGCCTACATCCATGTCTCCCCCGAGAGGCAAAGTGAATTAAGCACACAGAAGAACAGAACAGAATATTCACACTGATGAACTATTTACACACTTTACACAATATGCAATTTTACTTTGTAGCAAAAAGCCCAATGTGCTTGTAATGATGTGAGGTACAAACAGCAGCTTCTTATTTTAACACACATACAGGTCTGGGAAGAAAAAAAAGAGACCACTGCAAAATTATCAGTTTTTCTGATTTTACTACTTATAGGTATGTGTTTGGGCAAAAGGAACATTTTAGTTTGAGTCTATAAACTACTGACAACATTTCCCCCAAATTCCAAATAAAAATATTATCATTTAGACCAGTGTTTCCCAACCTTTTTTGTCTTGTGTACCTCCTGAGCCTTTTTGTCATACCTCGAGTACCCCCTCACTCATACGTGTTGATAATTCTCCAAAAGTAGAACGTGACACAACAGATTATTAAATGAAAATAATTTTATTTTATTTCCTTAATTTGAAAATTTAATTCTCAGGCATTTTCTCTTTTCTTTAACTCAAATGTACTCAAATTAGAATTTAAAAATTCAAAAAAATCTCCCCCTGCACCTGGCAGCAACACTGCTGAGTACCCCCTGCAGTGTGCTCGCGTACCCCTAGGGGTACTTGTACCCCTGGTTGGGAAACACTGGTTTAGAGCATTTATTTGCAGAAAATGACAAATGGTCAAAATAACAAAAAAGATACATGGTAAAAGGAGAAATTCAATTTGTCAACTGGACAAAGTTTATTTGGTCGAAAACATTTCGTGCAAAATGTTCGTCAGTTCTGGGGAGAACTGACGAACATTTTGCAGTTCGGATGAGCTGCAAAACGTTTTCGACCAAATAAACTTTGTCCAGTTGACAAATTGAATTTTTCCTTTTACCATGGATTCTACCTGGACGACTGAGGGATTCTTCACAAAAAAGATCCATGTTTTCAGACCTCAAACAATGCAAAGAAACAAGATCAAATTCATTTTACAACAACATAACACTAATGTTTACACTTAAGAAGAGTTCAGAAATCAATATTTGGTGCAATAACCCTTATTTTTAATCACAGCTTTCATGCGTCTTGGCATGCTCTCCACAAGTCTTTCACATTGTTCTTGGGTGACTTTATTCCACTCCTGGTGCAAGAACTGAAGTAGCTCAGCTTTGTGTTTGTGTTGGAATTCAACAGACGCTGGAATGGAATGGCTGTAATACATGTAGAGATGCTGATTTCAGAAGAAAATCTTATTTTTTTCCAGAGCTGTATATACTTTTACACACACTTGAGGGGATGTGGATTTTGGAGTATGAATGGGAGACACAATTCTGTTCCACACAGTGACCCTGAAGCACAGGAGGTATTTACATGGCAAAATAATGAAATGTGACTTATCATAAATCTAAAGACGACAGAGGACAAACTCCCCATCCTTCAATAATGCCACCAACAAACACCATGGATTACTGGTTGCCACAGTACAGTACCCCCCAGGGATCCATCTCCAGATCTAGAGCTCTAGAGCTAGGTTAGCCAGGCCTACCTAAGATAGAGGGATTTTCCCAAACATTTGGCATTTTTTGGGTTGATGGGTGAAACCAGATTGCCCGGAAAAAAAACACTGAGACACAGGGAGAAACATGCAAACTCTGCACAGTTCATTTATTTTTTTTGTTCACTTGCTGATTTCCCCAAAAATAATTATGAACAACTCATTTTAAAAACATTTTCTTCTCAGGAGTTAATATTGGTGCTTTATACAAGGAAACTAGATCATTATGGTTTGCTCCTGTACCAATTTCCTCATCTTTGTCATTCTTTTTTTCTTTATTTGTGATTTTTAAAAATATTTTTATTTGATTTATTTTCATTTTGAATTGCAGGATTTAATATCTTGATAAATAATTAATTTCAAATATGATTTAGTTCAATACCATTTTTGCTTAAAGATCCCATGACATGGTACTTCTTGACGCTTTTATATGGCTCCTTAATGGTTTCCTAATACTGTAAATGAATCCTTCTTCAAAATCAACACTCAGTGCATGAGAAACAGAGATAAGATGAGAAAGAGTAATTTTTCTCTCTCTGGACACTCCATAATGGGCGTTGTTGCTTGAATGCAAATGAGGAGAAAAGAGCTGGCCAATAGTAGAGGGTGGGGGCGTGGCCAAACTCTCCGCTCTTGGCTCTGAGCTCTCAGCTGATCCATTTCCGTGTTTTTGCACGGGGGGAGAGATTTGAAGCGTTCCATTGAAAAATAAACACATTTCCACAGAAAATAAAATTAAACCACTGCTGTTCAAAGGTCCAGAGGCTCAGATAAAGGACTTCCGAGCCTAGAAACACTCGGACGTGCCTCCAGGCAAATAAAAAAAACGCATTTCGCATTGCCTAGCGCATTCGCAGTCCAAACTCTCTGGGCGTGATTTACAGAGACGCTGAGTTCAGACAGACGGGGGTGGAACTCCATTTGCAGTCTTTCTTTTTTCGATCTGACGTCAATAAGGTGCCTTGTTCAAACTCGCCCGTTTGAGCTCCGATTTTTTGTAACGCAGAAAAGGATCGCAAATGCTCAGTTTAGACATTTCGCAACTTTTAACCATGGGGGGGGGGGGGCTAAACAGGGTAGGGGAGCTCACATTAACGTTCAAAAACCTCAGAAAGTGAAAATTTCATGCCATGGGACCTTTAAATTAATTAATTTATTTATTTGACAGGGACAATGCAATCGGACATAGTTACAGAACAGAGCTTGCGGCTGATGTGATGCATACAGAGTTAAGCAAATGCAAATTTTCAACCCCCGTCCCTGGTTGAGCTTTTCTACACTAACATAAAATCTAAAGTACATATAAAAAAAAATACAATTTCATCTATATAAATACAGCAGTGCACTGACATGTAACACTCACTCATTCACTCACTCGGCTGATTCATTCACTCACTCTAACACTATTTACACATGGGTACAGCTTTGGTTTATCTTGAGCCAAGATTTAAGTTTAACGGTGAACAGTTTCAACTCGCAGATGAACTGTTAAATGTTAAAGTGATGAGCAGCGTCCTCACACCTGTCTCTGTGTCTCTGTGGTACATTATACAGTATCTGGTTTGGAAAATCACATAGGTCTGATCTATCCATGGCCCGCCACTTTCCCCCCTTAAACCCTCCCAACTCTCTTCTGCCAAACCAGGAAGTGTGCACAGGAAGCAGCTGTCCCCAGTATCCGGCCACTCGCCCCAGCCCAGGTGCATCCTGGGAATGAAGCTATGTGCGACCATACCATGCATTTGACACTGTACATTTGTGTTACAGTAATATGGACCACTAAGAACTTTACACACTGATAAGCTGAAATACTGCACACTTGTTTCATATGAAGACGACCTGAAACATACACTGTAAAGAAACTGTATCATTAGATTGTTCTTTTTGACGTTGCCGTTAATGCATTTAAGGAGACCATATTACACTATTTTCTGATCTATGTTATAATGCTGTTTCCTCATCACAGACTTACCTAGAGTATTTTGCTTCAATCACAAATGTTTAGCACTTTTTGCTGAGTTCTTCTCTCAAACTGAAAACACTCTATTCCACCTTGTGATGTCATGTGGTAATACAGGAAGTATGTTTTTAAACATCATAAACTTCATTAGAATCATTCTGGCTAATTTCAGCCTTGAAATTGGCCATTATTACTAAATTAAAGGTCAGAGGTAGCTGTTAACTTGAAAACTACTACTTCATGACATCATAAGGTGGAACAGAGCATTTTGAGATTTGGAGATGTAGACAGACTAATAATAAAGGACCACTCAAACATGTGTGACTCAAACAAACCATAACTCTGAGTATGTTTTTGAGGAGGTATTCTAACATGGCTAAAAGTTCAGTGTATGGGTTTTGGTGATGATATAATCTGACACTGACATAACTGGCTCACTCCAAAGGCACATGTGAGCGTTCGCTGTGACCGCCACTGGCTGCGTTGTTTGTCACTTTCTCCATAATATACACTGCAAATATTGTCTAAAACAATTACGCTGCATTGATGCCTATTGGTGTGAATACAATAGTGTTTACATGAGCTGAAGGAAGTTAGCCACAGGGCCCCTTAAGAAGTGTGAAATCTACATTATGACGCACTTATAGCATACTCATTAATTACTTAATAAGACAAATGGATGCGTAATAAAGTCTCCTTGTTGTGGACTGTTTTAGCTGCTCTATATTATAGAAAGAACTCATGATTGGATATTGATGGTGAAATAACCCCCTAAAAGATCTCTCAGTCCCTTGTGTAGCTCTCTAAATGTTACAGGCAAATGACAGCACCTGCCCCGCGGTGCCACTGTGTGATCATGTATGTCCACAGCTGCATATCACACCTCACTACACCTCTGCAGCCTATTGTTTCCATAGACAATCACTGAGAGCAGTGGAGCTGGTCATATATGATGATGAAGGTGCTGAGAGATTTGTTGGGCAGTGGTGAAGCACAGCTTTCGATCTTTCCCAGGACCCTGAAGGTCACACGCCTGCAAAGATTTCATGTTTGTATTAGAGACTGTCTAAGAGGGAAATGACTAAGAGGGGCATAAGAGGTGACCCTGACCATAGACAGCGCCACTGAGAAAGAAGGAAAGAAATACACTCATCCATGAGTTCAGGGAAGGAAGGACACAAGCTCTTGTTGAGGAAAGTTACCACAGTTACAGCGACACCAGCTGAGAGGGGGTCGGCTCTGGCACAGGTGTCACACGGTGAAGAGTGACAGCTGCTCAGGTCTTTAAGAAGAGCAAAGAGAAACAGGAAATATTATTACAGTAAATTGCAATGAAACTATAATTAAACATACTGACACTGTGTTTGAGCTGTCCTCACAAAGTCACAAAATGTTTACCTTAATTCCTGAGTCAAATAAAGCACATAACAAAAAGTATAAGAAATTACTATAACAACTTATTACACATTAAACTGTTAAAATTGTAAGTTCACTAACCAACCCTGAGGCTGGTGGTTTGATTTGAAATGACAGCATGGACTGGCTTTTACCCACCTTAAATAAGAAATATTGTGGTGCATGAAAGTGACTGGCAGCTGTGGCTACAATGACAGAGTATATAGTGCTTTGAGCGGCTGTTAAACTCAATACAAATGTAAGGCCACATTATTATAATTATGAGTGAAACTTACACAGTTATTGTTCATAGACACAAATAGGAAATTACTGTAACTCAATCTTACATGAGAAACAATTTAAGCATCATTTTGTTGATTGTGATACAAGCCATTGTGTCTGTGCTCACATACCCAGTATACAAGTGTTCATTAAGTCTTCTGTATTTTGAAATTTGTAGATATTTTTTGGAAAGAGTCCAAATCATTTTGGAGTGAGTGGCCAGCAGTCTGGTGTGTGATGTATAAAGTGTGCACATATATGAACCAGTGTGTGTGCTGGTATTGGCGTAGGGGGGAGGGTGGTGGTGCAGGTTGCTTATCAGCGGCCCACAGGCAGCTTTTGAGGCTCTTATCAGCAGCCACCACATTGTACGAGCACATCCTCTTGTCCAGCAGGAGCGGAAAACTCTCCCCACAGCCCCTTCCCTCTCTCTCCACACTCTCTCCAGCCTCACGTTTGCCAGAGCCGAGCCGAGCGACTGGCAGTCCTCTAAAGCCTGGTGCCTTTCTGGCCAGCAGAGTGGCACAAAGCACAGACAGGAAAGTTAAAACGGAGAGTTAGAGGAAGAGAGGTGAAGATGACATATGGAGAGAAGGGACCGTACGGCTGTTCCTCAGTGTCTTTGCTCAAGCAGGCAACTTCACAAACCCAAAAGCTCCGCGGTTTGAAACTTGGTGTCAGCCAGTCTCCCAGTGAAACACATTTGAGAGTGTCATTTGCGGTGGGACATTGTGGCTGGTGGGTGACCTCAGAGGACGTCAGAGGGGACAAGCTGCAAAGGACAGGGGACGACTTGTGGACAACAGCAAACACCAAGACTGAAAACAAGACCAGACCTGAGCAACGCGATCCCACAGAACCTGATACAGACTACACTGGATACCACCACAATGAAGTAAGTACATTTTCATTAAGTACACCAACGGTATACAGAACCCTGGGTTTTCACATGCCCTTCACATAATGACATTTATAGTAAGGTTACTTACTTCAGTCAGTTTTATTATTTCAGATTTTTTTTTTTTTTTACAATATGCGTAGCCACAAAGTCTTTTTTTAAGTTATATACTATGATTATCATCATCATTAGCATCAAATATACCAAATATTAAGACTTTTTATGAATGCTATCTAATCTATCTAATCGCACAGGGTATTATTTATATTAATAATATACGATATTAGTAGTTCTTATAATGCTGTAGCACAAAAGGATAAAAGGAGGAACTACTGAAAATAAATGTCAGATAGACAGAACAGGAACAAAGCTGATTGCAAAACCTTTAAGACTAAGAGGTTGATACTTCCAGGCGAAAATTACACTGACTGGTGGATAGTGCGATGCATAATATTATATACATGTAAAATTTGTGTCTAAAAGGAGGAAGAAATACTGTATAACATCATTTAATAGCACAAACAACACAAACTAAAATTTCAAATAAATGTATGTACTTCGGTTTATGGCTTGTAAATGAACACCATCTATTCAGTTTTATTCTTTCTTGTATTCAACAGATACTTTGATCTAAATCTTTGGAATTTTTGGGAAATGTGGAATTATTGCCTGGACTCGGACTAATAACCAACTCTGGAGGATGACAGGCTCTAGACTCTATAAAAATCCACCCGGAAAAAGACAACGCAACAAGAACATGGAATCTATCATTTCTAAAGATAAGAAGGGAAACGACATGATTCAGATAATGTACTGACAATATGATGCTACCCCATCAGAGCAGTGGGTGAACTTGTGTATGTCATTTTTTAATTGGGTGGACATGATTAAATATTGAGTAACACACACATTGTGAACATCATTGTAGCTCTGGCCGGTTTTCAGTGATTGTAAAAGGCAAAACGCATCGATATGATTTCTACACTCACCATGTGTATATGAAGAATCATGATGGAGAAAGAACGCGCAGCATCTCCCCCTGACCCGCCCTGCCCCTCGCCCGGATCAGGGGGGCGTAGTCCATCCCACACTGAGATGTCAATTCAGTCAGACCCCATCAGCCCCCAACCTGCGAAAAACACAAAACATCAAGATCAAGTCTCAACTGACACACAACTGACCCAACAACGCACAGACACAGCCATCGACATGGAGGCTAAAGAAGAGGAAAGACCAGAGTTGAGGACAAAGTCTCTCGATACCCCAAATGGGACACAATCCTCTCCACCGCCCCTGCTCCCTGCTCCAGTCAAAGCTTCCCCACTGCGGCCTGAGCTGCCTTCATCGTCCTCGTCTCCTCTTCCTCCTCACATCCCGGTGATCAGCCTGGGACACAGTAAGCCTCCTCTGCCTCTGACTACTCTGCACCCCATCCCCAACCTGCTGCCAAGCCTGCAAACAGACCCTCGGCGAGCACAGGGCGCCGGGCTCAGTATTGGGGGTCCTGGGGGGTCCCCTGGAGCTTTGATGCCTCAGCAGTACACACCTCTGCACAGCTTCTTCAACAGGTAACCCCTCATCTTTATTTAATATACAAGCAAAGAAATGCTACACATTATAAACACATTTTATGTACTGTAACTGGAGGCCGAGAAAGCAGAGAAAGAGAGGACAAATAATGGATAGAGATGAAAAAACGAGGAAAAAATCAGACAAATCATGAATTATCTTATTAGCTTTTACATTTTGTTCATACAAAAACGTTTCATTACATGAACTTTAAAATACCACATTTTTGTTTTTACTTAGAATTGTGGAAGAGCTATACGGGAAATCAAATATTGCATGACTAATGTTTGAATAATTTTCCTGAGAACTGTAGCAGAATATGATTGAAACAATTCTTTTTATACAGAAATGTTTACTATATTAATAATAATAAGAACAACATACTGTATATATTCTTTAACACTACACCATGTTCATCTTTTCAAGTGATTATTTTTAAATTCTGTATTCATCGTGTCAGATGCCCTGTGTAATATCCAATCCAATCCAATCCAATCCAACTTTATTTATAAAGCACTTTAAAAACAACACAGTCGACCAAAGTGCTGTACACAGGTTAAAACACAAAACATGACACACAGTAACATTAAAAACAGAACATGATAAAAGTCAACTACTCACACTGAGTTAAAAGCCAATCTAAAAAAATGAGTTTTAAGAAGGGATTTAAAAACCGGAAATGAGTTGGCCTGTCTAACACTCAGTGGGAGTGCATTCCAGAGCCTTGGAGCAGCCACTGAAAAAGCCCGATCACCCCGAAGTTTCCTTTTTGTCTTCGGGACAACAAGGAGAACCTGACCTGCAGACCTGAGAGAGCGGGAGGGTGTGTAGGGCACCAGCAGGTCAGACACATACTGTGGGGCCAGGCCATGGAGACAATTAAAAACAAATAAAAGAATCTTAAAATCAATTCGAAACTGAACAGGTAGCCAATGGAGAGATTGAAGAATGGGAGTTATGTGGTCGAATTTGCGAGAACCAGTTAAAAGACGAGCAGCAGCATTTTGGACTAGCTGAAGACGGGAAAGCAAGTAATAGTGTGTACCTTTTCCTTTCTAGCACTTACTTTGGGCCTTCAGGAGGAAGCTTTGGGGTCATCGCCAACAGCCGGAGGAGACGGCCATCCTCACACTATGAGGTTGAAATAAGTGAATGTTAGTATCAATATAAAGTATAATGGTCCTGTACATATATTCATGAAACCAATGACAACAACAAAACAGATACAACGGAAAAATATTTATAGGCCTACGTCTTTGATGAAATGATGAAATGAATAAAATGTCAAAATTGAATGGGCCCTGACTGTATTTGTTCTGTGTTTTAGCAGGCCCTCCGCAGAAGCTAGCGCGGCGTGTCTTCACTAACAGTCGTGAGCGCTGGAGGCAGCAAAATGTGAACGGAGCCTTTTCAGAGCTGAGGAAACTCATCCCAACTCATCCTCCAGACAAGAAGCTCAGCAAGAATGAGATCCTGCGTCTGGCTGTCAAATACATCCACTTCCTGGTAGCTCTGCTCAACGACCAGGCTGAAGACAGGAGCGAGGGGGGTCGGACAGAGGATGGGACAGTGGTAATAGGACAGGACAAAATGAGCAGCCCCTGTACTCCTCACTCAGCCTCTCTGCCCTCAGACCCACCCAACTTAACCACAGCTCATAGGGACTCCACAGACTCCATCATCGCGATGCCAAACTCTCCAACATCCTCCAGTTGCTATGGAGACACGGACAGCGAGGAAAGCTTTGGGGGCAAAAGCTCTTTGGTGAACCACAGCGTTTTGACAAAGGTTAAAGGTCAGATTAGGCTGGTGCCATCTACAAATGATGAGCGGTGACACGGACAGGACACAGCATGAATCCAGTGCAGCCCATGGAGGGTACAAGAATCTTAATGATACAAACCACTGGAGGTTTAAACAGTGCAATAATTTAAGCATGTAATAAAAAATATTTGATAGTAATTTGTAACTTTTAGGAGTAGGCATGGCATGGTAGGAAAAAGTCAACACCAGTACCTACTGTAGATGTATTCAAACCACTATGACAAAATAAATTAAAGTGAGTTTGGGCATTGTGGTGAATACTGTTGTTGTTGTTTTTTAATAAATAATGGAATGGAATGCATGTGTGACATTATCAGTAAATCTGTATGTTGCTTTTCAAACTAGCAGACACACTTGCACCAGACAGAAATAAAATGTTCGCGTTTGCTGTTCCTTATTTGACATCCTCTTATTCTGCTCCAATAAGAATGCTCTTTGTCAGCAGTCCTTCTTAAGGCTAAGCACAAGAGTTTGTAGTTTCACTCTTGGGCAACACTGAATATATCACATTTCCAAATAGCTGAAATAACACTCCAACACAATGACCTGCTGTTTGCAAAAAGAATCTAATGACAGATTAATATTATACAAAAATTCCAAAGTGAGAACGAATAAATGAAACTGAATAGCACTGACTGTGATTGTAGATGCCCCCCAAACTCTGTGGGTGGGTTGTACGGATCCAATGATTTATGTAACTGTGGCTGTCATGGTGGATGGGATGTGGTTATACATCGTGTACAGGGCTGGTGGGCTTTACGGTTGCTGTCTCTCACTGATGGCCAACGGGCACTGGTAGAATCAGAAGGAGTGAAGACACAAGGCACCAGGATGCACCCAAAACCTCTGCACCACAAAACAGGAAGTTTCACAATACCTCCATGACTGTCCGGTCTATCTGCTCCTCTGTAAAACCACAGATTACACAAGGGAATGGGATCAACAAAAATGTGCAAAATAAACGCTCAATTTGGTTGAAAAGTGGATCAGAAAATACTCCAAAAGGAGGCCAGGGTGTTCCACCTATTTATCATATAATAAAAGAGGCCAAATGGGCTGATGGTGCCCGGCCTGGGAGCCCAAGATAAAGCCTTGCCAAACACTTTGCACCCCTGCCAAACTCTGTAGCGGGTCTTTACCACCTTGCACCACCCACCGGCACATACACCATACAAACAGACACATAAACACACATCACTTTAATCATGATCTATGAATTTAAGTTAAGGGCGGAAAAAAATTTGTTAGGACACAATTACAAGTTTCATTAAGAATTATTAAAATATCTGACACAAAGAAGACTGTAATATGTTATTTATTTCATGTAAAGCTGTTGTGTAACACAGAGGAAAATATTTAATAACTTAATGATACAAATAGATTTTGTGCAAATCAATAAGGGGTTATCCAACATAAAATAGCCACCATTGTCATACTTTTACATTATTAATTCTATTGAAAATAGTTGTGTACAAATAAGAAAATGAATTTATTCTTGTTTGAACACTTTCTCGTCACTTTTTACCAGAGAATCGACAGCGTTGCTTACATTTCTATCCACATTTCCAATTTGTGAATTTTCCAAAGTTCTTTTATTTTCTAACTTGCGTCTGCCCACTTCGCTTAGCGCAGATCCAGCACCTGCCCCTATAGCGCCCCCTAACACACCTCCGAGGAACACGCCAAGCACTAGTCCTAACAGAGCTCCTGCAATCACCACCTTTGGCACCTGTTTGGCAGTTTCACCTATTTTCTCCCACACTGGACTTTTGGCTACCCTTTGAGCCCCTGCCTTGGCTCCGGACCCCATCTTCCCCCACATGGGACTTTCTACCACCATTTGGGCACTTGATTTCACCCCTGAACCCATCTTCCCCCATACAGGACTTTGAGCCAGGTTCTTTGCTCCAGTCCCAAGTTCAGATCCAAGTCGCACTGAGTTCTTTGCTACTAACTGAGCCCCGGTTTTGGCCCCAGAACCTACTTTGCCCCAAACTGGACTGGCGGCTGCTGCTTTTGCCCCTGATCCCACCCATGCAGATCCATCTACTACCACTTTGGGAATTCTACCTCCAACTGCTTTGGAAATCTGCTCTTTTCTCACTCCTACTTGTTCCCACACAGAACTATCCGCAAGCATCTTCTGAACACTTTGCGCACTGCTCCCTACTTTCCCCCACATCGGACTGCTCCTCAGAGACTCAGCTCCTTCAGTGACCCACGCGGAACCAACTGGCAACAAGCCTGGCAACGTTTTCATACAGGACTCCATCTTATCCCTGATGTACTGCATCATCGATGGGGAAAAGTTAGAGAGTAAAACTGGAGGAAGACTTTCAATATTCATTGTGCTAACACTCATCTCTGCTTCATCCCTCGTTTTCTCCATCTCTTCCATAATGTCCTCCTCCTCAAGGGGCTGCATATAGGAGAAAGCGCGTCGTCTTTCAGAGTTAAGCAGCCTCAGGTCTTCTTGTTTGTAGGATTCCTGCTTTAATTCTCTCTGCACTCTGGCTATCTCAAGCTGCCTTTGCCTCACTTTGTCCTCTGCCTCCTGAAAAGCAGGTGAGGAGTAGCACTGTCCCCCTGCTTCTTTAACTGTCTGATCTACCTTCTCCAGCAGCTCGGCCACATTGCTCACACCTGTACCTGTATCTCTTTCCATAATATGAAACCTATCTCTACATTTCTCCACCAATTTTAACAGATCCGGCCTCTCACTAGAAATGTATGCTTCGATGCTTTTGCCTTTAGCCTTTCCGCTGTCCCTGAGTCGGTCTGAAAACGTAAAGATTGCTATAGTGTGTTTCTGGACAGCGTTTGTGCCGAAAACACTGGTCAGAGCTTGCAGAGCCTGCAGTTCAGTTTTGGCTGGTTGATCCACAGGGACACACATAAGGAAGGCATGTGGTCCAGGGCTTGACAGAGTGACACAAGATGAGATCTGGGCTCGCACCTCTTCTGGGCTCTTCTCTGAATGAAACCAGTCTGGGGTGTCCACTACTGCCACCTATAGGCAAGATATAAAAGAACATAAAATTAAGCTTAAAGGTCCCATGGCATGAAATTTTCACTTTCTGAGGTTTTTGAACGTTAATGTGAGCTCCCCTACCCTGTTTAGGCCCCCCCCCATGGCTAAAAGTTGCGAAATGTCTAAACTGAGCATTTGCGGTCCTTTTCTGCGTTACACAAAACCAGTGTTGAAACGGGCGAGTTCGGACAAGGCACCTTATTGACGTCAGATCGGCAAATGCAGCTCCAGCCCCTCCCTCTGTCTCCGCTCAGCGTCCCTGTATATCCCGCCCATAGAGTTTGGACTGTGAATGCGCTACGCAATGCGAAATGCGTTTTTTTATTTGCCTGGAGGCACGTCCGAGTGTTTCTAGGCTCGCAAGTCCCTTACCCGACCCTCTGGACCTCTGAAATACCAGTGGTTTAATTTTATTTTCTGTGTAAATATGCTTTTTTTCATTGCAAAGTCTCTCATCTGTCTCTCACGGAAGAGCAGACAGAGCGGAGCCGAGCTGCGCTGAGCAGCGGGGGAAACCCGCCCCCCCGCTCCTTAGCCAATCTCTCTGTCCTTCTCATTTGCAATGACCCACAATAAAGCATTTTAGACACACATCTAGCCTCATGAAGACTGTCAGAGTCATATCTCATGCAGTGAGTGTTGATTTTGAAGAAGGATTCATTTACAGTATTAGGGAACCATTAAGGAGCCATATAAAAGCATCAAGAAGTACCATGTCATGGGACCTTTAAAATTGGGCAATCACATGACTTGAGAGTACTACGATTTGTAAGAAAACACTAAAATAAAGAGTGTAAAATTTAAATATATGGGTTCAATGGAAACCAATTGCTTAGGTCCAATGCTTTAGCCCACGTTAAAATATAATATTAAAGGTGTAAAATAATTTATAATTTTGAGCAGATATAGTGGGGCTATGTATGCATTAGAATATAATAATAATAATACATTTTATTTGTTAGGCACCTTTCAAGGCTCTCAAGGTCGCCGTACATCAAGCTATTAAATACATTAATTAAATAATACAGTACATAAAAACAAGATAAAACAAAATAAAAACAGTGTAAAAATACATTTTAAAAACAGATGCAGTGCAGACAGTGCAGTTATGGTCAGAGTGAAAAGGCCTTTCTAAACAGATGAGTTTTGAGTTGAGATTTGAAGTGTGAGAGTGAGCATGTGTCGCGGAGAGCATGGGGGAGGGAGTTCCAGAGCTGGGGAGCAGAGCGGCTGAAGGCTCTGCTCCCTTCAGCCGCTCTTCATTTGGGAGAGACGAGACATTTGGGAGAGACGAGCCTGCTCTGCGGCTGAAGGGAGCAGTTTTGGAGCTGAGTTTTGGACCAGTTGGAGTTTATGGAGTGATTTTTGTGGGAGACCGAACAGGAGAGAGTTACAGTAGTCTATACGGGAAGTGACCAGGCTATGGATGAGGATGGCGGTGGTGTGAGTGAGGGACGGAGGCTGTTTCTGAGGTGGAAGTAGGCCACCTGCCAATATAGTGTCAAATTAAAGTGTGCATTTTTAAAACTCAAAGATTGATGAAGATTAACGCTGTAACTCGGTGAAAAATATACTATATATATTCTATTCTTCTATTCTACATCAAATTAATTGCAATGAAAAGAGCTATTACAAAGAGGCACCAAGTCACAATAATTACTATACTGACTTATTGTTCAATATATGAAAGCTGGGACAATATATTTTGGGGCTCAGGATTTATCCTGTTTACAATTTCTTTAATAATTGGGAGATTTTTTATTTTATTTTAATACAATAAAGGCAAGATTTGAGCTGTAGAGAGAATATTCCTCTTTGGATAATTATTATGGGTTTGTTCTGTTATTTCCTAGTTGCAGACCTTTTAATGATACAGTATTTAAAAATTGTCCTTTGTGTCGGTGGCATAAAGTAGTTTTAATTTGATTGTTTTTATATTTCTCTAAAGCAGTATATCGTGCTTCAAAAATTGTTATCGTGACATGCCCAACGGCAAGAACTTTTGACTGTTCAGAAGGTATGCTATGGCAGCAATTTACACATCCCTTTCCAATATAAATATTTACAGAGAACACATGATATTTAACTGCCATACAAGTTTAAAATAACAAACCTTTCTCCCACAGACTTCTGCCCTCTTCTTCTCACAGTCCTGTGTAACCAGGTCTGATCTGAAGGTCTCATAGCCCAGTATACAGTTCCCCACATCACTCTTTCCTGCTCCGGAGCGTCCCACCAGCACCAGACGCAGCTCTGCAGACGGGGAGGCAGACGGGGAGGCAGATCGAGCAGATGCTGGAGCCAAGGCAGAAGCAAATGCAAAAGCAGTGGGAGAAGCAAGGGGAGGAGAGAAGGCAGGTGAGTGCAGCGAAGTGGTGGGGGACACTTCAGGAGAGCCTTCTTCAAAGCTGTTTATTCTATGGTGAACTGAAAATAGTACAATTTACAGGTATAAAATAGTAAGCAATTATGAAGTGTAACAAAAACCAAATAAGAAAAACTGAAACATACAAGTGCTGGGCATCTTCGGTGCAGATACAGTCTCAGACATTTGGGAGAGACGAGCATCTTCTGTAGCCAAAAGAGTGAAAGGCCAGTTATGAAATTTGGAGTTACCTTCAATAATAATTTACACAATTACTGTTACCTGAATTTAGTCTAAAACTGGGAGTCCATGACTGGTGCTCAGTTTGTTGCTCTGGTACTGGAGTGGAGTAAAGCCCGCTGGACACTTGTCTGCTTTCCACTCTGTCCTCAGTAGTGTCCTGCCCCCTGCTGGCCCACTCCTTCACTGCGCTGACAGTGTTTATGGTTTCTGTGGTGGTACCAAACTCTACGCTCATACTCTGTCTCTGAGCTTCTCTTTGAGCTTTGTAGTTTTCCATCAGCTCATGTTTTCTTTTTTGTATTCTTCGCTCAAGCTCCTGTTCCTCTTCTGTCTTTATGCTGTGTATGCCGTTTCTCTGTACAATGTTATCCACCTAAGAAATCATTTCTATTAATGGTCATAAAAACATACTTGAAGCTGATAATATCTACATAACTTTACTAGATTTTCATCACACATTTGCAGATGCTATTTTATACATCTAAACCAGTTCTCCATCAGTGGCTGCATGGGTGTAACCGTGTAAAATATGGAGGTGGGGAGAAAAACTCACTGGTAACTTGCACTGGTAATCTATACAGCTCTGGAAAAAAGGGAGATAAGAGACCACTGCATTCTTTTCTGAAATCAGCATCTCTACATGTATTACAGCCATTCCATTCCAGTGTCTGTTGAATTCCAACACAAACACAAAGCTGAGCTACTTCACTTCTTGCACCAGAAGTGGAATAAAGTCACCCAAGAACAATGTGAAAGACTTATGGAGAGCATACCAAAACGCATGAAAGCTGTGATTAAAAATAAGGGTTATTGCACCAAATATTGATTTCTCTCTCTTCTCACTCTTCTTAAGTGTAAACATTCGTATTATGTTGTTTTAAAATGAATTTGATCTTGTTTTTTTGCATTGTTTGAGGTCTGAAAACATGTATCTTTTTTGTTATTTTGACCATTTGTCATTTTCTGCAAATAAATGCTCTCAACGATAATATTTTTATTTGGAATTTGGGGGAAATGTCAGTAGTTTATAGACTCAAACAAAAATGTTCCTTTTGCCCAAACACATACCTATAACTGATAATTTTGCAGTGGTCTCTTATGTTTTTCCAGAGCTGTAGGTACATAGTCTTTCCGTGAATTTAAGTTTCTCAGATTGCAAAACTTGTATTAAAAAGCGTATTCTTATAATAAATTAACCAATGTACAGTATCTTTATTTTTTTTTTACCTTATCCAAGAGTTGTCTGACTTGCTTCCTCTCATATCTGTCGCGGTTATTGATCACATGACATCTGCCATTACATCGTTCAACTATCTGTGACAGAGCTGGGGGTTCCTTCTTGAGGTATTCCTAGAGAAAAAATAAAACAAAACTGTTCGCACAATCTGTCATTGTGTTAAATGTAAAAATCCTTACTACAATACCTCCAAAGATTTTCCAATCAGGTAGTCCCCACATGTGAACAAGATCAGAGTGTGATTCAAAATATCTTCCCCAAACAGCCGCTCAAGTTCAGCAGGTACAAAAGTTTCCATCTGACAGAACAGAAAGAGAAAGCTTTGATAATTACATATATATATATAAACTGTATCCACTCATTATTGTTATTACTAAAACTCCAATGACTAACCTCTGTGAACTGAAAGACAGGGATGAGCAGGAGAATAGCATGTGGTCCGGGTGTCAGCGCCATCATGGCTTTCTCTGTCTCTTTCCGGATGCTCTCGTCCATTTGCCCACCGCTCCAGTACCACCTCGGGGCCTCCACCACAGTCACCCTCCTGCCCTCTACGAAGCCTTGCCTCTGGACCAAGCCCCTGGACATACTATCGGACAGGGGAGCCTTTTCGTTCAGAATGGTGTCCGCTGAACAGGTCTTTCCACAGCCGATGTTCCCCAGAAGAAAAAGCCTGAGCTCTGGGGATGAGTCGCCATTGCTTCCACTAAAGTGACCACTCATAACTGAAGACACAAAGACATACTTATTCAGAAATTAATAGTCTTACCTGGAAAGCTTCCATTGCCTGAGTTTATTTAATTTGTCTATAAGCCTCTGACTGATACAAGATACAGCACACCTTACTGGTCCTGTTCAGCAACATTGTTTAGAATGGAGCAATATGAAAAACACACAACACATTAACAAACAAACAAACAAACATACTAGCAGTACCAATAGTGAACTCTAGAACACAAAAATATATTGGGAGATGTTTATAATTCTACATTTATAATTAGGGATGCACTGATAAAATACTGGTATCAGAAATCAGCTTCAGGTTCAGTTGATATCCCATTTTGATCTATAAATTGGTGTAATAAGACGACTTACTGCCCCGTGTTGCTTAGTAGTTATAAACACATTTGGGTCTTTGGATTTGACCTTATGCAGTTTGTGTTTAAAGGAAATAAATGCCACTTCCAGTCTCTGTGTTGGCATCGGTTGATATCGGGTGTCAGCAGATACTTAATGACAAAGTACTGGTTTCGGAACACAAAACCCTGCATCTATGCATCCCTGTTTATAATGCAATGTCAGTATTCAGAATGACAAAAAAGGTTTAGCCCATAGCCCAAAAAACATTAAACATCTCCACAAACTTTATGACAAACTTTATGTAGTACATGAACTCCAATGTCTAAAATCTCCTATTAAAATAAATACAGCATTGTAAATAGGTGAAATATAATATACTCACTGGTGGGTGTTCAGTCTGGTTACTGGGCAGCGTAGGACAGCAATCATAAGTGAGCTCCCAGGTAACAACTAGCTCTGATACGTAGTGAAAGGAAAGCACCAGTCTCACCACTCCCAGTGGACAGACTCCAGCCTTCACTTTTTTCATGTACAACTGGTTTCTGCTGTGTGTTGGATACGGAACATTCCCAGGAGGGGTGGAGCAGGTGTATCCCGAGGCACAGCTGAATCATTTTTAACCTCACATCCACACCCCTTCATGTGTCGGAACCACCAAAGCATAAGTGACTGTCAGAGGTCCTTAGACAAAAATGTACTTCATTTAAGAGTACAGTTACTGATATTACTAAAGTCATGAATATGCACAGTGAAACTTCTTCTTTTCAATTTCACTCATTACTATCCACCCATAGTGGTTATTAAATTAGATTCTGAATGTGTTTTATTAAAGAAGCACCAATATTATGCCCTCTGGTTTTCAATAGTGGAATGAGTGCACCTTAAAAATGCTTGCCAATAGCAATCTTCAGAAGAGCTTTAAAGGATGGCAAAACTGATGGACAGGATCTAACAAAATTAGTCATGTAGGTAATCATTTTTGAAAGGCTAGTGCCATCTGTGGGCAATTCAGTGTACAGAGCATTCTGTAGAAAAATTCTAACAAATAAAAAATAAGTAAATAAAAAAAATGAAACTAGCTGGTCAAGAGGTGACACTACTTAAATAAATTAGAGACATTCAATTCTTTTTCAAATAATGCAAAAGAAAATGACAAAAAAATATGACAAAACATGTGCTTATTAATTAGAGCAGCCCAAACACTGATGTCACATGATGCTTTTGTTACTTTTACTCACAGCCCGGGCATCAGGTAGGACACATTTTCCAGAGTGGGGTCCTTAAAAACATTTGTATAAGAGGTTTGTATGTGTGTGTGTTTAAATGGGTGGTTGTATTATTTACCACAATGTGATCCACACAGCCCTGCAGCTCTGGAATCTGAGAGCTGAGGGACACCAGAGGAGCCAGGGTGCACAGCAGAGAGTCCAACAGGACAGACAGACTGGCAGAAACACACACATGCTTCTGCAAACAAAGCAAGTCAATAAAGGCAAACTGTAGTCACATTTACCGGTAATGTTTAAACTGTTAGGCAAGTGCATGACACATTAGAACATTATTCAAACATTCATGTTGACATAGACTATAGCTGAAACAAAACACTCACATCTGTTTCTTGTAGGTAATGTCCAATAAGTAAGAGTGATTCTCCGAGCAGGTGCAGGTGTGCAGCCGCAGTGACGGGGTCATGGTCATAGCCTCTTGATGAAGTGACTCTCACAGTGTCCCGGGCCGAGGTCATGGGTCTGCAAGCACACTGTGAAACACTGACTTCCACTAGAGCAGGAAGAGGCTCGTGAGGGCAAATAAGAAGAGCAGAGCGAGGACTGTCCGGCTCAGGAGATGACCAAACAAAATCTGCATGTGTCATAGAAGAGTCTGTCATTGCACATTCCAACAAGGGGACATCCCTCTAGAATAGAGATGAATAAACATAAATAAAGTATTGCTCTTGAGCTACTATTCCCCAAAATCACTGTTGAACACGAATGGCTTACAGCTTCAGTCTTCCCCAGAGAGGAGCCTGGGTCTATCACAAGGTCAGACTCCACATCAGTTCCTGAAAACTTAAAGGAAAAGTAACGTTTTTTTTTACAATCTGAGCCTTCTTTCGGCAATAAAACAAGTAGTTTTATTCACCCATAGCAGTTTGGTGTCAATTGGAGCAGTATCGCAGAACTTATGTTGAGCCGTTCTGTTCTACCAATGATCCCGTATCCGTTAGCGTGAGTGCTCGGGGCATTACTTTGCAGTGTCCAAATAACAAACTTTAGCACTTTTCAAATCACAGAAGATCGCTGTGTCAGGGTAGACTTTTAGTGGATTCCAAAACGGCCTGAAACCCGATATCCAGCTATAGTTTCATTTGATGACGTCATCAGAGAGGACAGTGCGCATGCGTGAACTCAGCTGTTTTGTAAACACCGCTAGTCCGAAAGAAGCTAACATCGCTCTGAACTTTACTTTTCTGTTGCGATATCGGGTTTCAGGCCGTTTTGGAATCTACTAAAAGTCTACCCTGACACAGCGATCTTCTGTGATTTGAAAAGTGCTAAAGTTTGTTTATTTGGACACCGCAAATCAGTGCCCCGAGCACGTACGCTAACGGATACGGGATCATTAGTAGAACAGAACGGCTCAACACAAGTTCTGCGATACTGCTCCAATTGACAACAAACTGCTATGGGTGAGTAAAACTACTTGTTTTATTGCCGAACGAAGGCTCAGATTGTTAAAAAAAAAAAAAACGTTACTTTTCCTTTAATTATCACAGAATAAGAAAAAAATACATAGGCATACTGTACTTATAAACCATTTCTTTTACAGGTCATAAGCTGCACATTTTCCAGGAGCTTTTTGCAGTGGTTTACCTCCCCGGGAGTGAGGCCTTCCTCAGCTGACTCCAGAGTGATAAACTTCTTCATCTTCAAACTCGAGGCTGTAGTGCTCTGTGAAGAATTATGTGACCATTCAATTAAGACCGTGGGGACGTACTCGTGCACTCGTGTAGCACGTATTCTTTACGTACAGCTAAACTCGTGTAGCACGTATTCTTTACGTACAGCTAAACTCGTGTAGCACGTATTCATTACGTACAGCTAAACTCGTGTAGCACGTATCTGCGCTTGATTAATTATTAAACATGTCGCACCTGTTCTGACTGAGTTGGCTGTTTTTTTTTTTAATCTGTTTCGACACTGAGTTCAGCTGATACATTTTCAGGTTCACCGTGTACTTGTGTAGTTTATAGGCTTAGATATGGCCTGACTGTTGTTTATCCTGTAACCTTGCGCCGTAGTCAATAGCCTTCCATGCTTATGCAATTAATTACTTTCTTAAATTATCTACAGTAAATACAATTTTAACTACGTTTTATTTTCCTTGCATATATTTTAAGCCAACTATTATTAAATTAAAAAGTTTGTTGTTCTGACTCCTGTAAAAAAAACATCTATCCCAGGGTGTAACTAGACAAAAACGTTCCTCTGACTTTAATAAGCCTGTTGTGGGTCACGATAGACACTACCCTGTAGATATTTATAGCAGTAGATGTTGACTGGTGTCACATTGTTAGACTTTGTGATGTTGTTTTTGATTAGTCGTGCTTTACACTGTTATAGAAAGCCCATAGTCACGTAAAGTCTGAGCTCCTCCTCTGTGTCTCTGCAGAGTCACGTTAAGCTCCGCTCCTCCCTTTAGTTTTCCACACTAAAACTTCCTAACTCATGGTAACTCCAAGCCCGTCCCACTCACTCCCCAAAGCTGCTGCCTCATGTTTAAGGCTCCAGAAGCTGAATCATGCTTAGCTGAAACTTGCGGCTCTGATTTCCTGTTTTCAGTCTCTGGGGCAGGGGAGGAGACTGGGGAGGACCATATAAAGGAAAGGCTGGAGCGTTCACAAAGCACATCTTGTACGGGACACTGAAGAGTGGGGACAACAAAGGGAAGACTGCACTGGAACTGGTGAGGATTTGTTTTTTAAATGCATTTTAAGGTATTTATATTTTTACATAAAACAATAAAACTCATTGTCAATTTATAGGAAACAATGGAGACTGAGAAGAAGATTGACACATCCAAGCCGACAACAGAGAGGTCAGATTTAACTCATTTATATGTTTTGAAAATTGTACAAAATCCTGCATGTAAACCTGACAATGCTGTTATTTTCTCTCCTACCAGGGATCTGTCCGAACAAATAAAAACAGTTACCAGGGACAGTCATGTGCGAGCAGAAAACACTGAGCTGATGCTGAGCTTCCAGAGGGGGCAGGTCACCCTACCACAGTACAAGGTAGAGCCGTCTATTCATAACGGGCTGGTTTAGAGGTTTAGAGGTTAAAGTGTTTGCTAACTCAACTAACTCAAAAGTCTGTCTGAAGGCTGCTGTTGTGTCTTTAGGCAAGACACTTCACCTACCTTGCCTGTGATGTGTGAGTGGTTGTTGATGTTCAAAGAGGCTCTTGGTGCAGATCAGTGGTGGAAGAAGTACTCTTAAGTAAAAGTGCAGATACTGGAGCAACAAATACTCAATTAAAAGTATCACATGAAAAAATCTAAAGTATTAAAGGACCTGTTTTAAAAATGTCCTTTAAAAAGTAAAGATCTTGCCGTTTTTGTGATTTAATAAACCTTAAAATGTAGTGATTTTGACAAAGAATTCAAACAGAAACCTGCTCTTAAATGCAGTGACGTGAAAGTAAAAGGTATCCACTTTAAAATGTATTTGAGCACAAATTTTAGGCATCAAATATAGTATTTTACTACTTTTCACTTTGTTACGTTCCACCACTGGTGCAGTTAAGCAGCCTTGCACCTGTCAATCTACCCCAGTAGTTTTCCAACATCAGATGCGCAGTGAATGAATAAAGGAATGTAAAAGAATAGTTATTTTTAACAGTCATTTTGATGGTTTGTTATCACTGATTTGTCTGTACAGCTTCTGCTCTGCTCCCTGCATGAAATCTACACTGCACTGGAGGAAGAGCTGGACAGGAACAGTGAACATCCCGGTGTTGCTCCTATCTACTTCCCTCATGAACTGGCCCGGCTAGAGTCCATTGAGAAGGACCTGGCGTACTTCTATGGACCTGAGTGGAGAGAGAAGATGCTTGTCCCAGCTTCTACTAAAAGATACAGCCACAGACTCAGACAGGTAAAAGATCGTCGAAACAACTAACTTTTCTGGTGGAGGGGCTGTCAGATGTTTTACTCCTATGTTATTGCTTTGCCTGGAATGTTTCACAGTATGGTATTAAACCTTTCTGTCTTCACGGAAAACCAAACCAGACCAAGTTACAGGTCAGATCTGTGGAGAGGCAACCCCGCTCAGTCAGAATGCTTGTGTTTCAAGCTGTAAAACCACATGTAATTGAATAAATGTAAGGTAGAGCTGTTTAATGGAACAGGTGGAACATTCCAGACAGTGCAACCACCAACCAAAAGATTACATAATGCATCTTTAAAATTAAAAATAGTTCACTGCAGTAACATACATTTTCCTTATTTTAACAGATTGGAAATGAAAACCCAGTGTTATTAGTTGCCCATGCCTACACGCGTTACCTTGGTGACCTGTCTGGTGGGCAGGTGCTTGGTCGGATTGCGCAGAAGTCAATGGGGCTCAAAGGTTCTGAAGGCCTCTCTTTCTTTGCCTTCCCCGGTGTGTCCAGCCCTAACCTGTTCAAACAGCTGTACCGAGGACGCATGAACAGCATTGAGCTCACGGAAGAGGAGAAGAAGAGCGTGCTGGAAGAGGCAGTCACAGCTTTTGAGTTAAACATCCAGGTACACATTTACCCACATCACCTCAACATTACTTATACATTAGCTATGACTGTCGTGTTCTTACTTGTATGTCCATTCTGTTGTGCAGGTCTTCGATGGTTTGCAAGCCATGTTAAGCAAACCCCAAGAAAAGGAGCAGATTTTAGAGTCCACTCAAGTGAACAGCAACACCCAGACACAGCAGTCCTTCATCAGTGCTGTCCCACTTTTACGAATGTTTGTGGGATTCTTGTTGGCAGTGGGCACGGTCACTATGGGAGTATATGTCCTTTAGATTTTTATCAACTGTAATGCATTCTAACTCACTATTTTTGACAAAACTGTAAAATATGATATAATGTACATTGTTTTCCTAATTTGTATAATCTGTTGTGAGCGTGAGTAATGGATTACTGACTAAAAACTATGTGCAATAAGTTCCTTGTGCAATATGATGTAAATACTGTACATTAAAATGTTGTTTTTTTTTTAATAGTCTTTGCGTTATTTATGGTGCATAAGTGCAATTATTTGCTCAATAGATAAAATGCCTATAAATGCAAAAAGTAACACAAGGGAACATTTGAAAATATTTAACTATAGCGTATTGCATGTAGGATTAAAATATTTCTTATAATGTAATTAAGCCTGTAATAAACCTTTTTATCATTCTGTTAAAATGAAACACTGATATTACAGATACCAATAGCAATGTTGATTTATTCACAATTTATAAACATTTTAGTTAATGTTAAAATTATATTCTGGTTCTCAAGAACCCAAAATAAAGACCTTTCTTTGGTTTATTAGTTCCTTCAACTAAAAAGGCTCAAATGGTGATTGCTTCTTGTCATAGTCCCCTTCTGGCCAACTGCAAAAACTTGTGTTAAACAGATTTTGGACTGGAATCAGCCATGAGCCATAAAGCCATTTTTCATTTATACGCCTTTTTCTTCTACTCTTTCTTCTTTTTGCATCTTGAAGCTCTGATTAAAATTCCAGTTCCAAGTATTTGCAAGCTTTCGTGCCGTTAATGTTTTGATTAAGAGCAGTATTATTATTTCATCCTGACTACAAAAATAAATCAACCACACTTGTAATATAATTTTGCATCTACTTTAATTGTGGTTTAAATTAAAAAATTAAAAAGGGGAAAGTGCTGTCTCCACCTAGTGGACATAAAAGTGAACTGCGCATCAGCAATGATTGTACTTCACAATTGGCTAAAAAGGCACAGCCGCACAGTAACACAGAAGCATTGGCAAAATATTCAATATATTTATTTACATTAAATGATCATACCATATCACTAGTGCAAATTGTTACTATATATGTTTGAGCACAGTGTGGTAGACATATGACCTGTTTAAGGAGGCAATAAAACAGTTACTCTGACTGTAACGTCAGAATAGAACACCACATTATTATTATTGCCACACTATTATTAGAAGATTACACAGACCCAAATTGCAGAAAAAGAAAACATTAGTGAAGTCTATTCAAAGTTGCATTTCAGGCAAGTGTCTTCACCATACGCTCAGGTCTGTTGTGCCTAAATTTATGATTAATAATGATTACAGCCATATTTATTTAAAAAAATCATGACTGATCCCTACAAGGCATTTTATTGCCATATTGCCCAGCTTCATGCTTGCCCTGGTAACAAGGTTTTCCAGTAATCTCCAACAACTATTTTTTTATTGCACAATGCATCAACCTATGTAAAGGACACACTTTCACTAAACCAGAATACACAGAACATAATAAAAAAAATACTTTGATTACATTGCATTATTAACCTTCTACCTAAAAAATCTAATAGTCATCTTTATGCATCATATGGCACACTGCCCAATCTTAAAAGGCGAAAAGGTTTAATTTCCCATTTCAAGGGAGACTGTGCTGTTGTTAAACACACATTCTTCTTTACCTGGGTTACACTTGGTAGAACAGCTAAGACAGCAAAGGTGCTTTGTAATAAAATGCAGTCAGACGTGAGGCGTTAGTTGGCTTCATAAGAGGACAACAGAGCAGCATCCACTGGCTCCATGCAGGAGGGGCAGGTGAAGGAGCGCATCAGCCAAGGGTCAATGCAGTCCACGTGGTAAATGTGTAGGCAGGGCAAGAATCGAACAGGATCGCCATATTCAAAATCCATCATACAGATGACACACCTGGGGAATAACAAAATACATTATAAACTTTGATACTGACCCCAGCCAGCAGTAGCTTGGACAAAACCATTGTGAGACAAGTCCATACTCTTTCACTTTCTTGTCAGAAGGGTCAGAACCAGGGTCAAAGATGCCTTTAGGCAGGTGTTGGATGAGCCCGATGCGTTGGGCAATGCGGATCTGCTCCTCTTCAGTCAGCTGGCTGGCCAGACGGCTCTCACCTGGTGTGGGATGATACACAGGCTGTGGATGCTCCTGGAGGAAAGAAAAACGGTTTAGGATTTCTGTTTACACTCGTGAAGAATAACCCAGAGTATGCCATAAAAGTCCATGGAAAATGATTTAAAGTATGGTTTTAACTTTGTATGTCCATGGAATCATGCAGGTCCCACAACAAGTTCCACAGTGTTGCTTTAATGAATTGAACTTGTGAGTTTAGTCCGTGATAAAGTTCGCTCCTCCGTGACTGACACACACACCTGGTATGGCGGCGGAGGCTCCCCGGGCAGGCTGCCCCCCTCAGACTCGTTCAGCAGAGAAACGTCGTCTGCTCCTTGAGAAAAAAGACAGTTCCCCATTGAAGTGCCACCACCATGAGAGTCCCAGTGCCACAAACTGACGGATTACTGTCAAAAAGTCCAACTAGCTATCGCCAAGACGCAAATGTTTGTTTTTAGCTAACTATTAGCCCATTTCGCGGTCTTCATTTCAGATCGACAAAACGATAAATATAAACGGCGATTAAAAACACGCCACAATGTAGTCCGAAAACGTCCAGGAAATGACAGGTTTGTAATCACAAAAACACTAGTTTGTGAGTCTCTCTGAACGAAACCGTGTTCTGTTTACTAAATGTAGACCGGATGTGTCGTCATAGGTGAGCCCTGCTCAGTTTTTTCACCTGCTTTAACATTTTTGTTTGTCCCCAGATACATATCGACTACAACTTTCTGAGTTATGATTTGAGGGTTTAAAAATTTTAAAATAAATAAATAAAATATAAGGAGGCATTCATTTACCAGTGCTTCTCAAATAGTGGGGTGGGCCCCCCAGGGGGGGTGCGTGTGACCCTGGGAAACATGCTTTTTTGCCGTACTGTACTAGAACTAAGTGTAATTGCACATCCACAACAGTAGTTGGCAGTGGCGCTCTCATTGTTGCTCTGGGGCAGGGGTCGGCAACCTTAAATATGCAATATACAGAACAGACTCACCATCAGCAGAACATCCTCTGTCACAGAAAAAACACGTATATTCCACTGAGTCCGACAGAAGCTGACGCATCAGCGGCACAAGGAGAGTGGGGTTTTTTCAGTGCTTTTAGTTTATGCAAATGAGGTGATTTTAAGTTTCATTTCTGTAAAACGTAATCAAATGTGCGCAAAGCTGCATTAAAAACACATTAATATTTGAGTCCTCAGTGCAAAAAAAACTCTTTGTTATAAGTTTCTTTCATTTTTTTGTTTTTAATGTTAAAGGAAAAGTAACGTTTTTTACAATCTGAGCCTTATTTCGGTAATAAAACAAGTTGTTTTACTCACCCATAGCACTTTGGTGTCATATGGAGCATTTCCGGAGATGTTTTAGATTTGCGATCTCCATAATGTGAGTTCTCGGGGCACTTGTTTGCGGTCTCCAAATAACACAAACTTTAGCACTTTTCAAATCATAGAAGCTCGATGTCTTAGCCTACGATTTCGTGTGGTCAAAAGTGGCCTGTAATCCGAGATTTAGCCATAGTTTCGAGTAGATGAGGAGGCCAGTGCGCATGCGCGGACTGTGCTCTCAGCTCCCGGGACCCAAACATGAAACGCAAAGCTGTAAACTATGGATAAATCTCGGATTACAGGCCACTTTTGATTCAAACGAAATCGTAGACTAAGACATCGAGCTTCTATGATTTGAAAAGTGCTAAAGTTTGTGTTATTTGGAGCCCGCACGGGGCATATATTACATGCTCGGGGAATATATTATATGCCCCGAGCTATGGCTAGAAGTCGCGCTAGGCTAATGCAAATCTAAAACATCTCTGGAAGTCCTCCATATGACACCAAAGTGCAATGGGTGAGTAAAACAAATTGTTTTATTACCGAAATAAGGCTCAAATTGTAAAAAACGTTACTTTTCCTTACTTTTCTAGACAAATAATACTATGTATAGTCGCGCGCAGGGAGGGGGGCGTGAAATTTTTTCTTCTTCCTAGGAGGAGCGTTACAGAAAATAATTAAGAACCACTGATTTAGGCCAATCTAACGCTGCCTGATAACTAACAGGCATCTTAAGATCCTAAGGATCTGATTAAGATGAAACAAAGTCAAGTCTAAAACAATAGCTATATTTATGCTATAGCTATAAATAGTTATATTTAGCTATATTAAGTGTACTGATAGTTTTGTTATAGTAATGACAGTAATTTGATTTAACAGATCCGGTTCTCTTTCCATTCGCATTGGTTATAGTAACAATAAAACACAGCACTCTGTGGTACAGTCAAGAACATCCTTTTATTCAATCAGGTGCTGCTCTTTTCAAACTGTGTTTTTCTTCTTATGGAAAAGAAACTGTAATTAACACATGCATTTCACCTAGAGCTCTGGGGGTGTTCTCACACAAAAAAGTGCACTGAGGGCATGGATAGGAGGTGCAGAGGAGGGAGACAGGGGCCACAGGAGCTGCTTTTCACTAATTGCCAAATACTTTCAAAATGAAACAAAAATAAACAACAAAAAGACACAAAGCTGTCCAACTTGAGTCAAAAAGGGAGGGAAGAACAGACGGACTTCCCTGTATTCTCATTAGTTAAGAGAAAACAGGTTTAGCTTTATGTTTTGAAAATGGCTAATACTGCTCACCAACCATTTGGAATAATACTTTTCTAGGCGACATTCATTCATTAGAATGTGGGATATGTCCGAGAAGTGCAGAACCCTTCCTTTGACCTCATGTTAGATGCATACGGTTATAAGGTGCTTAGACTATAGCTTAAATTTACAGTCCTAGGCTTCCTCAAAGGGAACCTCAATGACAACATACCCTGATATTATGCAAAGAAATCTAAAAAAAGAAAAAAAAAAAACATATGGGGGAATAAAACTAAGCAAATATAAATACATGAAATTTAAAAGCGCATTGTCTATGAACTAGTCAAAGCAGCCTCCCAGTTTATTCAGCACACACAACTCCAATCCCCCCGAATCCCGGCCTGCGGCTCTTCTCCCACTCGGACACCCCCAAAAGTCCGTCAGTGTAATTTGTTCACTTACATTAGCTGTTGAATGGAGAAGCTGAAGAGATGGGTATGGTAATACAATGTGAAGCATATAGACAAGAATAACATGTGAGCTAACTGCATTCTGCTCAGACAAAGGTTTTGTCGGTAATATTTTTATCCCCTCCTCAACAGCAGAGAGGGTAGAATAGATGGACAGTCAAAGATAGTGTGTGTGTTTATGTGCGGGAAAGATGCTGAGCAACAGACACACAGTTACAGACTACTCCAGTGTCTACAGAAAAACAGACAATGGAGACAGAGGGCAAGAAAAGGAGCTGAACAAGAAAGGTTTTTTTTTTTTACTTCAAACATTTTTCCCATTGTTGATCAATAAAAAGTAAAGAACTAATTCACACCATTTCCTTTTGTACTATATATATATATATATATATATATATATATATATATATATATATATATATATATATACGGCTTTAAAAAGTAAGAGAGGCTAATGGGGTAAAATGAAAGTGTTTTTTTACAAGCCATAAGGGAAAAGATGCCCTCTGTTGCTTAAATGGTGCAGATTTTTTTCCTCATTGCAGCACTTGAGGACAACCTGCTACCTCGAGCCATTTTGAGAAGGGCAATCTGGATTACAAAATGGAGTCTGTGAACAAAAGGCACTTTTAAGGGACAACCTTTAACTGCTGGGAATCTATACACTACAGCACAAGCACTAAGAGTCATTTACAGAGAGGGAGTGGAACAGGGGAGAGGCTCACTTGCAGTCTGCTTCATCAATGGTCAGATTTTTAGTTTTTGCAACACACAGCATGCATGTCTCTTCACAATTTACTAAGCGAGTCCTGAAAACTGTATACCACCTCTAAAGGGACGAAATGCCAGATAGATGTTGGAAGTCTTAAACTGCTGGTCACTTTCAGGCAGTGTAGGGGTTAAGATAAAAGGGACTAGGTTAAATCATTCTTAAGGTTGAACCACAATGCCTTTTGTGTCACAACCTTAAAGAATAGGAACCTCTCCCCCACTCGTACAACAGAAGAGTACACATAGAGGAGTAATGCTGTTTCCTAAATTGTCTGTTTTGTTCAATACCTTTCATTTACAATAATTCCGAAAGTACTTAATTGTGTCTAAGCACCAGGTTTATCTGATAAAATACAATTCTCTGTAGAAGTTGTGTAGATTTGTGTCCTTCAGCCCTCCCACATTTTTATAAACAAATGATTACACATAAAACATTAAAAAAGACAAAGAAATAAAAACATACCCCAAGTTACAAAGATTTTTTCATGGCCCTCTAGTTTAGAGTCCTGGAGCTGATGGACTTGAAACAAATACATTTTTTTTCTCTTTTCATTTAGCTTTCTTAAAAACCTCTAACAGACAAACACAATGATCTACCCAATGCATTGCACATGGCTCAATCAACACATTTTCAATAATAATACTTTCCAAAAAGACATTTTTCTTCAAACCTACAAGGGGAATTCTGACGATTTGTCTCAGGATTAGGATGCTGCACTAGGGAGGGTAATGGCAGTGATTTTTGATCATGTTGGTAACAGTTATGTGGCGTTTTTGAGTCGGGAAAAGTGGATGTTCAGAAATTAACTGGACTGCCAATAGGTGTAAGATGTAAACAGGGGCATACATCATGAGTGTAAATGAATATTATGGTTTGATTGCTTTTCCAATTGTTTTTACAAGAATAGCTGAAGAGAAACTATTTTTATTTTTGTTTAAACTAAATACGTGTTCACACAGGCACTTCATGAATTCTCAACTTTTTTTTTGTTTTTGTTTTTTTGTACGAGCATTAGACTCTCAACCATGTCCCTGCAAATCAATCTACAACAGGCAGTCCAGTTATTTTCCAGAGGTTGAAATCTGTTTCATGTTCATAGAAAACCAATATAAATTTTAAAGTTAATATTTCATTTACATGTAACTAAAATACAATTACTTGTAAAAATGAAAAACCATTCACAAAGGCAGTTTAGAGAACCAAATATAAAGGCTTCCCTTAATTTGCAATCATAATGCGGTGGGCCTTGTTTGTAAAATAATTCAGACTGAGCATTACTGGGTTCTGGGTGATAGATAGTATTGTAGATGTAAACTGATGTCATTTAAATGATATTACTGAGAGGCTGTTTTGTGAGCTGTCAGAAATGAGACACAAGAGAAATATATTTTACTGACTGAGTGCATGAGCGAATCTCGCCTGTACCTTGAGCAAACTTTAACTAATAATGAACATGCAAGCAATAGACTGAACGCCAGGCCAAAGGCAGCCTGCCCCCACTCACGGAAAAACAAAAGAACAAAGAAGTCAAAATATATAAAGCTGTAGTTGTTATTTCATGTATACTGTATGTGAAACCAAACCCCAGAGAACTGCACAGCCACAGTCCTGCGTCCCAACCCGAACCACCTCCTCACTCTCTCTTCTGACCTTAATGTGCAATACATTCATCCCTAATTCAACGTAATAGTGCATAGGTGAGGGGACGAAAGAGCATGTGTAGAGTTAGTGTTATGATTGATGCGTGTTCAATCTCCCACAATGGCCTCATGGCTATCACCCTTGTATTTTTGACAGGTAAACAACGACTAGCCCCATAGTGCATATAAGTCACACCATTTTATGATGTCACTGTAATTGGCCAAATATGAACTGAAAGAGGCAGAAGGCCGAGCAGTGGAGGCAATCCGTGGCTGTGCAGATGTTGTGCAGCAGGTGGATGTTAAAATCGCGGTTAGACGGGATAATGACAAATTTGACCATTTCAGTGTTCTATATTTAGATCTCTCAGCCAATGCATGGAGTTTCATTCTGGATACAACATATGAAAAATACAAATGATAAAAAATGCATATTGGTCATTGTTAATTTGCCCTACTTGGTTTTGATACTTAGTGTTTGAAAGACAGTTCCTCATCTTCCTCTTCCTTCGTCTTGTGTAATGAGCCTGTACACTCAGTTAGATGCTTCCGACATAAAGGGGATGAGTGCAGATAAGGGCATCCTCTTGGGGGTGGTGGGTTCTTCAGGTTGTGCAGATGTATTTTCAATATTGATGGAGAAATACTTTAGTGTTTACAGTCTGTTTTTAGCTGTGATTTTTGTTATCCCAATTTTCTTGAAATATTTTCTATATAAGCTGTGTTGTCAGAGGAACCAGGACTGTGGAAGAACAAAAACAACAAAAAAACATCAGAATTTGTAACATCAATGTAAACCTCCACTAGATGGCTACATACACCGTGTTTTAGAGTCTCAAAGTTGCCAACTCAGGTTTACCCCCTACAGTCTGACTTACTGCCACATAACTTGTTATTTAAAAAACACACATACAGTAGAAAGCAGCTGTTTGTGATGATGCAGTTTTCTAACCGTAGAACTCCTCTGTCATGCTCTAACAGTTTGTATGTCAGGTGATCGTTCTAATATGTCTGTGCTGTGAGTCCAAGTGGGCTCAGGCTACACTGTGGAGCCATTGAGAGCGGCTACTCCTGGGATCTTGTTTCTCAGTGATAAGAGGCAGAGAGGAGTCGCTGGCAACGGCCCAGAGGGTTTTTGGCTGATGCACGCTGACATTCCACAGGCCACGGCTGAGGGAATGCAGCACATCACCACTTTTAACAGTCCCACGCTCAAGTAGATCCTCCTTCTTACCCATAATTCCTCTTTCAGATAACTGCTCCTCCTCCTGGTTTGACTTTTCTTAACCCAGCTCTTTTCTATCCCCTATCTTACTCTTGACTCTCTCAATATAATCCTTGGCAGAGGAAAGTGACCCCCCCACTCCAGCCAGACACACACAGACACACACAGACACACACAGACACACACAGACACACAGACACACACACACACACACACACACACACAGACACACACAGACACACACAGACACACACAGACACACAGACACACACACACACACACACACACACGCTTCAAGTCCAAGTTCAACTGCCTCTGACATCATGTCTGGTTGCTGTGGGCAACCAGACAGCCTGGACGTGACTGTGGAGGGCAGCAAGCTTAGACCAATTCCCTCTTTTCTCTCTTTCCATTTAGTCCGCCATACTTCTGACAGAGGAGTTCAACTGTCTTCCTAGGTCTGCCTGCAGAGGCAACGTCTCACCAGCAGAGGGATCCTCAGTCCAGGTTTTGCATGTTTCTGCCTCTTCAAACTCTTCTCACTCACTCCCTCTTTCTCTCTGGGCTAGTGGGCTGGCCAGCCGCTAGGCAGACTGGCAAGGCCTTCGTCTAAACCCTCCATATGCCTAAGAATAGCAGGATAAGGAGAGACCTTGGTGACTCACTGTGGCTTTTACTGACCTACTAGGCTCTGTTCATACACATGCATACTACACATTCACCTGAAAATAGCCACTGTGTTTAATTATTAAGAGTTTCCTTGTGTGTGTGTGTGTGTGTGTGTGTTTGCTTTGCTCTGTTATGGATGGTGTTTGGAAGTCTTTAGTGCCAGGGATACATCTGTGGTGAGTGGTACAGGTGGGAATACTAGATGGAGAAGTGGGACTAATGCCTGAGAGAGGCAGTGAAGAGTGGGGGGGCTGTATTGAGGAGGAATGCAGATTGTTTCCATGTGTGGGGAGGACAGGGGAGCTGAGTTGGCTTCAGGCAGGTGCGGTTAGCCCCTAATGAGAAAAGTTGTGTTGGTGATGGAGAAGGCCCAAGATATTGCAGTCCAGTGGTAACGCGCAGTCAAGCTGTAACCACAATGTAGTGAACCGCTGGCTTCACAGAGACGCACTGTGGGGCCGAGCAGATAAATCAGGGCTGCAGCTAAAACAAACTGGTAACGCTAACATTCATTCTGGGCAACTGCTGAAGAACAGACACTGTAAACCAATACTGAAACTAACAGCCACAATACACTGGCAACACCACTACAGACGTGAATAAAATGTATTTGAATGTCTTGATTATTATTATATTAATACATATTATTATTACAATTATTATTAGCATTTTAGCTGCTAATTTCAAGTTACAGTAGCCTGGAGTAGAGTTATTTTACTAACATACTGTACATTCATACATACTTTTTACTAACAGTTATTTTAAACAAGATTGCTTTTGGATGGTTTAGATGAAATAAAAAAAGTAACAATAACATTTAAGTCACTTTATACTAAATGAAGCAATTAACATTTTTATTATTATTGAAGTTATGCATTTCGAGCTTGAATCGCTGTAGTGTTGCCACTGTATCACAACATGCTTGTCCCTTCAAACAGGCACTGTGTATGTACATGGACGTGTTGTGCAGTGGCAGATGAAAAATTGGGAATAAAAGACAAAAAATGGCAGGCGGGTTAGATGGATGGTGGGTGCTACTTAAAGGCGCACTGCGTAACATTTCTACTGGAGGGTCCGCCACCTGATGTCTCCATGGAAATGTTATTGCTTTGTCTAGGACGTTCCACAGTATAGCTTAAACCTACAGTATCCATCACAAGGAAGACGAGCAGTTTACAGCACTGCGCTACGTCACAATTCAGATCTGTGGAGAGTCGACCCTGTTCTCAGAAGGAATTATTGTATTTTTGAACAACAGAAACACTTGTAATGAATAAATGCTACATGGATATGTTTAATGTCATACCATGGAAGATTCCAGGCAAAGCAATAACATCTCCATGGAGACAAGTAGGTAGCAGACCCTCCACCAGAAAAGTTGCGCAGTGCACCTTTAAATGTGGGTGCTTGGCGGGGTACCTGAGTCTGCTGGGGGATATTCAGAAAGTTGTCCCGTGTTCCGATGCCGACAAACCGGTTGGGAGCTGTGGAGCCTGGCGTGGAGTATGCTATAAACAAAGAGAGAAGTGTGTACATGCTTTTACACACACGGATACACACTGAGCTCTGAGATGAGCCTGGAATTCTACTTTGACTTGGCTTAATATTAGATCAAGTCCGTCAAAGTTGAGGCACTGAAGGCCCGTTAATAATATGCTCAAGATTAGGAGCAGATTTGGAGGAGTACTGATTTTGCATTACTGTACACTACATAGGAATTCTTATGTGAGGGGGGGTTATGGTACTCATCTCAAAAGAGGAACATTTAGTGATGCCACAGGATAAAATTTAGGGCAGTTGTGCTATCTGGACTCCAACATGGCGGCTGAGAATTGTAATGTATGGTGAATGGTATGTATGAAAAGAACAAAATCAAACAAACAAAACGGATGAGTTGTCATTGACGTCATCTGTGTGCTTGAAATAAAAAATAAAATAAAATAAAAACAATATGATTTATAAAGAAGAGTGGTGGTAACAGCCATAGCCAGGGAAAAATGGTAAGAAACATATTTAAAAATATCATCAAGTAGATTTATAGCAAGTGACATGTTAATCTGGTCTTGTTGGAAGGGGGAGAGGTGGAAAGCTTGACAGAACAGGAAGAGCAGAAAAAGTCAAAATCAAAAAGGAGAAGGTGACCCAGCCGCTCCATCCACTGCCCCATGGCGGTGTGCCTCTCCCAATGTCCGACTCTGGCACTGCACCTGTCTGGAACCAAAAACTCACCACTCCTCAGAACACCCCCTCTTTCGCACTATGTTCATATTTTGGATTTTTGATTAGCTTAAACTATGCCATATTTGACTTGCACAGTAAATATGCTTTTTTTTGTTAATATTTAATTATTATGCAACCTGTGTGATAGTGACAAGGGAATTTTATAAAGTGGAGCAAGACTTTTTTTTGGAGTCCACGCCAACTGCCCTAATTTTGTTCCTTGGAAAAGAAAAACAAAAACAAAAAACAAAACAAATATAGACAGGAAACAAAGAGGAGATGAGACTACATACATCATATAGGTTTGAAAATAGGAGATAGACTATACAGTCATAAACAGACATGCAAAGTCTGTTATAGAAGGATTTTTGGTGCTAAAGAGGCAACATGCTCAGGCCCTGCTGTGCTCCACTCCAATGATTATGCAAAAATCCTATTAGGAAACCCAACACCAGAGAAAATGACAAAATGAAAAGTGGTAATAAAGAGGTGGGTCTGGCTGGTAGAGATGTTTTGATATGGAGGAGGAAGGAGGAAAGAGTGATAGGAGGAGACAGAGAGCGAATGAATGTGGATCTCTGGTTTGGCATAGGCGTGGTTTCTGCCTTGACTTAATGTATGTTTTTGTAGGCCTACAATAGGCTGTAACAGTAAATAAATGAACTCCAATTAACTTTAAAATGTCTAAAAATGAACATTATTTTGCGGACAATTCTCCTAGTACTTGCTAAAGATCCTACCCAAGGTTCAGAGAAGCACCTCTAAAGTCTATGGGAAGCCTGGGGCAATCACAGGGGTTTGTGGAGGGGGAGTGGGGGTGACTTACACGGAGATGCGGGTGAGCTGAGTCCACCATCAGTGTGCGTGCTGAGGCTTTTAGAGTCGGGCATGGGGAGGGGCACAGGGCGCGCCACAGGGGGCGGCGGGGGCAGCAGGAAGGAGCCCGGCATTTTGCTCTGGCCTCCTCCATTAGGCTGCAGATGGATCATACAGACAGGGTGAACATGGCACCCCCAAGATCATATACAGAGAGGAACCAACACAGAGTCACATGCAAGAGCAGTAAATATGTCCATATGTACAAACATACAGAAGCAGTAGCCAAGCTTACAAAACATTATCGAACAGCGTACTATTTCAAAACATAGAGGGGAAAGGGAAAGATGATGGGATTTTGTTGCACAGTGTCCCAAAATAACTTGTGGGTATGGAAAGTGAACAAGGAAGAAGAAAATGAAAATCATCTGAGGTTTCAGTATAGGTTTACAGTGGTCTTGCAGCTGTCATCTAAATGAATGTGTCCATGATAATTTGTCAACATTAAATAAATAAAATAGTTGAAAATGCAACATCATCTTCAATGGCAGCTCTTTATAACCATTTTTCTAGAGATCATTCAAATTCAAATAATCAATAGTCAGTGCTTCAAACAGAAACGTATCAGCAAATGACATTGTATTAAGCTTTTGCATTCACAATGTTACACAGTTTTGAAGTACATTTGTAGAGTTTCAGTGGTGTGTAATAATGATTGGAGCTTACTTGTGCGCCAGGCTGTCCTGGGCTGTCGGTGCACACAAACTGCACAAACTCCTTAAGCGGGTCCTGGTGGTGGTGGTAGCGTATGGTGGGGTGGGTGAAGTACGGGCTGGACTGCTGGATGATGGAGGAGGAGGGGAAGTGCAGAGCGGAGGCTGAGGCACGGGGGCTTCCTGATTGGACCAGGCAAGAAACAGAAAGAATGAGGGTGCAGTCCAATATTGTTAGCACTACTACTAACATTAGATCCACACTATACAGGCCACAATAATTTTACACAATTCTGTCCAAAGATTTACATAGGTGGTGTTGTTACTTGCCAGTGTCACACACAACACACACAGACATTTCTGTGTTTCTGCTTAGTGATGTCCTAATAAAATTCACAATTTGTAAGTTAGACAGTATGGAGGACTTTTCTCTGTTCACTGTTTAGTGATGTAAAATCCCAGCAGACCGCGTCCCTGAGACAGTGAGGAATTCTGGCATATCCCTGTGGCCTGGGTAATTTGGCACACCAAGCAAAAAAAGCTATGCTGCTAGGTGAGGAGAGCCTAGCAAACAAGCATCTGTGTGCATGTCTGTCACTAACAACTCAAGTGAATACTGGGACAAATACTGAAACTTTTCTTGTTTTTTGCATGTGATTCAGATAGTCATTGAGACAATATGAATGTAATGATTCTTGAGTGTCTTGTCCTATGTCCATGTGAATGTGCTGTTGTCTTTGTGTGTGCATAAGCATCACAATGGTGCCCTCTTCAGACAAGAAGAATCAGACAACAGTCAGTTTGGCAGCTCTCCACACTGATCCACAGCCAACAGCAGACCATAAAACACTCTGAAACGTTCAACTCCAGAGAAACCAGGAGCCACAGCCTGGTGGAGACATGGTTTACCTCCATTTTTCTTTTAGCTTCCTTCCATCATCCTCCAGAATCTTAGTGAATCAATGAATTACTTTACATTTGAATGGCAACTTCACAAACAACTCCACAAAAGAGGAAAGGTACAGACGCGCACACCTACACAGTCTAAAAAGAATCTCATAGTCTCAAAACTTCATTACAGAAAGATTCAACAGAGAATTCTGTTAATGACTTCAAAGAAGCATTTGCTTTAACACCCCTAAAACTCAAAATGAAAACTTAAATGTAATGTAACATTTAGTTTTAATTAACGTTTGATTTCATTTAACGTTTGCTTGGAAATCTTGAGTGTATGGGGTGGTCTTCCAGAAATAAACAAAGTGATGAGATGAGGCACAAATCTGGCCTGAATATTATGTTGACAGTGGATAGGTTGGGAGGTTAAATTAAATAAATTTGGACACTGAGGGTTATCCATCTGAATGACCTTTCTGTACGGTCTGGTTTGGCTCCTGACCAAATTATCCCGTTGAGAGACAAATGGAATTAGAGGGAGACGGGCAAAGAGAAAGGGCACTTTATGGCTTTGAAAAGTGAGATCAGCCCTGGGGGACACATTGGCAAACTTAACATGTCTGAGACTCTGGGAATACCCCAACTGCAGATTGTGAGACGGCGATGAGTATCCTATTGAGGCAACCAAGTCTTTGGATGATATGATAAAAGGAGAAGTTCAATTTGTCAACTGGACAAAGTTTGTTTGGTTGAAGACGTTTCGTCGCTCATCCGAGAGACTTCTTCAGTTCACCTGAAGAAGCCTCTCGGATGAGCGACGAAACGTCTTCAACCAAACAAACTTTGTCCAGTTGACAAATTGAACTTCTCCTTTTATCATGGATTCTACCTGGACGACTGAGGGACTTTTCACGCATCTTTGGATGATAGCATATGAAAATATATATTAGGAGCTGTGCTGAGTTTGACCAACTTTAGATTCCATATTGGTTTAAATGTGAGACGTGGACTCCAGACGTGAAGCTAAAATGTGTTTTCAAGACAATACAACAAAAAGCATGAAATTGAATCAGTCACAAAGACATGATGCAGCAATGATATCATGCAATGACAATATTAACAATAACAGGCACAAAGATGGATGGAAAAAGCTGAAAGAGAGAGAGAGAAAACTTTGCCAAGCCATGATGATACTGAACACTGAACAGGTGAAGCTCTTCAGGTGTCCTCAGCGGAGTTCCAAAACCACTGTTTTCAGTTCACTTGGTAGTAAGACATTTTTAAGGCAATGCTTTGTCGTATTTCTTTGCAAAAGGATCAATTTGACATGTTTGACACTCCCTTTTCTTCTCTCTCTTTTTCAAAGTCTCTCCATAGAGGCTCGGGGTCATCGTGCGTCCGGGCAGGGTCTCACCTGGTCTCACTCCTGCCAGCACAGGCAGCGGGTGGTGTGTGAACGCCATGCGTGGGGACCTCGTCTGGGAAGCCAGGGCGTTGAAATCAAACTTCCCCGGCTTCTTAAGTGAACCGGGCGAGGACAATCCTGGCGAAAAAAAATGGGATCAACAAAAAAGTGGAGGGAGAGGGAGGAAAAGAGAGAGGTGGTTTTAATTAACAAATTGTTTAAAAAATTAAATTTAATCAAGGGGACAAACATGATTTTTGATTGGACTTTTCTGGAGAGGTTGAAGGCAGTACTCTTTTAATAGTTGTTGGTCATTAACTACTATTAACGTAGACAATATCAAGAAATAAACTCACATGTACTGCTCAATTTGCTGTATTCTAGCCTGACTACAATCCCCTTCCTGTGCCACAGTATGTTTTGAATCTCATCTCGGTTTCTCTCTCTCTTTCAGGTGCCAACTCTGGGCCCTCTGTGTACAAGCACGGCCACCACACAGCCACAGTCAGCTACTTGTGGTCTGGTTTCAGCAAAAGGCTGTCGGGCTGGCTGCACAAGAAGAAGGCTTCATTCACAAATAGCACACTTTGTACAGTATGGACACGGCAGCTGCTGAGTGCGAAAGACAAGCAGACGGACAGAGAGAGAAGACAGAGGGAGAGAGGGAACGAGAGAGGCGAGAACAACGTGGGAGACATGAAAATATGCGAGCAGGCGAGGGAGCAAAGCAGAACCTGTGAAAAATGCAGCAGCGTCTTGTTTTTCGATGCGTTGCTTTGACGACTTGTATGAAATTGGGATGTCATAAGATGTTAAATATGGTTATTATCTCTCACTCTCACACACTTGATGTCGGAGCACACTCAAAGCACAGCCGCACGTTTAATCACAAAAACAAAGCGCTCACAACATGGCAACATTTCACTAATAAAACAATTGACTTTTTTCCTTTCACTGAGTTTGTCTTTAATCTTCCTACAAAGTGAGTGATTTGATAATGTTTTCCATGGAAACTTTTTTAGACCGTTGTTTTGTACTCTATTTCTGGCCCCCCCATCCACATCAAACAAGGCATTAAATACGATTGGTACTCCGTTCTCCAGCTGGAGATGTGTGAAAGTCTATGGGAGTGTGTGGGCGTGTAAAAGCTTCCTTCTCTGTGTGAAAGAGTTAAGTCTCTAGCAGGTGGGAGTGAATATGTGTGAACCATTTATGTCTTTAGCAGACATATATTCCATTTTCCCCCCGACCATAGCGAGAGTCTGGGGGCGTATTGTACTGTCAGACAGATTCCAAGCATGAAGACAACCCCAAACCCACTTGTGACACCAAGAGTTAGCTCTGATCGCTGACATCGTCACACCAGGCACTAACAGGGAGCGAGACTGGTGTGCAGTGACTTTAAATGAGGACAGGGCTGGAGGGAAACGCTCAGTTAAAGGTCAGGACAAGGATTAATTGCTATTTACATAATTATTATTTGTCAAGATATGTAAAAGATTGTTAGTGTTTTTACAATTTTTGTTTGACACCAATATTAAAGATCCCATGACATGGTACTTCTTGATGCTTTTATATGGCTCCTTAATGGTTCCCTAATACTGTAAATGAATCCTTCTTCAAAATCAAGACTCAGTGCATGAGAAAGACCTATGAACACAGTCAGAGTCATAAATATCTCTCTGGAACACTCCATTATGGGCATTGTTGCTTGAATGCAAATGAGGAGGACAGAGATAGGCCAGAGCAGCGGGTGGGCACATGGCCAAACTCTCCAGTCTTTCCTCTTTAGCTGTGCGATGTGCGCTGGCCCCACTTCCGCGTTTTTGCGCGGAGGAAGAGATGAAAAGCGTTCAATTGAAAAATAAACACATTTCCACAGAAAATAAAATTAAACCACTGCTGTTTCAGAGGTTCAGAGGGTCGGATAAAGGACATCTGACCCTGGAAACACTCTCATGTGCCTCCAGGCAAATAAAAAAACGCATCTCGCATTGCGTAGCTCGTTCGCAGTCCAAACTCTCTGGGCGTGATTTACAGAGAGTGTGGGTAGAAACAGAGACGGGCGGTGGAACTGCATTTGCATTTTTTCTTCAATGTGATGTCACATAGTTTCCTTGTTCAGAATCGCCCGTTTGAGCTGTCTTTTTTTCAAATGCAGAAAAGGACCGCAAATGTTCAGTTTACACATTTCGCAACTTTTAGCCATGAGGGGGGGGGGCCCTAAACAGGGTAGGGGAGCTCACATTAACGTTCAAAAACCTCAGAAAGTGAAAATTTCATGCCATGGGACCTTTAAAGGTGCACTGTGTAACTTTACTGGTGGAGGGTCCACCACTGTTTGTCTCCGTGGAGATATTACTGTTTTGCCCTGATTATTCCACAGTATGGAAATAAACTTGGTAATCACAACTCGTTAGAGACAAGTTAATGGTCAGATCTATAGAGAAGCAAGTCTACACATGGCAAGAATGAATGTTTTGTAAGGTAATTTTGAGCTATAAAACCCCTGTAATTTAACAAATGCAAGGGAGATATGTTTAATGCCATACTGAGGAACATTCCAGGGAAAGAAATAAAAAAATCTCCATGGAAACAAGCAAGTAGAAGACCCCCCTTGAGAGTTGAATATTGCCTACAATATAATGAAAAATGGAAGCAATGTTTGTCCCATAATCTTCGAATACTTATTACATGATGCAATCTGGACAAGTGCTCCAATCAGGAAACAATAAATATGACATTTGGACATCTGCTAGTGAAAGCATACTGTAACTGTCACTATGGGAATGTGCAAGACAATATCTGAAACCACGAGAAAGGGTGGACGAGTTTGTGAACGTGTATGTTTGTACCACAACTGCAGTTTCTTCTTCTGGCAAGGCTCTGTCTTTCACTGGCAACCAATCAAGCACTCCCTTGATGACCCTTCTGTCTCTTTGCACTAACAGGCCTACCACCAGATGCGCCTCTGAAGCAGAAGCACACACACACACAACTAAAGAAAGACAGTGGAGAGGGGTCTGAACAAGTGAGGAGAAGTCAGGGGATCCTCCTGCCTGAACTGATTGAAACCACATATGGAAGCGCAGCCATAAACCTCCATGGGCCTGTAACATTTAACTCAAAGCACCAAGCGTGTCCCCCAACACCACGAGTCCCCTGTGTCTCAGGAAATTTCACAATCATTTGGAACTAATATGAAATCATGGGTCTTTTACTTGCCTCCACTAACCTCCCCCACCCCTTCTGTAGCCCCTGTGGAGCAGATGTCTCCTGCATCCTGGTGGATCCCAAGGCTACTCAAACACAGAAACACCATCTGGGACCATGCTTCAGCTGTGGACGTGTGTGTGGACTGTTTGTGTGATTCATATGTATGAATGCATCTTAATACTGTACACTAGTGTGTGTGTGTGTGTGTGTGTGTGTGCGTGCGTTTTGAGGGCACAGACTGGGCACACCTGTGTAGATTGTCTTTTGTTGGTGTGTGTGAGTGGTTGCCCACCTGGAAAGGGAATTCCATCATGGACTTTGTCTATGGCAGGTGGGATCCTTTAGAACGTGCACACACAATACTAGAGTCACATAATCACGCATATTTTAACCCTTCAAGAGAAAAAAAGGGGACTTTCCAGGACTTTTACAAACACTTACTGAGGGTTCACATTTAGCAACTACATAATTATTTCTTGCCTTTAAATAGCATCCTTCTATGTCCAAAAATGGGTATATTTTCAAAAGAATATATATTTTACTCTAGAACTTATTTAGAAGTTATGGCCTGGGAAACAAAATTTACACTTTAAAATGGTGAACAAGGTAAAAATGCTTAAATTGTCTTGATTATTGAAAACTAATCTAAATATATTAAAGCATAAAGTTTTCACAAGTGCACAAATTGTAAAAAAAGACTCCAAGAGCTTCTATGTATGGTGAGAGAAGACTGCTGTGAAGCTGTGGATGAGTATCCAGACGAACGGTCTCTGATGAGCATCCTCTTAATTACATTTACAGCTAAGTGGAGCAGGAGAGCGGCCGCTGAGATTCTAAACCAACTAACCCTCCTGTCATTAGCCCTCATGCTATGAGCACACATCACTAGGGCCTTCCCTCATTTACCTCCAACCTTTTCCTATTCCCTTCCTCGTTTTCTGTATCTATCCTTGCCGACATGACTGGTCCCTCCCTCAGGTCCTTCCCGCTGTACATGTTTTCAATTAGACAGAAGGGAGACAGGGGTGGGAGCCTGAACGGTAGAGGTAGGAGCCGAGTTTTTACACCTTTGATCCACAGACGGTAAGCATCTTAATGAGGGATTTGAAGCACAGGGCAGCACCTAAACACCTGCAGGGGTGGGAGCGTGGTAAAAGCATTTTCTTGTGTGAATGTCTGCATATCAGGGGCTGTCATCACGTGTGCGAGTGTATTGACATGAGGCCTGGGTAAATGAATTGGCCAGGGTCTGTGTGAGTGACTGGTTGTGAAGATTTGTGTGTGAAGAGACAGGCAGAAATGCAAACAGACTTGAATGTGTTGTCTCTGTGACATCTGTCTGTAAAAGTAATGCTGGAAAAATTACTCAAGAAACAAAAGATAAGAAATGCACGATAAGCTCTTGACTTCATGACATCAGGATGTGCACACATTTCTGACAAATTCCGGAAAATGTACTCCACTGAAAGAAGGTCCACAATATATGACTAGGCCTATCACGATAACAAATTTTGATGCTTGATATAACACGACAGAGATGCAATACGTAAACGATAATATTGAAACTACTTCATACCACTGACACAATAACAATAATGCAAGATAATCCCAGTAAACTATTTTTAAATATATAGAATCATTAAAAGGTCTGTGCTGCAACGAATAACAAAATGTGCGCACGATAAATATTGAGCCTCAAAATATATTTTTTCATCTATTATATATTGAACAATAAGTCAATATATATTATTTATTGTGGCAGGTCTATATATTGCACAATTTTGGCAATCAACCAATTGAGGAAATACTTATATCTGATCAGTTTATATGATAATATAAGACCTGTAACAGTATGACCCGGACAATACAGTCTATACTGTATATAATATGGTACATCCATACATATTGCGCACACACAGTGAAATGACTGTACTTTATAATGATATATCAAGATATATGAGTGTAATCAATGCTCTAACCATGGTAAGGAAACTGCACGCCATCGTTTTCATGTTTTATCTTCCGCTCTTGCACACTCGCCAAATGGTGCTGCACTGAAAGTCAAGAAGGGTATTGTTAACAATGGGACAGGGTCAGGGCGGAGATGTAGAGTGTGAAACAGAAACAAATGACCAGACAGAAAATGATCTTGTGAGTGACTGTGTGTTACTAAAATCATCTGGGGGAAAAATCAGACTGGCCTGGGTGATTGCATGTGTGATTTTTACATCTACAGTTAGTGATAGGAAATGCTTTAAAAATTGTAAAACCAACATAAAGCTGTTTTTAATCCTATGTTGCGTTTTAGACTATAATTGAAATGCAACTCTATGTAAAAGTATTCTAAGTATTCAGAACACAGTACTCTGATTGGAACAGGTATCAGAATATGTTACAAAATACATTTTAATGCAGGCATTTGGTATTCAGTTACATTTTTCAGTTCAGTGTATTTTTCATCATATATGGTCACACGCACACACATATACACAAGTGTATACACTTAACATGTACTTTTGTATGTCAGATAAATGTGACACTGTGAAAAACTGTATTCTGCAACTAAATACATTTTCAAAGTATTCTTCCCATCACTGTGTACAAATTTGGTTAAATATTTAAATCAGTAGTGTTCATTCAGTGTTATTTGTGTGCTGGGCTCTGTGCAGTCATAGCTTCAGTCACAGCAGGTGAGTAAGTGGAAAAGGCAGAGCAAACAGGAGGGTGGTTAATGAGAAGTGAGTTAAGCATGTTAACAAGTCAACAGATGCAGTGGTGATACAGTGAGATGAGTACCTGCGTCCATGTCATTGGGCCACACACTGGACTGAGAGGAGCTGGCAGCCGGGGAACGTCCAGGGTAGAAGACATCGTCTGTGGGGCTTTCCATTTCACTGTCGTCTAAAGACTTTCTCTTGGTGGAGCTAATACCATAAAGAGAAAAAATATATATCTTTTAAATATCAATAAAATCCAGTAGAACTAAACAAGGCACACTTAAAACTACAGTTAAGATGAGCATCGAGATAGAACAGACAGTAACAAGAGGAGGAATGCCGCAGTAAACATTGTACTGTGTAGAGTGTTGGATGTCTGGAGAGTTTTTGTGTTCTTGTGTTGGTAACTACCTCCGGGGAAGATTTGCGTATAATTCCACCTCAGACCTACAGCGGCAGCAGATGATAGAAGTAAAGAAAGAGAGAAAGTTAGAAAAGAGGAGTTAAAAAGAGCCAATAGAAAGCTGATAAATCAGTAAACAAGAGGGCACACACAAACATGTACAAGAAGTGTAGGACAGTCTCCAAGTATGCAGATGAACTTTAGTACCAGATGCCATTCATAGTAACAAACCTCAGTGAAACAACATTCTTTGCCAGAAAACTCATTCTTCCACTAAGAACCAATATACTGTTGGCAGATATTACTGTGATTTCACACTTTCCTCTCGTATGCCCTTGGCTTCACAGAGAATCACATTTGGATAGCATGGCTACTGCCACATGGTGACTTAAGCACAAACAACTCAAATGCTGTAGTGTCTTAAGGCTATTTTCTTTACATAGTCACATACACTAAAGGTTGCTCTTAAAAAAAAAAAAAGAATATATATATATATATATATATATATATATATATATATATATATATATATATATATATATATATATATATATATATATATATAAAATTCAAAGATTTTAATACCTGGTTGAGGGAGGGGAGGTCAGGGAGCGACGGCCCAGAGCCACTTGGTTGATGTTGTAGTAACTGGGACTACTGTCCAGGTCAGCCAGTGAGAAGTTAGGACCTGATGCTGTGGCTACAGGAGCTGAAGGGAAAAACAAACACAGGTATTACTGGGCCTGTCCCATAACAGGTTTTGAAGCACGATATAATGCTACCAAGTAATAATATTGAAACTAAACATTGACACAAAGCAGGATAATCCTAGTTAACCCAATTTTACCTTATTACATAAAAATCACAAAAATCTCCCCACTATTGCAAACAACATTGTTCACAAGGTAAATACTAAGCCCAAAAATATAGTTCCAGCTTTCATATATTGAACGATATAGTCAATATAGTAATTGGTGTGACAGGCCTACGTATTACCAAGATGGTCTTCATAATTAATAATGCGTAATGTGCATGTGTAATATGTGTGTGTAAAATGTGTACATGTGTGGCACTTACTTTGTGACACTCTGACGAGCTCTGCCACATTCCACACTCCTGAAGTGACAAAACAATCCTGGAAACTAAGGTGTCCTGCACGGAAAACCACATCATCAGACAAAAACAAATGGACCAAACTGTCACATCAGATATTCAAAGCCTGAAATTAAATGAAACCCTGAAATGAAACCCCTCTGAGAGTTCGGCCATCTGCAACTATGTTTGTGGATCAACATCTGGGTGAATGTGTGTGCTAATTGGATCTATAATTGGAAAATGTTATGGCCGATAAGCACGATGGAATCAATTCTAGTATGCTGATTTGACAGTGTTTGGACATGGCTGAGTGGGAGAGCTTACCGTTAGGTGGTGGTTTGATGTCTGTGTCTCCCTGTTGACTGGAGCTGTCTGATTGTCCAGATTCTGCAGAAAGGTAAGTGAAAAAACATAAGTGGTGTGTGTAAAAAAAGACAATGTCATAATGTTGCCAAGACTGTGATATGGGAGGTGTTAGTGAGTATATGAGGCTCTGCAGTATGTGCCGGTGTATGGTGTACATCTTGTGAGTATCTGTGTGTGAATTCACACATTTTTGTGTGACAGCATGTATCCAAGAATGTTCTCCATCACTCGCTGTCCTTCCTGACTTGAGGTGTCTTGATTTACAGAGTGCTGCTAAGTCATTTAGTATCTCACCACGCAATCATATCCCTCTTGCTAATCCCATTTAATACCTTCTTGCTGGTAGGGATTTAGTCCTTGTAAACAGAGCACCTTACGCATCTACACACATATGAACACACACCCACACAACCACACTCAATCTGTTTTCTCCTGTAAATTTGGTTTCATACTTAATACATGATGTAATCCCAGCATGGACACACAAATAAACGTACCACAACAGAGGCCTCATAAGCAGCTGAACTGAAAAGCCCTGTAGGATTTCTGATAAAGAAGACAAAAACTTCATTTTACAAGCTCAATATGTTTAAACTTGACAATGTTTTTTAAGCCCAGTCGTGGAAACAAGTATAAAAAAACTGCAGCTGCATTACTGCCCTGATCTTCTTGGAAACTTTAGAATGCATGCGGTTTTTGGTCTGAAGTTCCTGTGTTGTCACTTTGGCATATTTAGACGAAGGCTAACTATAAGTTAAGCTACCTAAAGGAGGTGTTTACCTCCAGTTTTTGGGTAACAGCACACAGGCCCATGCCAGCAGCACTTGCCTTGCAGCCACAGTAAGCCACAGATTACTGAACAGAAACAATAACAGACCTGTCTCTGCCTACGAAGAAGTGCTTATCCAGAGAGAGGCGAGACAGACGGCCGAGCAGTGAAAGAGCTCACAAATATAAGAGAGATTCCCATTGCCTTCTCTCTATTGCTGAATGTCTCCCTTTCTCCGTCTCTCACTCACTGACTGTAATCCTGGCAGCCATCTTAGAGCTTGGCAGCCATCTTAGTTTTGGCTGTAGCGTTGCATTCCAGCTAACTGACGGTACTCGCTCCAAACATATGAGGCTACACCCCACCGTACATGCACCCAGACACTCTGGTGCACACCATGCACTTAGCAGGGAAAACATATATGATGGCCAACCAAAGATGTTGGTTAAATGACCGGACATCACTAGAGTCACTAGCGCTGCCTTGTATTTCACTCCAAGATTATACGAGGTTCATTCCGGGTGTTTCTATCACACACGTCCAGCGTTTGGGTCATCAAGTCTATATATGGACCTATGGAGTATTGTAAGTTTGTTTGGACACTGTATTGTACAACATTTCTCTTGCTACTTCTAATCTTCTTAATGATGGCCTAGTGTGACCTCACTGTTTTGCTCTTTCTAACATTCAAAACACAAAAAAATAAACAAACAGGAGTTCACTGCAGAGCTCAGGCTCTGAGCCAAATTTGTAAAACCGTAGGGACATTTTTAGTTGACAGGAACATGACACTAAGCACATCAAATATTGCACTCTGCATAATCCAGTCCGCAACTGTATTTTGCTGTTTTTTTAGACAGAGAGCCAAGAGGAGCATCATTAGGCCTGCAACTATTATTTTAATAGTTGATTAGAGATTCATTTTTTCAACTAGTTTACTAAATATTTCTAAAGTACATTAAGACTAAATACATTATCAATGAAATAAAGGCTGAAATATCACAGAAAGACTATATCAAGAGAATACTGATGAATAAAGTGCATTACTGATGAAACCAACAAATTGTTACGTGTTTTAGAGTTTGTATAGTTCAGAACAATTAGCATACAATTTTCAAAATATGATTATTTACATAAATATTTATATATATAGATATATTTATATTTTATTTAATCAATTAATTACTGCATCCCTAATCATCACCCATATGAGTGGAACATAATACCAAGATATTGCAATAACTATGTAATTGATAATATATTTGACGCTTGAAAGCAAACTAGTTCAATTTCCTGATGATCAAATTACTACTAAATATTATGAAAATATTTTAAAACAACTAACAGCCTATTTTATTTAAGGTTTGATGAGATGGACCATAACAATATTCAGTTTATCATAATAAGGATATTACATTTTCCAGTATTAGGATAAGTTAAAATGCTTTTATTAGGTTCTAGCCACCATGCATCTCTTTGTGCAAATCAGTGTTGTGAGGAGCTATGGAGAGCTTTGGTGCGGACAGGGGAGAGGGGCAGTGTGGTGATGGTTTGCTTGTTGGTTATCGTGGTCGTGCCAGCTCCCGGGCACTGCCTCCCCCAGTCTCTGAAGCACACATCCAGGCCTTATCTTCCAACTGCAGTCCCCTAAAGCCCTCCCTCCAGCAAAGCCCCGGATGCTCCTCCAACCAGCAGCCACCCCAACTCCAACTCCAACCCCAGAACAGGCACCCCTATTTACCAGTCTGTAATTGTACGGTCATGAGTCTTTTGGTAAATGTTATGGATATTTTTAATGATTAGTAAGCAATATAACTAAACAGTAATGCGAAACAGATCTACTAATCCAGGTCTGTTCTATAGTAATAAAGGTTTCAAAATGTAAACTACTGAAATGGACTGAATGATTTCTTTTGCAAAATGTGGTACTTTTTAGTAGTCCTGTCACGATAACAAATTTTGAAAGTGTGATATATTGCTGAAGAAAACATAGATGATAAACGATAATATTGAAAGTAACTTATGCCACCGATAAAATAATCCATGAGCAGATTTAAACTATAAAAACTATTCTAAATGTAGAATATTGTTGAGCTGCAATAAATAAACAGCAGAATGAAACACTTAAACACTTTAATTTAACTTTGGCTTAATTAACCCTTGGATCAAATCTTATCATATAACCTACTGGCCTAATAAAAATATTTTTCTAGCTTTCATATGTTGAACAAGTCAATATAGTGAAACACCTAGTTTTTAATTACATATTCTCCTATCCTTCTTTATTAACTGCCCAATTCAGAATGAGGAAATAGCACTCCAATTACTGTGATGGTGCAACAGCACCTTGGAAAAAAGAGATATTTACAGCATGAATGTTTTGATAAAAAATTTCCTGTTAGAATGTATTTGAAGATGGGATTACATAAATTCTAAGCTTCTCTAAAAGTTATGCTCAAAGGTCAAACCTGATTAAATAGTGGCGTACTATACATCCCAATGTGGGTGTGTAACAAAATGTACACTCACACACTCTTGGTTCCCAACGATTTGGTTCCTTGTTGGAACAAATGTCAACTGTGGTCCCCCCTCCTCCTGCTCCTTCCCCTCTGCTCTCTTCTCCTCCCCAAAACACAGGATAAGGCTGTACAGCATCCCAATTGGGTTTCGCTTAAGAGGTTTATCGGTATGTTGCTAAACATTCTGACCTTTTTTTAATCCTTAATGCGCTTAAAATGTTCCAAACCCTCCTAATCCCCCTGACTATCCCACACAGATGTTCACTCAGCTCTTTTATTGGATGTTATTCATTATTATTTTTATTTAAATATATATGTATATTTACAATTTTAATATTTCCTATCTGTATGTGCGGCTATTTCTATTTTAAACAAAGTCTTTTATCATTGCAGAGGTGTCTGCTAATGCTTTTATGAATATGACCTTTTAATCGTTTCAAGCCACTTGAGTCAGAACTTAAAATAACACTGAAAGTAATGTTACAGTATGCTAAATGATTAGCATACTGATTATACATCAGCCTACTAGAATCTGAGTATACAGACATATTATAGCAGTCTGTATGAATGCATGCACCTCTATGTATTTGTTTGTCTCTTGGTGCCATGGTGCCATAGTGGCATAGTGGCAGGCAGCGGGGCTGTGTGGCAAGGTGGCAGCTCTCAGTGTGTGTGTGTGTGTGTGTGTGTGTGTGTGTGTGTGTGTGTATTTGTGTGTGCAGTTTGTGTGTGATTTTGTTTGTGTGTGTGTGTGTTTATGTGCATGGAGCAGGTGTGCAGAGCCGCCCTGCGCAGCTTGCTGCCCATCTGTGCTCCCGTCTGTGTGCCGCCTGCGCCCACGCTTTGCCAACAGCGCCACACCACAGCAAGAAGACCCAGGAGAGAGGGATGTGGAGAGACGGAGAGAATAAGAGAAGAGGGAGGGAGCAGGGATAGGGTGCAGGACAGGAGAAGTATAATTTGTTGGCCTACTGTCACTTTACATTATTCATATATATATATTTTTTTTTCATAGTTTAAAATGTTTGAAGTAATTAAAACATGAACTACAGCAACATCATGTCAAAGATGTCAAATGTTACACTGTACTCTGCATTTCTGTAAAATATTAAAATATGTATTTTTATTTTTCTCTCAGCCATAGAACTGAGGACTGAGTGCTGAGTGAATGTGTTGGGGCCCCCAGCACAGTTCACAGGCCGGCCTAACAGAGTGTGAAGGTCCCCCCACTGAGCTGATACTGATATAACTGTCCTGTAAGTGGTGTTGACATCAGCATTATTATCCTGTCAACCTTCATCTCCACTCAGTTTAAAGGAGTCAACAGGGGTGGGGGCCCCAGCGTGTTAAGGGCCAGTGTCTCTGCTTCAGCCCAAATAAATACATCTGCACAAAAGCCGGAAAGGGAAGGAGAAAGGGAACACGGGGAGGGCAAAGGAAGGAGGGAGAGGAGGGGCTGGGGGCACTAACAGCTCCTATACGGCACACACATCAAAGCAGCACACACACTCTCACTGAGCAAAGACTGCAGTAAGGGGCTTTCACCACCAGGTGGCCATTTCCTGGCACAAAGGGAGTATGATGAAATGCAAATAAAGCAACAAGGCCTTGAGCCAAGCATCTCCTCCAGCTCAGTCCTCATTCTTAAAGCACAGAGAGACGCGAACCAAAAAGCAAAACACAATGACATGAAAGAGTGATGTGAGTCAAATTAAAGAGAAATGAGATGGAGGGAAGTATCAGAGGGGGCCATTTCTCTCTGTCTTTGGCCCTTAGTGTGCTGCAGGTAGGATTCTGTCAGATTTTGAGATGTTTTTATTTAAAATGAAACAATATGAGCATTCTAGATATTAAATAAACCTATTAAGAAACATTAGCTCAACTTACATTATATTGTCTCAGAAATCAGGCTGAGTGTTAATGATGCATTGTAGAAAGGTTTAAATAACAAAAGTTTGAAGAGCAGTGTTGAGCTGAGCGACAGTGGCTCCCTCTTCCTGCTGGCCCGTACACTGTGGCTCTTTGTGTGGAGGCTGTGCACTCACTTCCTGTCTGGCTAGAGCGGGGTGCTTTAAGGTAAAATATTCAGCTCCTATTTACTTATTTTTAGATCTCACATTTACATTAAAACATGTCATCCTCATTAAATATTTTCTTATCTGTATCATTTGCTCTTAGTTAGTATTTATTTTTCTTTGTTCACATTCAGTTAAGACTCTAGATTTTTTTTAAGAAGAATAAAAGAAAGCACATTTACACTAATAAGAGGCTAGTGCAGTTGCTTGGCCAAGGACACAGTGATAAGAGCAAAAAACATCCACACAATCAGCCCATGAACACACAGAGCACCACAGTGATACTGAGCACGGCTGCCAACTCCTCCAAACGCACCGCTGAGATAACACCGATAACAAACATTCTGCAGCAGCCAAGTCCCATCCTCCGGAGAAACACTTCAATGAAAATTTACAGCAAATGTGGCACTTTATGAATATAACAATACTTTTATATGTCAGAGGGATGGAGGCACAGCACGGCAGAGCAAGAGACCCAATTAGAGACAGGCTTCAAATCTGTGCTCCGGAGAAATGATGGAGCATAAGAGGGTCATTTTAGCACATAAGGAAATAATGAGCATTCCTCTGGGAATGTGTGATTGAAAGACTAATATAGAATGATTACAATACAGTATATGACTGAGCCTGCGTTACTTCAGTAATGTGAGATTGTATATACAATGTTTATTAACTCAAGTTCTCTTGTTTTGTTTGTTGCTCTTTGTGTTATTGTTATTTTTGCATTTTATCATCTGTGGCTCCCTGCTGGGTCTTACACACACAGTGCAATACAAAGTGGATAGATAGACAATATGTCTGTGTGAACTTCAGTGAAAGTAACTTTATTCAGTCAATAAGTGCCAAGCCTCAGAGGGGCAGTGGAAAATGAAAGATGTGTATAGGGTTTAAAATAAAGAATATCCATATTGGTGGAAAAATCTGTCAGAATTCATAAAGCTAATGACAGTGTGAGTTATATGTGGTGGGTGGGATGAGTACATTTTAATGTATGGAAACACGGCAGGACGCAGTGCTGATCAAAGAGGTCATACTGTCACGTTGACAACTTCACATACAAACACGCACAGAGAGCCGTACAGAGCCGAACAGAGACACAGAGGAGCGGAAGGACATGGGCCCAGTGCTGCCAAGTGTTGGTCACCTTCGACCCGCTGGCAGAGGGCTTAGGGCTGGTGCCAGCCAGACAGCTCAGCACAAGAAGCAGAGCAAACATTAAGTTTGAGCATGCGCACAGGGGGCTGTGGGCACAGGGGTGTGGGCATGCACCATCCAATCACAAATATTAAATCACACTTTAACAGTCAATCAAATATAGGGCCTTAGTTGAGCATCTATCTATGTACGGATATGTATTATATGTAGTAAAAGGTTTGGCCATTATTCCGAGGTACTAAGAACTGACATGTAGGTGCACAATACTTAAGTTTTTAGGGACAAGATCTGGACTGAGCTCTTCGCCTGTGCACACATTTTCCAAGGCCCCTTTTGTCCATTGTGGAGCCCACAAGGCCACATGGGGAGAATGGCTGAGTGAGGTCATATGAGGGAGCTGGAGCCAGGCACGACTGTTATTATCAACAGTGATGGACAGTGGGCGCTGTCTCCTTGCTCATGCACAGACAAAATGTTTGCGCTTCTAAACAAGAATCGGCTATGGATTTAGATTATAGGTAGAGTAAATACAATAGAATATCATTGCCAAAAAGCACAATGTCAAAGAGCTAATCGAACAAATGACAATCATTATAACCCTCACAGCAAGGATGGCACTGAACAGCTTGGGGCGAGTACAAACAAGTGATGGAAATACACAGACACGCAGATAAACCAATCAGGAGCAAAGTGATTGTAAGGCAGAGTACCATCTGTTTGTACAGCCACTCATTGGGGAGCCACAGCACTGAGACTGTAACGCTTTGTGTGTGAAACAAATGTAAGGGCCATCTATCTCGTGTGCTGCTGATGGCTCTGTAGATATGGGACCAGTCTAAAAACACTTGGCACACGGTTTAATACAAGCAAATTCATTCAATGTGATGTGCATATCAAAATTCGACACCTTCCTCGTTCTAGACTGAAGACTTAGACAAACTTTATTGATCCACAAGGGAAATTATTTGCATACTGTAGCTCACTCATCACAATATAATAATATAACAAAACAAGTAACAAAAATAGACGGAAGAGCAAAAAAGATAGCAAGAGACCGGTGCCAAATGAGACATAATTATAAAAATAATAAATGTATATGTACAAGTCAAAATAAAATAGAAAAATAAGTGCAATAACAGATTCCAGAAAGTTCCTCTATCTACTAATTATGATTATGATTATTATGACTCAATGACAAATTCAGCTTTTGTAATAACCCCACATATCAGATGCGAGTCAGTTTACAATCCCTTTAAAATGAAGTATATTCTGTAGGTTTATCTGGTAGTTGTAAGTTATACTGAGCAGTTTAGGAAATAATTAAAGTGTAAAATGTGCGTAAAAAGAGAGGGCTAGAAGATCCCATTTAGGCTGACTCATATTGTTATACTTTAGCGTAGCCATCACAATATGTTATGTAACTTTAACAGGTTAGGCCTACCCAAAAAGTTGGGTTCACACTGAGCAAGGAGCAGGGTGCTTTGTGGAAACCTGTTGCCCAAACATTTGCAACAGCCAAATTAATAATTAACACAAAGTAATATAAGATGAGCAGGGTATTTAGCTGAATCCAAGTTTGTGAATTTCATATTTTGGTTCTGCCTTTTGATAAATATTTACCCCTTATATTGTCAACAGTAAAATCAAACTGTAATATGTTGATCTAAACGTGTACAGTACCTCCTTGGCCCCTGACTGTTCACAGCTCATAGGGGTAAGCTTTTGATTTGGTTGTGACTGGCAGCTCATGTAAACACTGCATCAGCGAGCGAGCAATTGTGGAGACGCAGAGAAAGTTGAACGGCGGCCAAAAGCTGCAAAGCCAAGTTTGGCCCTATAGCGCTCAGCATGTGTGTGTGAGAGAAGAGAGGAGGAGGGGAGAGAGAGAGGGAGAGGAGAGGGAGGGAGAGAGAGAGAGAGGAGAGAAAGAGAGCGAGAGAAGGGGGGGGACAGAGAGAAGGAGAGGGGAGAGAGAGGGGGAGAGACAGAGAGAGAGAGAGAGAGAGAGAGAAGGAGGGGGACAGAAAGAAGGAGAGAGAGAGAGAGAGAGAGAGAGACCAAGAGAAGGAGGGGGACAGAGAGAAGGAGAGGGGAGAGAGAGGGGGAGAGACAGAGAGAGAGAGAAGGAGGGGGCCAGAGAGAAGGAGAGGAGAGAGAGAGAGAAGGACAGAGAGAAGGAGAGGAGAGAGAGAGGGAGAGACAGAGGAGAAGGAGGGGGACAGAAAGAAGGAGAGGAGAGGAGAGGAGAGAGAGAGAGGAGGGGGCAGAGAGAAGGAGAGGAGAGAGAGAGAGAATGAGGGGGACAGAGAGAGAGAGAGAGTGGGAGAGACAGAGAGAGAGGGAGAGAGAGAGAGAGCGAAGGAGAGGAGAGAGAGGGAGAGACAGAGAGAGAGAGCGAGAGAGAGAAGGAAGAGAAGGAGGGGGACAGAGAGGAGAGGAGAGAGAGTGGGAGAGACAGAGAGAGAGAGAGAGAGAGAAGGAGAGGAGAGAGAGGGAGAGACAGAGAGAGAGAGAGAGAAGGAGGGGGACAGAGAGAGAGAGAGGGAGAGACAGAGAGAGAGAGAGAGAAGGAGGGGGACAGAGAGAAGGAGAGGAGAGAGAGAGACAGAGAGAGAGATACAGAGAGAAGGAGAGAGTGTGGGAGAGACAGAGAGAGAGGAGGAGAGGAGAGTGGGAGAGACAGAGAGAGAGAGAGAGACAGGAGGGGGACAGAAAGAAGGAGAGGAGAGAGAGACAGAGAGAGAGATGGAGGGGGACAGAATGAAGGAGAGGAGAGAGAGAGATGAGGGGGACAGAGAGAAGGAGAGAGAGTGGGAGAGACAGAGACAGAGAGAGAGAAGGAGAGGAGAGAGAGGGAGAGACAGAGAGAGAGAGAGAGAGAAGGAGAGGGGACAGAGAGAGGGAGAGACAGAGAGAGAGAGAGAGATGAGAGGGACAGAGTGAAGGAGAGGAGAAAGAGTGGGAGAGAGAGAGAGAGAGACAGAGAGAGAGGGAAGGAGGGGGACAGAGAGAAGGAGAGAGAGTGGGAGAGACAGAGAGAGAGAGAGAGAAGGAGAGGAGAGAGAGGGAGAGAGAGAGAGAGAGAGAGAGAGAGAGAAGGAGGGGCACAGAGAGAAGGAGAGGAGAGAGAGAGAGAGAGAGAGAGATGAGGGGGACAGAGTGAAGGAGAGGAGAAAGAGTGGGAGAGAGAGAGAGAGACAGAGAGAGAGAGAAGGAGGGGGACAGAGAGAAGGAGAGGAGAGAGAGAGGGAGAGACAGAAAGTGGTGAAGTGGAGGTTTATACGTCCATGCGTGAGTGTGTTACTGTATGCACATGTGTGTCTCTGCTTAACCCATTTACGTAACAGACGGGGTCCCTGGGTTCAAGCAAATTTAAAGACTGAACTAGAAAAAGCAGAAGGAAAAAGTTGTAGGAGAAGAAGCTATACAGGGACGAGGGAAGGAGGGGGCAGAGGAGGCAGCCAAAAAGAGGAGGGTTGCAAAGAAACGTGTGCATACATAGTTTATTTTGGCCAATCAGAGAGCAGCGGGCACCACATAACAATGCAAGTCTGTGCACCCCAGACCAGACAGTGGAATCCTTATGACACCTGTTATAAAGATTGTGTTCGTCTTCTATTTCTTTTTAGTGTCCCAAACAAATATTGTGAGAAAATGCCTGGACAAAGACGACAGACAGAACACAGAGTATAAAAAAAAAGAAGTCAGTGTGGAAGAGTTGGAGAAAGAGAGTAAAGGAGAGAAGCATGAAGGCTTGTTTCTGGTGGGACTCCAAGAGCAGCATCTGTTTGGCTGGGGCTCAGAAAAGTCTAGTGTTTCACCCTGCAGCGCCCGGGGGAATGCTATTCCAGGCTGCAGAGGCTTCTATGAAAAACAGCTTTATGTGGAAAAGGGGAGATGGAGGGAACCGGAGAAAGAGAGGCAACAAGGAAAGGAAAAGGGGGACTGAGGGACGAGGGAAGGAGACAGAGGAAGAAGAATCAAACAGGAAGGTGTCAGGAGAATATCGTATATGAAGAAGCTACTGTGATACAAGTTTACAAACCACTTTCAAACCAAACACAAACAAAATATATAACTGCTCATAAAAATATTTATCCAAATATAAATCTTATATTTCTGTTATTGTGAATAATTGACATAACATTTGCAAGTGGAGGTTTTGATCTAAAAATGCGTGTTAAAACGTTTTCTATGCATTCTCAGTGAAATTCATAATTTACACTTGTTCACAATCCTTATTCAAACACAGAGGAAGCAGAGGTGCAGACAGCCTTGTTTGCATCTGGTCCAGCTGTGGAGTGCCCCTTCACCTGTCAGTCAGGCGTCTGAACGCCCCCCAGGGACCTCCAGCAGCTGGTGGGCAGGTGTGGCTGCTGTCCACTCCCCACACAGCACCTGTGTACAGGCGTCTGTGCCCGTCACTATGAAGAAGTGCAAACAATCTCCACGGGTTTGAGAAGCAGAGAGAAGTGTATCGGGGTTTGGTTACAAAGGCTGAAGTCTGAAGATGTGATGTATGATTTGTATGTGTAAGGTAAGAAGGGGGTTTATGGTATTACAGTGAGGCAGGGACTTTAATCAAATGCAGAAGTCTTTTTCCCTGGAAAAACAATAAGGGAAGGCAAAGTTTACATGAGCTAATTGACAGAGGGAGAGGGGGCAGAGATGGATGGACGAACGAAGGAAGTTGGAAGGAGAGAAAATAAACACACAGTGGAGATGGAGCATGGAGACGGATGGAGCAGGACAGAAAATGGCCAAAGGAAAGAATTAAAATGTGCTTTTCATTTGTGGATAAAAATCTGCCCCGTTGTTCAAGGGTTGAAGTATATAGTCAAATTTAAAGCATTAAAGTTCATGGAAAAATGGTTAACTAGCATGCTTTTACAGTGATTCCCTACATGAGCTCCCCAAAGCTTTGCATGAGTCCCCTAAAAGCCTTTGCAAAACACTGTAGATTTAGATTAGAAGAGTTTTATAGGTTTTATTCCCTTTTTGAGATATGCCCTGGGACTTTTTTGCTTACTCTTATGAGATCCTTTTCCATGGTGTGGAAATCCATAATAATCTTATTTGAATTCTGCACTAAGCCATCATTAATCAGCACCTCAATCTCCCTCTTGATCTCATTGGAACATAAGCCTGTCAATCAGCTTTAGAAGATTTTATTCATTTGAACGCTCATCACTCGTCATGTCTGGACTGATGGAAGGTCATAAATTACTCAAAAATAACACTTAAGGTAAATTATGACAGATTTGAGACTTCCCAAAAGAAATTAATGTTTGTTAAACAGGCCAAATCAAAGTTATTTGTTAAATAACATTAACTGACTGTAATATAAAGTATTATGGAAAGAATCTGACTGCAATTACAAAAATAAGTATGACTGTATTGCAGACTGTGACCAGTCCAAGAGCAATAACATTTGAGAGAAGTCTGAAACATGAATAGATAAACTTATATTGGATGTCAGAGCATGTTTATAAAAATTTAAACTACAGGTAAGAAGGTCTTTCTATAAAAATAAAATAGTATTTTATTCTTTGCAAAGGACCTAAATTATTTCAGCATTTGTGATTTGATAATTGTACCAACCTACATTTCAACTGCAACATATTGTGCAGTCCTAATATAAAGTAGCAAATAAGACAACCTAGTAAGTACACAATTCCCAAACATGAAGATTATCCATGTGTAAATACTATATCACTTACTATAGTAAACAATTTCAATATTAAAGGTCCTATATTATGCAAAATTGATTCTTGTGAGCTTTTACTCATGTTAGAATGCTGTTACCTCATCAAAAATATACCTGAAGTTGTGCTTTGTTTCATTCACACGTTTGAGTAATCCTGTCTACATCCGTAAAGCTCAAAATGCTCTGTTCCCCCTTGAGATTGGCAATTCCAGGGCTGAAATTATCCAAATAATTTTAGTGAAGGTGTATGGAGTTTAAAAAAACAGTGGAACAGAGTGATTTTTGTTTGAGAAAAGAACTCGGCCTAAATTTGCTGTGTTTGTGTGTTCAATTTGTGTGAATGAAACAAAACACAACTCAAGGTCTGTTTTTGATGAGGAAACAACATTATAACATAGAACAGAAAATAGTGTAATATGGGCCCTTTAAAGTTTTAAACACCATTAACCAATGGAATATCGAATAGTACTTTCCTGACAAGTAAATATATGCATGTGTGGCAGAAGTTGGAAGAAATACTTACACTTGTCCTTGTATGTGCATTTTCTTTGCTTATCTGAATCACTGAAAACACTTAATAAGTCAACCCTCCTGAGTGATTTAGATTTTAAAAGCCCTATATCAGACACTACCTCAAAGGGCTACGATGTCGGCTGCTATCTCTAACATACACATCATTACTCTTCCCTATTCAGCCCTTTGTGGTTTTGAAGTGTCTCGCTCAAGCAATGCATTCTTTGGAAAACTGTAAATATTCAGGCTAAGTGACTGGTGTGAGCTGTACAAAGTACAATGTGTTAAGAAAGAAAATGACACAAAACCCTACCACATTTACACAGAAGGAGCTCGCGGAAAAAGTGCAAATATCATATTGCATTATTTAGAGTCAAGATTTCAATTTGATCAAGATTCATCCAGTTTGTATCTTTTCACCTACCTTTAAAGGAAAATTAACGGGTTTTTTTTACAATCTGAGCCTTCTTTCGGCAATAAAACAAGTAGTTTTACTCACCCATAGCAGTTTGGTGTCAGTTGGAGCAGTATTGCAGAACTTATGTTGAGCCGTTCTGTTCTACTAATGATCCCGTATCCGTCAGCGTGAGTGCTCGGGGCACTGATTTGCGGTGTCCAAATAACACAAACTTTAGCACTTTTCAAATCACAGAAGATCGCTGTGTCAGGGTAGACTTTTAGTAGATTCCAAAACGGCCTGAAACCCGATATCGCAACAGAAAAGTAAAGTTCAGAGCGGTGTTAGCTTCTTTCGGACTAGCGGTGTTTACAAAACAGCTGAGTTCACGCATGCGCACTGTCCTCTCTGATGACGTCATCAAATGAAACTATAGCTGGATATCGGGTTTCAGGCCGTTTTGGAATCCACTAAAAGTCTACCCTGACACAGCGATCTTCTGTGATTTGAAAAGTGCTAAAGTTTGTGTTATTTGGACAACGCAAAGTAATGCCCCGAGCACTCACGCTAACGGATACGGTGGTAGAACGATCATTGGTAGAAAAGAACGGCTCAACATAAGTTCTGCGATACTGCTCCAATTGACACCAAACTGCTATGGGTGAGTAAAACTACTTGTTTTATTGCCGAAAGAAGGCTCAGATTGTAAAAAAAAACATTAATTTTCCTTTAAGGGATAGCTAATCTTTTTCTGGGAGTTCACACTTGGTTAAATTCACCTGTCACTCACTGAAATTATGATAGGGGCTAACCAGTAGGAGGAGAGCTGGGGTTGTGTTTTGTTTTATTCATGCATGATTAGTCGGTCTATATCTCAAAAGCTCAAAATGCTCTGTGCCTTGTGATGTCATGCAGTGGAGGTTTTCAAGCCCACAGCTCTTTTTACCTTCAGTAGAGATTGGCAATTGCGGGGCTGAAATCATCCAAATGATTCTTATCAAGTTTAAAACACAGCTGAGCACTTCCTGTATTACCACATGACATCACAAGGTGGAACAGAGTATTTTAGTTTGAAAGAAGAACGTGTGAATGAAACAAAAGACAACTCCAGGTATGTTTGTGATGTGTAAACAATATTATAACAAGCACTGAATCACAATATGAAGCATACTGTCAGGATCAGATCACAATGAGTTAATTTGTTGTAAAAACATGTTTAAATGAGTAAATGATCTGCAAAGAAACAACAAACTATTTTATGTTTGGCTTGGCAGGTAGATTTGCCAGCTATAACGGCAGCATGCAATTACACAGACCCACTCTCAAAGACTTAATTTCAATAACAGCGTGTACAAAGGACGAGTGGGAAACACAGAATAATATGCATTAGAGGGATGTTAGCAGGCACACATGCACACAGCCATATGGACCATAGCATAAATATGAGCCGTTTTAATGAGCACAGAAAGGATGAATACAGCACCAGCTCTCATCACCGCTCTGTCCATTCTATGAGGAGGCAGGCGTATGATTTCACTTATCCATGGCCTTGGTATGAGAGCCTCTAGACAGGAGATAGTGACGGACTAATGATCCCTTTTTCCTGCAATTATCCAACTCTCTTCTCGTCTTCATTCTTCTCTCTGTTGGCTTTTCTATTACTTATTTCTACAGCAGTATTGTCATTCATTCATTTTCTTCCGCTTTATCCGAGCTCGGGTCGCGGGGGCAACAGTCCAAACAGATCTGCCGTCCAGATCACAAGTGGTATTGGTATTGTCATGACACTAAAATTTCCAACTAGATTTTCATACCAAAGAAACGTTGCGATCATAGACTGTATAAAGAAGTGGACTAAGGAAGTGTAATATGACAAATAGTGTTCAGCTCCAGTCAAATGTTCTAAGTTGGAGCCAGTTCCCCATCAGGAATAGGAATTTATGGAGAAAAAAGCAAAATAAAAACACCAAGATCATGTAGAGTGGGTTAATACGACCATTTTAAGACCAACATGATGAGACTCACTGCAGCAGTTACAGAGAGGGGAGCTGTTCTTCAATGTAAAGTCAATTGGACAGAAGAAGAAGTGACTTTAAGAAGAAGCGACTTTATTGATCTCACACAGGAGAAATTCTTCTCTGCATTTAACCCATCCTGTTATTAGGAGCAGTGGGCAGCACATTACTGCGCCCAGGGACCATCTCCATGATCTTCTTGCTTCAGTTTGGTCAGGACCTCAGCTGGAGGATTTTGCCTACGGTGCATGTTTTGGGTTGATGGGGGAAACCGGAGTGCCCGGAGGAAACCCACCCAGACACGGGGAGAACATGCATATTCCACACAGAAAGGCTCGGGTGACCCAAATCTTACAGCCATACCAATGTGCCACACGGGAATCGAACCAGTCATTTTAATAAACTCAGTGGTAAAAGATGAATAAGAATATTACCAGGGCTTAGACATGAAATAATGTCTAATGTATATATGATGTTGAAATATATGATGAAAATATTACCATTGTGTATTGCAACTTTAATAGATTCACTCACAAGCACGGTACACTTGGTCATTCCCATCATAACAAATTGTTTTGAAAGGGGAAAATTAAGACCTCCATGCACACAGACCTGCAGATATGAGGTGGATCGTGTTTATTTAACCTTTAATCAACCAGCAAAGCTGTTTATGGACCCACCAGAAAAATTACACAAGGCACCTTTAAATATGTGTTAAGTAATACCTGCAGCTCTTGGTGACTGCTCTGAGTGGTCGTCTGAGTGGAGGTCTGTGTGGAGTCAGTGAGCTGAGGGCTTATGACAGACAGCACTGGTGATGTAATGCACTGGGGGTCTCGCTGGTGAAACTCCTGACGCCTGGGCTGATTAACTCTCCCATGGGACACAGAGAGGGCCATATGGTTAACACTAAGTCCAAACTTTGTGACGTGTTTTATAGAAGTTGTTATTTAAAGGTGCACTTCCTTTTCTCCATGAAGAGGTTATTGCTTTGCCATGATATGACATTAAATATATCCATGTAGCATTTATTCATTACGGGTTTTGATTGGTCAAAAATACATTAATTCCTTCTGTGATTAGGAGCAACTCTCCACAGATCTGAATTGTAATGTAGCGTAGTGCTGTGACCTGCTTGTCTCCCTCGTGATAAATAGGTTTAATCTATACTGTGGGACAAAGCAATATTTTTCAACAAACAGGTGGCGGACCCTCCACTAGAAATGTTACACAGTGCACCTTTAAGGCGACACTACAGGAAAAACATTTTTTGTTGTTTTGTTCAGAGATTTATATGGGACGTGGTAAATTCAAATATTGTTTTTTCAGAATACAGTTTTCTTATAGGAACAGAATCACATCAAACTTTTCAATCTTGTACTTAAAGGTCCCATGGCATGAAATTTTCACTTACTGAAGTTTTTTAACGTTAAGGTGAGCTCCCCTACCCTGTTTAGGGCCCCCCCCCATGGCTAAAAGTTGCAAAATGTGTAAACTGAGCAATTGCGATCCTTTTCTGCGTTTGAAAAAAAGACAGCCCAAACGGGTGATTCTGAACAAGGGAATTTTCTGACGTCACACTCGTGGAAAGGTTTCCAACCCCCGCCTGGATGTTCACCCCGTCTCTGGAAATCACGGCCAGAGAATTTGGACCGCAAACGAGCTACGAAATGCGTGATGCGTTTTGTTTTTTTTTTGCTCGGATGTCCTTTATCTGAGCCTCCGAACCTCTGAAACAGCAGTGGTTTAATTTTAGTTTCTGTGGAAATTTGTTTTTTTAATGGAACACGTCTCATATCTTCCTAAGCGCTTAAAACGCGGAAGTGGGGTCAACGCACAGCGCACCGCTGATCCAGGAAACAGCGGGGTATTTGGCCACAACCCAACCGCTGCACTGGCCTGTCTCTGTCCTCCTCATTTGCATTCAAGCAACAACGCCCAGAATAAAGCATTTCAGAGACATATTTATGACTCTGACTGTCTTCATGGGGCTCTCTCATGCACTGAGGCTTGATTTTGGAGAAGGATTCATTTACAGTATTAGGGAACCACTAAGGCGCCATATAAAAGCATCAAGAAGTACCATGTCATGGGATCTTTAACAAGAGCTTATCAGATTGTGCAGAAGGATTTCTTGATATCTATTCCAACATACTTTTTATTTTCAGTCATTTCTAGTTTACACAAAAACAAAAAAATTCAAAATCCTCTGTACATTTTTTTTAATCCAAAACAATAAATTTAACAGTGTACTTTTTTTTTCTTACTTTTAATAATAATAATAATAATAATAATAATAATAATAATAATAATAATAATAATAATAATAATAATAATAATAATAATAATGCATCAGTTTTATATAGAGCTTTTCTGGACACTCAAAGACACTTTACACAGCATTATTCATTCACTCCACACTCGGTGGTGGTGAGCTACTATTGTAGCCACAGCTGCCCTGGGGCAGACGGAAGCGAAACTGTCAATCTGCGCCATTGGCCCCTCTGACCCCCACCATCATGTGGGAGAAGTGCCTTGCCTAAGGACACAAAGACAGTTTTTGTGACTAGTGCCCCACTGTGGCACCTGATATTCCCAGCGGTCTCCCCTCCAAGTACTACCCAGGCCCAGCCCTGCTGAGCTTCTGAGATCTGATGGGATCAGGCTTTGACAAGCTGGTATGGCCACAACTTTTTTTTTAATACAAGTAAAGTACATGGTAGGTAGGTACATACTTTCAAATTGATATCTCCTGTTTCCCATTCATCTGCAGTGTCTCACCTCTGGCTTCATTATAGCATTTTACATAATATAGTATTATAATTTATGCACTTTCTCATCAATGTGCGTGATTGATAAGCCCTGGGCACATGGCTTTAGCTCAAACAGCTGAGCAGATGTACAGCCTTATCACTGTTATTATGATTAGCTCCATGGTCTGACTTAACAGCTGCAGATCTTCTTAGGGGCTGCTTTGGGTTTACTGACAGACTGATGATGAATCAGGGCTATCAGGATCACTGGAAGAAGACTGAAGAAAAAATTACATATTGACCGAAAGAGAAAGAAGGGAAAACTGCCTTTTTTTTTTTTACTTTTTCCTTTGGGATCAATAAAGTATCTATATATCTATCTTTCTAAAAAAAATGTATATAATACTAAGGAAAGGGCGCAATACTGATTTTGAAGTAAATAGTATTCGTCAGTAACTGGGTATCAATTTTAAAAACCTCAGAACTGACAAATGACTCACTCCAAAACATCAGGAGTTTCAAACCGTAGTTGGACTGAGTGCGTTTGATATGAGACACAACAGTCAGTCACAGATCCATTTTTACACTGAGCAGACTCTCCTCTCGTCATACACAGCCCAACAGTCACAAACACACACTCCACAGCTTATACTACCTTTGTCACCTCCCACACACTGGTTATCTCTAAGGACACAAAACCCACACAATTCCCTTCCCAATTTTCACGCACGCAGCCTAAATGGAGCTGTAAGCAGGCATTAAGCTCAACGTGAAGAAAAGCAGAAATACTGATAGATGGAAGAGGAGGAGATGGATGGAGAGACAGACAGAGAGAGAGAGAAAGGGAGGGTGGTTTCTTTTAGCATCAACTTTCATCTTTACAACATACTTAAACAGGGTTTTTCAAAAAAAGGTAGGCCCTTTCTGATTTGTGTGTAGTCTTTTCCTGGTACCCCCCAACCCCCCAGTCTCAAAAAAGACACAATGCAGCCTCTGTACTGCTACACCAGGGGGACGCGCACAAAAAGCACTGCAATCCCTGCCAGACTTAAGAAGGTCTTGGTCGCGAGCCAGGGGTATCTGAAATAATACTCCACCACTCACAGTGCCGTATGTAACTTTTTTTCTTTTAAATCGGAGATTAGAGGTGATCTCCTTTCACTGTTAATGCTTCAGCCATTCTGAATAGTGGATGTGTAGTCTGAACTGGACATAGGCCAGGAAAAGTAGAGCAGGGCAGCAATGGGCAACAGGCAGTGATAATATATGACTGGAAAGTTCAGGCCCAAACGTAGAGCATAATTGTGCTTCACTATCAGGGATTTAAAAGAACTTTAAATCACCAGTAAACTCATTCTTTTTACGTAATTGCAGAAAAAATGCATGTTAATGCTTATTGCTTATCTGTGTACTTTCAACTTCCACTCACAACAAGGCATGTTTATCAAATAGTGAAGAAATACATCTATAATTGCAGCAGTATTGTGTATTTTTTTTTAAGAAGAAGCTCATTAACTTAAAGATCCCATGACATGGTACTTCTTGATGCTTTTATATGGCTCCTTAATGGTTCCCTAATACTGTAAATGAATCCTTCTTCAAAATCAACACTCAGTGCATGAGAAACAGAGATAAGATGAGAAAGGCCATAATGGGCGTTGTTGCTTGAATGCAAATGAGGAGAAAAGAGATGGCCAATAGTAGAGGGTGGGGGCGTGGTCAAACTCTCCGCTCTAGCTCTCAGCTGATCCATTTCCGTGTTTTTGCACGGGGGGAGAGATTTGAAGCGTTCCATTGAAAAATAAACACATTTCCACAGAAAATAAAATTAAACCACTGCTGTTCAAAGGTCCAGAGGCTCAGATAAAGGACTTCTGAGCCTAGAAACACTCGGACGTGCCTCCAGGCAAATAAAAAAACGCATTTCGCATTGCCTAGCGCATTCGCGGTCCAAACTCTCTGGGTGTGATTTACAGAGACGCTGAGTACAGACTGACGGGGGTGGAACTGCATTTGCATTTCTTTTTTCGATCTGACGTCAATAAGGTGCCTTGTTCAAAATCGCCCGTTTGAGCTCTGATTTTTTGTAACGCAGAAAAGGATCGCAAATGCTCAGTTTAGACATTTCGCAACCTTTAACCATGGGGGGGCCTAAACAGGGTAGGGGAGCTCACATTAACATTCAAAAACCTCAGAAAGTGAAAATTTCATGCCATGGGACCTTTAAGACCTTCAGCCATAGCTTGTGGTTACTTAACCACAATGTATTACTTTCTCTTGGAACATCAAGGACACCACATCTGCAACGTTCATACAGGAGAGTTGGAGAATGCTACAATTTTAAAAAGGAAAACACTATTACATTACTAATAGAATACTGGTGTTTTTTCCATTCAGTATGGTCTTTCCTATCATTGCATCACATCATGTAAAATTAAGTTCCTCAAATGATATCTCTATTCTCTCCACAAAGGGCATACAGCTGATCCCTTGATTTGTGCTCTCCTATAGCAGCTTTAACAGTGGGTTGTCTGTACCTCCTCTGCCCTGAGCGTGACCCAGTCAGTCACCCGCAGGAAGGAGTGATTAGTCGGACTGTAGTAACCGGGGCCCACCTGCTCGGACTCAATGGGCGCCCTCACACAGCTAGCTTGTACAAGTCAACAGAATTTTAATCACAACACAAAGACACACTTGCATAGACAAAAGCATGTACACAAAAAGACTCTTAGGTGAATGAGAGGGGTCCGTGCACCCCCCTTTCATCCCACAGATAGATAGAGAGGAAGGAGGCAGAGAGTGATAAAGGCCCAGACAGCAGTAAAGGGCGAGTGAGAAGGAGGAAGGAAGGGAGGGAGGAGGAGTGTTTCCTGGAGAGACTGGCCCACAGGATGTACAGCAGCAGTGGACCTGTTCAGCACCAGGTTTTGACTCTATACATGCTACTGTCATACTAGAACAAAACACTAACCTGATGTCTCTGACTGCACATAAATCAATGGGGAACACCAAAGTAGCACCGTTCACTTGTCTGTACTATACTGTGGTAGCATAGCACGGTAGCAAGATGATTTGAATCCTATGGGAAGTTTTCCTTATTGTCTCTATGTCTTTGCAGGTTTCCACTATAAAGATGTAAAATAAAGTTCCTTCCGAAAACTGGGACTCCCCAAGAACTGGGATGTAGATAACACACATAATGAAATGTGGACAGGTGGACGTAATCATATACACTTTTTGTACATTGAATTTCCTGGAAACAAGCGTTATACTTTTCCTGTTTGTAAAGGGATCTGGGATTCTTCGTGATCCAAGCCTGTTTTGTTGTCTGCTTTCCTGAAGCCTACTGCTCTGTCTGTCTGTTCTGTTTCACTCTCCTCTCTCTCTTTCCCTTGGCACAGACAGGCTTGTCGGGCCTGTAATAGAGCAACTATTGTTTGATGAGGAAAGCCACAGGAACTGTACCCGGTTAACCCTGCACTGGGGCTGTTTGTGTGCTGGCGTACACACAGGAGCGTGCCATTGTGTGTGTAATGTATGGCTGTTTGCATTATGCGTGTGTGCGATAACAGTGTACATTACAATCCGTCAGTCTGCTCCTCTGTTTGAAGTGTAAGCAGCCGTGACATCAGGCTTTGTGACCAACAAGTGCCCTCTTCACTGCTCCTTAAGATTACAAACTTCCCCCCATGCATCCAAAGAGGACTTAAACTCTCCCAAGATGGCCTCCTATTGCCATTGTAATGCTTCACACCATTTTCACCGCTTTTTAACAATCAGACGCCCCAGCTCACAGCCCATACTGTTATATTCTTCAACACCCTTAATACCCCTGTCCCAAATCTCCAAATACCTCACTTCTCAAGTTGCCGGGCTGTCTCCCATAGCAGTGTGTGTCTATAGGAGAGCACATGCGCGATGCTCCATTAACTCTAGTGGTGACAGGCCTTTGATGGCACCAGCACTCCTTAATCCCACCGCAGAGGGTAAAGGGGAGGGAGGGGACAAGGGGCCAACCACCAGCCTGACCAACCCAAATCCTGGTTTACTCTCAAGTTCAAGTGTCAGTTAGTAATTTACATACATGGACATGAAATACACTGCAATGACATGTAGCGTAGGCCTGTTATGATCATTACTATATCAACTTATAACAACTCCGTGTGTACCATCTTTGCAAAAGGTGATATTTTTGATATTTCTTGTTGTAATAAGGTAAGATTTAAGATGTAGAGGTCTGAATAAGTGACATCTATGGCTAATTATTAGTTATTTATTTGTTGCTTTTAATGACCATTTCAAAATAGTGTATTGGGATTATGCTGCTTTATTGTTATGGGGTCAGTGGCATAAAATTGTTTCAGTATTACTGTTTAGTTTAGTAATGATATATTTCTCTGTGGCAATACATAGTGCTTCAAAATGTGTTAACGTGGCTGGCTTAATGTACTGTAGTGTATTTGCTTTAGGAAAAGTTGTTCCAATGTGTTCCCTTAATATCAATTCCATGCTAAAAGTAGACAAAATATGTGTCTTTGTTGTGAATTAGGTCTTAGAGTTAGTGTTGAATATTCTTAAAAGTTTCCCTTTTTATGCATGAAAAAAAATACACAAAATTGAAAGCCATGGACCTCAGCAAACTCAGTATTGATTGATTTCAATGACAAATGTGGGCATGCAGATCTCACTCTAAACTTGGTTATCAATTGTATTTGCATTTGAAAGAAGTAAAACGTTTAGAGGGAAAATGAAAGAGATACAGGGTGTGGTGAAATTATCATAACAGTGAAGACTTTAAAAACGCCGCTTTGCAAACCCAGTACTTAGAGAAGACAGCTTCGACATGTGTTTACCATTTCGCCATCACACAGACAAGGATTTATGACAATCTCCTCCACTTTTAATCAGAAGGGTATTTTTTGTACCTCTGTTTTTAATGCCTATCTTATGTTAGAAAAGAGGTTACTTCACTTTGCCAGGTGGCGTGTGTATATCTGCATATGCTTTTGTGCAAGAGTATACACACAAGCACATGACTAATGAGGTATTTGGCACTGGGAGAGCCATTTTAATAATAACTGATACATCCCTGGATCCTTTTGGGGACCAGCTGGGAGCGGTCTTCTGTACCTTCGCAGGGGTGAGTATGAGCAGGGTTGGGTGGCGCTTGAGGAGTGTGCGAAGATGAAGGGGAGCTGGTGAGGTGTGATTTGACAACTGCTTGGCATGCATTCCCCCCACATGCTCTCTGACCGTTATGTATGCCTGGGTATTTCATAAAACAAGGAAAACTACATCACTCAACTGACAAAGGCAAAGATCCAAACCACGCTGGACACCACAGTCTGACACGTATCCCCTTCTCCCAGCCTCCAACCATGTCTATGAGCCTGCTTACACAATTTTGACAGGTATTTTTCATTTGTGCGGCTTTACATAGAGAGACGTTGAGATGAACCCTGCGCTGGTGCCAGATTTCTCCTGAGTGAGAGATGCAGTGGCGTCTATCACTGGCGTTGGCTTCTGCTCCTGTGTGCACTGGCTGGGGATGCCTGGTTACGGACGATTCTCACACACAACTGACAGAGCAGTATAGAACATTAGACACATTGGCACGTCCCTGTGTAGTCTGCGGAGATGCATAAACAAGGGTGAGCAGGAGACACAAGCAGAACAGCATGGGCTCCCACACTGCCTCCTTGACAGATTTAAGTAAATAGCAGCAAACAAGACATTATTTTTGGCAGAGCAGACAGAAGTCCGGTCCAAGTACTAGGGGAGGTCTACTGGGAATGAAGACGGATGAAATCTCACAAACAGATGTGATTAAAGTCAATATCATATGTACCATTATTCATTGAGAAGAGCTACTCCATCACAGGACCAGGAGACACAGAGGCTCTGCTGACAGTTTTTAGGGCCATTTCTACCTTTTGAGTTCCTTTTAAGATGAAGTACACTCACAATTCATCTATGAGGAAAACCAAATTGAGGAAATGTTTGTGGAGCCAAAGGAGATCAGAAGAAGTTCAAATTACAGATGGATAAAACTGTCAAGCCAGAATCTAGATGACTATTCATAATTGAAAAACAATATTTGGTTCAATGACCATGTGGGTAGATGAGCACAGCGCTGATCATATAGCAATAATATACATTTTAAAAGCTTATAGGAGCTGGATGAGTTGTGTGTGCAGCTGACATGGTTAAACTGACCCACAATCCATAGTAAGTGGATTTGTAATCCCTGAGTGGATTTTTACCGTGTTTACTGTCACAGTCAGTGCATGGTCATTCCTGGCTATTTCAGGGTCCGAACAGCTGTACCTCTCACTAACTTTTGGCCCCTATTATTTTTTTAAAGCATCAAGTTTCAATCAGTGCTGCATAATTTTGTATTATTTATATATTTACTTATATAGAATTAGACTTAGCTGAGTCCTGCACAAAAACAGGGTGTTTTTGGAGCTTAAGCTGCTTTGGGGCTGAGCGAGCTCTGCTACAGTCACCAGTCGATTAAATCGTCCATTATTAACACAAGCTGGAGGGACTAATGCTAATATGGCTCTGCCACATATGCCCAGGACAGTAGCAGAGTGCCAGGTCAACCAGAGATCAGATCCCTGCTGGAGCTCACATGGCTAAGGTAATTTAAATCAAAGAGAATTTGATTTGGAGACAGTGACATAGAGTGGCACATGTGGAGGTACACTTACTGACCTTAAATCCCAAGCATACTACAATATCTATGCAATGAAAATATAAACCTGGTACATATGCTATTATTAAACAAATGATTACTAGAAGAGAAATCCCAACTTACTGTCAAATCATCACAAATAGACTTTTATCTATACAGACCACCTGGCTCACCTCTGCTGGAGCTCTGACAAATGCACAGCTTTAATAGCCACACAGCGCTGTAGTGGTTTGGCAGCCGCATCACTAGTGCCACCCAGTAAGGGCGCTCAAGGGAAAACATTTACTGACCCCTCGCTAACACCTTCACGTGTGTGACGGGCCGAGCGAGCAAGAGGCAGCAAAAGAGAGGGGGAGAGAGAGAGGAGAGAGAGACACAAAGGTTAAGAGAAAGAGAGACACGGAGAGAGAGAGGAGAGGGAGAGAGATGGAAAGAGAGAGACAAAGAGATAGAGAGAAGGAGAGAGAGAGTGACAGCATGCATTTATTGGCCCCCTGCTGCCACCGTTGGGGAGGAGCTGTTCAAGTGCTGAGTGACACTCACAACTTAGCGTCTTAATGGAGAGAGAGGAGGGCCAGCCAAACCACAGCCTCTAGACAGGGATCTTACAGCCTGTAATCATGCAGACATGATAGACTCGCTGCTGTGTGTCTGCATATAAGAAAGTAAAGACTGCACCAGCATCCTCCTTATGATAACAAAAGACAGCCTTCTTCTTCTTGTTTGTGCACACTTGCTTTGTGCACAGAGGTGTGAGATAATGTGAGTGAGTTTCCCAGTGCAGCTGTGGCTCTCTCCCTGTCACACACACGGACACATGGACGAAGAAGAGAAAGTTGGTGGGAAGTAGAGCTGCGTTCAATTAGGCTAACCACATATTTACAAACAGTGGGGAAAATCTGCCTCTCTGTGACTCATCAGCCTGAGCAGCTCACTTGCACTTTTGACTCCGGGTCTGCCTCTCCCCACTGCACCGCTATGAGGCACAACACAAGGACGGGTAAGGGAGGGAGATGACAGGGTGTGGACAGAATGAAAAACACACACACACACACGCCTGCTGTACAACCACATAAACAAATGCATATGTTTAAATACAAACATAAAACTAAATGAAGACAATTAAAGTCATGTGGCCAGAACAAAAGTGGCGAGGAGAATAATGGCGTTTCACAAGTTTGGGAAAATCTTGACTCTTGAATTTGCACATGACTCGCACATGTCGAATCTCACATCTTTTCAATTTATTAGTGTGGCAGACAACTATTTACCTTATTCTATTTGTATAAAAAGCAGCTCAAGTGAAACTTTTTTTTTTATTTTGCAGGCAATGTAAGCCCACTTTGCTGTCCATTTACAAAGCAAATTTTAATTTATTAACTAATTGGTTTGAATTGTTTTTTTATTTAAAGGTGCACTGTATGTATGTGTGTGTGTGTGTGTGTGTGTGTGTGTGTGTGTGTGTGTGTGTGTGTGTGTGTGTGTGTGTGTGTGTGTGTGTGTGTGTGTGTGTGTGTGTGTGCGTGTGTGTGGAGGGTCCACCAAAAGTTTACTTCCATGGAGATGTTATTTCTTTGGCTGGGATGTTTCACAGTATGGTATCAAACCTTTCTATCTTCATGGAAACCAAACCAGACCTATAGGTCAGATCTGTGGATAGGCAACCCCGCTCACGTCAGAATGCCTGTTTTTGTAGGCATTTCTGAGCCATAAAACCACCTTAATTGAATAAATGTAAGGTAGAGCTGTTTAATGTCATAGTGTGGAACATTCAGAGCAATGACATATTCATAGAAACAAGCAGGTGACAGACCCCCAACCAAAACTTATATTAACATTCTTAACTTTACTTTATTAACATTTGTGCAAACTTCACAACACATCTATTCATTTTGATGATACATTTGTAGATTTCCTCACATAAACACACCTGTCCATTCACCTTTTTCCTCCTATATTTTTCACTGACAGCCTTACATGGTTTTACAGATGTTTTCCTTCCTGTGCTTGGAGCTAAATTTGCTAATGTGGCTATTGTGGCAGGACATGAAAGCCCATAGACCTAGGCCTTGGAGTCGCTCATGAGCTGTCAGCGCCTTGAGTGTTTGTCTGGAATTGACCTGTGCTGCTGTGTGTGTGAATGAATCTGTGCGGTGAACCACATCAAAGCACAGCTCAGGGGCTCAGTTGTTGTGACCTCTGACCCCGGCGTGCTCCAAGACACAGGGAGGCTGGTGGAGGAGGAGCATGAGACGCACTCAGACATAAGAGAAAGGGTGGGCCTCCAAATTTACAACAGCTAAAAAAACAAGCATGGATAAAGACAGTAATTTGTCTTGTTAACTTTTATGGGGACCTGTGTGCAGCCGCACACAAGTAAATCACAGGGGAACATAACATAGGTTGAAACAGTCACTTTTGCGGGCTGCTTCTCGTCCACTGAGGCAGACACTGTCTCTAATCCTGTTTATTTAGCAAAGTCTGCCTCATGACTGTAGGGTGGTCTTGATTCCAACTATTGGAATATCACATGCAGGACAAATTTAAGACTTTTAGGGCAGTTAAAAAAGATTTTCATACTTTCTCTATTTAATCCATTCTAGAGAGTTTCGTTCTAGAGTTTAGACAGTGTAGTTCTTAAAGAAGCAATTCTACACTACAGCTATATTTATTTTTAGCCACTGGCCAATATAGCCCAAGTCTTTGACAAAACATCAAACGCCAGTTTAGCTTGTGTGTGCATGGAGAGTGACTCACAGGATCAGTGTGTTTTTACATGTTGATCTAAATGAGTCACGCACTGAGGTGGTGTGTGCATGTGTGTACTCTCTTTATGTGTGCGTCACAGCTGCATAAACTTACAGCTCCATGCATTTGAGCTATGCTATCACGGCTCATTATAATGTTCCTTCCACACTAATACAAACATCCACACATAAGGCTCAATTGACACAAATGTTTTCATTTGCAGTTATTGGCTATAATGTTAACAGATGTCAAAACTCTGATCAGTTCTTTATCTAACAGTCTGATCCACAGGTGGACATATTACATTGTGCTGTTTCAGACTTTTTGGTGTGCCCTGTGCTGTGGGTGCACATACATGACACATGTGTGTACAGACCAGTCCTTGACAGTCATTGGGGGCGGCGGTGGTGCGGCCGGTGAGTTTGTTTTGGCAGCGATTCAGCATTCCACATTCCTGTGTGATATTCAGTGCTGTGACCTCAGGAAACCCGCCCTGCAGAGACGCACTCGCTCCTTCCAACTTTATTCGCCTGCTGCAGCTTCTTTCCACTCTCCACGTCTGCACATCCATCTTTTTCTTTTCCAGACTTCTCCCTTTGTATTTAAAACTCAAGGAATCACATGCCACTCACACAGCTGGTCCTAGTTTATACTCTTCTTCTGACTGAAATCCCCCACTATCTGGCTCTGTCTCATTCCTGTCACAGTGAATTCACAACACATCAACAGCTTTGGTCACGCAATCCATCTCATAAATGCATTTTTGTACTTAATATTAACATAAATACTCTTTAGTCAAATACAGTCAAATCCCCCCTCCACATTGTTCTTCATTTTAAATGTATACATAATAATAAACTTAAATAAACAAATTCTTCAGTCATGAAGTATGTAAGCAGAGTTAAGATTCCTGAGACTCCTCCCTCTATTCCTAGCCCCACCCACACGCTCTGAGCCATATTTCACCTGAGATGACCCCACAGACCATGCAACACCGTCCCACCTCCCACTCTCTGGCCTGTCTACTGTCTCTCTCATTCATTTTCAAGTTTAAGTTGTAAACTACATATGAAGAACACATGCTGATCAAGACTGCTACACAAATGGCCGAAAGAAATACAACTGGAAAGATAAAACAAATGTAAAAGTTGTGTAAGGACAGCCAGTACATTTCTGGTGCCTGATAAAGTTTATTTACAGTTGTTCTTAGTCGGGACAGGACTTGTGGTGTTATACTGTAGTTATCCGGTGTGTGCAGAGTGTGGTTGACCTACATACAGTGCAGTGCAGCAGAGCAAGGGTGAACTGAGGTAATGGGTGGAGCAGTCAGTCTCTTATCTCACTGTCACTCTGATACTTTCTTCTATCTCAAGTGTACCTTTATATGGCCTCAGGAACAACTGCTGCACAGTGCACAGTCATAAAAATAAACACCAGCCACAGAAGAAGAGGGAGCATAAACCTAAGAACTTTCAAAAGAGGAAAAGGCTGTTTCATTAAGACTTTTTCATTGTGTAGTATAAGGTAAAAGTTCTTTCAAATAAACCAATAATAAAAAGTATATGGTCATTTGTATTTACTTTATGGAACACTCAAAGCATATGCTTACAAGTCCCAACAGTTCTTTGGTAAGAGAGTGTGTGAGGGGTGGCAAAGGTTGCGGGAGTCTGAGTGACTATGTGCGCTCACATTTGTAAGACTATGACTGAGCGCATGTGTATGTTTTGGATTAAGAGCTTCACCCCTGGACCTCAAAATTAGATAGGGGATTAGCGGGACACATCCGCCACCTGTCATTTTAAGACCAGCAATTATAACAACAACTTTTAATCAACATGAGCTTGCACATGTGAGACATACATGCACAACACTTCTTCATTTCTATTCTACTGCATAGTCTGGCAATGTCACTGAGCTGACCCCAGTGAGCCAGGTCACTTGCAGGGCAGCTGCACGAGGGCTTTCAGGCTGATCGTTAGCTTCTGTATTAAAAAGGATGAGCCTAGATTGGGACTTATTAGCATGGTGCACAGGGAAGGGATTTAGCCTTCAGAGTGACTTTTACTTGGCACTGGACGACAGGATCACATGTGAAAACAGTTGGCTGTAGTCTAGAAGGTAGCATCCCATTAGCACCTGTGCAATGCCTTTTACCTCCTCCCTGCACAGGCTTGTATTGTCACTTACTGAAAGAGTTCACCACACCTTTGACCCCTGTTATCCTGATGTCTATGAGCTCAAGGGTAAAAGTAGCATTGATGGAAGCTACGTTAACTAGTTACAAGTGTGCAACGCAAACAGAACAGCAGTGAAAAAGACTTTTAAAATTATTTAAAATAACCAAATCCACAATTCACAGTATAGATATTACTTTAAAATCTACAAACGTGGGAAACCTTCAAAAGTTCAGCCCTTTCTCTGCACAGATGGACATAAAACCTAACAAGAAAATAAACAAAGCCTGCAAAGCGCCTCAGATAACAATCAACCACAAATTAGAAACAGATTTCTTTAATTGGCCATTATGTTCCCTTTAAAAGTGAAGTGCCACCTTGATTTATATCTAATCCCAAAGAAAGTGACAACAAAACACAGAGAGAGAGAAAACAGAAGGACAGAGGAATACAAAGCACAAGATGAGCAGCACACAAAGTGGAAACAGAACAGGGTCGAGTGAATAGGGGAGAGCAGTGTAATTGCAGGAAAGGGGGCTCATTAGTGTGTCACTATTCAACCCTTAATTTTGGGATAAGCTCAAAGCTGGAAAAGAAGACTCAATTTTACAGAATATTTCCAAAGTTCCTGACCATTCTTCAGCTGCGTACCTCTTGCGTTTTTGCACTGTTCATACCAAAACTATGGACTCCAGTCATGGATCAAAAAATCACTTTAAACACTCTATTCTTATAAGAAGAGCTGGAGTCAAATTATGGCAATTTTTTAGATATTGACTATTTTTAAACTATTTTGTTTATCCATTTCACAAAACATTTTAAATACAAATTAGATATGCCAGCCATATCCCACACGTCGTTTAATTTCAAACATTGCACCTATTAAAATAAACAACGCTCAGATACCTTTTTGATACCTCTACCGATTGATTCATGAACCTTCAGTATCTGATCAAATACATTTGATATATGCATTTTAATTACCTATGCATGCATGGCACTTATAGCGTTGGGAACACACAGTACAAAAATTATATACACTCATATATTATAGATAGCAGTGTCTCTCTCCCCTATTCTCTCATCTCCCTCCTGCCTCGTCTCTCTTGTGGGAGGCACTGGGCACCATGCCATGCCACATCAATATGCGTACTGGTGAAATGTTTCCCCCGTTTGCCTCATGCAGCAGTGGAAGCAGTGGCTAATGTCACCGGATATGGCAGGTCATGTTAGCTGGTAGTTAGTTAAAGGAGGTTAGCGAACTAGCATTTCCACTGTGGCCAGAGTTACGACGTGGGCCAAACCCAAAACCATGTTGTATCAACCTGCCACAGCGACCGTTGATGTAGACAAGGGCAGAGCTAGTGCCACCCTGGAGGCTCCTTGGACTTGTCCCAGGCAGGGTTCCATGGGAGCCCTGGTTGCCATGGTGCTAGCCGAATTTGGGTCCAATAAAAAGAGAAGGGGAGCAGTGGGTAGGGACCGTTTCGGGGTGGCAACGAGAACAAAACCGAAGCCACTGCGGTGTGTTGTGAAGATACAGCAACGAAAACTAAGTGCTTTGATAGAGGAATACAAGACTGGTTTATAGATGATGTTAACTACTTTATGTGAAAGAAATCTATTGTGCGTTTTGAATGCACATAAAGAAGGAGCTTTCACATTTAGCTGTTGGCACCGAGTATGCGCATGAATGGAAATACCTTGGAGAATTATATAGCACTTAAAAGTTTAAGTGAAAGATGTCTTCTATGCAAGGCCACAGCTAAATAGATGCACTCAATAATAGACAAGTGACAATCAATGGTAAGGTGGTTTAGTTATGATTCACTGCAAACTAAAATTTTACTTTATTCAAGATGTTTGCAGTGAAAACACGTTTAATTTACTCGTCACAGTTGAAAGGAAAACTAAATAGTGGGAGAAGACCTTACCATGACCTCAATATATTTATGTTAAAGCGTTGGTGTGATAAGACATTTACACACTGTACCTCTATCAACTAGATAGAGAAAACTAAATAAGATGACCAAAAATATTAGACTATCATAAGACCCTCATAAATTAGTGAAAGGAACTACATATTAACAGATATTTACTCCAGAAAATACATGAACTATTTCTGATCCCACCTTTTTCCACTCACTGAAATGTCTATCTGTCAGAAGTTCGATATGACGGTTAAACATGTGCGTATCACAAATATATTCTACATTTGTGGTGTTGTCTAAACAAGCCGAGTTCTTTTGTTGGAGCTGGTGTGAGACTGTCCTCGGAGTAAAGACACTCTCCTGTTCTCACATGAATGGACTCTTTTGATGGATCGCAGAGCCTTGTTTACTGCCTCTCCATTTTATTTACCGGCCGCTTTTCAAGTCGTCATTGAGGGACACTCTTCCCTACAGCCCCCCACTATCCCCGTCTCCTCAGCTTCACACATTCCCCCTCCGTACTTAACCAGGCCCCCTCCACCAGCGATACCCCCCTTCAATCCCATGTTGTTCCCTATCCCGTTTCATCACGCTTTCTTCTAGTGTCCTAGATCTGTGTCCAAACTGATTTGAAGCTTACTCGCTTTACACAAACGCATGCCAAATTTCATTCTCTGCATTCTGGCTCAGATGCGTACTTATTCTATCCCCCACCCCATTTTCCATCTTCTTCAAACTGCATCTCTCATGGTGCATAAAACAAAAAAACACAGTCTGCTGTGAGTCTAAATACATTACAAATCCGTCGTCAAATGAGTAAGTTATCATAAATTGTTATATTACCACATTAGGTAGCTGTAATATTATCAATAGATAGACCTAATAAATGTATATCGATAGTAGGGCTGTGTGATTAAATTAATTTTAATCGTGATCAAGAGTTAGTCATTTATAATTTATATACTGTACTGTATAGCAGAATATACAGCAGAATTCAGACTTTGGAGAAAGGAATTTGACTTTGTTTTAAATAGCAATAATTAAATGTATATATTGTTTATGTTCAGAAATTATATAATATTTAAAGTCATATATATATATTGTGTATATTGTGTTTTTAAAAATACAAATCTAATCGTGATCAATCAATATGAGAATTTTCTTTTTTTTGTCATTCCCCAGCTCTAATTGATTGACAATTTAATTCAATGAAGGAGCTTTGTATAGTAAAGCAGAAACAGATCATTTAAATATTAAAAGCCAAGTTCAGCACTGTCCTTTAAAAAAACACAATCGTCCTATTGAGCCGTAAAATGTTTGAGCTTACAAGTTATTACAGATTTTTCAGTTGCCACAAACGAAAGCCCAGGTGCTAATGAGGCTGCTGAGCGAGGGCATTTGTTTAAACCCAAAAGAGGAATCAAAGAAAACAGAACAAGTCATAAAAGAAAGAGAAGAAAAGAGCAGAAAGGCAGGATGTGAGGGAGGAGGTTGGCAGAGATTTGGACAAAAAAATTTGGCATCTTCCAAAAACAGAGATAGCATCATGCCAAAAAACGGCCACCAACACAAGTCTTCGCACAACTCCTTTCACACACTTAAAGACAATCTCTTATTGAAGAACATCAATCTGAAATATTGGAAAAGAGCATTTCAGGGAGAAACTGAACTGTATGGGAAAACCAAATAAAATTGTAATGCTGCTATTATGCGTCTAATTGTAGCATTACTAAGGCAGTGTGGTACAGAGCGGAGTGACTGGCCAGACTCGGGAGCCGATGCCAGGGACTGCTGTGAGCGGCGCACAGTGAATAAGGCATGTTCCCCGGCTCTTGGCCTGTTTGATCATGAGCATTTCTCCTTTTTTCTGCTCTCTCTCACTGTAGCTCTGAGGTCGGGGAACCCTCCTGACAGGGTATACGTCTTTTTGGAATAGTTGCATTTTTGGGTTTGGCGCAGCTACAAAAAGTGTAAATGGGAGCCAGCTATGAGAACAGAAACTGCCACCAGCGCACTGGTTTGGGTAATGAATTTAATATTTTTAAAAAATTTGTTCAAAAACTGAAATGTTTTGTTAATATTATCAAAATATTGAATTTAGATACACAAAATGAATATTTTTGTACATTATGTATGTGATTTCTTCTGTACTTTTTCATCTATTTGTGTGTAAAATCCCTATTTCACACCAGCACTACATTTACATAAACTACTCTATAATCATATTACTATAAGAAGTGATAACAATTGTTTAGGACATTAGGAAAAAAAAAAAAAGACTAATGAAGTCTATAAAATTCTATGAGGTGTTTTGAGGACAAAAGCTCCATGCTGTATAAGAGAGCATGGGCATTTTCACTGGTCACCTTAATGCAAGACCAAGGCAAACCACAGTGTCTGTACTTCTGTTTGCTCGCAGTGTGGTTTTGTCACCATGGTCTCACAGATAAACGCAGAGCCTGGGGTTTTGGCCGGGGTAAATAAGCCTGTAACATTCCCTTCTCCAGCACACGTCTGCAGACGCGTGTGCATCTTCTGCAGCGAATAAGCTCACAACAGGGCTTTGGCTGGCCCACCACCATCAGCTATCCAGATACACAGACTTTTGATCAACGCCAAGAATAGTGCTCACTGTCTTTAAAGTGACAGACCATGGATTCATATTAGCCCTTCTGATTTTGGACACCATGATGTTTCTCATTATCAGACAGAAAAATAAAATGACAAAACTGTAAATGTAACTGAGACTACCTAACCCTGCTTTCCTATCTGATATAGGCCCTGTTCCCACAACGCACAACTCAAGTCTGACGTTGCTCTCCATCAATATTGAGATTTTATTTAATCAAAACTAAATGGACTGGAAAAATCTGTGACCTTTGTTCCATTCTTGAAGATAAAAACTATTTGTTAACAATAGTGTTTTGCTACAGACATGAGGAAAACAATAAAAAATGTCTATGTCTCAATATTGTGTCAATGTTCAAGCATCATGAGTCAGGACGACTCTCCCTAATGCCTAATAATATCCACTTTCTCCCAATAAATCCTCATATTCAGAGATGTTCTCAGTATTATTCACAAGAGTACTTTTTATTTGTGAGTCGTTCCTGTGGTCAGTAAATTGGCCCGAGTTGGCAGCTGCTCGAGGTTTCTCTGGGCTTTCTCACAAGCCAGTCCAAGGCTCCACTGCTGCTATAGCGCGAAAGAGGAGGGATCTGGCAGAGCGGAGCGTGGAGCGGTCATGGCAGAAATGGCACGGCGAGCACATTTCACACCTCCCTCGGAGTGACTGCAAATTTCCTGTACTGCACTTTTGATTAGAAACACATTTGAAACATCTTTTTATGATCACACTTACGGTGCACAAAGGAAAATAAAGAATCAGAGCCAGGGTATGAGTAAGAGCTCACTGCTAACTTGGGACCTTACAAATGTTGTTTTTGTCTTCACTTTTTCCAGTCATATATAAATATAATATTTGTGCTGAGTAAGATGTAACAAGTCCAGAGATAATAGCTCAAATGGATTCTTTCTTTTCTTTTTAAGAAGAAGCTTCAGTAGTCATTGAAACTAAAAATAACCAGAAAATGTATTTTTACACACACTGAAGTCCACTTACAATATGTGGAATCTCAAGTAAAAGTTAAAACTTTTGTCAATTATACTCCCCAGAAAATAAAAGTTAACAAATATATTATTAGTGCCAATAGTTTCGGTGGGAGCCAGGTTTGAGTGTCCGTAGTTTTTCTTACGTTGTGGTGGGCTGTTACGAGAGCGGAGCTCAAAGGCTGGCTGCTGAACAGCCTGAGAAAGCCTGACGGCAAGCCCAGAGATTCCCTGTGGCAGCTTTTGCTACTCTGTCATAAACAAAACACAAGACGTCTTTCTCTTCTTCCCACACCAACGGTGCGCGGTGCTGCCAAACAGAACAATCACTATCGCAGCCTCTTCTCCTTTCCAACACTCTCTCTCTCCCACAATCACTGTCTCTCGCCCAACTACAATATAAACAAAAGAGATCAGCAGAGGCTTTACCTCTGTGAGAAAAACAATAAGGGCCATGTTTAAGGAGACAAAACAAAAGTGTGTACGGGATCAAAAAGGAGCCAGAAAGACAGAGATGCTAAAGACCTACAAAACGCTAAGAAAACAAAACGGTACAATGAGCTCATGTTTTTATTCACTGCACCATTGAAGAAACTGTTTATTATTGTTGTTCAATATTAAGGATACAGACACTGACTGCGTCAGGACACTTGTCTATCTATAAACTAACTCCACTCCAATGCAAAGTCGTGGGGGTGCTGGTACACTTAGCCACTTAAATAAATTTTTAAATAAAATGTGAATAACATTGGTTAATAAATATATATATATTGTGTATAATTTGCCTGCAAACAGACAAACATATTAATTTTAGATCATATATGTATATAATTTATTCATATATGTGATCAAATCTATATTTTAAAATTTCACTTTCACATATAGTAGTAATATTCACAGGATTAGGTGTGAGGGCTGCTGAATGCGTCTGCTTTATCTCAGCCACAGATGGATCCGTGGAGTTAAGCCTCTGTTACTGCCAGGCTTTGGCCGGGGCCGTGTGAGGTGCTCGGTGTTTGGCTTGGAGAGCAAGAGGTTGAGAAAAACAAAGAGGGAGACTGAGTCACATTAGCAAATAAGCATAAACTTCTGCATAGGCAGATTGTGTGTTTGATGGCTGCTGAATAAGTGCATGAAGCTGTTCTGCACTATTTGAAATTTCCAGAAAATTCCAGCTGAGATAATATTAGGTCATGAGCATGTGTTTGTATGTATATGTGGCCAGCCAATGGCGAGGCAGTGTGTGTTCGAGGACTTGGCTGTGAAATGTGTTTGGTGTGTGTGTGCGAGCGGTTGCTGTGATGGTGTGTGTTTTTTCTAATGTGACAAAAACTACAACACAGCCAGTGTTTGGCTGCATGTGAAGACTACAGTGATGTTTGGCCCAGTGAGAGGTGTGCACCCATGATGGTGGCTGACATACAACAATGTCTGGCTCAAGCTACTGCTATAGTCTGGCTGTTTTAGCTGTTTAGGGAGTGTGTACATTTGTGACTAAAAGACTCATCTGTTTTACATCTAAAACTATGTGACAGTTTTGTTGTTACTGCATGATCCTAAAATATGTGTATTAGTGTGTGTAAGAGTTTATTGCTGTTATTCCTGTGTTAGACATTGTGTGTTTGGCAGGTCTTATGTGGCGCTAGTATCCAGGCAGACAGTAAGGCAGTAGCAGCCTGCGGCCTGGGAGCACAAGACTCTCCCTCGCACACGAGCGCTGGGCTGGGGCCAAGCGACAATCCCTCTCTACAATGGCCTTATCATGGCACACACACTTTGACAGACTGAGGACAATCCTATAAACAGCAACTCTCAATGATCACACCAAAACACACAATTTGACAGTGGTAATCTGATTCGTCATAAAAACGGGCTTTAAATTTCAACCTATAAAACACTTAAATCATGTTCAAGTGCAGCCATAAAAACCTAGTTCTGAAGAACGATACAGGGCTGTTCACACACACTTTTTATGGTAAATAGTAAATATTGAAATGCTTTTAAGAATTGTTAAATATTCTTGTCAGATATTGCTACAATTAAACACTAGACTTATTCTATTTTCACTTAAATGTCATGTATTTTAAATTAAACGAAGAGTAGTGTTTCATTAGTGCTGGAGTGCGTTTGTGCATGCATGTATTTGGGTTGATTGTTCCAGCGGCACATACCTGGCGTGTGGACGAAGTAGGCCAGATACAGGTCCAGTTCTTTCACGGACACTCCGATGTGGTGTGGCTGCACACACAGGCCCGGGTTGGTGCACTGTGGTGATTTGACCAGTCGTTCCCCGTCTGTGCTCTCCAGGGGGCTGCCCTTGAACAGGATGACCATCACCAGGTCCAGCCGCCACACCTTGTCGGCCTGGCGCAGGCAGTCGATGCGGCGGATCTTGCCCTTCTGGTCGGGGTTGGACAGCACACAGCAGGGGGGCTTCTTCCCTGTGATGGTGAGCACAAAGTCCTCACGGAACTCGGGCCGGATGTCCTTGCGGAGCTTGGCCAGCAGGCGCGAGGCCCACTTCTGCTTGATCTCTGGCTTCTCCCCCAGAAGTTCATCCTTCACGGCGCGCTCTTCCTCCTTGGACATGCGCTTCTCATGCTTCTTGAAGTACTTGCGCTTTCGGGCCTGCAGGTTGAACCAGGTGTAAGCAAACGCTCGGACGTGGGGCAGCAGGGCCTCGATGAAAGGGTGGAATTCATCCTGGACGAGAGAGGAGGATGGGGGGAGGGTGGAAGAGCAGAGGGAGGGGGAGAACGGGGGAGAGAAGGATGGGGAGAGAGGCACAGGGGGTGAGGAGGGGAAGAGAGAAGACAGGCAGTTAGCACCGGCACGCAGCATGGAGGAGCGCCACTCGCTCTGCGCTCGCTCAGAGACTGAGCAGCCAGAGCGAGAGACAAACAGACAGAGAGAAAGAGAGAAGAGAGAGAGGGATGCTGGAGACACACACCTTACAGGCACTTGTCCCCTTGAACAGCTAAATGCACACTAACTTTGACACATTTCAGTGAAAAGGATGTGAATGAGAAAAACAACAATATTCATCCAAGTCTCCCATTACGATGTATTATAATGCATTTTAATTTGGTTGTTTACATCCAAAACAATACTCTAATAGGTCTACAACCAAAAATGATTTGGCAACAGCAACTTGTCTATATTAGCTTTAAACAACAATTTTGTATTTGTATACAATTCAAGCGTTCAGCTGTATTATGATTGAGTAGTGCAGTTATATCATTCTTATTGCATAGAAATATGCTGAAAGAAGAAATACAGAGTAGTTACCATTTTGATTTCTCATCATAAATTCAACCCGACGAGAGCAAAAAATAAAAAGTCACAGTACTATAAAATGTCTGTACTGCAAAGAAAGAAAAGATGAAAAAATTTAAAACAGCCAAGAGCTGAGGAAGTGTCCCTCAAAAGCCGACAGGGGCTGAGAAAGACGGTACGTTGTAATAGCAGCTCAGAAACACAGGAGGTACTGTGGCAGAAGTTGTACGAGAAGTCTGTTCAAGAGCACAGACGAAGGAGAGTGCACACAAGTTTATCTGTTTTCCAAAAATAAAACATAAAAAATAATGTAAAAAGTGCAAACTAGGAAAACATTTAAACTAGCTGGAAGCCCTCCCGAAAATAAATCAATAGTAAAGCATGAAAAGTTGTGGTCAAAGCAGCGCATGCTATGAGTTCAATTCAAAACGATATGTGTACGACTCGGGTAGAGGGAGAGAGGGCTGGACTTGGGGGGTGCGAACGGAGGAGTAGAGAAGAAGAAAAAAAAAAAACGCAAAACAAGAAGAGCGAATCAATGTTGGCCGAGTGTGCACGACCGCTGGCAAACCCGGGTGCCGCTTCTTTCCCCTTTTTCTCTCCAACTCTTGTCTCTCTCTTCCTCTCCACTTTCCTTCTCTAACCACTGAGTGAGTGAGTGCCAACGTGCGCAGGGCCCACCTATTTGGCACGCGGTCGCAGTCGGCCCAGCCAATACGCACGCTCCAAGCACTGAAAGGGAGGGATGAGAGAGACATGGCAGAGCGAGAAGCGAGGAGGTGGGGGGTGGTAGTAGAGAGAGAGAGAGAGAAAGAGAGAGAGCGCAGGGATTGTGTGTGCGGTGCTGGCAGAAGGCACATCATTAGCCAAATAGACAAGTTCCAATCTAGTGCTAGAGCAAAGTCCAAAGGATATTCATTTTACATGCATCCAATCCAGACAGCGCCTGCCTCCTACAGCCCCCACCCCAACGCCTGCGTCACCAGCCTCGCCACAGTCAGCCCAGTAAACTTGTGCCCCCACCTCACCACCCTCGCTCTTTCCCTCTCTCTCTCTCTCCTCGCGTTACACCACCTTGGCATGGGATGGCATGAGAAAACACAGGCCCAAAATCCCACTAGACCCTGGGTCCAGCAGCTGCTCCTGGATTTACCACACAAACAAAGAGAGGAGGGGGAAAAGAAAATGCCCCCCCCTCCCCAACTTCAACCCCAACAAAATAATAGCATCCAAAAACATGCTCTCCCGTTTCAAAATCCACTTTCACATCCAAACTGGCCCATTATTGCCAGATTTTTCCTCTATTTGTAACTCCACTTTTAATAGTCTCGGCAGCAGAAACGCAGAAATACATTAAAAAGTTTTCTAGTCAAATTTGTTTCTGATAAGTCGACGTGAAATTGAATTGTGAGTTTATGCTGTGGTATTTTTTATATATTTTTATTACAAATTATGATTTATTCAGTGTAGAAGAGGGTAAAACCTATGGAAAGTCGTGCTGCCAGTATTGAATTAATGTTTACAACAAAGCAGCTGTACTCGATCAGTCACGGCTAATTGTTCTTGTATTATAAAGACAGTTTGGTTGATGTAAAAGAATTCTAAAGCTCTTTACTTGTCTCTATGCCAATCTGTACGGTTGAAAATGAACATGCTGAGTGTCATTTAAGAGAGTCTTCAACAAACATGCACTAAAAATAAATATTGAATTAGACGTTTAAAATCCTCAAAATAAGCCAAGCGTTTAACAAAGGAACTCAATTCAAAAATGTCGAAGTGGTCACGGGAAATTCCAGCGATTTGACAAAGAAGGAATGGGCTGCCACTGCCACAAGAAAGACGATAACTTGTTGCAAAATTGAAGAATCGTGGATGTGACTGTGTTGTGGCTTAGTTGGACAGGCTTTCTATGTGAAGACCGTACAAAGGCCCCTCCTCTGGTTGGCTGCAGTTTGACCATTAGGTTGAGTCTGGCCCTGCTCCTCTGTCGGTGTGTGACGGAGGAGAGGGCTCATGACTGGCTGGCAGGTTGGCTCAAAGTCTACAGGACTGGCCCGCGAACTGGCTGTAGAAGCGCCTGGTTGGCTACCCGGGTGGGAAGCGGACTGCCTGGCTCCCTGACTGGCTTGTCAATGGTATTGCAGGGGGGAAGGGGGGGACACAGACCCATCTGGACCAAGCAGGGCCAGGCCGGGTGCCGGTTGCTCAGACTAGCATACGCCTGCCTCAAACACACACAGTGAAGAAGTAAAAATGTGAAAGAAGATTGCAGCCACCTAAAAATGTGGGCAACATGAGGAGAAGGAATTAACAAGAAAGCACGAACATTTGTTTAGTGTTTTTGAAGAATAATGGCAGGTGTGTTTGCAGCCTATAGAACAAAGAAAGGATCTAGATTTTAATAAAGAAGGCTCTGGCAAATAAAAAGGAATTACATGGAATTACTTTTTTGATGATCACAAAAACACAATTATGTTACCCTTTATTATAGTTAACTCTGTTTCTCCCTCACAAATAATGGGAGCTCACTTTGATAACCTAAAACTGCAATAGTATTTTTTTGCCAGTATCTCGAGTAGCTTGCACTGGCAGCTTTACCCACTGGCCTCTTAAGCCTAAACTCATCTTATCTCTTGACGCCACATCACATTCACTGACCTTTGTTCACCAGAATGGGCAAAAACCTCCAAGTCATGGTTCAACACAGATCAGGCCAAGCTGTTATTTTCCAACATGTCCATGACAAGACAATCAAGCTGGTCGTTTTTCAAAGTTAGTGATTAGGCCTACACTTTCACCAGCCCTGCCAATCAAGTTCTCCATACAGATCGAGCAATAAGCTATCATATTTTACGTTCTTTTGTTGTTTTAAAAAAAAAAAAAAAAAAAAAAAGATGCATAGTAAATCGCTACTGAGGGGAAAAACGCTTCATGGTATGTTCTGGTGTGTTAATGTGTCACACTGAACTGCCCAGAAGGTCCCCACAGAAAACGCTACAGGAAGCACTTTTGCTTTTCCACAAGAATATATAAAATAGAATGTAAACTTGGCCTGTTTTAAGATCGTGTGCGTCTCCCCGGCTAAAAGCACGTGGTATAGTCAATGAGCTGGAAAGATGACCGCCTTAATGCGCCTCCTCCGCGGTCCACTCTGCGTGACGAGTTTTCTGTCCCTTTGCTGTTAATCGCTGTACGTGACGCAATTATCTTTACATCGGTTAAGAAGAAAAAGAAAAAAAAAATCCCCTGGAATATTTCACCAGCGCAAGAGCGCAACACGCCGCCCCGCAGAGGCTGCAGAGGTGTGAGGAAACCCCACTGCGGCCTGCGGCCACACAAGGGTCAGAGGAAGAAATGACTCGGTCATAAAAAATGTATAATAAAATAAAAATGAAATAATAGTAAATACATAAATCATAAATAAAATCAATGTGTTTGCTAACATGTCACTACTTAATTAATTTGAATTGGCTTATTGCCATAACTTCAATTGTCATAATATTTTAAACAGCCGAATCCCAATAAACAACAGGCTTAATATGTGTTAAAACAAGCGTACAGGATCAGCACAACCTTCATGTTGGTTTGCATAAGGTTACTGTGTGCACTGCACGTGGCCGAGACGACGATCAATAGGCCTCCTACTTTTTTTTTTTTTTTTAATAAAAAAGAATACTACGTATAAGGTTACTTTTCAAAACTGCTATGATGTTTATTGATTTTAGAATTATAATGCCATACATTTAATGAAATTGTTGGCGTAAGTGTATTTAGGTAAAACAAATGGTTAACTCTAGTTTATTCATTAACAAGGCCTTTTGATTTTAACAGTAATAAAACACTGAATATTGAATTCTACTTTTTAACACTACAATATGAAAAAAGAGCGTTTATCTCAACAAAGGAATTTTTTACTCCATTCAAATGAAATGATCAGTTTTTTGTAGGCCACTAACCTAGATTTGTAATAGAATTGAATAAAAAATGCATAGCCTAAATATACCACCCAGCTGACTGTGTTTTAATGCTTCTAAACTGATTATGATGCTGCACAATTTTCTTTTCAAGTCTTAGCCGACTCATAGTTTCATAAAGAATTGCCTACAGAAAATATTGTTCTAGTATTATACATTAACTGAACAAAACAAAAACAAAGAGGAGTTAGTGAGTATCCTCTGTAATGTGACACACACAAAGACACAGTCATAAACCGCTACACTGTTTGAGACTCATAAAACATAAGTGCCATTTCATTTTTCATGAAATTATTCAAACACACACGCCGCACTGACCACATTAGTCCACATAAAATCATTTGTTCATTCATTGCTCATTGAAAGTGAGAGAGAATCTCTCCCATCCGCACAGAATGATGCAGAGCATGCGTCTGTGCATCATTTGTAATTATGGCTGTTTACACAGTGAAGTATTACTATGTGCGAAAGTCTGGAAGTCATTTGTGGCATGAGGCAGCAGAGACAGTGAAAGCCCTAAACACCTTCAGAGCCACAAACGCCGCCTTTGACACCCTCAAATGAAAATGAAATGGGTTTGTACTGTAAAGGCAACAATCAATAATGAACTTTATTTTAAGAATACAATGCAATTGGACAAATCTGATCTTTCTGTATGATTCACTAAACTTAGTGGGAACAGAGAGGCCTGAAATATTATACATTTGCTTACATCATACAAAACCAACTCATCTTGATAAGGCAGAGGCCTGGTTAAAGCTTTATCCAGTCTCAGTATAAATAAAGCTGATCAGAATTAAAAGTTTTCAAACTGAATTATAGGATACATTTTAAAGAATTAAGAAAATACGCTTCAGCATATGGCCTGAATCTGTTGCAGTGGTGTACAGTTTCATGAAGACATAAGTTAATTTAATACATGCTGAGTGCACTGTACTGGTGTTTACATTATGATGTTTTAGTGATGCCTCACACATGTGCATGCGGCCTGCCTGGTCAGACCCTGTGACAGTGAGTCTAGCCCAGTCTCTCTGCTCGTGTGTGTGCGTGTGTGTGTGTGTGTGTGTGTGTGTGTGTGTGGTGGGGAGAGTATGAGATGTGATTTTGGTGAAAGTGTTCATGTCCTGGACTCACCTCTAGCACCTCCACAGCAGAGCAGTGGTCTAAAGCAAAGAGAGGGCTGTGAACCTCCTGCTCCACAAACCCAGCAGAATGGAGCAGATAATGAACACAGATATGCTCACCCCTCATGCCCCGTTAGTGCAGCCAAGGCCTGGTCTCTCACACAAGAGGTGCACTATTGAGACTTTCCCTCTCTCTCCCCTGGTTCTTTTATTTCGGCCGCTCCTCATTCTGCCAGTCTGCAATGGCAAGGCGAGGTGCCAACCTCTCCCCAAAGTCGGGCAGTGTGCCCTCACCCTTTATGCAAATGCTCCAGCTCCAGCCAAACTCACTTTCCCCACCACTAACACCACCAGGACTAATGTTCTCTTCTGTTTCTCTTGAGAGCACTTTCAGACTGTGGCACAACTTCGTCACAACAGCACGGCTCGGTGCAAATGTCCTCTGGTATAATTCAGTATCAACATTATTCTTTGCACTGCTATGAAAGCTTAAGTTATCAACATGCATTGGATTCATATAGCGTCTTTCAACACACCCAAAGCACCCAAAGTGTTTAATTTGGAGAAAGCCAAACTGCCAACTTCATTCAGACTGCAGCAAAATCCTCTCTCAAATACTAACAAAAATATATATAAATATATACTTGGAAACTTTGTGAAACTATACATTATTGTAATCTTGAATTAATAATTCACTGGCACTATATCCTGAAAAAAACAAACAAACAAAAAAAAAACAGTTTGGGACCCTGTGTGTCCAGAAAGCGTGTATAGTTTCCACCCGAGTGAGGGCTATTCCAGAGGAAGTCAAGTGTATTGGTTGTAGAGAAGCAGAGCCTGATCTGTGAGTGTGTGGCACAGCGAGGGTTAATAGAGCTGGGCTTGTGCCTGTGCACGCGGCTTTGTCTCCACAGCGCTGCTCATGTGAGAGGTCAGGCGAGGGTGCCTGCTCCCACTGCCACTCTGATCCCTCAGGGTTAAAAGGTGTCTCGTCCAAATGGCTTCCTGAGCACTGGGTCTTAATCTCTGCTACACACAACGCCTCCCCCAAAACTTATCACTGAGCTGGCATCACGGGGCTAGGTCGCTCTGCCCATTTTGAGTGGCATTCCCTGCAGGGCCAGTGCCATGCCAGGACGGAAGAAGCCCAAGTGAGGCGAGAACAAAAAGCCCCCACAGCCCAGCACACAATAGATAAATCATTCTGAAACTTTAGTCCTATTATATTCTTCTTTCTTTGGTGGGGTTTCAAAGCAGAGCTCTGGAGAGAGTATGAGCGTGTTGAGCTGTAACACCTCCCTGTGCTGACCTCAGGAGCTCCACAGCACCTCAGCACAGCCGTAAATACAGCTTTGCGCAGGCTCATAAAACTCCAAACCAAACCTGCACAATAAAAAGAGACGTGACCAAAGAGATGGGAGAACATGCACACTGCCAAATACTGTTGACAAAAAGATACATCAAAAGAGAATGAAGAGACAACGTAAAGAAATAATACAGCATAAACGACTACAAAACAAAGTAGTAAATCATTCTACATAAGTAAAATGTGAGTTTTATAATTTGTACATTTTGCACTGAATAATGGTGGTGTGTGTACATGCTTACACTGTGTGTGCATGTGTGTGTGTGTGTGTGTGTGTGTGTGTGTGTTTGTGTGTATGAACTGTGTTCCAGATGCAAGACGTCAAAGGTGGTTTGTGCCAAATAAATCATTTCATTACTTTCTAAAGGTATAATGTTACTAAAATAGATGCAAAACTAGTTCAGTATGAAATACCAATCAATCCCATTTATGAAAATATGATAGATGAAAAGATAGAATCACACAGAGAGAGGCAGAAGGAGCAAAGCTGGACTGCAAACAGCCAGCGCTGCCACGTCAGAGACTGAGAAGGTTCTTGGTTGTCAGGACAGAGAGAAAATCCCATACACAGACACACAACACACACACACACACACACACATACACAATGTGTTAAACGGCTGTCCAGCCATACACTCAGGACCAGGTCTGACCCCTGAAACTGCCCCATAGCTTCAGAGAGACCAACATGGAGCTGCTCCAAAAAGACTAAAACTAAACTCAAAATTCACACATACACACCTACCTACCTACCTACCTACCTACCTACCTACACACACACACACACACATACACACACACACACACACACACACACACACACACACACACACACACACACACACACACACACACACACAGAGCAGCCCTGCCCTGCCCCGTCACATCCTGTCTGACCTGTCTGCATTCAGCTCATCAATTTCCTCGAGCTCCTCTTTGTGTGTGCTGGCATCAGTATTCACTGTAATGTGTTACTTCAGAATGTGGCGTCCAAACTGTGACTGCAGCACACACAAATATTTAAAAATATTCACACATATTTTCAGCATCGTACATTATGTGGAAATGAAGCGACAACAGCATTTTAGAACAATAAATCCTTTTATGACAAAATAAAATGGAATAATAACTCGTATTTAATGATGTTGAAAGATTTCGACTATGGGGACATTTCAGTGTAAACAATTCATCAAAAGATCTTAAATTTGAAATTATTGTGCTCCATGATGCAGGTTCTTGGAAAATAAAAATAAAAATAACCTTTTGTGACCTTTCTGTATTGTGTGATTGTATTGCTGTGTTGGCCGGATCTCACTTGTAAAAGAATCAGAATCTCAATGGAACTTCCTGGTTAAATAACAGTATAAGAACTAAACAATTTGTCAAAGAAACCCTATTTTCGTCAATGAAATATAAACAGAAAATGATGGAGAAGAGGAGAATTATAGAGATAATGGAGTGAACAGCCCTACAGTAAAACAAGGCATTTGAGTAGTTCTGATAACCTGTTCTGTTTTTGTGAGAGGCAGACAGAGAGTTAGCAAAGTGGCTTTTAAGCTCACCAAATCCAAAATATCCCAGATAAGACTTCAACTCTTCCTGAGGGACTGCAAAAACCAGAGCAGAGAAGAGGCAGGTACAATGGAGCACTAACAGCAATAGACTGTATGCAGATAAAGATACAATAACAAGATGTGAAAATGTGAGCAGGCTCTCTCATGAGAAACATGCAGTATGGTGTTGTTTGATGTACAGTGTGGTATGGTATGGAGAATAAACTCATGTCTCCAGCGTGGTTGTCTCACCTCTATGAAACCAGGCCTAAATACACACAGACAAATCATCCATCTCCACAGAGCTGCACCGTCTCCGACACACACACAGTGAAAGACAGACTAAGAAGGCCTTTTATGTGGAAGCTATTGCACTGTTTATACTAGGTAAAGCTTCTTAGATAGTGGGAAAATGCAATGAAACATGTTTAGACTAGCGGAATTATTGATTTCAGAATCAGAGTTTTATTGTCAACAACAAAATTCACAAACTCACTTTATGGCGCAAAATTAAAGAAAGAATAATAATATGAACTAAGATAAAATGTAATTAAATGCATGCATTAAAATAAGGTAGTCATTCATTCATTTGATATACAAATAGAAAATGTACAGTAGTTGTCTTAATAAAACTAGCTGTAAAGGCAACAATCAATAATAAGATACATCTCACAACAGTAGGAAATATCGCAACGAGGGATGATTGCTTAATCAATCGATGATTCTAATTACTCATGTCACAATTTCATCTATAATTATAATTAGGGCTGTCAAACGATTAATTTTCTTGATCGCAACTAATCTCAGAAATTTCATAGTTAATCGCGATTAATCGTGATTTATTTTGCATGTTTAAAATTGATATCTTGCAGTAAGACCGTTCGAATCTAAAGTTAAACTCACAATGCAAAGTATTTCTCACCATTTTTTTATTTCAAAAAAGTGCAGAGAAAGGAAAAAGTAACAATGAACCAGTAATAGTGCTTACTTTGAGAAATTGTAAATAAATGATTGAAGCCCGCTCGAGCTGCCTACGGATGCGTAGAAGGAACAAAATACTAGCAAACTCAAAATAGCGCGTTTAACCGACAATGAGTTTAATTAATACAACCAAATGAGCTGCATATGGATGGTAGAATTGCAGAAAATGCTGGCAAACTCTGATCGCGATTTAAAAAATTGTTCGCGATCATAACTTACATTAATCTAATCGCAATTAACGGGTTAATATTCCCAGCCCTAATTATAATATAAATTAGGTAATTTAATTTCAGATACATTCCAAAAGTTCTTTTTAATCTCAACTTTACTTTATCATTCAGAAATGTGATGTTATGAAGCTACAGGTCACATACTGAAAGAGACTATCTTCGAATTTTAGAAAATGGTGTCAATAATTGTGAATAATACAACACATTTTTAATATGTTGACATCCCTAATGTCAATGCTGCATGTTTTATTCTTTTCTTTTTTAATGTTCTTGTGCAAACTATGCTATGTGTTTATACAGAATAAAATGCTGTTTAAATAACCATTAAGTCCATACTTTGACCTGCGTTAACACAGATGTGCACTTACAGCCAGTGGACAGGTGCATACACTGTTCACACTGTTCAGAGAAGCACAAACAAGAGTGACTTTTGAATCGTGCCCAGTTTGCTTATTTAACAGTGGTTAGGTTTTCACAACCTCCCCAACTCCATTTGAAATTCTTCCCTTTAGGTTCAGGGAGAAAATTCAAACAGCATTAATTCCTATTTCTGGGAATGGGGCGTCCTTTTCCCGGACCAATCCATAACATGTGAACATAAAAATAAATATGGAGCACGAGCACCCTTAGCCCTTGCAGCCGTGCACCACACTTTCATTTGCACAGTTGAAGGCTGCTGAAACTTCCACTGTATCTTTGCTTTTGCTGTAATCTCCGCATTCAAACTCGTGTCCCGTGTCTACTGCCTCCTTCTTTATCTCTCCTACTCGTCCCACAGCCAGTTAACTCACCGCAAGCCAGAGGGAGGACCACAAGAATGCTTAAATCAGCATAATTAGGCCAGTGTGTACTTTAAACACACGTTTTTCCGCTCCACGCCTGGAGCTGTGCCACCCGTACACCGCTGCTTATGTGCACGAGCGACCGCAGAGTCAATAAACACAAACTTATCACCAGTCGAGCCACTTGCACTTGAACGAAAAGGGCCAATTATTGTGTGTTGTTTTGAACTTTTGATTTACACTGATCCATCAAGTAATCCCTCATCTAAGGAATGCACTGACGACTTTAAATATCTTTTCTATCTTTATCTTTTCTTTTCTTTTGCTATGTTTGTTTCTACGTAGCTGCTGCCAAACTTTGAATTTCCTTTGGAATCAGTAAAGTGTCTATTTTTGACCCATGTGCCGGGAAACACACTCTTATTCTATTCTTAGTCTATTCTTATTATTTATTATCACTCAGGTGCACTCAAGTAACAATTGCAACAAAGTAAGAAAATATATATTTTAATACTGCACTTAAAAACAACTTTTACAACCAGGTTTGAATGATCATGTTAATAAGACAAACAGTCACTAGTCCTGTCATGATAACAAATTTTGAAGCACGATATATTGCTGAAGTAAATATAGAAGATAAACAATAATATTGAAGCAAATTTATGCCACAATAACCCAAGAAGAGATTTAAAACACAAAAACTATTCTAAATGTACAATATTGTTAAAATCGTGAGCTGAATGAAACACTTTACTATCGGGTTTCCATCTGTAATGGGTCAAAGAAGTTATTAATTCAACCGTCTACGGCTCAAATCTTACTATAATTATAAAAAACAACTGTCCCAGTAGTGCAAAGAAAATGTATATAAGATAAATACTGATTATATTGTTCTGGCTTTCATATATTGAACTTAAGTCTTAGTCGAAATAGTAATAATTGTGCCAGGCCAAACAGTCACCCAAATGTTTTTACTCATTGAATCACATTAGAAACTGTTAAAACCTTTTATAAACTTTGAAGTAAAAAAGAATAAGTTTAACAATGTTATTCAGTTGTCATTGTATGTAGAAGAAATAATAAAAATAAACAGAACCAAAACCGACGTTGCCAGAGAAGTTGGAAAGTCGGTAACTACGCTGCAATAAAAGGATCCAATAAAAACATTACACTCTTCCCTCTGGAGTTCAAACACTGTGCTGCTGGAGGGGACAGTGCGAGCCAGGCCTTCACGCCAAAACAAGTCTCACAAACATTCATGAAAAAGTTTATCGTGGGTTTAAAAACACGTTATACTAGTTTTATTTTTGCACAATAACAGACCCTACTCAATGGCTACAATCCCCGTACTCTTTGGCACGACTCTAAGATCTGTCAGCTAGAAAAATATATCTCGAGCAGCCCTCCATCAAAGCGGCGTGGGACTGTTTATATGAAAGACACTCGGCGAACTGGCCACAAAGAAGCCAGTCTCTGCTTCTGTCTGTCTACTGCTGCTGCTGCTACACACTCTCCCGTCTATTTGCGTACGCTCACAGCTGTGGATCTTGTACCGGGTTCAACCAAGGTAAAGATATGGTATATTACGCAATGGCTTATAGATTTTTCCACCGCTGGGCCGCTGCCAACACACAGAGAGAGAGAGAGGGGAAGAGAGGGAGGGGTCATAACGCAGCACACTTTGTTCCTTCTCACACTGGACACTAGTATATGGGATGGGCCCGTAGTAGTGGTAGTTCCAATGAGGAAGTTGTGCTGGCGTTAGACTGTCAGATATGTTTGTTAGGACTGCTGGATATTTGCGCTATGTGTCCCTAAGGCAATGTCAACTGCTCATGCTATTTACTCATCTGTATCTGTCACAGGCACTAAAATAAATGACCTTACATAGCCAGAGGAGGCTGCGAGCTATTATTATAACTCTTCTGTAAGTACTATGTATTTTTTATTATCGTAACATTTTTTTATGGTGTATGGATTTATAATTATTGAAGTAAAAGGCTTCCTTTTTTGTCACAGTAAATCATCTATACATTATATAGGGGAGCTCAACAGTGACTGCCCACCGCTCGGCTCCGGAACTAAATTTCTCATATGTTTTTCTCATAGACTTTCTGAAAAAAATCATATTAAAAGTTCAAAAGTTTGCTTGAGGTTAATCAGCTTTATGTTAACTAATGACCACAATGACCTATAATTTTATAACAATAATAATAATGCATTTATAAGCACCTAAGGACACTGTTCAGGAGTTAAAAACATACAACAGCTGAATAAAAGCACAAAACAATACAAAACTAGACGATGGTGTGAGTGGTTATGGAGGTAGGACTGTCTGTGAGTTTTGACTTATTTAGATTTATTTAAAATCTGTTTCTGAAACTTTATAAACCACAAAGTTTTTAAAACATTTCACCCAATCTTGTGTTTTTGAACTTAAAAAAGCATTATGGATATTAGTTACCACATAGCTACTTAGCCTCCGCAATGTTTTGAAGTCTTAATATTTGAATTTTTCAAAAAAGTCTATGGGAAAAATTAATGGAAAACTTAATTCTGGATCTGTAGCGAGCGGTCATTGTTGAGCTCCATTTGTGCTCTATTAAAATTACATTAAATCCCCTTTATTTGTGCATTTGTCTTACCATTGCACATCTGTTCTATTCTGTGTTAGATTTTATGGGAATGAGACTCTAGTAAAGCTAACGAGTCTATTCTTGAAGACATTTGGCTGGAATCTACATGCAAAGTCATTCTAACTTGTCACCATTTATTTACGCTTCCCTTTTTACATCTGGCAAAGAAAGCGCCAATCAAAATTCGTTCAAATCAGCTAACTCAGCTAACATTGTATGAATAATGTACACTAACCCTTTTCAAATACATAAATACAAAAAAAATTGTTGTTAATGAAGAGCTCCACTGTCCGATTGTTTTCTTTTTTTACTTGCCACCTATCAGTCTGTTCTATTCTCCAGCCTGCCACTGTTCGCACACTGCAATCACACTATCCTTTAGCTGGGTCTTGCGCACTGAGGTCCCCCTTCTTCTTTTAATTGGGCCCTTGATGCTCGACATAGGGTGGACTTCCTCTAATTAGCTATATCTATAGCGTATGGGAGGGTGTATGAATGCATGCATGTGTAAAATCCTCTTTTGAGCAACTCCAAACTAACTAAGAGCTTTAATTTCACGCTAGACTGCATTGTCCCATTCAACAAGGTTATCCACACAAGAAAGCCTCTGAGAAAATCAAAAAGAGTGAAAACACACCAATGGAAGACAGCGGAGGGGGATGGACGAGGATGCATGGGAGCTGCAAAGAAAAACAACAACAACTAGCGAGGCTCATCCCTGTACAATGCACTCCTCTCACTGGCCGTTACTGGTCCTGAAGGAGCTAATTGAGGAGGTGGAGAGGGGAGGAAGACAAGGCCAGGAAGGTGCAGCTGCTGGGATCCTCACACACACACACACACACTCCTCACAACTCAACAGACACTTTCAATCACTGCAAACCGCATGTTGTTGCACATTGGATAATCAAATTTGTGGACATTTTAATTAACAGTCTCAACACAGAGAGAAAATTCAATTATCACATACAGAGATTTTTCACCTCAACTTTAACCCCAGCCAAAAGGTAATGATAGGGCAGAAATAGATGTGTTTTTGTTTTATGTAAGGGCGAGGTGGAGGTATGGGGTGATTTTTAACTGTGATTATTCAAAGACACATGTCCGTTGACTATTTGAATATAACATGGTGCAGTGTTGAGTCTAATTTCAATGAGCATGCATGTTTCCAGTCCATGTGTGTGCCATATGGAGAGGTTAACACAACTATATCACAGAGCAACACCACAGAGCTATAAAGGCCACTGCCTCCACTGGCCAAAGACCAGCCTAAACCTAATCCACACTAGAGGCAGAGGCCAGGCAAACAGGCACACACACCGCTCTCCATCCAGGGGAGCACCACCTATCACCCTGTTGTGCCAATTGCCTTAGTTAAGCGTGATAAATCCATTTTGCATGGGTGGCCAGAAAGACTGCACAGATAAGGGATGAGCTGAGGACCACAGCGGAACATTTGCACAAATCAACAGCAAGCATGATCTATCTGAAGACCCCAAAGGATAAAACACACTCGAGGACATTCTTCCTTGACAATTCTTTCAAACACAGTCATAAAAAATATTTAAACAGTATTTAATTCCAGAGAGCTTGCATTATCCAGTGAGCGTAAGATGTGATTTTTCTATGTTCAAATGAATTAAATTCAATTAAGTTTTGTTGCGCACTAACAAACCTGATCGGTCAACTCCCAGGACAAATCAGCAAAATGTAATTAAAAATGATTCTGACTGTTTAACACTCAGTTTGGGCCAAGCTGAGAAAGGGGGACCTGGTCTGCCTCCAGCACAAAAGATGAATAAGTCAAAAGAACACAATGTACCTCTGGGCCAGGCCTGCCTCACGCACTGGCACAGTTGGCACAGTGCTTTTACCCACTGACCACTACAGCCCTATACTCTCTCCTGGTACACTCTTTACCAGCCAAAAGGGTGATTAGCATACAGGATGCAGTGATGCAAAACTGGATGACTTCAGCCTATAACAGGACTGACTCTGTGGTCAGTCTCGCCCTCATGACACCAGAGCTTAGCAGAAATCCTCCTCAGAGATTAATACATACAAGATGCTCCTTATGAAAAAGGGAAATCAGAAACACAATTTAAATAAATTTAGATAACAGGCTAAAATAGAATGTGTGATTTTCTCACATATTGCCATCCAGACTTCTCTTTCTTCCCCATATGCGCTGATTCACAGACGCTTTGTTGAGCTGAACCCTTTATCTTTACCAAAGATACTACAAAATCTCATATTTACTTCCTTGTTGCCATGGTTATATGGCAGAAGTATGCATATAGCTTTCATTATATTCTTTGTGTGTCTTGCCAGAATTCCAGGCTGGGTGCATTTCAAGAAAGCACTTGATGTCCAAATCTAAAGACATTAGAACCACAAATTGTCGGACTTTATGCACTTATACCGCAAATAAAAACGTTTTGTGTGAACTGAACTCAAATAGTTAAACAATCTGCAGCAGATTGTCTAACATCTCAGAGTTTTCTGAAAAGCTTTAAAAGTTGGCAGAGCTCAGTAAGACGTGCAGCCTATATTAACAGCCCACATCTCATTTGGATAAGCTGGAAGGCTTAACTAGAGTAATTGATTTCAAAACGCAGCACATAAAAGTTTTAATTAACGACGCCTCCGTGACCTTCAAACTGCATTAAAACTTTATGCAAATGCACAAGTACAGAGGCTAGAAACGCGCTCTGTGTCGCATCAAAGCTTCAGGTGTTTTTGGCACATCTATACGGCTGGGTCCGGCAGGGCGCGCAGGTGCGTCACCCGTCAGGGCCTTCCAACAAAGCTTTTTGAGACCATTTAAAACGTGCGCAGGTTAATTGTTCCATTTACAATAAAATGCCACAGTTCACAATAAATATGTATACAGAATAATGGCGCAAAGTAACACTGAGGGAGGCAACGAAATCAAGAGGAAGGTGTTAAACGTCAAGTTGATATAGCCTAGGCTAATATAGGTTAATAAATGTTACAAATATAGGCGTTAGATAGCTGGCAATGTGCAAGCATGCGTAAATGAGTAAATTCATGCGCAAAAAGAGAGCCGCAGCTTTAAAGCAACACCACTGAAGAAGATCAATATGTAGCCACATGAAGGCTCGTGCGAGAGGATCTGCTGCCAATTAATTTTAATTAATGGAAAGAAAGTGGAAACTCGATGCGGACCTCTGCCTCATAGCACTGGGCTTGGAACATTGTCTGCTCTAAATATGCAGTAGGGGCGATGGACGCAAAATCAAATACATCATTGATCACTGCAGCCGACACACAGGCTGTGCAGGTCAAACCATTGATAAAAACAATGTGTGTAACGCAAAAATAAAATCAATTTGAGAAAGGGCATGTTGACATTATTTTATTTTTGTCCATGTGATGAAAATTAAATCAGAAGTTGGACAAGTCAAGACTGTGAGCTGTTGCCTTTTGACGCGTAAACAGATTTTAAAATGTAGCTGTAGCTTTTATTTTACAAAATCAAATGGAAAAGAACGGCCTCATTATATATTATAGTCCAAATACTTAGGCTCATGTAAAATAAGCAAATGACAGTCTTATGTTTGGCGCACACGGCACTGCGCACCTCTGAGAGCAGAAGTGCGGCCTGACGCGGAGTGTCGGCGCGCACAGCTCTCTCCTGTGCCTCTGCCCGGACTGCTGGACATCACACTGAAGAACAGAGCTCACGTTTATTATCCTGCACCTTCTTCTACGTAATTAAAGCACAAACACGGCGCATTTGTTTCATTTAGGCCTGAAAGGTCACGGGGAACTTGACCTTTCTAGTGGCGAGCTTTCAAGGGTTTTCATTCATTTGGGTGCAGCAAAGGAAAAAGGTTAAAAAATAAAGTCATGCATAAATAAATATTTTAATGTATGATTTAAAGAGAAAATACAGCCTATGCACTATATTTTTTGGTATAGGCCTATAACAGTTTCTAAAAATGTAGGCTATTTTTTAATGGCACAATAAGTTTTATATTATTTAGTTGAGATTCCTATTATAATAGGCCTAGAATAGGTTAAAGTCGGATTGTGTAAACAAACCAACGTGTGCCAATGAGACGTGCGTAATAGTTATAGTAAGCGAGGCCCCAAGTCTGCTGTCATCTGTAAAAAAAAAAGAAGAATGTCACTAAAGCCTTGGCGTATTGGTTAAAATTTGAAATAGCCCAGTAGATAACACAGAAGTAATTGCTTAAAGTTTGGGTTAGTTTTATAATACCTTATATAAATATTACGTTTTTTTTTTACTGCAAATAAACTGATAAGCTATAGATATATTAACGTTCAATTCACTTTTACGCGCATCCATGCTGTGATTTGTCTTAAATAAAACTTAAAATTGTTTGTTTTCGTAAAAAAGGTCAAACATCTTTTGAGGTGACTTCACTGGAACACACGCCCACTTTTTAACCGTCGTCCAAATGTTATTTTGAAGGTTGGGCGCTGCGGTGAAATATATGAAAACATGGTGGACAGCTGCTGAATGTGTCCACTGTCCTTAAAGGCCCCCGGTGGGTGAGTGCGGACAGACCGGCTGACCGCTGCTCTCACGCGTCCTTTTCTCATCTCACATGAAGTGCCCCGCTGCCCGCCTGCTCACAGCTCGACCGCTCCCTGGCTGTGGACACAAAACTTACGATCTTACCGTAAATAAATAAGCCCTAAAGTTGCAGTTGACTGTTTTCCCGTGCGCTCCTGCCCCCCGATCTCCGTTTTATATGAAATAGATTTGGGAGAAGCGCCATTTTCTTCCTAAACCATGCGCAACGAGACGCGCAACGAGACGCACGAGAAGTTGTTGGGCGGCACACGGCTGCGTTTGAGAAAAGGAGAGAGAGAGAGCTCCAGAACAGTGCGAGGTCACGCCGGGAGAGACGCAGGGCTGGAGAGACAATAGTTTGACATAAATGACAAGCAGCGTCACTGCGCACACGACGAAAACAGGCTGAAGTAAAGCGGCGCGCACGGACAAAACCGGAAAACTGGCGCATGCAACAAAAGCAGCGGGCAAAAGTGCAGCGGTCCGTACCTGTGTCAAGCAGTAAGGAGAGTACATGGTCAGGTCTAGGGATGAGATTTGGAGTAGAAGATAATAAAGTTGGATGGAGGATCGCTACGGTGCCGCATTGCAAAGCTGCTGTGGCTTAGTCCGGGCTGAAACCCCGCCTCACTCACTCCACAGTGAAAGCTCCGCTCCAGTCGAACTTTAGAGAAAGTTTGTGCCGCTCTCTCTCCCTCCCTCCCTTCTTTCTCTCCGGCTCTGGCATTCACGCTCCCACCCAGTTCTGATTTCAAACCACGCCAACGCGTATCTATAATATCACTGTAGCAGAAGTCATCCTTCGCTTTACGAGTTCAAGTTTGGCCTGAAAAGTGTCACGGCATTCCCACTGCGGCGGTGCTGGGGAGCTTTTGAGGTCGGTTTGAACTCATGTCATCTAGAAAGGTCTAATGGCTCAATATAGCCTTTAGGCACTTCGTGGAGGGAGCATATGAGAGGCTATTTCATACCTGACGTGTAGCGTGTAGTGGGCTGTAATGCACAAAATAAGTAACAATTGTGTAGTGTTGGTCACTTGTTCACATGTCTTTATATAAAAATCTCTTTCTAATCACCAATTTACACTCACATTTTAAAGGGGGCATATTATGTATAGCTGTTGAGGTTTTAACTGGAAGAGTGTTTCCTTATCACAGTTTTACTAAAATTGTGATAAAAGGTGATAAAAGGAGAAATTCAATTTGTCAACTGGACAAAGTTTGTTTGGTTGAAAACGTTTCGCCACTCATCCGAGCGAGGATTTACTAAAATTGTATTTTTTATTGACTCACACATGTTTCAGCAATCCTGTATTGTCCTGCCTTTGAAGCACAAGTGCTGTTTTCATCCCCTATCTACAGCCACTTCTCTGGATTTATTTGTGATTTTTTGAACAATTCAAAATTTTCAACAATAAAAACATTTAAAATAAAAATTGGCTACTTGTTTGTCACTTTGAAAAGACAAGGTCTCCCAGTTCTGTAGTTTTTGAACATGAAATCAACAGATCTGTCTCTATTACACAGCTGTTTTGGATGAATATTGCATTTTTCAATGAACCAAATGTCATATAATGATCCTATATGGTTTAATAAATATGTGAAGACTAAATTTGAGGACTGCCTAAACTCTCAGCAGCTAAATGACCCTATCTGCTCTAAACCCTGTTATTTTCCCCTCTGCTTGTAGTAGGCAAAACAATAGCGGAACATAGACTAGTCTATAGCAGTTTCATTGTGAGAGCTGTTGTATGGAAGCAATACTCTCTGTTTCTAATCAGGCTTGGCTTTATCCTCTCCGCTTCTCGGTCCTAATCAAACTCATATATGCAGGCAGAGTGCCGGCAATTACCCATAAGCCTGTGCCTGGTGCGCGTGTGTTACTGAGACCGTGTGAATGCCGCCCCATATGTGCATATGTCATCTGTGTGTATTATGGCTGTACAAAAGCAGTGTGTTATAAGGACTATAGGGTGCGGTTTCAGGGGTTGAAGTCACCCGGGGCTCCAGTGCCAAGTTTTTCAGGGGGATATGGAGTTGTGCAGCTTTACGAGACCTCAGCCTGTGTAGATACTTAGACACTGAAGCCACAAAAGTACACGTGTACAGTAGAACTACACATCACACACACGAGAGGGCATAAAGGGATGACTCAAAGAAATACTGGGATTTTAGGAAAGAAATGTAGGAAAGTTCATCAGAAAATTGCAGACAGGTGTAAAATATGTTTAGTAGAGTAAATGGTAGGAGTTAAATAAAATATGACACTGAAAGGATTGGATTACAGAACTTTTAGTTCAGGGATAAACACTTTTTACTGGATCTTATGATCTGATGTAAGTTCTAAAACAAATCATGTGTTCTTTCTTACTTAATGTAAGCATCTTTTAGGCCAGTGATCTGAGCAATTACCCATTTGGTCTCATTACTGAACTTTCCTGAAAATGTTAAAAGACAAGCATGAAGGATACCCCTTCCACAAAAGACAAAAACATTGAGGTGAAGTCTGTGCATTTTCGCTGCTTTCTCCTGTTTCCAAACCACACCCTCCACGGCACCAACCCAAACTCCTAAGTCTTTGTGTGCTCGACTTTTCCCTCTCTTTTTCTGTTCTTCTCAGTGGCTGCTAATGGTGTTTTAGATTAGAATTATCTCTGAAACAATATTATCATTTTGTTTGGCCATTTCTGTGTTTGTAATCTTGTCATTTATGGCTATCACAAGCAAACATAAAACAGAGGCTTCAAAATTCCTGCTTTTCACTTCACAGTCTGTTCTGTTTGGATGAAATGGTCCCCGTGACCGTCGCTCATGTAGCCTATTGGACATCAACAGCCTTGTGTGGTTAGGGTGATCCTATTAAAAAGCACATAGGTAAAGCATATGGTGCGTGTTAGCATGTTACGGTCTCCCACTGACACACAGCACTGGCCATACATTTGCTGTTTACCATTGCCTCTGGCTGAACTATTAAATATTGAATATGATGTGGCACACTGATACTAGCATCAGCGTGCTAAATGTGTGAGACAGGTGGCTGAGCTGCCTTTCAAAAGGAAGAAAACATGTGAGTGGAAAGAGTACGTAACTGTACCATTTACTGTGCCTTAGAGTCAATATTGTTGGAGTAAGCTGTTTATGCGTGTGCACTGGGAGAAAGCACGGCACTCAGATGTATACTGGATATATACATATATATACACATAAAGCAGAAAAATCCTGGCAGCTACAACATATCGTAAACACAGTACAGAAGCTGCTCATTGTTTCTACCATAGCTGAGCAAAAACAAAGCAATATGTCTGTTTTTTTCTTCTATTTAAGATTTGGACATGAAAACCACCCGAAAAAAGCAATGGAAAAATGCCTGTCAGGCTTACACATAAGGACATGGGAACATGGGAGTATCAACAGTAAATGTGACTTGAAATTGAGTTTATAAGAGTGGACATGGGTACATCCTCTCTTCTTAATGTATGGATAGAAATGATCTGTGCTGTGCTCAGGAAAAACAGCCATGTGCATAGAAGCAAAGAGGCATGAGCAGTGTGAGTGTGTTTATACCCTGTAGGTGTCAGACACCAGGAAACACTCAGGCATCCCTGGGCCTCGGGCAGGATCGTCATTGACCAGATAGGTGTCAGTAGCCTGCAAAAGAAATAATACAAATCATTCAGATTATAAATAATAAATTAATACAATCAATTACAAATACAAATGTGTCTGACATTATGTTTCATTTAAACTGACCTGTCAGCGTACACCCTTTATTTTTCAGAGAGATAATGTGCCCATTGATCTATGCCAGCCTGCTGTTTGTGCCTAAGTTAGCAATGAGCTACGTCATTTGTATTCTAAGTCTGCAGGCAGGCAGGGTTCTGGCAGGCCCGGGAGCTGTGAAATGGGCTCTCCTTGCAGTTCTACTGTTGATTGGATCACCCTATCCCCCTCTGCTTAGCTGAAAGGAGCCCAAATCCCACAGTCACTGTGCACTTCTGTGAAATCCTATTTCATTTTGCAACTTTACCGGATAAAAAGCATGCACACATGCCTATGCCAGCTCAGAGCCTGCGCTGCTCTGCTCAGTAAAGCAGGAGCAGAGAGGGAACAGTTTGTGTGGAGTGAGGGGACATGTAAAGACACTCAGGCTCTACAGAAGTGTCAACTCTTGAAAATATCATCACCTGCATGTATACACTGCTCCATGCACTCAGCAGCACACGTGCACACCACTTACAGACACAAACCCCATAATAAGAGCCAGACGTTGGCAGACCACACAGTCCTGAGTTGTGGTGAAAACAAAGGCTATTCATATCCCTTGCAAGGAGAGGCCTATGTAGCGAACCCACTCCCATTCTCTGCTTTTCTTCTGTTTTATTACAGATAATCTGCACTCACAACCCCCCATTTTTCCGCAGTTGTGCACTTTCTGATCATCTTTATTAGACCGTAAACATTGTACTTTTTTGTCTTGTTTATTGCACACACCTCCAGCTTCTTATGGAGCAACACAGCACCTATTGTTAAAGCGTAACAAGAGAATGAAGCCAATCAGAAAGAGAGGCTTGCATAGAGCTGAAAGAGGGGAGTATTATACAAACAAATATGACCATGCATTTAGCCAGAGCCTGTGTGGGTCAGAGCAGGGCGATGGATTTGATTGGCTGATGGTCAGGAACATGGACCTAGTCCATGGCACCTGTGTGAGCCCCTGCATTAAAGCCACAGTCTACTAATCAATTGACTACATCAGGTGTGCTGGACGCTCTCTGATTGGCTGAAACAGGCCAGAAACAGAATCAGGTGAACTAGAGGGTCATTTCTGATTGGTTGACAGAGACCCAAAAATCTGAGTGCTTTCCATTGGCTTGTGCTGCCTTGTTCTGCTGAAGGTGGATAGATGAAAATGGGACTCATTAAAATTGAATTATACAAGGGAAAATGCCCATTATCTTACTTAAAGTATAAACAAATCTCAATTTAATTATAAATCTATCCATTAGAATTACCTGAATTATTATTGGCCTTAACAAAAAGCAACTTAAATCACCTCTTCATGTCATGAGCCAGATAAACAGGTGCTGATGAACTTCTATCCCATTGTGCAACAGTGAATAACATGTAGCTAATGAACATGCTAAGCTCCTGGGAGACACTACACACTGCCTCTCTTTGTAGTGCACCCCAAAAAATGCATGGCCCCAAACCCTCTCTCCTGCAGCACTCTATGAATTATATATCCAACTATATATATGTACAGCATATGCCCAGCCCATATGGCCAGCCCTGAGCTACAAAATCTCAAAGCTCTCCTTAATTAACATTTTAGAGGGAAGATTCGAAGGCGGGCGATTGAGTCAGTGACCTATTTGGAGTCCGTCCTCTCTCCCAATGCAAATGTGTTAATTGAGACAGATTTTACACACTCCACAGAAATACAAACAGGAACCGGGAGAGGAGATAAGGTTTAAAGTGCCTATGACAGGTCAATAAAACACAGATAAGCTCATTATATTTAAGATTTTTACAAAAATATTCAGCCTCGTTTTCTCAATTTGGCAATTGTTTAAGGTTAAAAATTTAATTTCCTGGTTGGAAATCATGACATCACATTAGGGAATTCCATAACTGTTACTTAGAAAAACTCTATGTGCGAAGAAATTATTATCTGTCAAATACAAATATAAGAAACCACCTATAATTGGCTGAAATCATGTAGGGTAAAATGCGGATAACTTTTGGATAGAATTCTCCCCAGTGTAATCAATATATTTTAAAACTCTCTACTCCCTGTAATTTTCAACATATTTTTCAACTTTCCTTTGCAAATTGCTTACATTGATTGATGTAAAACTCTAATTTATATTAACAATATTATAATTCCACCAAATTAAATCAAAATGAGAGACTTTGAGCACTTTGAGGTTGTGTTTGAATGCTTGACAAAAGGACTCCACTTCTCTACACCAACTTAAATCTTCTCTTGGCTGGTTCTTAATACTGTGCTATGTGAGTCAACAACCATATGCCCAAATACTTCCCAAACCTGCACACTTTCACCGCTCCATGTATAAAAGCCCCAAGTATTTTAAAGCTACTCGAATGGCAACGTATCAGAAATGCTCCTCACAGGATCTCGCTCCAAAACACTCCAAACTCAAACTTGCACACACCTGGTTCATATGCCACTTGTCCAGAAAAGCTTTTCCTTTTGCCAGCCATCACCACTGCCTGTCCATCTTTAAAAACTGTAATTATTATCAACCGTATTGTGTTTTATCACAGTGATTTAGTGGCGAGAGTTTGCATTGCCAAGTTGAAGGATACAAATGGGGGGATGGTGGAGGGGATAGGGATAGTCCAGCCAACCTGCGCGGAGATGGCAGGGGCTTCAAAGACGGCGGTCTGCATCGGCGATCTGTTCCGCGGTGTGTGAGGGCTGTATGAAACACACAAGCGGCCGGCGTGTGAGCCTCTGCCAAAGATACCTCAGGGAAAATGTTGAAAAATATGATTTTTCACACAACACTCTCGAGGGGTTGTAGGGAGAAAAGTAGAGAATAAGAAAGATGAGAAACATTGAAAAGAGACAGGAAGACTTAGTAGTTGAGCTAATTATTTTAGCCTGAATTTGAGTCCTGAAGGTTTTGTTGGGTCAGAAGCACAGCCAAGATATAGTGCTGAAGATTGCATTTGGGCTTAATGGTGCAGTTATTTTTTATACAATAGTAAACGGTGGGCTTTTGGATGGGGAAAGAAGCGCATGGTGTGAAACATTTCTAGTAAAAAGAGGCCTGACAGCAGGAGGTATGGGTGTAAAATCGCTTTTGTTTACTTAGGAAAAAAAAAAAACAAAAAAAAAACATTATAAAATGCCTCAGAGCAAAATTATGGCATAAGAGGTTCATAATAAGCATCATGAAAGAAGAACACGCACAAAGTAAAGTGTATATAAGCACTTTTTGAGACCAAAGAGGATAATTTGATAACCATACCAGCCTTCCATTACCATTGTGCTCTTGAGCGTGACACTTCCCACCTTGCATAAGAATTAATGTACAGTACTGAGTGTGTGTTTGCTGATGGTTATAAAGGCCAATAGATGAGTAAAGATAAAATATTAGCACCAAACTGTAAAAAAAAACCATCAATAACATTTATTTCATCAGGAAAATCCCACTGAGATAAAGGATTTCTTTTCCAGAGAAGTCCAAACCCCATGTGGGACTCTACATTTTTTTGGGAAACTGGAGCATAACTCTAAACTGACACAAAATGAGGAGAACATGCAAACGCCACACAGAAAGGCCCCATGTAGCCAGGACCTTCTTGGCTGAAGCACTAACCACTCTGCCACTGAGCTGCCAAACTATTGTCTTTTTTAATGTCAATTTATAAATATTATTCTTCAGTTAAGTTGGAAAATATCTTCATTATCTACAGAATCCTGCATAAAAACGGGTATAAATACAACTACAACAATTCAGTATTACCTTGGTTTAATATTGTAATTCATATTCATATCTAAAATAATTCAAGCATTTTCACACTTCAGTAAACCTTTTTGCACAAGTCTAAACTGAATCCTTGTGTATGTGTGCCACAATAGATACTTAGATATCTTCTTTCATCAAATCCAAAAGTGTGTCATGATGAGACAAGTTTAAACAGGGCCCTTATTGACACACCCGTGGATCCACGCAGCTCCTGATCTTGTTCGACTAGCTACGCTGTGGACGGTGGCCTTCAGATATGACTGTGCCAGATCGAAAACTTTCAACTTGCCTAAGCATTTTGCTATTTACCACCAACGCCAATACAAACGGTAATCCAGCGCCCCTGGCACCTTCTCATACATGGTCTCCATTCATACACAAACCACAGTGTAGCCACATTTGTAAGTGCATTTAACAACTACGTTAGCGCCTGGACAATAAGACCTTTGTCTCACACTACAACTGATCCACTAGGAGATTTTCCTGTGGTTTTGGAGTTAACCACAAAAAGTAGCAAACATAGATTAGTATTACAGAACACACAGTGAGACAGGATTTGATGAGGAAGCTTGTTGAGATCATTGCAGATTTTCACCAGAATCAGCCACATGCTAATATATCCTATAACTGTGACAACCTGGTTTAGTAGATGCTTCAAAGGATAACCAAGTATTCACAACAAAAATATGATTTGGATTTTTAAGCTTGGTGTCACGCTGTACCTGGACTGCACTTGAGAAAAACAGACAGATAATTGGAAAGCCACAATTCACAAATCACTGGCTTCCATTTGACGTTTAGCTTTATGTAATGACAAGGTGCCTCATCAATCCTTGGCTGATTGGGAGGTGATAATGCTATGAAACAATGTGAGCGGAAATTAAAAAGATTTGTGAAGTTATCTCGTCCAGCAGTCAGATATCAAATGCTTATTTAAGAAACATGTTAAGCCAGTTCAGTCAGTGTGCAGGTGTTCAGAGGAGGCCTGCGTGATGTGGAGGCTTCAACTTATTCAACACTTCCTTAAACATGGCATTTCAGTTATGCTCCATCATCCATCTCATGTTATAGACATGGAATCATATATTTTTAAATAGCAGAATGTATACGTTCAGCAATAGCATTGTCTCATTTTTTAAGTGACTGCACTGGCTCTAATACAAAAGACAAAGCAATAAAAATAAGATTAATTTAGCGCATATCTTCAATTAATAAGGGTTAATAATGTAGCAATAACGATACTGCAATAATATCAATCAATCAATCAAACAATATTTATAAGATATTATTATAGAGTATTATTTGGAGTATTAAGCTACATAATCTAATTTTTGTCAAAACAAAATAACTGGACAATACCCTTGCATTTTGCAAAGTAAAAACAATGTAGGTCATAGACTTGCACGTTTTTTGTGCATTGTAAACTCACACATAAATTATGAAACAATTATTCATATTTTTTCCTAATTAATTAACATCACATACTAAATAAATGAAATCATAAAATGTGCCTGTTGTGCCAAATCATAGCCGACCCCGTGAGCGGGTCACTCCGCGCACAAGTTTCTCTTTCACTTCTTCCCAGAGGTGCGAGCAGCAGTTGGATACGTCCGCGTAACACAAGCAGTTCATTTAATAAAACTTCACAGTGTGGATCTGAGCGACTCTTTGACACTGTGAAAACATGTGTTTTATTCTGTTTGATGATGAGCTTTTGTCACGGCTCCACTGACAGGCTCTGCAAACAATTTAGCGCGTTACGCCACGGAGGACACGGGGTTTTTCAGTCTGCACACAGCACTCTAAAGACTGCATTATTATCACTGCTCACGACCTAAACCTAAACCATAGGCTAAAGAAGTTTGCCAAGAAAGTTGCCCCCAGTGCACACGGGAGCGCGCAGGTGTGTGGTTAGTCCGTAGCCAAAGTCTGCACGAGTCCAGCCCGTTTATGAACATCTTTAAAACAGACAAGCTCAGTAAAAGACACGACGTTTGCCTTGGTGTGTTGTGTTATAGGACTAGACTTTACCCTATACAGACCAAGTGAGGGCAACAATTGAGTTACACAGCACGTACCATTATAGCGTGGGGAGATCTGCCAACGAACTCAATGCCCCATTTTCCTTTAAAAGTTCAGCTTCCAAAAGTGAGAGAGGGAGTGCGCTGGCGGAGAGAGGAACACTTGGACGCTTCTTCTTCACTGTTGCCGGAAGCAAAAAAAGACACCTTTAAAGAAGTCGCTCAAAAAGTGGCTCCAGTCAGTGCGAACTCGGTCGGAGAGAGCGGGACTGCGGCTGAGCCTCGTAGTCTAGCGAAGCGTGGCCTCAGATGTGTCCATGTCGCGCGGAAACAGGCGGTCAGGAGACATTCATAATGACAGAGAAAATAAACATGAACCAAATGGAGATTAAGGGAAGTAAGTTGTCTTTATCTTCTATTCCCGTGTGCTTAGTTATCCAAAAGGTGTCCAAAAGCGGCTCTCTCCAGCGCCGCGCGTCCGATCTGTTTTACCCTCGTATCTCTCTCTCTCCTCGCGCTCGCAGCTCTCTCTCGCTGAACGCAAACACGAGAACAAACGCACGCTCTTGTACACACGCGCGCACAAACGGGGGGACACCCCTGGTCCCACGTCGCCTCCTCCTTTTGGAGCTGACGAGATGAAAGAGCAGCTTCTTCGCGTCGCAGAATGCCTCCACAGTCACGAGGAGCAGCAGCGGAACACGGTGCGTAATGGAAGCGTCTCCAGAGCAGCTCCCTCCTCATGGAGCACCTCAGCGACCTTGCGGTCCAAAATCATAAAACAGGACAAGAATTTGGGGCAGTTGTTCATGACAACAGGGTGTGCCCCGGAATTATTAGGTGAATTATTAATGTGACACACGGTGCGCAGGCTGTCACGGTCGCAGAGCAGCTGGGGCTTTGGGAGTATTAGGGCCAGTAGCTAAATCACGAAGTGCGAGGATTAGACTCCCTAAAAAACTACCTGTTCTTCTCAGTGCCTCACTACAAAATAGGCTAATACTGTGTGTCTGCAGCAACGAGGTCTTCTGTGACTGCTGTAGCTATACCTGCAGGGCCTGTGTCTTCTCCTCTGAATGTCACTGGAATAGCCTAATATTAGCTACAGTTTAAGGAAAAACTGAATTTTATATAGGCTATTGAATATACTGTAGTCTCATCATGTTTACTTCAGCTGCACGTAGCCTACATGGACACAGTGGGATTTAACTTCATGCGTAAAGGTCAAATCAGCCATAAAAAGGAAGTAAATAAAGTAATTTGGGCTTTTGAAGTAGCCTAGGTACAACATCACAAAGCATTAAATAATAAACAAATAATCGCGTCTGTCTCAATACCTAAATAATGCAAAAATAAATAGGCTACACCAAATTGTTCCTCTTTCTTTTCTTTGGCCTTTATTTTCTTTCTCCCTTGTCGTCGTCGTCCGTCATTGTCCAAATATCAGCGCATTCCTTCAGCCTGCTGCTTATTAATAATGCACCACTGGCCTTTAAACACATTTTGTTTTGTCACTTATTTTCCAAGTCAAACTTTATTCAAAAATTTAGCATGAGTTAAACTGAAAGCTGTTTTTTTTTTTTTACATTTGTGATAATAAATCAACAGTCTTATGATGGAAAGCGGGCGATGCAGGCAGGAGAGGCCTTCTGGTCCTTTTCCGAAATAAATTCTGTATCTACTGCTTCTACGTGGCAAAACAATCAAATAATGACAAGAACAAAAAGATAAACAAATAAAAGAAGGCCCATAGTGTAACATTTACATCATTCCAGTGTCTCAATTAACATTAAGAACATTTAGCAGCCTATTATATACAACCCTTTTATTCCCTTTTATTCCTTATTAAGGCGATTCATATAAAATAATACATTTTTTTCGTAAATATAGTAAACAATTTTAATTCACCGTCATTCATTTATTGCAGTTTTCACAACGTGCCTTTAATTAATTAGTATTAATTAGCCTGCAGCCTATAAAAAAAGAACGACACATTTGCTACATGGTAAAAAAACAAAAAAAAACAAAAAACTTAGGCCTATAATAATAATAATAATAATAATAATAATAATAATAATAATAATAATAATAATAATAATAATAATAATAATAATAATAATAAGGAGCTCTTGTTTATTTAGAGGAAAAACTGGCTATTTTTTTTTCTCAAGAGTTTTCATAAAATAGGCCTCCAAATAATAAAATAGCTATACTCATAATATGTAGCCTAATATACTGTATGTCACACTTTTGGTGCTGATATGTTTGGGCTATTTATTTTTTCCACAAAATAAGCTCTATAAAAATGTGTTAGACACGTACTGCGTAAATAATAATTCATACTTCCCATATGTTTTCTACAGTTGACCCCATTCTCATTTGAACATAAAGGCAACAGTGATGAAGCTTGAGCAGTGTATTTAAATGAACACATCCATTTGCATGATCATCATATCATTTTAGTAAATATTTCACATTTTCTAAAATAAGAAAATAAACAATGCTCATTTTTGAGTTTGTTTTGAGGGATTTTGGTCTATAGATACTGTTTGGGATTGTGTTCATAAAATTCTTTTCTTACCACAGGCCCCTGACGCAGCCACAGAGCTCCTATCACATGCTGTTTAACTGGCCACATGAAGAGGCCTGGGACTAAACCTCAAGAAACTCCACCAGCGGATCAGCTTTCATGACTCACCTTTGCAGTAAGAACACACATTTACTACTACTACTAAAGTAGGAATTAAAGTTACGCCGAGGAACATTTGGGAGTGTATTATATAAGCGTGCCAGACTGTCAAATGCATCACCAAATGTCTGTTTTTCTCGTTATTAAAAGTAGACGTTGTGATAGATTTACTGCAAAATGACGTGACATTTATAGATGAACAAAATAAAATGCTTGAAATTGTAGACAAATATTTTCTACTGGGAGTTATATTTCTCACTATCATGCCCATCTTTGTCCTTTTTGGCATAAATTTATCTGACTACCGCAAACTAGGCTTGATCTGAACCAGAGCATTTGGCCTGCGATTCAGCAAAACAGTGAGAGGCTGTAATAGGCTCCTGCTGAAACTATTGTACTGTATTTTTGTGTCCAAGGTTTTATTCTTTTGCACTGTGCGTCCAAGCCAGGCCAGCAGCAGCAGTGATCCTCTGCTGGCATGCTCAAATCTTTACTTTTAGCGGTCCAAATCAGCCTAATTGAAGGGTTGAAAATGATGGAGGAAAGTAGCACAATAGGAAATAATAAAGATACATTTCTGGCCTTTGGAAGATGACTGGAAGTATATGCAGAAGTTAGAAAGGAAGGACGTAGTTATAGTGAAGTAGTCATTATAGACAAAGGGAGAACAGGTCTCATGGGTTAGTGCACATTGGAGACCCAGGCGGAGAGAAAAGACTGGGCACTATACTGGGCATTGGAGGGGTGAGGAATGCCCGGCCCTGGCACACCAAAATGGGACAGAGGGTGGAGTATGTTCACATAGCACTGCCAACATTCCCACTACACAGTCATGGAAACTTTTTAACCTAAAGATTCTCAAGCAGAGCACTTTACTGTATGGGCTGGAACCATTTGTAATTCTCAGGTTTTTCATGCCAATTCAACTGTGAAGTGAGTGGATTTCTTTTACTTTAATAAGTATCATAGCAGGCAGTGAAATAAAGCGATCTAAAAATTCTGCAGGACTAATATTATAAGCAATAAATAAAACAGAATAAGTCTTTAAACTGCAGACAACGCTATAGCCTGGATCTTTTTTCAAGTGTGAAAGACAAACATTAACAAGATAAAAGTGCATACATTACGGGCGATGAGAAACAGAATTCAGAAATGTGTATTATTTTAATTGTTAATTGTTTGAGGACATAAAAAACGCTACTTCTGGGGGAAAAAAATAAAAATAATAATAACTAAAAAATACAAAATTTAACGACCAAATTGAACTTTGAAGTAGAAAAATAAAAATAGATCTATAGGGGAAAAAACAGTGGGATCAGATCATGTAGACTTAGACTTAGACAAACTTAGCTGTGTAGCTCACACATCACAATATATTACAGTAACAAAGATTTAAAAATATATATAAACGGTAATAATAAATTCAAAATAAGTAGAAAACATAGCAAGAGTTTAGTTATTTTTTTGTTGTTGTATTTTCTTGCTGGATGTGGCTGAACACTGGGGCTGTAGATGAGGGACCCCTTATTTCCAGGAAGTGTCGCAGACGTTTATCAAAGGCTCGCACACACACACACACACACACACACACACACACACACACACACACACACACACACACACACACACACACACACACACACACACACACACACTATAGGGCAAGGGGAATTACTTTTTTATTGTTTTCACCACAGTATTTAAAATTGGAAAAATTTTAAGTCAATTTTTCTTTTCTTTATTCACATTGCTTATACGTCAGAAAGACATGGAGGCCCCAGTATATTCTATTACTCGAAATTACGGAAAGAAAGCTCCAAAGGCTATCCTAATGATACTATAATTTCTTATTTTATTAAGTAATTTAGCATCATTTTATGTGTGTTTGATTCACTGGAGAAAATGCTGATTCTTATTATTTTGGTAAGGTTATAATAAGCTTTTCCATTTTTCCTGGGTCGCGGGGGCAGCAGTCCAAGCAGATCTGCCGCCCAGAACACAATGTTTTATTCAAATCTAAATACATGGAATCAATAAAAAAAATGATGACAGTGTAACTATATGTATGATTGTTCGTACTTAAATCCAAGCCAGTAGATACTCTAAACCGCATCATTACACGTTTATTTCTAGAGCTTCTCGTGCCCTTGTTTCATTGTCTCTTTCCTCCCTCTCTTTCTGCTCGTCTCGCATAGATTTGTTCAGGGCTGGGCAGGTCAAAGATGGGCTACAAACCCTCTCTGCTCTGGGTGAATGCGGTCTGTGTCTCTGCCCCTGGAGGAAAGTGCACTCCTAATCTGTTTTCCTGGCTCTCTTTTAAAGACAGAGCAAGACACACTAGAGGCGCCTCTGATGTGATGCCCCATACGTACAGCTCCTCTCTCTCTCCTCTGTCTGCACTGCCTCGCTCGGCCTCAGCCCCCCTGTCCCTATGCTCTCTCATCTGTTGTGTTGGCCCGTACCAGGCTTTGTATGGCGACAGCTCCCTATCTCCAGATACTGCCTAAGAGCTCTGATTCCACTTAATCGCGCCGTTTTTTATTAGTTTTCCCTCACAGGGTATTTTGTGTTCTGAGTTGCGTTTATCTATTATGCTGTTTCAGATTTATTGCTTTAGGGAGGCAGACTGTGTGGCACACTACCCACAGTGTGGTACACGGTGCGGTGATCTCCCTGCGTCTGCCCCTCTTTATGCCTGTCTGCTTTCATCCCTTCAAAATTAAATGAACAAATACACAGGCAGGGTGCTGTGCCACGTTCATTCACAACTGCGCTCAGACTTTCAGACACTTCTTTATTAGTTTTCTTTTAAGCAGCTCCATTGCCCAAATGCATTTATTTATTTATCAAGCGAGAAGGACCACAGGGGAGGACAATGTGGCATCAGTTTCTCAGATGGTACTCTACACTTGGTTCCATCTGTCCTGGCATCTTTAAACGTCTCAACGCTCAACTTTTCCAATTTTATAATAAAAACAAAAGTCACAGGTATGGCTTTCTTTATGAGCACAGATGTCAGTCTTTGAATGAATTTTCTTTTATTTGCAGCTTATTTAGTGGGGCTTAGCGGTGACTGTGGCACTTTTGTCATCTTAAAAAATGCAAACAAATACAGTTTATTATTCATTAAATGGTGTTATTGGGATTTTTGGGCAAATAAGCGCAATGTTTGAGGTTATTTCAATAGCATGCCTTGGCTGTGCAGCCCAACTGCCTCAATTAGAAAACATGGCATGCTCCAAACATTTTGCCTCAAAATGGCGGCCCACTGTCCCGGCCCACCATTTTGTTCTGTGACTGGATCCAGCATGGTTCCAGCACCTGACTCGTCAGTGTAGTGCTGGCTTTTGAAATACCCTCTCAGACTGTCCCACTGTTACTAGGCATTCAGCTCTGCTTATTGGACAATGTGAATGCCGCTAACCCAAACAACCAATAAGACTCTCTGAACTCTATGTCCAGGTGCTTCCTGTGCTGACAGGGGTATCACCACGTCCAAACTAAGGGAGAAAGAGACTCAAAAACACAAAATGGTTACATAGGTTTATTTGAGTTCAATCTCATATTCCAAAAGCCAACACAAAGTAATGGATGCCATATACAAGGGTAGAGCAGGCCCTAATTATATGAGAGGAATGAATATTTATGACCTGGCCATCACATCCAAAATGGAGCACCCAGCCTGCCCTCCCTAAATCCTCCCTCCTCCTCGTTTCCTCTGCCCTCCATTGGGTGGCAACACTTGGTAGGGCACATGGTGAGACAGCTGTTGCAGGGCAACATGGGCATCTGTGGTGCTACATGAGGAGATGGTTTGGGGGAGTGGAGTATGCTGCTACAGAAGGCATTAAGGGTGGGGGCCCAGAGCACGTCCCTGCTCAAAGTGTGTGTTCATCAGTGGGAAGATAGGAGATTAATACAGGGCCCATAGTGATAGATAAAAGCAGGCATCAACTTAGACATGAGAGCCAAGAGGAGGCTGTGCTTCCACGCTCATTTCAATTAGCATAAGATGGGCCCATAGCTGGAGTCTACACCTTTCCTCACACTCAGCCTTCATCCTGTATCTCTCACAGTCACAGAGCCCCCTCCTCATTGTCACATGTGCACCTTTCACATGAGAGCAAATGGGCGTTTTCTCTGGGATGTTCTCACATACTAGGCCCAATCTACACCAGCCCACCTCTCTCTCCATCTCACCTACCACACTGTTGCCATTTCGCTCTCCCCCTAAGCACCTGGCTGTGCCAGAGTGGGCAGCCTCTGCCTTGGCGTAGCTGAGGCCTTCTGGTGCCCCAGATAGCTGTGTGTGTTTGAGTACTGGCCCGGCACACAGCGGGCACAGCCAGCCCTTTAAAGCGTGGTAAGGCTCCAGATGCTGGAGAAAGTGGGATTAACGCAGGCTTTTGTCTGCAGACACATTCGTACTAAATACTCTGAGCCCCAGCTATCTTCTTTATGTTATAGTCTTAGTGTATTGAATACTTAAATCAAGGAGAGAATATTTAATAGAACACAGATAAATAAATCTACTTTATTGCCAAAACCATTTCACTTTAACTGTGGACCCGTCTCAACCTGTGACAATTCTGTATGACATTTATAAAATGTTGGATCATACACAAATATAAAGATAGTGAGAGCTCCAGTGGACAGTGAACTATGGCATCAGTGTGAGAGGGTCACACTGATGCCATAGTTCACTGCCAGCGCTGTCCCTCTGAGGATACTCTTGGATTAGTCAAACGGAGAAGAGAGCCCATTGACACACGCCCAGTGTCCGGACACTTGCCTTTCGCTCCCTGCCACTACCTCCAGGGCATAGAGCGCTCACCCAAGGGTGCCCCCACAGTTTGTTTAGTGCACTGCCACTGCCCTTAGGGCCACCACACTCAGGTAAACACACACAGACAGGCACATACCACCAGCCTCTGCCCCTGCCCCAGAAAAGCAGTGATGTGAATGATAGCAGTTACTAATGCTCTGTCTATACAAGTGAGCGAGGGCCACAGACTGCTAATTACAAGTATACAAGCCTGTGTGTCCAAAAAGAGACTGAATGTTTTCTTCCAGCCTCCACTATTGCTCTGTGTTAGAGTCGTGCTGTGCAGTGGTTATGGTGCCAGTTATGGAGTGTTTGCCATAGCAGGGAGCTCCCTTGGCACTCTGCCCTAATTTGGGGAATTAAAAAGCACTAGACAGGCTCCTTTGTGGCACCGTGCGCTCGCTTTAATCTCCCCATGCCTCAGCGGGCACCCACAGCACCAGGAGTGGGCACAGTGCCCACATGACCCCAGGCAATATGGAAATCACCACCAAAAATCCAAACTAGGAGCCCAACTCTGCCCCTGGTACTCAGAGCACACAACAAGGCTAACATATCCACTACGTAATTTAATGAAAGAGACAGCAACAAAACCTCGAAATCATCCTATCTGCGTACAAAATTAAGTCCTATTAAAAATAGGTTAAACTTTTAATTATCTTTTTGGATTTTAATATTTAGCATAAAAATATATTTGTAATTGTTCTCAGATTTAAAATGTATTCTGGAATCAGCATTTGAAATGTGTAATATTTAAAAGTTTCTTGTGAAGGCCACTGAGCACATAAATGGGTGAGACTGGTGTTCCTGATGCACACACGCTGCACGGGCTGCACAGGGCTTCAGAGAGGAGGTGAATAAGGCTTGTCTTGGGGTCATCCATCAAGCCTAATGAAACTGGCAGAGTCTGACTCAGTCTCACTGGGCAGCACCGCTGGCGCCACCAGCTAACTCCTGGAGAAATATACTGATTTAATTACACAGGGAGGGCACACGTGTGACTGACAAACAAGAGATTAAATACAGAAGCATATTGAGAAAATAATTCTAGTTAAATAAAATGAATCAAACATATCACCTTAATTCTTGTTGTTGACTTTGTGTCAACCTATAAAGGCTGCTCCTGGGTGTTTTCAGACACTATTTGATAGACCATGCCTTTTGTCTTTGCTTGGCAGAGGGAAACATGGCCCCTGTCCCATCAGGTAGACCCTCAGCAATAACCCCTGGAGCTGTGATTTTAATCTTTTATCATTTAAAAAACTGTATTATTTTAAACCATAAGAAAATGGGCTCATCATTTTACACCAAACTCAACGAAGGTCCCATTAGACCCCTCCTCTCTGCAGGTTCACAATGTTCCCTTCGTTGAAAGAAAGAGGCACTTTGGCCCTGGAACAGGCCGCTCTACTCTCTCTCTCTCTTTCTCCTTTCCTGCTCTCCCATCCCTCTCTCTTCTCCCTCATTCCCCTCCTCTCTCCTCTCTCTTTCTCCTCCCCCTGCTCTCACATCTCCTCTCTCCCATCCCTCTTTTCCATGCTTCTCTCCTCTCGTCTCTCTCTTCCATACCTCTCTTCCATCTCTCTCTCTTTTCTCTCCTCCTCTCTTCCTGTGTTCTCTCCTTTTACTCTTTACCCATGTTATGTTTTCTTTCTCCCTCAGTGTCCATTTGTTTCCCCACTGGTTTCACTTAATAAGCTTCAAAGGTTTCTGGGCAACGTGAATTGCAAAAAAAAAGTTACCATGGCATTTTTTTGGCACACAGTGTCCTCCCTCTCGCTGAGGATATGGGGTTTCCATGGCATCCATGGGCACCTATAAAGCATACAATTGTGTATGTGTGTGTGCATGGGCCACATCTTGTGCCAACTTCAGCTAAATGATTAAACTATGGTTGGAAAAGCAGAGCTGGTTGGAGAGTTCAGTTTTAGCTCAAGAACTCCGGTCATATTCCTAACTGTCGCTACTTCCAAACGGTAATCAATGAAGCAATTAGTGCGCTCTGTATTTCTCATTTCTTTTTAACATTAGGTATATATATAAATTTGGCTTAGAATTATATTGATTAATGCAACTGCAGCACAAATGAAAAGCTTAAAAGTAGAAGGCTTACAAGTCCTGTCTGTGAGTACATTCTGTGTTTGTTTTTGTTAAAATTACCCCAGAGAGTCCCAAATCCAAGAGCTAACTTTAAACTTGGCTCCAGACATTCACTGATGGATAATGTTTTCATATTGGCACCTCCTTTTGTTTCCGTTAGTATTTGTGCATGTGTGTATGCCGGTGCACTTAAAAAACTAATTAAGTGTGTGCACAGAAGTTCTACCTTCATGTGGTCTGCACAAAAGCCTCTACCAGCACATTACCAGTGCTGGGATATAAAAACACAAAGTATAAGTGAAAGAAGAAACCGTGTATGACTTATCTGACATTGTTATGATGAAAAGTACTGCACCAAAAGAGCTCCACGGCAGGCATGGCATCTGGGACATGAGGACCAAGATTTATAACTGTAACATTTCACAAGTAACATCCACAGTCCTCACATCTACAGAACTGTACATGAGCACAGCATTCAAGTACAGCAATACCGCCCCTAGACCAGTGGTGGAGCGTAACAAAGTACCAAAAAAAATACAGCATTTAAGTACAAGGTGTTCTAGGTATCTGTACTTTACTGTATATTTTTAAATTGATACTTTTTTGCTTTTATTTAATTACATTTGAGAGCAGGTATCTGTACTTTCTACTCCACTACATTTTTGAAAAGCACTGAAAAGTAAAAAGACTTTTTATTATTGTTTGAGACCTGCTGGGGGGTTTGTTTTTAACATGTCTGTAATTTGAACAAACAAAAATATAACAACAAATAAACAATTAAAAAAACAGCTAGAATAAAATGATTGATTTAATTGATTCTGATGAACAAAATTTAGTGCAATTTTTTTTTATCAAAAATCCTTACATTTGAAGCTTTATTAGATCTCAAAATCTGCACAAAATACAGCTCTGGGGAAAAAAAATAAGAGACCACTGCAAAATTATCAGTTTTTCTGATTTTACTACTTATAGGTATGTGTTTGGGCAAAAGGAACATTAGTCTATAAACTACTGACAACATTTCCCCCAAATTCCAAATAAAAATATCATTTAGAGCATTTATTTGCAGACAAAGTAACAAAAAAGATGCATGTTTTCAGACCTCAAACATTGCAAATTCATTTTAGAACAACATAATACTAATGTTTACACTTAACACTGTGCTATAGCTTGTTGACAGTATTTATTACAGTACAGTAATGTGAAACCTCTCTCTGCAATGTAGAGACTCTGAAGTGTATATGATTGTAATGTGTCACCCCTACTGCAATATCTGAGCAAGACTTGCAATAACCTGGATAACTAATGTGCAGTATAGGACTTGTTTGCACTAATTATTGCACTATTTTTTATACTAAATATAAATGTAAATATCCAGCTGTGTTTTATATATGTTAAATGTCTACTTAAATTCTGCTGCGTTGAAGTGAGATGCTTTCAATCTCATTGTGAGTATGTATAATGTAAATTGTACATATGAATAGTGACAATAAAAGGCTTTCTATTCTATTCTATTCTATTCTATTCTATTCTGTTCTGTTCTGTTCTGTTCTATTGAGAAGAGTTCAGAAATCAATATTTGGTGCAATAACCCTTATTTTTAATCACAGCTTTCATGCGTCTTGGCATGCTCTCCACAAGTCTTTCACATTGTTCTTGGGTGACTTTATTCCACTCCTGGTGCAAGAACTGAAGTAGCTCAGCTTTGTGTTTGTGTTGGAATTCAACAGACGCTGGAATGGAATGGCTGTAATACATGTAGAGATGCTGATTTCAGAAAAAAAATGCAGTGGTCTCTTTTTTTTTTTTTCCAGAGCTGTATAATACATTTTTAAACAGGTATTTCAATACTTTTACATGAGTAGATTTTTTCTTTCACTTGAGTATTCAATTGCTCTGATATCTGTACTTTTACTGAAGTAACAAAATGAAGTATTTCATCCATCACTGCCCTTCTAGACATGAACGTACACCAACTCTTGCATACCTGTACCTATTGTGCCTCTAGTGGCCTCTAGTGGTTCATGTATTACTATCACTCGATATTGAAAGTACAGAAATACTCTTTTTTGTGGACGTATTTATTGTGAACTAAAATCTATCACTGAGATTTACAGCTCTGGAAAAAAAATAAGAGACCACTTCAAAATTACCAGGTTTTTTTTCAGATTTTACTACTTATAGGTATGTGTTTGGGCAAAAGGAACATTTTTGTTTGAGTCTATAAACTACTGACAACATTTTCTCCAAATCCAAATAAAAATATTATCATTTAGAGCATTTATTTGCGGAAAATGACAAATGGTCAAAATAACAAAAAAAAGATACATGTTTTCAGACCTCAAACAATGCAAAGAAACAAGATCAAATTCATTTTAAAACAACATAATACTAATGTTTACACTTAAGAAGAGTTCAGAAATCAATATTTGGTGCAATAACCCTTATTTTTAATCACAGCTTTCACACGTCTTGGCATGCTCTCCACAAGTCTTTCACATTGTTCTTGGGTGACTTTATTCCACTCTTGGTGCAAGAACTTTGTTAGCTCAGCTTTGTGTTTGTGTTGGAATTCAACAGACGTTGGAATGGAATGGCTGTAATACATGTAGAGATGCTGATTTCAGAAAAAAATGCAGTGGTCTCTTATTTTTTCCAGAGCTGTATATACAAAAATCTATAACTCAAATGTTTAAATCTCCCAAAAACACGCTGAAAATGAAATAAAACAGTTTATAGTTATAATAAGTGATAATAATGTCTTGTGTGTGTTTGTTTTTTATTTATTTGTGTTTATTTTTTCGTCCATGTTTGAATCATCTGTCCAATTTCCACTTTTGAACTGAACTCACAAAATAATAATAATAAAATAACCTATTTCCTCAACTTGCCCAATGCTTAAAGTGGGCTCACTCTTTTATAGTGATGGCAGAATTCCCAGTGAATTAAGACTTAGGCCTGGATCCTGCTCCAGTTTTCCTGGTCACACATCGCACTCTGAGCCCTGGATCATCCCACTCATAATACAGATGACTGCAGGAGGCTACTATTGTGCACAGATTCTAACTTTCATTTTAGTCATTACAAAAAAATATACACTAAATATAAATGTACTAATTGGTTGCTCCATTTTTATTTCTTTAATCAGGCAACACTAAAGGTGCATGAATATATAGATACAAGGTTTAGCCCTGAATGCCCTTGGAGAAGAGATTGTCCTGGTTGATGTGTGGAGACTTTGGAGACGGGAAACACTTTTTACAACTTCGAGAATAGATTTGGAAGTGAATTATTATTGTGTTAAATTAGTACAGGCTGCAAAATATGAGCCAATGTTTTAACTGGACATGCTCCTGTAGAACTCAACGCAAAACGACTGGTTGAAAAAAATAAGGTTGATGGAGCGTTCCTGATGGATGAACAATTTCATTTGAAGTGAAAAAAAAAATGACTAGAAATGTCAGGTCCAAATGCTTAAAACGTTTTTGTAGGAAAGTACTTGGCTTATAGCGCTGTGAAAACTCAAATGAAAGAAAACATGGGGGGGGGGAAATACAGACCATAGAAAAACAAATCAGTGAATTTATAAAACATTAGGCCAAAAAAATCGATTCACATGTCAGCTCAGATTTAACAGAACAGATTATTCAATAGAGCAGAATATGCCTTTTTCTGGAGCACGTTTTTATTTATGAAAATTAAGAAACATCTTGAAGGTCATAAGTGAAACAATACAAGCAATGTTAAAGTGTTTCATTTGTATGTTATTGTTCATATGTTAGTGTTATTAGAGCAATAAAAAGGGAGGATGAATAAATGGTATAATCTGCTTTTATTTGTACAGGGGCAGTGCACAGACAAAAGTGACAGGAGAGATGCTGGTGCCAGATTATAGCATGAATACTAAAATATGGATTCAATGTATATAGTTACATTGTCTACAAATAAATTAAACTGCAATGGGAAGTCAGTTAGACACTTTTTTGATAAGACGGCAATATTATACATTTTCAGAGGATGGAAAACACAAATTAGACTCACCGAAGTGAAATGAGATGAGATGAGAGCTTCAAATGTACTGATTTTGATAAAGACTGGTGCTGTTTTTTCTACCTGTTTTTATTTATTTATATATTTTTGTTTGTTCAAACTACAAATTGGTTAAAAATAAACCTCCCACCGTTTTCATAAGATCAATAATAAAAACTACTTTAACTTTACAGTCCAGTTAAAAAATGTAGTGGAGTCAAAAGTACAGATATCTGGCTACTTTAAAATGTACTTAAGTGAAGTACAGATGCCTAAAATTTATACTTAAATGCAATACTTTGACCGCTGGTTATTCAAGAGATCAATAGGATTTGTCAAGAACAGGTCTTCAGCCGATAGCGTGAGACATCTACTACTTTGTATGAACAGAAACAACACAAACCCTGTAGCTCTGATGTCCCTTGATGCCAGAAGCTTTTGACGGAGATGAATGGGAATTTTTATAGTCCAAATGTGGGTGACAGCTTAGGTGGATTAGCACACTATTTTCAGGACCCATATTTTAAAATATATTCAGGTCAGCTAGACAAGGGGGTAATCAATCACTATTATTCACTATTTTGGAACCTAAGAATCAGGATCTAAGAATCAGGAGTGTGTATGGAGGAGACAGAGATCACAGACTCTTCAGACACTTTTTGACTCAAGACCCAGTCGACTCTTTTGCATGGCTCAAGGTTATAGAAAGGAATATTCAACATTTTCTGAGTTTTTACAAACATGTAATTCTAATTTATTATCAGGTTTCATCTCGAGGTGGGTGAAGAAAGGGATGTAGTATCCTGGACTTCAGTCCAAAGAAACGGAAGAAGCAAAACAACCTATTTTAAAATGTACAAAGACAATATGACTGGAGATTCATAAAAATGCAAGCTTTCCCCACATGTACAAAAATAGATTGTGGCAAAGGCTAACCACAGATCCAAAACTGGTTAACAGTCAATATACTGGGCTTCACGGTTATGGAAATGTTTCAGGAGAATGGGTGGGTGATTTACTTGAGGGGGACAATGTCCTATAATTAACCTGGCTCTGAATTCAGTTCTACACATTTATCAATGTGGAACAGCTCTCACTGAAAGCAACTGGAAAACGCAGAATGTCATGGTGACTGTATGAATCTGATCGGCTGAAGAATCACAACAGTAAAAAAAAAAGCAATAATAATAATAATAATAATAATAATAATAATAATAATAATAATATAAAATTCTGGTTGAATCCAGTTGAGAGAAAAACACAGACATCTTCTCTGTCCACAAATGCACAGAGCACTTCTGCACTCTGTATTGTCACTAATATAAAGTACATCAGCTGTTTTTTGTTTGTTTGTTTGTTTATTTAGATGCTTCTTCACCTTTGACTTCCACAGAAACCTTAATGCTGCGCTGTGATTGGTCCACCAAGTTAACCTTACAGTGGGAATCTCTCAAGTGAACTCACAAATATTGTGAGAATCTATCTTGCTGTACAATGATATTCTATAATACCTTCAAGGACATTTTTAATTGTTTTAAAAGGGGCATGGTTACTTATAGGAAATATCTTCTTGATTCTTTTATACATTAGCAAATTGGGATCTTTAAAATACATCCCCTACTGTATTGTCTAAGAAGAACCTGTGTTGAAGTACATTTTATGCAAGGAAAATACTTAGTTAGAATGTGCTGAGTTGTATTATAGCATAGCATAGCAAGGTTTTTCTGGAAAAGTCTCAAGTCTTCATAATGTTTAATAAAAATGCATGTTACCATATTCCAGTGCAGAGCTCATATGAAAGGCACATTCTTAAAAACTCAATTCTTCTTCCTCCCAGCTTGTGTAGACAATTTTGGCATTTCAAACGGTCATCAAATCCCGCTTGTGCAAATGTGTTTTAGGTGTGCATCAGTGAGTGGGAGAGTGTGTGACCAGAGCTCCCACCAAAGCAGAGAAAATGCGGTGATAACAAGCCAAGTTAATAAAGGGACAAAAGCATTAGGACGTGTAAGATTGATATGGCCCATTGATTTGAGTGGCTCGGTTTGATACTGAGATATTGATATACTCATTAACACGGGGCCTATTGCTTCCCTCAGGCTAGACTGACAGGTGTGGCTCCCACGTACACTCCACATACACACAAGCAGCAGCCTCGGAACCTACGGGGTACTCCTCTCTCCTACCACAGCACAATGGGCACTTTGTTAGAGCCCACCCGCCTTCCTGCCCCAAGTCCTTACCATCAACCCCCCACTGGCTTCCTGCACATCCCTCTTTAAATGAGAGATTATGCAAATGAGCTACCCCAACACATATACACCATTCAGTTAAATCAGTCTATGGGAGAGTCTTACTTATCACACAGACGCCTAGGCTCTGTGGCCGGAGCACAACTGTCCCAGGTGTACCAGGGTTTTTTTTGTGTGTGTGTGCTTGCAGGCATGAACTCTTTCAACTCACAAAGGTAATAAAACATAAATCTGATCTTTAGCAGCTGCAAATTCATGGGGTTTGAGATAAATTTGTGTCTTCGCTTTCACACCTGTGCCTCAGTCTGGAAGCAACCGTCAAAGGATCTGTAGAGTTAAAAAGTTGTGTTGTGTTAAAAAAGAGGGGAAGGGCAGCTTTTCAGACAACTGTGTTTATTTATTATGTTTTTATATTTTAAAGAGCCCATATTACACTGTTTTCTACTGTCTTTTGGAGTTGCGTTTCGTTTCATTCTCACATGTTTAGCACACAAATCCTGCATCTTGAAAACTACCACTATATGACATCACAAGGTGGAACAGAGCATCTTGAGTTTTGGAGATGTAGACAGCCTATTAAAGGTTTACTCAAATATGTGTGAATGAAAACAAAAAAACAAAACACAACTCCAGGTATGTTTTTGAGGAGGTAACAACATTATAACATGACTTAAATCTCACAATAGCCAATTTTAGGTCATATAGAACCTTTAAAATAACTCAAAATAATCATTAGGTTCAGAATGGAGAGGGCAAGAGAGGGATGCAGAGTGATACATAAACAAGAACACATTGATAAAGTTATTTTTAATAGTGAAATTGTTCAGGGCGTGCACATACAGGGAAGAGGTAAACTTGCCTAAGACAACACAAACACTCTCAGCAGGTCTGTAGCATGCAACGGTCCATCCTGAGGTCAGGCTGGGACACAGGTTAGCACAGGGTTAAAGCCCCATGCGCATGAGAAAAACAGCAGAAACAGATTTAAGAGAGAAGTGCATGCCAAGAGTGCCATCTGTTTGAGCTGCCCCCCTCCCCAGCTTCCTCTCCCATCTCTCCCACTTTTATCCATCTTTGTCTTCGCTCATTCCCCCGTTTCCTCTCCAAAAGCCTCATACAGTACATATTTTGTCAACAGCTAAATATTACCATTCATTATTTGTTCCTCGAAAGCTGCCTGAGTGCTGATAATCAACTCAGATGCTATAGATACTGGGATGGCTATGGGAGGGGGAGAAGGGCTAAGATAAGACCAAATCTGGCACCCGTCTCAAGTGTAATGACACCTCCATCTCTATAGAAAACCATCTCCTTTTGTCTCCACTTGCATGGAGTGCTTTCTTTTTACTGTTTTGTTCCCAGAAAATCCATGGAACATTTGCCAACATTTTAAGAGCTGCGAAAAGCAGGATTTTTTCTGCCGTTTTTAATGTCTTCCACCTCGCAGGTGTTTCTTTTTAAGGCATTCTCCACAATGCCAAGTTCGTCTTGGCTCATCTTGAATGCAGTGGGCCTCGAGGGGAGATAGCAAAAAAAACAAGGTTGGAGAAATCTTATTGATTAGCAGTTGTCGCTTCCTTTTTCTTTATCTCACTGTGGCTCTTCGGTTTGAGTCCTCACTCTCAATCTGCAGCCACTTTTAAGTGTTGTTATGGGGGATGTGAAACCCTTGTGAAACAAGCCAAGAAGACAGACAGTGAAAGAGACTTAACTAAGCTTTAAACAGGCTTCTTTCTCTTATTAAAGCAGCCTGACTACAAAGTACTCATGTTTGATAAGGTGACTTGTCTCAGACAGGACAGGCCTCAAGGTGTCTACATTTACACACACCACTGGCGAGACCTGTTGTGATTTATGGTACCTTGTGATTATGCAGAGGCCCTATCTCCTGGTTGTATCTGTGTAATGAATATGATACAGCTCAGTGCAGTCATGTGGAAAGGAGAGACTGCTCAGCAGAGCCCTCGTGTGGTGCAACCTCAAACACCATGCTCTCATGCAGAACTCATGTTTGGGTTGAATATTAGTGGAAGAGATGTTTACATAAAACATTGCACATATAAGACATATATTTATGTGTAATGCGATAGATGAATTAATCAGGTGGTCCATGGAGCATGCAAACACTGGGCAGATTGTAATGTAACTTGTGAGGGGAGCAGAAGAGAACCAAGATGAAAAGAGCGCTGGGTAAGAAATACCATCTGTTTTTAGGCAATGGAGAGATAAATGTGAATGTGGCTGCTGTGTAAGGAGCTCTGCATAGAGGCTTGTACCAGGGCCACACTGAGGTAAGGCAGAGGGGTAGATAAGAGGAGGAGGACAGATGGAGGAGAGCAGGATGAGAGCGGGGAAGGCTGGCAGCGGTGAAAGCGCACTGGGCACGCTCACATCAGGAGGGGACATGACTCGACATGGCGGCTCTGCCCAGCTGGGTCAACGCTCCACACTGCCATGTTGTTCTGGCATAAAATGCAGGTCTCTCACTTACACACATGGGCCCACTAACAAATCCTGTTACCCAGCTCTCCTGCTCATGGCTGGACTCTCCCGTCATAGGCAAGTGCACACACGCTCACACCCAAAATGCCATGGTTTTGGCAGGAGCCCGGCAGCCAGGCGAGGCCTTGGACTAATGGAAACGCCAAACTCGTTACTCTAACGCTGGGTGACAAGGGCACCTTGGGCTGCAGATGTTCCTGCTGATGACAGATGGAGGCTGGCACTGCCATGGGACAGTGGGCCGGGCTTGTGCCAGCTCCATGCCACCTGCACCTCCTCTGCTCCCTCCTCTGCTCCTTCTGCACCCATAATGTACATGACTGAAAACCCTCCTCTGTACTCACTCCCCCACCTCTGTTTTCTCCTCAGCACCTCTGCACCCCTCCTCTGCTACTTCTTCTGCACCTCTATTCCTCCTCTGCTCTCTCTCTGTGCACTTATACAAGAGGGAAAATATTCCTGGGTACCTCTGCACCCCTCCTCTGCTCCCTTCTATATCTCTCTGCTGTTTTCACTTCTTCCTCTGTACCCTTAATCATCAGTCCTCTTCTGCACCTCCCTCACAGCGCCTGTATGCCCACACTCCCTCTCTTGGCCTGTCTGTGCTGAACATGGGGCTGTCTCCCCGCTTGTGCCTAGTGCCGGAGTCTGTCTCTCAATCACAGGCACTGGCAGCCTGCTCGCCATCCTCTGCCCAACGCAATGACGACTGTTTGTCCACATACTGCCACAGTGGCACGCCAGGGCCTGCATTGGTATTGATCCTATTGACAAAAAAGTTTTCGAAGAACATTTGTATATTTCAGTATGCAAATAACAAAACTCCTGCGAGATGTCTGTCCGAGTATTTGCAGTTAGCTGATGACTGATGTAATCCAGCCCAAATCCCACTTTTTACAGCATGTAGACTGTGCATGGTGGAGAATATGTAATGATACCATTTATCTTCATGGAAGTGGTGACAGGCTGCTGGAGGTGCTCCTCTGCTCTGGCTCTGCACACTGCCCACCAGGATCATTTGCTTTGTGCAGTAGTCGCCAGATTACCAAAGTGTGCTCAGCTGTAATTCTGATGATTGTGGGTTTTTTCCTCTGCTTTCAAATGATGGAGCTCTCACTGAACACAACTTTGTAGTGTTTTGATACGGGTCTGTGGATGCTTTTACAGAACGAAAATCAATCATGAACATATTTTATTTGCAATCTGCATAATGTGCTATGAATTAAGAACTGTAAAAGTGCCCTAACCTCCAAACTCTCTTCGTAGTCAAAGTCATTTTCCCACCAAAAAATAGAGGAGTTTCTGGAAATTCTCTTGTCATATAATGCCAGCAACAAATCCAGGCCCATCGTCTGTCAGACACAGAGTCCAAGCGCTGAAAGAACATCGAGACACCACACAATCATATGTTGCTGTTTGATCAAACTTAATCAGTCTGACCAGGTCTCAGCAGCCAACAGCACATTTTCAGCTTGGCTTGTTTTCGCTCTCCGCTACTATAGTTTGATATTGAGTGATTAATGTGTCTTTTGACTTTGTGCATTTCAAACAGTTTGTAAGTATTTTAATGTACCATTTCTACATCACTAGACCCTTACCTTGCTCTTCTCAAATAAAAACGACTCCCTCTGCACTGAACCTAGTCCCCGAACGAAACACAACAATTATCTCTTCTCTGTTTGACTTTGGCTTACCGCTCCTCTGTGCTAGTCCTTTGCCGCATTAGACACTTCCTAAGGCTGCCTCTGTGACAATAATCTGAACTGAGAGTCTCTGAAGTGTTTCTTAAGTGGAGCATTCATTTTAGGGTCCATGTTTCTTTTCAGGATTAAATCACTGAAAGCTGCCCGTCAGGAATACCAAATCAAAATGGGGCTTTACTAAGTTATGAGTCATGTGAGTGAGAGAGGGGGGAATGGACGCCTTGGCAATAGACATGTTTGCAGGATTCACAGTGCCAGCTCTTAATTACTCTAATTGGAGTCATTAGCTAAGTGATCATGAGAGACATCACCTGCGCGGCACACTGGACCGCACCTGCCACTGTCTGCCCCTGTCTGCCCCTGTCTGTCGGCTCCTGTCTGCCCCTGTCTGTCGGCTCCTGTCTGCCATATTATGCCCCTATCTGCTCCTGTCAGCCCCTGTCTTCTCTTGTTTGTCACTGTCTGCTCTGACCCTATATGCCCCTGCCAACACCTGTCGTTCCGTGTCTGCTCCTGTTTCCACTGTCTGCCCCTGCCTGTCCACCTTTGTATGTCCCTGACTGCTATCAGCGCCCTCATATGTGTTTATCCGGGCAATAAATCAGGGTCACGCTGTAGCAGCTTGTATTCTTCCACTTCTCGTCAGGCTGTGCAGGAACTGCTGGAGCCACAGAAAAACAGGAATAATTATTTTGCTTTAGGCCTATAAAATATTAGTTATTTATGTTTTCAAACCTGGTGGTGAATATTTCATTTGTATTGTGTTTTATCTGGTGCTTTCTAACTGATGTTTTGTACAAAAATGTACTAGTTTATGTAGCCTGTGTTCTGTGGTGTTTTTCGTTCTCTTTAAAGCTATTTAACAAACACATCCTGGGGACAAAGTCGGACTTGATCCAATGACAAACTTTGATGAGGCTCAGTCCGCAGGCTACACCAGGCTACACCTATCTGTGAGCTCCTCAGCACCAGCACAATCTGGCAGAGAGGCAGCCGCCAGCCTGAGGCCCGGGGCACAGGCTTAGGCCCAGCCAACTCTGACCAGCTGCTTCAGACTAACACCAGAGCGAGTGCTGTTAGCATGGCTCTATCAGCGGGCAGCACGCTGTTAACTGTGCTCGACACACAAACACACCTGAAGTGGGACAGGCCTCACTTTAGAAGAACCACTCTTCATTCTCTGATTCATTCATGTTTAGATCTTGGTAAGATTTGTAAGATATAACATTCTTAGCATTTTTTAGTATATATTTTTTCAATTGTTTTATATTATATTAAGGGTTTGTGGCATTGTGCAGGAAAAAAGGTGCATTTATAAGGCATTTTTGTTTTTCATAGTTTGCTGTTGATGTTATTTTAAATAATAAAATAAAATAAATTGTGATTAAAGCAATAATAACTAATCTATATGTGAGACAATTTGGTTTGTTTAACTCAGGCCTCTGTGTTACCAGTTGTCCGAGGATTGAACAGTGAAATTAGGTGTCATATAGTTCACTGGTTTTATCAGTTACACCACAGAGGCCTGTGCCCTAATAAAAACATGCTTAATAGACAGTTTCCACACCATAAAGTGTGCACTGTGTTTCTTTTTGAAGTTTGTAATGATCTTAGTCCCTGTTTGCCTGAGCTGTAGGCCTGGTACCTCCACAGTGGCCCACCTCCTGGCGGCTCTCTACATGTGACAGTTAAAAGGCGTGCATACACAGAGAAAGAGCAGGCAGCTCATTGTGCGTTTAAAGCGCTAACTAGGCCACTTAGCGCCCCGTGACGCTGATCCGATCCCCGAGGCGTTGAACTTGGCACTGAGCCCTCCTTCTTTTCGCTCCTTTCCTTTCCTCTCGCCATGGGAACCAGGCCATCCTTAATGACGCAGGAGTGCTCTGCCCCATCCCACAATGCAAAGGGGCCTGACATCTGTCTTGCTAAGTGGTGCACTCTCTTGTGCACCTTGTTTGTTCAATCAACAACTCCCCCTCCCATTTTACATGCCTGTGTTTTTTACACCCAAATTAAGACAAAAGGTGAGAGAATTTTGTCAATGAGCCACTGAGGTCATGACTTACCCAATCACACTCGCCTCATAATTAGAGGGCCTATATGTAAAATGAGGGGATGAATGCATAAATCTTGCATTGCATGATGGTCAGTCAGCCTTCTCTTGTTTGTGCCGAGCAAAACATAATTGATTCAAAGTGGCCCCTAATTCTACATATTAAATACCCAGGAAAATATTTGTCTCATCAATCATGAAAATATAGCCATCAACGTAAAATGGTAATCACATGCTAATGGAAACCAGGGACTCAATGCACCCCCATAGCGCAATGAACGCTTCCACTTTTCCCCCCCAAAAAAGCCACGTGAATGCAAATGGCCATCTAAGAAACCATTCTGACTGCATGCCAACGCAACGTAAAGAGCCCCATTCTTTATGCTCCTCTGGGAATGTATGTAAAGATGTGTGGAGATGCGTTGATGTTAGCCAGCCCAGGTGCCAGTGTATGAATGAATAACAGCTTTCAGTGCTAAATGTAAAACAAAGCGCACAGGGACATTATCGCGTGGAGCTGCTTAAGTGTGTCTGTGCTGGAGGAGGCTCACATTCCCACGTGGAGAATAAGTGTCTCCTATACATTATTAAAAAGTCCATGATAGAACAGTTGTGTTAATTACAAACGCTCAATAGTCCACTAGTTTGGGCACTTTCAGCTCTAAGTGCACTTTAACTGTCACCAGATGTTTAAATTTAAATTAAAGGCTTCAAATTACACTATTTTTCCTGTTATAATGTTGTTTCCTCATCAAAAACATCTGCATTTGTGTTTTGTTTCATTCACACATGTTTTATTCACAAACCCTGCATATTTAGGATGAGTTCTTCAAACTGAAACCACCTTGTGATGTCATGTAGTAATACAGGAAGTGCTCCACTGTGTTTTTAAACTCCATAAACCTTCACTGGAATCATTTGGATGATTTCAGACCTGGAATTGTCGACTAAACTAAAGGTCAAAGTTTAAATTGAAAACTACCACCACGTGACATCACAAAGTGGATCAGAGCGTTTTGAAAGAGTAATAATAAAGGGTTATTACCACTCCAGGTATGTTTTTTGCATTATAACATGGCTTAAAGCTCACAAGGGTCAATTTTGTGTAAGGAACACACACATTTGATGCCTAAATGCACAAAAGATATAGACCACATCATGGTAAGCAAAAGAGATTAAATAGGAAAAAATAAATTCAGAAAAAAGGCAATTCAAGAAGATAAGAGGGGAAAAAAGGAACTCCCGTTCAGTTCTGTCTAACTAACCAACAAATAAGCATTCACCCAAAAAAAGGAATTAAAATAGTATTACTATTACTATTTATTTTATTTTATTTTTTATTTCAGTTTAGAAAAAAAACCTAAACATGTCTTCATCATAAAGTCCAGTATGAACTAATATTGCAACACATTATGACCAAAGTATAGGCCACTTTGTCACTGATCCATGGTGGAAAAATCACCAGTGGTCACATAATTCTCACTCAAACTCTCAAACAATCTTTCACCATGTAAACACAAATTACACTAACTAGTCACACACAAACTTACAAACTTATAAACTCTCATTAAAGGTTTGCCATGTACTTTTATCACAAAGATTTTTTTTTTTTTGTGATGGAGAGCCCGTCACCTATTCTCTTGAAATTATTACTGCTTTACCTGGAATGTTCCACAGTATGGTATAAACATATATACAGCCAGGTCTGGACTGGGACAAAAAAATGGCCCTGGCATTTTTGGCTTAGACCGGCCCCTCATAATTAGTCCTGGTTCAGACCTGATTTAGTCCTGATTTAGACCTGATTGGTCCTGGTTTAGTCCTGGTTCAGTCCTGATTTAGTCCTGATTTAGACCTGATTGGTCCTGGTTTAGTCCTGGTTCAGTCCTGATTTAGTCCTGGTTTAGTCCTGGTTCAATCCTGATTTAGTCCTGGTTCAGACCTGATTTAGTCCTGATTTAGTCCTGATTAGTCCTGGTTTAGTCCTGGTTCAGACCTGATTTAGTCCTGATTTAGTCCTGATTAGTTCTGGTTTAGTCCTGGTTCAGACCTGATTTAGTCCTGATTTAGACCTGATTGGTCCTGGTTTAGTCCTGGTTCAGTCCTGATTTAGTCCTGATTTAGTCCTGATTAGTCCTGGTTTAGTCCTGGTTCAGACCTGATTTAGTCCTGATTTAGATGTAATTAGTCCTGGTTTAGTCCTGGTTCAATCCTGATTTAGTCCTGGTTCAGACCTGATTTAGTCCTGATTTAGACCTGATTAGTCTTAGTTCAATCCTGGTTCAGTCCTAAATTGTGGGCCGGTCTCTAAGTTAAAAAAAAAGGGAAAAAAAGAAGGGCATCGGCCCCTAGGACTGTCGGTCCACCGGGAAAATGCCCGGTATGCCCAATTACCAGTCCAGGCCTGTGTACAGCTATGAAAAAAATAAGAGACCACTGCATTTTTTTCTGAAATCAGCATCTCTACATGTATTACAGCCATTCCATTCCAGCGTCTGTTGAATTCCAACACAAACACAAAGCTGAGCTACTTCAGCTCTTGCAGCAGGAGTGGAATAAAGTCACCCAAGAACAATGTGAAAGACTTGTGGAGAGCATGCCAAGACGCATGAAAGCTGTGATTAAAAATAAGGCTTATTGCACCAAATATTGATTTATGAGCTCTTCTTAAGTGTAAACATTAGTATTATGTCGTTTTTAAAATGAATTTGATCTTGTTTCTTTGTATTGTTTGAGGTCTGAAAACATGTATCTTTTTTGTTATTTTGACCATTTGTCATTTTCTGCAAATAAATGCTCTAAACGATAATATTTTTATTTGGAATTTGGGGGAATTTTGTTGTCAGTAGTTTATAGACTCAAACAAAAATGTTCATTTTGCCCAAACACATACGTATAAGTAGTAAAATCAGGAAAAAAAACTGATAATTTTGCAGTGGTCTCTTATTCTTTTTCAGAGCTGTATACATGTATTTACTGAAATTAATAATAGTAATAGCAAAAGTAATATTTGGTTTGCTGGGGTCACTTCCTTTATAGCATTTTGCAGAACATTCCAGCCAAAACAACTACATGTAAATTTTATTATAATGATGATGATTATTTGTTTTTTGTTTGTTTGTATTGTGATCTATAAAGCACTTTGAATTACTTTGTCTACAAATCATGCCTATACAAATAAACTTGCCTTGCTATTTCATTGTATAAAAGAGAGTTTCAGGCCCTCCACCTGCAACACACATAGTGCCCCTTTAAGTGTCAAACCACAAAGTCTCCAGCAGCAGTTACAGATGTAGCAACCCCACGGTGGCCCTCTCCTCTCGTCCTGTTTCACATTTGCACTCTTCCACCACCATCACCTTCTTCTCCCTGACCCCGCGTCCTCCACAGCGCAGAGGGACGGTGCGAGTGCGGGCTTTGGATGGAGCGCAGCGGGAGCAGGGGGTCCTCTGGTGATGGAGCGTTCCACTGGAAAGCTCCACCTCTGGGATGAACATAGAATGGCACTGGCCGAAGCACAGTTTGTTGTAGACAGTGACAGTCTCGCACCCCTCAGCGGTCACTTTCTACAAGAACATAAAATAGTGTAACAGTTTTGAAATGAAGAATTACTGATATCCATTGTGATAACTGTCCATTGGTGATTGTTGCATTACACTGGTCCAAATTTTTGGACTCTGATTCTGGCACTGACTCTGAATCTGCTTCTGAGATAAAAGTAGCTAAATCTCATTTATATTGATAAGATGAACTGAAAATCAATTAATAACTGCTGGTTAGCTAATGTATTCAAGATATGTAATGATATTGTTTTACATCAAAATCGCATATGTTTATACAATAGATTTAGGCATTTTTGCTTAAAGATCCCATGACATGGTACTTCTTGATGCTTTTATATGGCTCCTTAATGGTTCCCTAATACTGTAAATGAATCCTTCTTCAAAATCATCACTCAGCGCATGAGAAACAGAGATAAGATGAGAAAGATAAATTTTTCTCTCTCTGAACACTCCATAATGGGCGTTGTTGCTTGAATGCAAATGAGGAGAAAAGAGCTGGCCTATAGTAGAGGGTGGGGGCGTGGCCAAACTCTCCGCTCTCGCTCTGAGCTCTCAGCTGATCCATTTCCTTGTTTTTTGCACGGGGGGAGAGATTTGAAGCGTTCCATTGAAAAATAAACACATTTCCACAGAAAATAAAATTAAACCACTGCTGTTCAAAGGTCCAGAGGCTCAGATAAAGGACTTCCGAGCCTAGAAACACTCGGACGTGCCTCCAGGCAAATAAAAAACGCATTTCGCATTGCCTAGCGCATTCGCAGTCCAAACGGGCGTGATTTACAGAGACGCTGAGTACAGACAGACGGGGGTGGAACTGCATTTGCATTTCTTTTTTCGATCTGACGTCAATAAGGTGCCTTGTTCAAAATCGCCCGTTTGAGCTCCGATTTTTTGTAACGCAGAAAAGGATCGCAAATGCTCAGTTTAGACATTTCACAACTTTTAACCATGGGGGGGGGGCTAAACAGGGTAGGGGAGCTCACATTAATGTTCAAAAACCTCAGAAAATTTCATGCCATGGGACCTTTAAAAATAATATTTATATTTTGAAAATATTTAACTTGCACTTCTTTATCTGTCAATAAATAAGACATCAGGTGCACACAATTTCGAGGTATCTCTCTTACGTGAAATCAAAAAATATTTGATGTTAAAACTCCAGACATATTAAAATGAATGTATTGGAATGTGCAGACAGACTTTCAGATAGAACTGGTTGCTTGTAGACACACTGTACCTTCTGATAAACTACTTTTTGCCTTATTTTGCATAAATTTCTTATTTTGACCAATACTATATCTTGGAAACTATAGCCAATCAGCACTTCTGACTTACTTTTTCTTTATTAGTGACCTAAACCAAGAAAAATATCACTGCTTTTGTTCCGGAAGCATTTTGCTTGTAGACCAGTGTTATAAGTGGTAGAAGAAGTATTCAGTTGTCTTTCTTAAGTAAAAGTACAGATATCGGAGCAAAAAATACTCTAGTAAAAGTACCACATGAAAACTATACTTAAGTAAATGTGTTAAAGTTTTAAAAAGTATAGTAAGAGCTATAAAACTCATTCTGATTTTGATCAAAATTTGTGCAACAGAAAAGATTGAATTAAATAAATAAATAAAATAAAATAAAATAAAATAAAATAAAATAAAATAAAATAAAATAAAATAAAATAAAATAAAATAAAATAAAATAAAATAATAAATAAATAAATAAATAAATAAATAAGCCCTCAGCCTTTTCAGCAGGTCTCAAGCAATCATAAAAATATTTTTAATTTTCAGTCCAGTTAAAAATGTAACGGAGTAGAAAGTACAGATATCTTCTCTTAAATGTAGTGAAGTTAAAGTATAAAGTATCCACATCTAAGTAAAGTATAAACAGATCCTTTTTTTTTTTGTATTCCATCTATTTTTTGTTAGACTTAGACTTAGACTTAGACAAACTTTATTGATCCACAAGAGAAATGGTTTAAATTGTTACCCTCTGTTATATATTACATTTGCTATACCGTACTCAAACAATTTCCCTTGTGGATCAATAAAGTTTGTCTAAGTCTAAGTTCCACCACCGATCAATACTTTATGGTTCAGCATAAGTGAGTCTGCACATGAGTGAGAAGCAAAAGGTTTAAAAGTGCGAGGCTGAATTTAAATAAGAAATGCAATGATCCTAAATGATCCAAATTAAGAGTGAAAAAACAAACACTGGTAATCTATTTAGCATTACTGATCCAAGCCAAATGGAAAAACAGACCAAAAAGTTAAACATCTTTCACAGTATTCTGACAAGGAGCACATTTGGCTTGTAAAGGATGACGAGAATTATCACATAACACAGTGATTTAATAATAATCTGATTTTTGGTGTGTGTTTACATGCACAAAAGAAATCTGATAATCAAAACATGGTAAGAGTGTTTTAGTTACTTAATGGATTTTTAGAGCAACTGTTGTATTTGGAAGACAAAGTACAATGCAATAAATTAATTTTTGTCTTTGCCGCATTAGTTTGGCCTTTTTTATTATTATTATTATTGTTGTTGTTGTTTTATTATTATTGTTTGTTTGTTTTTTTGCATATTTTCTCATCAAATACTGTGCTGGTGTAAAAGAAATCATCTTTCTCACACAGATTTAACCCTTAACCTGACATTTCAGAAATAAGATAATCCGATTTTCACATAAAAATATCTACAAAACACAAAAAAGGTATATATGTTTTATGAATACACCGCAAAAACTCAAATCTAGCCATGTAAAGCTGACTTGAATTAAGAAAATTTGATCATGATTTGAGTAAATTTCACTTGACAAGTAATATTATCTACCGATGTAACAAGACTTTTTGTACTTAAAATATGAAACTGCATCTTGCCGCACTTAAGATAAGAAAAACAACAACTCTTTGCTCTTAAAAACAAACAAAAATCTAATGTGCCTGAAATAAGAAAAACACACTTATTCCATTGGCACATAATTTGACTTGCCAAGTTGAATCTACTCAAATAAAGTAAAATGTTTTTAATTTAAGTCATTTTAATTTGCTTTTGGCAGTGTAATTAAGCAAATGTGCTTTGTATTTTTGCATTTCTTGCTTGAAATTTTTGCGAAAACTCTCCTTTTTTCTTACCTGATTAAAAGGAACTGCAGTACACGTCTGTTTGGAGTCCTTCAGAGCACTGGGCAGCACCACTCTTTGCTTGTCTCCTTTCTCGATCACTTTCTGCCACATCTGCAGCCCCTGCCTCCTCCTCATGTCCACACCGGGTGAGACCTTTGGGTGCAGGTGGTTCATTGGATGCATCGGAAGCTTGGGTGCCACAGCTGGACCTGGGCGCCCCTGAGAGAGGAAGGCGGGGACGGCAGGCCTGGAGCTCAGAGACGGGGCCCTCCTGGAGCTCAGTCCCCGTCTGAAGAGTCCCGACTGGGCTAAAGGGAGGCGGTCCAGCTGCACCACCCTCACCACTCCCTGGACGGGCTCATCCGGACCCCCGCCAGATGCCTCCAACTCCTGTCTGTGCTCCCTGCGCAGGCTGTCCAAGAGGTGCTGAGGGATTGGCATAACAACTGACAAAAATGACAAAAACACAAGGCTGATAAGAAATGCCATCTTTATAAAAATGCAGTGGTTTAATATTCTAAGTTTTGTTTTTCTGGTTCAGGGTTTCAAATGGAGACCTTGCTGTCATGCTGTCAGTGTGAGAGTGGGAGAGCTTATATACCAAACTGCCAATTCTCACCTGGGGTTTAATGCAGAGAAGGTGTCGCATTTCCCAGAGCTCAGTACACATCCAGCCAGCTTTAAAGGCCAGGTAGAGGATTAGTGCCAGACTCAAAGGATTGCACTTTTATTAAGGTGGGCTTTTTAACATGGCCATAAAACAACACTGGAATCCACTAAGTCTATAATTGTGGCTATTGTATTCACAAGCAAAGCTCTAATGGACTTCAGCCCAATGAAGAGACATGTTAGTGATTTTAGTGGATGTTTATTACAGAAGTTGGACTCAAATGTTGGTATCAGGATATGTCATCTCCTTGTCTCCATAGAGATATATTTTCTTTTACTATATTTCTATATATTTTTAGTTTTACTTGTGCATATACAGCTCTGGAAAAAAATAAGAGACCACTGCATTTTTTTTCCCCTGAAATCAGCATCTCTACATGTATTACAGCCATTCCATTCCAGCGTCTGTTGAATTCCAACACAAACACAAAGCGGAGCTACGTCAGTTCTTGCACCAGGAGTGGAATAAAGTCACCCAAGAACAATGTGAAAGACTTGTGGAGAGCATGTCAAAACACATGAAAGCTGTGATTAAAAATAAGGGTTATTGCACCAAATATTGATTTTTGAACTCTTCTTAAGTGTAAACATTAGTATTATGTTGTTTTAAAATGAATTTGATCTTGTTTCTTTGCATTGTTTGAGGTCTGAAAGCGTATCTTTTTTGTTATTTTGACCATTTTTTGCTCTAAGTATACATTTTAGGTATCTGTACTTGACTTAAGTAGATTTTAAAGAGGATACTTTTTACTTTTACTTCACCACATCAACCAAGTACAGCACAACTTTTTCTCAAAACTGATACATTTATGAGACCTCAAAATATGCACAAAATACTTTTACTTTTTACTCTTTATGAACATTTTTAAACGGATCCTTTAATACTTTTACTAGAGTATTTAATTGCTCTAGTAGCTGTACTTTTATGTGTACTGTGATGTGTGACGAATTACTGCGTCCAGATCATTTGTGAATCAGTAAAGTTTGAGTCAAAGTAGTTCCTTTTCCATTGAGCCATAATGATTTTACAGTCTTTGTGCAAACGTTCCTGTCCATTCCTTCCCACACACCCTTTATCCCCGCCTGTCCCTTGATGTGTCATTATTACACAATTGCTTCTGAATGGGGGTGCTCACCCGTGACGTGATAACTCAGTGGGTGCTGATGGGTGCCCCGGCCTCAGCTCCACAATGGGACCCTGTTTGACTTTCTCTTTGTCACCCATGTCCTCGTCATGTCCGCCCAGAATTAACCACAGCCCACGAGAAGTCACCTCCCTGTCAGGCTACACACTCCAGCATTCAGCAGGACTCAGGAAGCACAAGCAATATTTTACATTTTCATCCATGTGTCCATCAAGCAGCGTTTACATAATAAACTCAATGGTTCCCTCATTGTTAAATAGAAAAGCAATAATTTTCAGATTTTTCAGACAGAATTAAGACAAAAATAATTAGGCCTATCATGAGTTACTGTCAGGGTTGGGAGGGTTACTTTAGAAATGTAATCCGGTACAGTTACTAGTTACTCCTTAAAATATGTATTCAGTAACGTAATCCCGCTACTATAATATTAAAGTAATGTAACTTGATTACTTTCAGTTACTTTTGGATTACTTTAACACCAAATATCCTATAACAACAAGAAAACAAGAAAATTACAATACAATTAAGTTTTTAGGAGGACAAGTACAGTTCTATGTGTAGTTTTAACAACTGTTATCACTATAAGCCAAGTCACTAGTAAACAAGGTCACTCACTAAACCAAACACCTAAACACCTATGACTTCAACGAAATTATATTTTCAGTTAAAGTTTTAGTTTTACCGGGACAGTCATCTTGCCCGATCTTCGCAGCTGGACAGGATGTTCGTCCAGCTTGCGTGCTGGCCTACATCTAACGACAGCTTTGCTCGGAATTGTCTAAAGGGTCTTCATGGATCAGTTAACATGACTATGTTGCCTAGATAATGTTTAAATATTGTAATATCGTTCTACAAATGCACAAAGTGTACTTGTGACCGTACTTGTGCTTCTGAATTCCCCAGAAAAGAACACTTTACCTGGATATACTAAAAAATAGCCCAAAACACTCACAAACAGTTGCTTTATAAATAATATATTTATTAATATAAGCAATCTTAAGGCTGACACTTACATCTTAGTTAAGATGTAAGTGTCAGCCTTAAGATTATATTTATTAATATAAGCAATCTTAAGGCTGACACTTACATCTTAGTTAAGAAAAAATAAAAAATAAAAAGAGAGTTAGCCTATTCTTCAATGTTCAGTAAGCCCATTCTTCAAAATAATGTGTCTAATGGCTAATGAAAAAAAATATACAAATAATGCCTCAAGTCAACAGTCCCTTTTTCCTTTTTCCTTTTCTTCAGTCTTCCTTGCCTTCCTCCTCTCCCTGGTCATTCTGCCTCCCATTCTGGGGGGGGGGTGCGGGGGGTGCGGAGCGTGGCGCGCTTGTTTGTAAATGAATGAATACACGTTCCGGGGTTCCGCCTCTCAGAGCGCGTTTCCAAGGGAATCAAAAACCCGGACATTTGAAGGATTTTATAAACTCCGGCCGGACAGCCCGGACAGCCTCTGTAAAGAGGACATGTCCGGGCAAAAGAGGACGTATGGTCACCCTAACGTTAGCTAGCTTGCTAATAGTTTGCTAGTCGATAGCTAACTCGAAACTGGCTCCTACCAATGAATCAAGACAAAGAAATGACTCATATTCACACATAACATGACTGAAGCAGGACATTTAGGGCTTGTCAGTATCAAAGTGTTAATATTAGCGATCTTACCTGTAAATGTTTCTTGAGATTGGAAGTAGAATCCTTGGACATTGACAGGTGTTTAACTGCTGGAAGGCACAATTTGCACTGTACTGTGATGTTGTTCCCTTTGTCTTCTTTAAAAATAAAATTCTCCCTAAATTTCCACCCGTTTTAAATGCGTTTTTTGAAACCATGCCCGCTGCAAGTTTAGTCCGTAGTGCGCGACCTGCGTGAAATTCAGTGCGAGCCGCTGCAAGTGTATTCCACAGTGCGCGCCGCTGCAAGTTTGTTTCACAGAGCGCGCGCGGCGCACGGCGCGAGTCTGTACGTTGTGTTTTCCCTACATATGACCTCCGGCTTTAAAAGAAAAAATGAAATAACATAAAATGCTTTCAAATTGTAATCCTGCTAAGTAATCCCCATTTTCACAAAATTTACCTGTAATCTGATTACGTCTTTTTCTTTGTAACTGTAGGGGAATACAGTTACCTTTTTTTTGTATCCTTTTACTTAACGCCGTTCCATGTAATCCGTTACTCCCCAAGCCTGGTTACTGTTACATTTTTATATAGTAGTTTAACCAGTAATTTATAAGTATAATTGATTATAATTAATGTTGATAACATATTTGAGACATATTGTATTTTAATACAAAGCTTTACTGTTGGCAACAATTTACAATATTTTTCTTACTTTACTTTTAATGTCACCCTACTGTCAAGCCTACTCACGTGACAGAGATTTTTTTAAACATAGTTTTTGCAATAGGCTACATGAACATTTTCATGATATTATATTTGACCAGTGTTGTATAGTAACGAAGTAATAATACTTCACTACTGTACTTAAGTACATTTTGGGAGACTTTGTACTTTACTTGAGTTTAAAAAAAAAAGATAACTTTTACTTCACTACATTTCCGAATTTAATTGCATACTTTTACTCCGATACATTTTCAATGTGCCGTTTAGATGCGTGAAAAGTCCCTCAGTCGTCCAGGTAGAATCCATGATCAAAGGAGAAGTTCAATTTGTCAACTGGACAAAGTTTGTTTGGTTGAAAACGTTTCGCCGCTCATCCGAGAGGCTTCGTCAGCTCTGGTTATGGTTGTAGGACGCGCCTCCCGGCAGCTAGATATAAGCAGGGTCTAACCAGTACAATAACCAGAGCTGACGAAGCCTCTCGGATGAGCGGCGAAACGTTTTCAACCAAACAAACTTTGTCCAGTTGACAAATTGAACTTCTCCTTTGATCAATGTGCCGTTTAGTTACTCGTTACAAAAAAACCCTCTACTGACTGCAAGGGGCTCGTTCCCTACTTGCGCATGACAATCAGCCTACACCTGTTGGTTTTATGCAGCTAGTTTAATCAATCAACATCCCCACACAACCCAGATGTTTTAAAACAAGAACATTTACTACACGTCATTAGTGCTACCGTACCATAATTATTCAATTACAGATAACATATTTTGTGCCTGCATTTACTTGCTCATAGGATGGCGTTTCATGGATATCACCAAACCCAATATCTTCGACAGTGCTCCATATGACACAAAACTACCATGGGTGAGCCCAACATGGTGTTTTACAGTAGAATTAAGGGCCCAATTGCAAAAAATCCTCTTCCTCCAAAAACACTCCTTCAATGGTGTTATGTATGCCTTATTTTCAGCACTGTTATTTAAAAAAAAAAAAAAGGTTGGGGGGCGAACATTAAAAAATATTAAATTCAGACTGCCTTTGCTTGATACTTTTACTTGTACTTTTAATTACACTACTTGAGTACATTTATTTTTACATTACTTGTCATACTTAAGTACAAGAAGTTGCAGATACTTTAAGACTTTTACTCAAGTAACATTTCAGTCAGTGACTTCGACTTTTACCAGAGTCATTTTTGGGAGAGGTACCTATACTTTTACTTGAGTTTGATTTTCCACTACTTTATACAACACTGTATTTGACAGAGATGGCAAATTTATGAGTTTTCGCGCTGGATATTTGTGTCCACAAGAGGGCGCACACAGCACATAGGGGTGTGTTGGCCAGTGTTACAACTTTTTTTTTTTTTTTGCCAGTGTTAAAACAAAGAACGTGATTCATCAGAGCAATTACGTCATAGACCTTTACTTCATTCATCAGCAACTTATTTTACATAACTGACTGATTCAGTTTTCCTTTTTTTTTTTTACGTTTCGTCAACAGTGCAGAAGTTGACAGTGACTTGTCCAACCCCACAGGGCCTGTTGGATTCTTTAGGACTGAAGGACCAGCCTCAATAGGACCATAGTATAGGACCGTAGCCATGACATATTTACTGTAGACATTTCAGATTATTACTATTTTAGGATACCAGACAGGTGATTTTAACAAAGTCAACATAAGATTTAATTTATTCATTTATTATTTTTTTTTATTTTTTTGTATAAGATCATTTAATGTGGAAAAAAAAAAACATAAAACAACAGAATGGAACATATGATCAAATAAAATTGCAGTTGCAGTTAATGTAACACAGGGTAATAATAGGGCCAAGGTCTGTGAGATAAGTCAGTACATTTTCCAGTTGCATCAAATAATATTTCTTTATTGCTTTGGGCAATCATTTATATGGAATTTGACTACTATTGAACACTTTGAAAACTTTGAACTACTAGTCTTTAAAGGAAAAGTAACATTTTTACAATCTGGACCTTATTTCGGTGATAAAACAATGTCATTTACTCGCCCATTGTACTTTGGTGTCATTTGGAGTACTTACGGAGATTTTGGAGTTTAACGTGAGTGGTCGCGGCAGGCTGTTGCAGTCACCAAATAACACAAACTTGAGCACTTTTCAAATGACACCAAAGTACAATGGGTGAGTAAATGACGTTGTTTCATCACCAAAATAAGGTCCAGATTGTAAAAACGTTACTTTTCCTTTAAAGTAAGGCACGCTATTTTTTAGAATGAGTATGAATCACATATAACAGATGTAGGTGCAAAAATATTACAGTGGCTCTTATTATTGCATTGACAACGCGTCATTACAAACATTGTGATCAGCATGTCATATACAGTGAGGAAAATAGGTATTTGAACACCCTGCGATTTTGCAAGTTTTCACACTTAGAAATCATGGAGGGATCTGAAATTTTCATCGTAGATACATGTCCACTGTGAGAGACGTAATCTTAAAAAAAAAATCCACAAATCACAGTGTATGATTTTTTAAATTAGAAGCACCTGTTTGAGGTTTGAGGGGGGGCGGCAGTAGCTCAGTTGGTAGAGCGCTTGCCTAGTGATCCAGGGGTTGGCAGTTCGAATCCCGCTCTTGACGGCTCACGTCACAAGGCCTGTTGTGACGTGAGCCGTCCTCCTGTGGACCCACCACCTGCGGGAGGATTCATGAGGGCTGGTGCATTGTGTTCTGGGCAGTGGAACACTGCTTGGACTGCTGCCCCCGTGACCCAGAGAATGGAAAAAGCGGAAGAAGATGAATGAATGAATGAATGTTTGAGGTGGTTAGCTGCATAAAAACACCTGTCCACCCCATACAATCAGTAAGACTCCAACTACTAACATGGCCAAGACCAAAGAGCTGTCCAGAGTCACCAGAGACAAAATTGTAGACCTCCACAAGGCTGGAAAGGGTTATGGGGCAATTGCCAAGCAGCTTGGTGAAAAAAGGAAGAGCAATGGAAGAAGCTAAACATGACTATCAATCTCCTTCGGACTGGGGCTCCATGCGAGATCTCACCTTGTGGGGTCTAAATGATCCTAAGAAAGCCAAGAACTACACAGGAGGAGCTGGTCAATGACCTGAAAAGAGCTGGGACCACCGTTTCCAAGGTTACTGTTGGTAATACACTAAGACGTCATGGTTTAAAATCATGCATGGCAAGGAAGGTTCCCCTGCTTAAACCAGCACATGTCCAGGCCCGTCTTAAGTTTGCCAATGACCATTTGGATGATCCAGAGGAGTCATGGGAGAAAGTCAGGTGGTCAGATGAGACCAAAATAGAACTTTCTGGTCTTAATTCCATTCGCTGTGTTTGGAGGAAGAAGAATGATGAGTACCATTCCAAGAACACCATCGCTACTGTGAGGCATGGGGGTGGTAGCATCATGCTTTGGAGGTGTTTTTCTGCACATGGGACTGGACGACTGCAGTGTATTAAGGAGAGGATGACCGGGGCCATGTATTGCGAGATTTTGGGGAACAACCTCCTTCCCTCAGTGAGAGCATTGAAGATAACCCGACAATGACCCGAAGCAGGATAACCAGGAGTGGCTCCGTGAGAAGCATATCAAGGTTCTGGAGTGGCCTATCCAGTTTCCAGACCTAAACCCAATAGAAAATCTTTGGAGGGAGCTCAAACTCCGTGTTTCTCAGCGACAGCCCAGAAACCTGACTGATCTTGAGAAGATCTGTGTGGAGGAGTGGGCCAAAATCCCTCCTGCAGTGTGTGCAAACCTGGTGAAAAACTACAGGAAACATTTGACCTCTGTAACTTCAAACAAAGGCTACTGTACCAAATATTAACATTGATTTTCTCAGGTGTTCAAATACTTATTTGCGGCAGTATCATACAAATAAATTGTTAAAAAATCATACACTGTGTTTTCTGGATTTTGTCTCTCACAGTGGACATGCACCTACGACGAAAATTTCAGACTCCTCCATGATTTCTAAGTGAGAGAACGTGCAAAATCGCAGGGTGTTCAAATACTTATTTTCCTCACTGTAAATGAAATGTACAGCAGGTTTTATACAAAAAGAGCTTGTTTTTCTTCTGCTGATGGAGAGACTACTCATTTCGACCGATGTCCTTATACAAGACAAACGAGACAAACATAGCTGCAATCTGAAAAAAACAAAGGCAAAAAATAGTACAGGCTACAAATGTACGAAAGAACACACAAATTAGTGGGGATGGGACGAGACAGAATTCCTACAAGATGAGACGAAAGACGAGATTGTGTCCATGAGATCGAGACAAAATAAGATTTTGACACAATTTATAATAGCTAAATTGTGTAATTCAGTTCACAATTTTGGCTTTTACAACTTGTTTATTTGTTGGTTATTTTTGCTGTCATTCTAGCACTGTCTTTTGGAACTACAGCTTCTCAAAATGTTCAAACCAAACGCAAAGATATAAGGAGAATAAAATCTTACGAGATAATCTTGTGACAATTAGTCCCATTCCTACAAATTAGTAATAATAGTAGATATCTGAATTAAGGTTAAAAATGTAATTGTAACCTGTTTTTAAGGAAAATTAACTTTTTTTTTACAATCTGAGCCTTCTTTCGGCAATAAAACAAGTAGTTTTACTCACCCATAGCAGTTTGGTGTCAATTGGAGTGGTATCGCAGAACTTATGTTGAGCCGTTCTGTTCTACTAATGATCCCGTATCCGTTAACATGGTGCTCGTATCATATGCTCGGGGCATTACTTTGCGCTCTCCAAATAACACAAACTTTAGCACTTTTCAAATCACAGAAGATCGCTGTGTCAGGGTAGACTTTTAGTGGATTCCAAAACGGCCTGAAACCCGATATCCAGCTATAGTTTCATTTGATGACGTCATCAGAGAGGACAGTGCGCATGCGTGAACTCAGCTGTTTTGTAAACACCGCTAGTCCGAAAGAAGCTAACACCGCTCTGAACTTTACTTTTCTGTTGCGATATCGGGTTTCAGGCTGTTTTGGAATCCACTAAAAGTCTACCCTGACACAGCGATCTTCTGTGATTTGAAAAGTGCTAAAGTTTGTGTTATTTGGACAATGCAAATCAGTGCCCCGAGCACTCACGCTAACGGATACGGGATCATTAGTAGAACAGAACGGCTCAACATAAGTTCTGCGATACCGCTCCAATTGACACCAAACTGCTATGGGTGAGTAAAACTACTTGTTTTATTGCCGAAAGAAGGCTCAGATTGTAAAAAACGTTAATTTCCCTTTAAGTAGTTTACATTAAAGAGCACTTTCACATTTTACTATACAAATTGTTTCTTGATATTTGTACCTCTAATGTAGCAATTCCCAGGGCCACGCCAGCAACAACCCCTGTGTTCGCTTTTACAAAGTTTACCAGCCTTTGGAAACACCCAGGGATCACCTGTACGGGACAGAATAAAGAGATCTTATGCCATTGTGTCAAACTGATCATTATTATACAGTTATTGTAATACACACCGATTCAGCTGCTTCCGCCGGAGAGCACACACCATCCCCCACTTGAGTTAAGTTGCAGCAGGTGAATGGGTATTTGAGAAATGTTGTGACAAAAGGGGAGGCAGTAAAATCAGAATAGTTCTTAAAACCACAGCACTTGAACTAAAGAAGAACAAATGTTATTTAAAAGTTTGGGGAATGTAAAACACAGTATAATCCAAAATAATCCAAATTACTTACCTGGAACATTGTGGCATTCCAGAGTTCTGTAATTTGATCATCTGATCCATATTTGGCCTCAATGTCGCTCCTCACTTCATCCTCAAGACTATCAACGAGCGTTTCAGCCTGAAAATCGACATTGAGAATAAGATTACTCCATTGTGTTTTTGTTTGTTTTTTGTTTGTTTTGTTTTGTTTTGGAAGAGTCTCTCACCACATCTTCAGAGACCAGCAGCACGATCGCTCCTGCCACCTCGATGATGAAGATGACCAGCACGATACCGAAGAACTAAAAGAAAAAAGAATTTAAAAATCAATCAATCTGCAGTGATATAATGCCAGTTGTGGTTAATGTACACATTAGCAAACAGTCAAAAAGGTTTAAGATAGTCTGAACTAAATAAACTAAATAAAATGTGGAGAACACTCTTGTGCTTCGAAAAGTGTGGCTACAAATCTACAAAACATTTATTAAGATCTTTGAAAGTCTATGGGCTTTGCGAGATAACTAAGTGAACTTTCAGGGTTTTTTTTTTTACATAATAATATTTAATTAACAAACACTAATAATGGATAAGAACAGTTAAATCAGTTAAATTTACTTGTTTGGCTTTTTAATTAAATCCAAATCCACTTTATTTATATAGCACATTTTATAAACAAACAACAGATTCCCCAAAAAAAGTGCTGCACAGAAGTTGACGTGTAAATTAAAGATTCTCTAGTCAGCTCCACCAGTTGTTATTAATAAAAAAGTCAAACCAGATAAGACACAATAAACCACAATAAATATTCATTAATAAGAGAAAATAAGTAAATAAAAGTAACAGATAATTAAACAAATAGTTACTGATTCAAAGTGTTTTTGGAAGAATAATTGTATATAGGCCAAGCTTTTTCTCCCTAAGATCTACTAATACTGAGATGATAATCGTTAAACTAGTCGCACATATAGGATACAGTATTAAATAAAATTCCCCACAGGAATTATGTTTATTATTAAGGAATTATGTAAGACAAAACATCTCGGCCTTCGACTCCCTTCCTGCAGAAAACCCTCTGTTCAAGATTCTATTGAGCCCGCCAGAAGCTAAGAATATAATCTCATCATTAGTTAAATATTTTTTACATAGTATTGCTCAACTTGCAATGACAATTAAACAAAAATGTGAGGAGAATCTTAAACGAAAAGTAACGTTTTTTTTTACAATCTGAGCCTTCTTTCGGCAATAAAACAAGTAGTTTTACTCACCCATAGCAGTTTGGTGTCAATTGGAGTGGTATCGCAGAAGTTATGTTGGAGCCGTTCTGTTCTACTAATGATCCCGTATCCGTTAGCGTTAGTGCCCCGAGTGCTCGGGGCACTGCTTTGCGCTCTCCAAATAACACAAACTTTAGCACTTTTCAAATCACAGAAGATCGCTGTGTCAGGGTAGACTTTTAGTAGATTCCAAAACGGCCTGAAACCCGATATCGCAACAGAAAAGTAAAGTTCAGAGCGGTGTTAGCTTCTTTCGGACTAGCGGTGTTTACAAAACAGCTGAGTTCACGCATGCGCACTGTCCTCTCTGATGACGTCATCAAATGAAACTATAGCTGGATATTGGGTTTCAGGCCGTTTTGGAATCCACTAAAAGTCTACCCTGACACAGTGATCTTCTGTGATTTGAAAAGTGCTAAAGTTTGTGTTATTTGGAGAGCGCAAAGTAATGCCCCGAGCACTCACGCTAACGGATACGGGATCATTAGTAGAACAGAACGGCTCCAACATAACTTCTGCGATACCACTCCAACTGACACCAAACTGCTATGGGTGAGTAAAACTACTTGTTTTATTGCCGAAAGAAGGCTCAGATTGTAAAAAAAAACGTTACTTTTCCTTTAATGTTAAAATCAAAGATGACATATGAAAATGAGCGTTAAGTGGTCTTCATAAATGTTCTGTTAATGCCAGATTGCAGCTGATACAATTTAAAGTCGTACAAAGGCTGCACTATTCAAAAGTAAAAGTTTTGTAAAGTTAAATCAATTTTTTCCTCAAACATCACCTCTCTGTGATAGATGCAAGAAAATTAACAGTACGCTCGCACACCAATTCTGGTTTTCCCCAAAGCTTCAAGGTTTCTGGTGTTCAATATTTAAATGGTATTCCCGTGCACTTAAGGTAACTATAGACCCTGATCCTGAAGCCGCTCTTTTTGGCTTCTTTAGCACTTTGGAAAACATGGGTCATGCTGTCAATACAATAAATAGTGACTTACGGCGTGGTGATAGCTAAGAAATGCATTTTGAAATTGTGGAAATCTGATTCTCCACCTAAATTTCAAGCCTGGCTCAGGGAATTAATGGGAGTGCTGCATATTGAGAGATTGAGATATGAGGTGTCGGGCAGTCCTCAAAAATGACAGAAGGTATGGAAACTCATTTTTAGAGCATTTGAATTTGTAGTGGACCCCTGAAAAAGAATACAATAATGTTGTCAAATGATATAACTGTAGACATTTATACTCTGTACTTTTTTGTATACATAAACCCTATTGTGTGTTAGTGTGCGGTTTAAATAAAATTGCCCATGTATTAGTGCACTAAGTTTGGCATCTAAAGCATACCCTTCCAATGATAATAAACATGTAAACAAATGTAGGCTCTCAGTAGAATTACAGTACACAAAGTATACAACTTTAATGAGTACAATCTGAGTACCCATGTATCAGTAAGTAAGCCAAACACTGTATACCGCTGCATCTTGTGGTAGACGTCACACTCACCGTGAGCAGCATGCAGGGGCTCTCCTTCACAGCTCCACAACAGCCCAGGAACCCGATGACCAGCAGGACAACTCCCACGCCGACGAGCAGGTAACCGATATTAGTGAGCTGGTCTAGTGCAGCAGGTGCGCCTTTTATGTTCCCCAGTATGGACATCAGAGAGCCACTGTCCACGGACACCCAAATGCCCACCCCTGCGGTGGCGATACCTGCCAACTACATAAACACACATCACATAGAAACAACTCACTGCTTTAGACATCACAGCATAAAATAGTTCTAAAATGAGACTATTTAATAAGATGTTATATTAGTTTGGATAAATATGGTCAAAGATAGTTCTCAAAACATAGCGTGGGTCAACTGGATTTTCCTCTTTGATATAACATAATATAATAGGTTGTGTTCACTTTGACTTTGAAGAATTTAATGCGATAATTTCATATGGAGAGACTCTGCGGGAGTAATATCAAAATTTATGATCCACAAATGTTGAACCTTATCATTATTTGCTAGAGATTAGGTCCACAAACTTGTAAGACACAACTTATGGCTTGTAGTTCTTTTAATTTATTAAAACTTTAGGACTGAATAATGGTGCAAGATTTTTGAAGTTTCTGTGAAAAATAAATAAATAAATAAATAAATAAATGTTTTATTTTTTATGTTGGCAGGGAAGATGTCGAACTTTGTGCCATTTTTTGTTTCATATGAATAGCCCTGGTAATTTGACAGATTAAACAACCTCACTAATCTGCAGTCTGACCATTAAACTGCAAATTCCAGCCTATATGTTTTTGAACATTTAACAGGCATTAGTATAAAGAAGTTAATAATTGTACTTACAAAGATGAGTCCATTGAAAATGAACATCATAGTCTTGAGTAAGCTTGTAACACACATCTTGGCGCAGTATATTTAGGCTCTGAAAAACAAAAATTATGTATGAAGCAAGAAGCAAAAGCAGTTTTCAGAGAGAATAATTTGCCTATGAGGAAACCCCGGGGTCTTTATAGCGCACAAATGCACCAACATGGTCAGATGGCCTTTGTTTAAGTTAAGTAGTTTGAGGAGAGCAGAGGGGCCCAATGTATTTGACTTTTTGACGTCAGTTAAGACGAAGAAGACACTAAACCTGGAATAATATTTCAATATTCACAATATTTCAATATTTCAATATTCACAAGAATATTTCAATATTCTTGTGAAAAATGTCTCTGTGTGAACAATTTACACTGTAGACTTTGACTATATTTGTATGTTTCTGTAAAAAAAAAAGTCAAAGTCATTTCATAATAATTCTTATCCAGTTGGTAGTCTGTCAGTAGCTGGAAAACTCATAAACCTACAGTCTTTTACAACTGTATATCAGGAATGAGCTCACTATATTACTTACAGTTGACTTCACACCCAAATTCACAATACAAATACTATTTGGTGGTTTAAAACTAAGCAGCATCACCACATTTTCACACAAATTCATAGAAACAGAAGTCTTCAACGGAAACTTTAATTTCTGTTTCTTTCTGTTGAAGCTAAGTTTAAGTACTGAACAAAACTAAAGCCGTTAATAGATACAGATTGTTCTTCTTTGCTGAGGGTAAAAGTAGTTAAAGATCGTTTCATTTTTTTCCACAATTTAACAAGTTTCTTTACAAGTATTCATTTTATTTTGAATTTGGTATAATTTGTCACTTGAGTTTAAGACAATCCTGACCGTTTAGAGAAATATTCAAGTCTCATTAATCAGAAGTCTAGTTAATCTAGTTAATGCCATTTTGTTTTATTTTTGACTGTTTTATGGACTGATTTTATTGTATTGCTCTGTGAAGCGTCTTTGAGTGTCATGAAAAGCGCTATATAAATAAAAATTATTATTATTATTATTATTATTATTATTATTATTATTATTATTATTATTATGTGTGTGTGTGTGTGTGTCTTAACAATGCCATTTGGACATGTACATAAATAAGAATAAAAATTGATACCTGCGAAGTGTGTCTGGTGAGGTCAGTCTGGAATCTGTTTCTCAGTCTGTGTCTGTGGCGTTCCTGTAGCGTTTAATCAACCAGGTACTCTCGTTCAGGTACTCTCCAAGCCTTAAGAGGGCACTCCATCCAGTGTAACATTTATCAAAAATCAAAGATCAAGATCAAAGATCAAAGTCAGCTTTATTGTCAATTCTGTGCGGGGTATACAACAATAACAATAAAGCCGACAAAGATCTTTGATCAATGTTACACTGAGCACATACTTAGTAACTTAATTGGTTGGCAATGGGAAATTGCATTGAAACCAACAAAGTTGCTAAATTAGTAACTATGCTTTCAGGGAACTCGCCACACGGAGGAATAGATGTTTTATTTCAGTGACTGCTTAGAGTAAGTTATATACTGACAAAACTAGGCATTGTGTTTTTGTCACGTATCACATCGCACATTAGTTTCTTTCCATTTAAACGTCATTCAAAGTGAAGATGTAAAGAACATTAAGCATCTGTGTTGCTTGTTTGTTTAACACATTAATGCAGCAAATTCAAGCAGCAGTAAGTAAGATGGTATAAGAATACATTTGAGTTTGGTCACTGTTCTCCATATGTCTTTCTTTCACTGTAGTTCCATTGTTCAACACTGCCCAGCGGTCAGAAGCTGCTTTTACAAAGATGCCAGGCACACTGCTCCACTGCCCCTTCTGTCCACAGTACAAAGGTGACTATGCCAGGGTGGAAACCCACATGCAAAGCCATCTAAAAACTGTTGTATGTCATGGAGGTATGTTTTAGATTGACCGATAAGCCTTTGTTGTTAGGGACGGGTACATACACATAAAATCATGTTTACACACTATAAGCAAAACGCATGCATACACAGAGAAGTACTCAAGTAATGCACAGTCCACAATCTGCATCACAATCACAAGTGTTCTTCTATTGCACACTGCCTCATTACCTCATGTACTGCACACAGCCTACAACATACTGCATACCCTATATCATGGCCTTCCTTTAAATATTGTCCCATCAGTACAGTAAATTAATTAATTAATGCAGACACTCACAAACACACACACACACCACATATCCCTCCACCAATTAGGCGTCATAAGATTCTCCCCGTCTATGTTATACAAGTGTTTCCAAACCAGGGGTACGCGAGCACACTGCAGGGGGTACTCGGCAGTGTCACTGCCAGGCGCAGGGGGAGATTTTTTAGACTTTTTAAAATTCTGATTTGAGTAAATTTGAGTTAAAGTTATTAGTTATTATGAGTTATTAGTTGGCGGTACAGTGGCTGAGTGGCTAGCACTCATGCTTCACAGCAAGAAGGTTCCGGGTTCGATCCTCAGGTCGCCCAGGCCTTTTTGTGTGTGTTGTGTGGAGTTTGCATGGTCTGGGTTTGATCCCCGGGTCGCCCGAGCCTTTCTGTGTGGAGTTAATGCCTGAGAATTAAATTTTCAAATTAAGGAGATAAAATAAAATGATTTTCATTTAATAATCTGTTGTGTCACGTTCTACTTTAGGAGAATTATCAACACGTATGAGTGAGGGGGTACTCGAGGTATGACAAAAAGTCTCAGGGGGTACACAAGACAAAAGAGGTTGGGAAACACTGTTATACAAAATCCACAAATCTGCATCACTTAATTATAAGCCCATAAAGTTATAAAGAGTTTATTCTATATAGCACACTAACTCATGTATTGTACACAGCCTGCCACGTATATTTGCACTGTGCCTTATGTTTTTCCCTTTTTTTCTTGTATGTGTGTACTGATGTGTGTTATTCTTCAAATAAGAGAAATGTGACTCAAACATGTTTATTTAAATAAAGTTTAATTATGTTTACTACATGAAATAAATGGTCTTTGCGTCTTTATTGAAAATATCCACATTCAGCCAAGTATTAGTGTGTGTAAATTATGTGAACTATGTGTGAACTATGCTGTCTGATTGTAAATAAATGCTTCTTTCAATTTAAACTAATTTGCTCAATGCCCAGGTGATATTAAAATTAATACTTCAAGTCGGCCATTGTTGGAATATACACAGGAAATATTATGAAATGTCATTGTCAGAAGCAAAGACAGGCCTGGGCCTAATAGATGTTGGCCTGTGACATTCAGTGAAAGGTGTAAGGTTAGCTTTGTGGATCAGTGTATTGTGGAGATTAATTAAAGTCCTGAATGCAAAGCAGTATCTGACCCACAGATTGACAGTTATGCTTCCCCTGCTTATCTGTGACTGATGAAATACCCAGCAGGAATCATAAACTGGCCAAAGGAGGAGATACAGACCACAGACATTAAGACACGAAAGCTCCTGACAATGCATGGATGGTTCCGTCCCAAATCCTGACACTGTACGCGAGCCGAAAGGAAGGAGGCCGAGGACTAGTGAGTGTGGACTGTCAGTTTAACGCGTTAATTAGATAAATTAATTACACTGCAAATTAACGCGTTATAAAAATTAACGCAATTAATTATGAGCAGCAATTCAATGCGCGTGCATTTTAAATTCTGCATGTCCGGGGCCTTTCAACGGCAAGTTTATTTATAAAAATTTGACGGAGCAGGTCCGTTCCTAAGCCCGTTGTCCCCGGGGAGAGCATGTGAAGATGCGCGCTCCCATTTCCGTATCTGCTGCACTCTGTACGCCGAACCCTTTTCATGACAACCATAACCTCTCCAGCGTGATCTGCTGTGACTAAGGGTGCTGTGACTACACTTAAAAGCGTCAGTTTTGCCCATCCAAATCGCGCTAAACCTAATCATTCACTCACCCGCGCACACGGCCGCCTTCTCCCTCCTCCCGTGGTGTGAGCTACAGGACATATCCGCACTGGGAGTTTAAATCCTACAGTTTTGCGGGTTCCGGGGGTCATGTGAGCCATGAGTAATTTGCACGAGCAATTATTTGTATTCTCTGTATATTTAAAGCTTTGTATATTATTTATTGATGTTGCATGAAAGCTACTGTACATGCTCACCTTTTGGCACCAGAAATATTCGCCATTTAATAGTGGAATAGTGTAAATGAGCTTTCGAATGAATGTTATGTAATGTGGGAGGAGGAATGGGGGTATATAGGTGCACTCTGCAGGTCTGCCAACAGTCTTGTCTTGGTTACAGTGGAGGTAAAGAGAGGGAGCAAAAGACTGAAAGACTGCAGTATTTTCACTGTAAATATTTTTTCATGCACGTTTGACACCTTTTTTGCACTGTGGGAGAGCACAATAAACCACCTAAAAATGATCAAAATGTGATTAATTAGATACATTAATTACAAATCCTGTAATAAATTTGATAATTTTTTTTAATAGCCTGACAGCACTAATTATATATATATATATATATATATATATATATATATATATATATATATATATATATATATATATATATATATATATATACATACACACACACACAAACTCCAACTTAAGTCTAACCCACAAACATAGTATACAGTAACAGTCAGCATACTGTATTTATAGAGTATTAGATTCACAGTGATGCAGTTGTATCAAAAGACACAAGAGGGCGCCACATCGCAACAAACGCCATATGCAAGTTTGGAAGCCATGCTCACGTCCACTGGCAGCTTTAAAGTAAAAGGGAACTGAGAATAATAATGCGTTCTTTCTTGAGAAAAAATTACTTCTATTTGTAGCTTTCTCCCAATTTATTGTAAACCATTTTATTCTTTTATTCCCTAAACTTAAAGATGTATTGTTAACTTTTCTGCTGGAGGGTCTGTCTAATGCTTTTCTCTATGACGAGGATGAACAAATGGGAGTATGTGTGTCTGAGAGTATGGAGTATGTATGTTTTTTTTTTGCACTGTATATAATGTCCCTTGTCCTCTTCTCCCTAAAGGAATACAGATGGAAATTAGTTTTCAAGCTATAATCTGGTACAAGCATCTCTGCCTTTGGCATTATGTGGCTGTACATTGTCCTGTTAAAATAAATAAAATGAAATTAAATGATGAGATGTTATACCTGTTTGGAATGTTTCACAGTAGGCCATTAAACCTTTCTAACTTCATGAAGACCAAGCCAGACCAAAGTACAGGTGAGATCTGTGGAGGGGTATAGTGAGTTTAATAACTGTATTTTACTTTGCATACATAGCCTGAAGCAAGTGCATTTGAAATATACACATATATGCAAAATCATCAAAAATGTATGAAATTACAAATGTAACAACATTCAATGCTAAATTTCTGATCTCTTATGAGCAACATAGGTAAAAATGTAAGTAATGAGCCATTCAGACAGGCCTACATCTATATTTGTTTTTCATTTACCTTAATCTATAAATACAATATTTTTCTTTCTTTTTTACATTTTTTTCTAGGGATTTTTGAGCTATAAAACCACCTGTGATTGAATAAATGTAAGGTAGAGCTGTTTAATGTCATACTGCGGAACATTCCAAGCAGAGCAATGACACATCTACAGAATTAAGCAGGTGACGGCCCTCCAACCAAGAAGTTACATAGTGCACGTTTAACAAAAGCTAATGTTGTTTATTAATTGTACATGTTTAAATTTGCAAATGTTCATTAAATGAATGTTGATTTTAATTATATTATTATTATTATTATTAATGTACCATACCTTTTTCCTTTTTTTTAATACATTGATATCTCTTTCCACCATTGGAAACAACAAAAACATAAGGCACATGCCCATACTTTGGTGATGCGTTTTAACAGTCACAGTCAGATGTAGTGAAGCATTAAAGCTCCCACCTGTAATTAGATTGGCTAACCTGCTCTTGTTATTCTCAGTATCACCACTAGAGGCTATCTACATTACTGCTGTCTGAGTGAGCGTATGCCAGCTTCAGCCTGTCAGAAGAAGACCAGAGACCACAAGTGAGCCAGAAAAAATACCAGGGGAGGGGAGAGTAAAAGGGGTTTCACAGGTTTCACATCTGCCATCTACTGGTGAAAAACACTCAAATGAACATGCAGATGGCAGGTTTAATGTAGAGAAGCATTCACTGTATTATTTTGGCTATATGTGACGTGCAGTCTTTTGCCTATATTTTCCACAGGTAACCGTCAACATAAGCAGCCCGTCTGAGAGCCCAGATCTGGGTTGAGGTCCGCTGATGTGTTACCGGAATCTCCGTTCACGTTAACATTCATTTTCTCACAGATGACATCCACAAGGCTGTCAAACACCTGCTTCACATGGATGTTGTCTTTGGCGCTTGCTTCGAAGAACAGAAAGCCTGCGAAAGTCAAAAACACAAACGCTCAAAGGGCTGCTGGTGTTAATGATTAAGCAGGAAGGTAATGTTTTTAGAAAGTGATAAAAGAGTGACCTAGCTCTGTGGCCAGCCTCTGTGCGTCCTCTGTGGGGACCTGTCTGTCCTCCTCTAAGTCCAATTTGTTGCCCACCAGTGCGACTTGTGCATTGTCCCATGAGTAGGTCTTAATCTGGGTGGCCCTGGAAACACACAACTAACTTCTTATGTGGTACGGGCACAGGGGGAAAAAAAAAACAAATAAAGGCACAAACTATAATTTGCAGTAACTTTTTTAATTTTAAGACATTGGCCTCAACCTATGACCTTTAGCTATCATTGCATCTAAGGCTGTAGAATATTAAGTCTTTAAACATTTACACATATTTATTTCACTTTTGCGTTTCAACACTATTTCAAACTGTTATAATTATAACCAGGCTCTGCTTTCAAAGCAAACACACACAGCTCTAAAATACACAGAGCTTGAAGACTAAAGGCATTGTCTGCTCACCAGTCCTGCACGGCGTAAAACGAGTCCTGGCTGGTGATGTCATACATGAGCAGGAAGCCCATGGCTCCTCTGTAGTAGGCAGTGGTTATGGTCCGGTAACGCTCCTGCCCCGCGGTGTCCTGTAAAACATAAACAACAGTTAAAAATAAAACAGAGATGTGAAAGGCAGTAACACTTAATGAATATTTTGTAACATTTGTACAGATCAAGATAATAACTGGAAACTGGTCTGGGTAATTGTACACCGAATCATTCCTCAAGTATTCAACAGAATAACCTTAGGTCATTATACTGAAGTAAATAGTGGTAATAGATATTTATAATGCTGTTATCTTGGTAGCTAATGGTTAATATAATTTTTAAAGATAAAGGCATTGATCTGCTTGGACTGCTGCCCCCGCGACCCAGAAATGGAAAAGTGGAAGAAGATGGATGGATGGAAAGATATAGGTTCAATACTGTCCTGTAAAATTCCTCTGATGTTACACACACAGACACAAGTACTTACATGGACCAGAGCTTGGAGTTGTGTACTTAATTAAATAAGGATTCATTGAAGTAGAGACAGAATGCAGTATGTTAACATACATTACAAGCAGTACTAGTGTGTATAGTTCATTAAATACTTAGTAACATATAATATATATGTTAAAGTGTGAGATCTGTACAAGCACAGAGAGCTAACAGTGTGAAGAATCCATTCGCTGTTAAGATGTATGAGTTTCATCTGGGCTCAGTACAGTGGATTTGCCTCCAGCCTTCCCCTCACTTTCAGTAATAGATCTGTAGTGAGCGTCAGCCTGCGCAGTAAGCACATTTAGCCCAGCAGCTTAAAACCATGCATCTTTCATGAAGTCTGCCGTCTGGGGACCATGTAAAACATCAACTGTCATTAACTGTAGAGCAGGAGAAATGAGTTTGTGCTCGGTCCTCGACAGGCAGCAGAGTGCAAGAGGGCACACCAGGATGAGTGAGCAGCTTTGTGTAATCATGATTTAACAAAGTGCTTTGAAATACAGCGCCTAGAGGGATGCTAAGGGAAATACCTGTGTCTGGTAAATGAGGTGTTAAGGAGTTGGGAAGTACATCATTCTGTTTAAATATGCTGTTTGGGAGAGGTTTGCTTTTAATTTGCCTCACATTATTTAATATCATTCAGTGACACTAAATATTACACATGTAAAAATTCTACACTACCAGTCAAAAGTTTGGACTCATCGTCTTAGTCTATGTTTTTTATTTCTTTTTTCTTACTACATTTTACATTTTAGATACATATAGAAGACATCAAATATATGCAGCGGGATATATGGAATTATTTAGTCAATGAAAAAAGTTTAGTTTAGTCTTTATTTGAAGGGACAATGCAACATTAAGCTAATGAAAACATAGATGTTCCCCACAAGGTTATACCTACCTAGTTTCCACCTGCACTCCCTGATTTAGAAATACAATTAGAAATACAATTCAATTAGTAAACAATAAGAACAATTGAAACTTTCCACTCTCAGACACACACACGCACGCACACACACACCCACACACGTGCGCGCACACACATACACACCATGTCACACATTAAAAATCTCGCAATACATGGCCCCGGTCATCCTCTCCTTAATACAGTGCAGTCGTACAGTCCCATGTGCAGAAAAACACCCCCAAAGCATGATGCTACCACCTCCATGCTTCACAGTAGGGATGGTGTTCTTGGGATGGTACTCATCCTGTCAATCTTCCTCGGACTGGAGCTCCATGCGAGATCTCACCTTGTGGGGTCTCAATGATCCTAAGAAAGGTGAGGAATCAGCCAAGAACTACACGGGAAGAAGAAGAAGAAGACAGACTTTATTCATCCCCGTAGGGAAATTATTTCTCTGCATTTGACCCATCCTTCACGAGCAGTGGGCAGCTCGTCTTTCAGGCGCCCGGGGACCCATCTCCATGATCTTATTGCTCGGCTTGGTCAGGACCTAAGCTGGAGGATTTTACCTGGAACATGTTTTGGGTTGATGGGGGAAACCGGAGTACCCGGAGGAAACCCATCCAGACACGGGGAGAACATGCAAACTCCACACAGAAAGGCTCGGGCGACCCGGGGATTGAAACCAGACCATGCATGCACAGAACACACACAGAAAGGCCTGGGCGACCCAGGGATCGAACCCGGAACCCTCTTGCTGTGAAGCATGAGTGCTAGCCACTCAGCTACTCAGGGAGGAGCTGGTCAATGACCTGAAAAGAGCTGAGACCACCGTTTCCAAGGTTACTGTTGGTAATACACTAAGACGTCATGGTTTAAAATCACGCATGGCACGGAAGGTTCCCCTGCTTAAACCAGCATATGTCAGGCCCGTCTTAAAGATCCCATGACATGGTACTTCTTGATGCTTTTATATGGCGCCTTAATAGCTCCCCAACACTGCAAACTAATCCCTCTTCAAAATCAAGACTCAGTGCATGAGGAAGCCTCCTGAACACAGCCAGAGCCAAAAACATCCCTCTCAAACACTCCATTCTGGGCGTTGTTGCTTGAATGTAAATGAGGAGGACAGAGACAGGACAGAGCAGCGGGAGGGGGGGAAGCAAGCAAACTCTCCGCTCCCTCCTCTTCAGCGGCGCGATGCGCACCGGCCCCACTTCCACGTTTATGCACGAAGGAAGATATGATTTCCATTGAAAAATAAACACATTTCCACAGAAAATAAAATAAAACCACTGCTGTTTCAGAGGTTTGGAGGCTCGGATAAAGGACATCCGAGCCTGGAAACACTCTCACGTGTCTCCAGGCAAATTAAAAAACGCATCTCGCATTGCGTTGCCCGTTTGCGGTCCAAACTCTCTGGCCGTGAAATACAGAGAAATGGGTAGACATACAGAGGGGGGGTGGAACTGCATTTGCATTTTTTCTTGAATGTGACATCAGAAACTTCCCTTGTTCAGAATTGCCCGTTTGGGCTGTCTTTTTTTCAAACGCGGAAGAGGATCACAAATGCTCAGTTTACACATATCGCAACTTTTAGCCATGGGGGGGCTAAACAGGGTAGGGGAGCTCACATTAACGTTCAAAAACCTCAGAAAGTGAAACTTTCATGCCATGGGACCTTTAAGTTTGCCAATGACCATTTGGATGATCCAGAGGAGTCATGGGAGAAAGTCAGGTGGTCAGATGAGACCAAAATAGAATTGGTCTTAATTCCACTCGTCGTGTTTGGAGGAAGAAGAATGATGAGTACCATTCCAAGAACACCATCGCTACTGTGAAGCATGGGGGTGGTAGCATCATGCTTTGGAGGTGTTTTTCTGCACATGGGACTAGATGACTGCACTGTATTAAGGAGAGGATGACCAGGGCCATGTATTGCGAGATTTTGGAGAACAAACTCCTTCCCTCAGTGAGAGCAAGATGGGTCGTGGCTGGGTCTTCCAACATGACAATGACCTGAAGCACACAGCCAGGATAACCAGGAGTGGCTCCGTGAGAAGCATATCAAGGTTCTGGAGTGGCCTAGCCAGTCTCCAGAGCTAAAACCAATAGAAAATCTTTGGAGGGAGCTCAAACTCAGTGTTTCTCAGTGACAGCCCAGAAACCTGACTGATCTAGAGAAGATCTGTGTGGAGGAGTGGGCCAAAATCCCTCCTGCAGTGTGTGCAAACCTGGTGAAAAACTACAGGAAACATTTGACCTCTGTAATTGCAAATAAAGGCTACTGTACCAAATATTAACATTGATTTTCTGAGGTGTTCAAATACTTATTTGCAGCAGTTTCATACAAATAAATTGTTTTAAAAAATCATACACTGTGATTTCTGGATTAAAAAAAAAAATTTTTTTGATTATGTCTCTCACAGTGGACATGCACCTATGATGAAAATTTCAGACCCCTCAGATTTCAGATTTCTTAGAAAATTAGAACATTTTGAAAATTAGAAAATCTCCCACTTATAAAATTTCAGATTTCTAAGTGGGAGAACTTGCAAAATTGCAGGGTGTTCAAATACTTATTTTCCTCACTGTACATACTAACCTACCATTTCTACAGTTAAAAAAGCAAAGGGTGGCTAATTGAGGGTTTGGTTATAAAATATAAAACAATATATGTAGTAGTTTTATTTAATTGTTTTGTTTCTTAGCTACATAATCCCATATATCGTGCTTCATATATTTGATGTCTTCTGTATAAATAAAATGTTGAATATAGAAAAACAGAACCACTGAATGAGATGGTGTATCCAAAATTCTGACTATATATATATATTTTTTACTTGTACATTATACATTTACATTTGACACCAGTCTCTTGTTACTTTTGCTACTTATTTTGAATTTATTATTACCATCTGCATTGTTGCTCTTTGTCATTACATTGTGATATGTGAGCTATTGTGTACAAATAATTTCTCTTGTGGATCAATAAAGTTAAAGTAATATTTTGAGGGGAATTAAAACATCATTTTAATGTTTTATTCTGTACACAATCGAAACACTAAATCAAGTATAATATAAGTTCAGTCTTATAAACTCTCTATAAACCAGTTCCCCAGCCTTTTTGCTTGCTTCCTGACTCTTGGACTGAGCAAACATCCTTCTCTGAGTCAACTAAGCCTGTGTCTCCTCCCCGTTTTCCAGTTGTAAAATTAAGATAATGTTCTTCGAATGGCCTACAACAATCAAAGTAAAGTGGTTTTCAGCATACCCCCTATTTCAAGTGCACTGTCAATAACTCCACTGAAATCATGTTATTCCTTCCTCTTACCCAGATCTGTAGTTTGACCTTCTTGTCTTTTCGGTAGATGGTCTTGACTTTGAAGTCGATGCCCACAGTGCTGACAAAAGCTGGGGTAAATGAGTCATCAGCGTATCGGAAAAGGAAGGCAGTTTTGCCCACGCTACTGTTACCGATGATCAACAGTTTAAACATGTAATCAAAATTTTGGTCCGCAGCATCCCTCTGCTCCTGGATCTGTGGTGCTGGCTCCTGGGCCAACGCCATCTGTGCAGACAAAAAAAAAAAAGGCCAAATTACAAAACAACAAATGTTTAGTGAGTGGAAATGTTTTTGGATTTAGTGAAAAATAAATTAATTAAAAACACATATGATTTTGAAGTTTTCGGTTAGGGGTCCATCACCTACTTGTTTTCATGGATATGTCATTGCTCTACTTTGAATGTTCCGTAATATGACATTAAACAGATCTACCTTACTTTTATTCAATTACGAATGGCTTTATTGGGCAAATGTACGTATAAAAACAGCCATTCTGCCTGTGAGTTGGGTTGTGTCTGCAGAAATCTGGCCAGTAACTTGGCCTTGTTTGGTCTTCATGATGACAGAGGTTTCAGTCTGTGAATAATAAAATCAGCCCAGTTTATAAAAATAATAATAATAATAATCAAGTGTACGTATACTGACCTCTAGTGGTGAGTATGCTAGGCTGTTTACGCACTAAATTCAAGATTGTTTATTTGTCATATGCAGGATCAACACAAAGTCAACAATGCAATGAAATGCTTAGGATCAGAAGAACCCGTTGAGTCGCTAAGATAGTCGAGAAGTATTTTTTATTTATTTATTGACCTTTATTTAACCAGGAAATGTCCCATTGAGATTAAGAACCTCTTTTTCAAGGGAGTCCTGGCCAAGAGGCAACAGCAAACACAAAACAGTTACATATTTACACAGATAAGACATAAAAGTTTAAAGACATTATAAAAAACAAGTGCAGATTGTGGAATTGATATAAAAGTACGAATGGCATGCAATAAAAATATAAAGGAAAAAGTAATAAAATATATGTAATAAAATATAATAAAATACAAAGGTACAGGATTACATAAGGTGTAAGTAGAGTATTTGTAAATGTCAAAAGCACTGGCTATTGTAGCAGAAGGATGTGCCTTACAAAGGTCAGTTTCTCTGTCTAAAGAAATAGATGAAAGCAAAAGGACCCGATCCTTGTGTTTCAGGATCCAATCTCAAAAATGTATCTATCATCACTAGACATTCAATCCAATTATTTCCCTTGATTTGTAACCAACAGAATATGGGCTACCAACTACTGACCATATAAAAAGATGGACAAAAGCAAACCGAATTAAGCTTAAGTCTTTAGGCTAACAAATAGGGCTGAAACAAGTCAAGATAATTGAAAACAAATTTAAATAATCAAATTATAATACATTATTATATATTATAATATGAAATTAATTTGAGGAGTATTACCACCTGTGAAATACTCTACTTACACCTTATTTAATCCTACCTGTACCTTTGTATTTTATTATATTTTATTACACATTTTTTATTATATTGCTTACTTTTTTTCTTTGTATTGTTATTGCATGCTATTAGTACTTGACTATCTTAACGAGTCAACGGGTTCTTCTGATCCTAAGCATTTCATTTCAATGTTGATCCTTGTGTTGATCCTGCATATGACAAATAAACAATCTTGAATCTTGAATTGCTTCTGGATTGTACAGACTCTGAAACATGCCATGTGCCAAAAGAATTGGTTTTATCACTCATGTAAAGTAGGAATTTTTTAAAAATGTTTTATTTACATTTAGTGCTTCTGATATGAATGAAAATAAAAATAAATAAAAAGCTCAGGAGCCTGAGGTTGTAGCCTATTAAATTATAGACCTATTAGAGGGGGCCAGGCTTGGGGAGTAACGGAATACATGGAACAACATTAAGTAAAAGGATATTTTTTAAAAAGGTAACTGTATTCCGCTACAGTTACAAGGAAAGAAGATGTACTCAGATTACAGGTAGGTCGTTTTCACAGCAGGAAAGTCCGATAGTTCACTTGCTTTGGTCCGGAACAAATTTTTTATTATTTTTTTAATTTTGGTAAGCCTCAGTTTCCCATAATGCTCGACATACGACGGGAGCTCGTTAAGTACAAAAAGCCAACTTGTGTCGGATCGAGTCCGGTCTGCATTCTCACCTCAAACGAACTGCACCAGGATTCGAATGGAACCGTGCCGAGACCGAGCTTTTTGACCGGTCTCAGTTAACTTGTTTGCTCCGGATCGAGATTTTTGGTTTTTATTCACACCAACCCAAAAGGTCCGAATCAAAGGAGCAAACGAATTCTGGTTCGCTTTAAACGAACCAAACACGGCAGGTGTGAATACACCCTTAGTGAAAATGGGGATTATTTAGAGAAGAATACATTTAGCAGGTGGAAATTTTTACATTATTTTTAAAAAACACTTGTGCACTTTCATTGTAGGACTATAAGCTACTGCCCAAATTAGCTTTCCTCAGTTTCTTTTATAATGCACAAAATGTTATTGTTTTCTTGTTGTTATAGGACAGGGGTCTTCAACGTTTTTCAGGCCAGGGACCCCCAAACAGATGGCGAACTGGGCCAGGGACCCCTACTATATATACGGCATAGAATTGTGTTTTATATTAAATTGAGCTTAGTGTCATGTATAAACATTGCTACTCTGTTATGGTACATCCAATACAAGGAAATAATACACAGGTTAATACTGTATTTTACACTATAAAATATAAAATTATATTATTTTAAAGTGAAATCAAAAGATTTCGCGACCCCCCTGCAGTACCTCCGCGACCCCCCTAGGGGCCGCGACCCCCCTGTTGAAGACCTCTGGTATAGGATATTTGGTGTTAAAGTCATCCAAAAGTAATTGTAAGTAATCAAGTTACATGACTTTAATATTATGGTTCTTGGATTACGTGAATGATTGGATTACGTTACTGAATACATATTTTAAGGGGTAACTAGCTGTACCAGAATACATTTCTAAAGTAACTCTCCCAACCCTGGAGGGGGCCATGTGAGGCTTCTGTCCCAGACCCCCAAATTTCTGTGGACGGGCCTGTAGAGCACTGGTAAATAGGAGTGTTCTTCTTAAATGCCCCCGTCCTCCTCACTCATGTTTTACCTCTGTCATTTGCTGAGGATGAATTACAGTCGGTGTCCTACGGTTCCCCGGTATCAGTCACAACCTGCCGCGCGTGGACATTTGTCACGTCGGGCTTATGAGTTGTTGCTGAGCGGTGAGGCGCTGGGCTGCTCCATAAATCTATCCATCTGACCCTTCATTCACTGTCTGACTCCGATTAAACACACACACAATCTCACTTACACAGGCATTCATCTTCCTTTACCTCTCTCGCTTTCACACACGCGCGCACTCATCCATCCACCCACGTTCCTCTCGCGCTCCCCCCCCTCCGCCCCGCTGCATCATAAGCAGGATGGGGCAGGATGGGGCAGGATGGGGCGTTCATTCATCCTCATATCCAGACCCGCCCTTCTCCATCCACACCTCTTCCTTATGCGCATCACAGCCGCCCAGAGACCAGCTCAGCATTACAGCTCACAGGACCGAGCAAAACGCCACAATCCACGCATGCGTCCCCAGGGTTTAAAACGTACCCTATTTCATGCAAGAAAGGGAAATGCATAAAATATGACCGTCCATCGTTACAATCAGTCTCCATAATGCGATATTTCACGACGGTGCAAAGAAACAACAGGTTACTCAGTAGTTGACCAGGAAACGTAAGCATTATTTAGAGCTTTTCTAAGTTGAAAAAGCTTTACACCATTCAAATATTTAGAAACTTTATAACCAATCATACAGAAGTGATCATTTAGACAAATAAAGTGAAAAGCATGCGCATGTCACTGATGAAATACCTGAGAATATGCGTACTGTCTCGCGTCCTGCTCTGGCTGCGCTCGGACTCCCCGCACCTGTTACCACCACCACGCAGTCACTCAGCATAAACATCAGAGAAAACCCTTCCACTACTCCAGACTCATGCAGGAGAAAGAAACAGGGCTGCTTCCGCCGGGGAGCTTCAAAATAATGCACCAAGCAAACAGCAGCAAACAGCAGTAGCAGCAAACAGCAGCCACAATTGCTGCTGCTGCTGTTTGTTTTATTCTTTTTTTGTTTTTATTGAAGATTTTCTTTTTATTATTTTACTTTATTTTTATCTGTGATACACCTGTGGAGAGCCTTTCCCAATTTCATTATGTTTTTACTTGACATAATGACAATAAAGATTATTCTATTCTTTTTTTTTTTTAAAGATCCCATGACATACTTCTTGATGCTTTTATATGGCTCCTTAATGGTTCCCTAATACTGTAAATGAATCCTTCTTCAAAATCAACACTCAGTGCATGAGAAACAGAGATAAGCTGAGAAAGAGTAATTTTTCTCACTCTGAACACTCTATAATGGGCGTTGTTGCTTGAATGCAAATGAGGAGAAAAGAGCTGGCCAATAGTAGAGGGTGGGGGCGTGGCCAAACGCTCCGGTCTCGCTCTGAGCCTCAGCTGATCCATTTCCTTGTTTTTGCACGGGGGGAGAGATTTGAAGCGTTCCATTGAAAAATAAACACATTTCCACAGAAAATAAAATTAAACCACTGCTGTTCAAAGGTCCAGAGGCTCAGATAAAGGACTTCCGAGCCTAGAAACACTCGGACGTGCCTCCAGGCAAATAAAAAAACGCATTTCGCATTGCCTAGCGCATTCGCACTCCAAACTCTCTGGGCGTGATTTACAGAGACGCTGAGTACAGACAGACGGGGGTGGAACTGCATTTGCATTTCTTTTTTCGATCTGACGTCAATAAGGTGCCTTGTTCAAAATCGCCCGTTTGAGCTCCGATTTTTTGTAACGCAGAAAAGGATCGCAAATGCTCAGTTTAGACATTTCACAACTTTTAACCATGGGGGGGGGGGGGGGGGGGGGGCTAAACAGGGTAGGGGAGCTCACATTAACGTTCAAAAACCTCAGAAAGTGAAAATTTCATGCCATGGGACCTTTAAAGAGCTATTTTTTTTTGTATTTTTGTGGCATAATCACTCTTTTGAGACCGTGAAGAAGGATTATTTGAAAAAACAGTTAAGTCTCGTAACCAGCAAATATAATCCTATATTTTTTTCAGTTGGGAGTATGGAACTATAGTCTTTAAAACTACGGGTTAAAGGTGCGCTGTGTAACTTTTGGTGGAGGGTCTGTCGCAGCTTCTCTCCCTGGAGATGTTGCCTGAAATGTTCTACGGTATGTCTTTACACTTATTTGTGACTGGCCAACGCAAAAACAGACACAAGTCGTCCCGGAGTTTTGAGTTATTCACAGATTCTGAAAGTGTAGATTCTACGCTTTCCAACGATGCCTTACACATGGAAATCTGAGAACATTTGAGGAATTTGTGGCCATTTGAAAGCAGCATATCTGAAAACAACGAGCTGAGAAAAGCTTCTCTAAAGATTCTCTAACTCCAGGCCTTCAGAGCTCATTTGCATGACATTAACCTAAGCCCTTCCCCTGCAAATCATCACTGTGGTGTGGTGTTTCAGGGCAGGTCAGAATTAGAAGGTACTTTGTTAAAATGGAAATGCTTTTATAACAAAAAACTCCATATAATCATTCAATAATTCAATAATACACAGGATAATATATTAAGTCAAAGTCTCCTGTATTGTCAGTTTAATACAATACAATATGAAATGTATTATACTGGTTTAGTTTGATTAAATACTGGTTTAGTTCTGGTTTAGTCCTGTTTTAGTCCTGGTTTAGTCCTGTACACACACGTATACACACACTCTGGATGTTTTCTGTTCATGTTAATCACTTCACGTTCATGTTTCATCTCATCTTTCATATCTCCCTTTGATGCAGAAATAATATGACCACACGAAAGCTGAAGTATTTAAACATGTCCTAAAGTCTGTAGTGTCAAAGTTTAGAAGCACTTTACTCACCCCATAAGATTATGTGCGTATCCACAGTCTTTTGGCAGCTAAAGTCAGACCCTCCAGGAATTCGCGATGTTGCGATTTGCAACTTCAACGCAACTTCAGCCAATCCCCGTGAATTCAGGGCGGTGTTGCAATTTTGATCAATCACCGCAACTTTCCCGCAATTTTGACCAATTTTGACCAATCTTCGGCGACGAATTGAGCTCACGTCGACTAACATCCTTCTGCCTTACTTCCGTGTGACGAAATGAAACTGCGGCTGTGTCCCCAGTTCGGAGCATGGTTTGAAGGGGGCTCAGACTGCAGTCAAGGCGGTGCACACTTGCTCAGCCCTGAGTGCACTCCGCGGGCCGCATGGCCGTCAGCGAAATGCGACAGGTCTTGCAACTATGGGAAGCAGCCGCCGACTCCATTTTCTCCCGTAGAAGAGGTAGCGCGCGGTGCATGCTGCGCGAAGCGTGCTTTTTCACGCGCTTGGTGAACACCCTGATTTCCATGGAAACGACTGCGGTCTTCAGACCACGTGTTAACTGCGCATGGGACAAAAAAGAAATGACGCACATGCCCTTCAAACCACGCTCCGAACTGTGCACTCTGGGAATTGGGACACAGCTTCTAATGGCAAAGAAACATGTCTGCGGCGCCATTTGCCCACAAAAATAACAGCAAAAGACCGGGCGAAACAGTTCCCCTACTAGTAGTAATTTATTTTTGATGTTGGTAAGGTTGTTTTAGGACCATATCTGTGATCTCTGTGTCCTTGTATTATTCTTTGTCAGTAATAACTCAGTATTCAAAATATTACTCAATTTTAATTACAAAAAGGGAAAATCACAACTATTTATCGCAACTTTCACTTCCTCCCGCAACAAAAACCTTAAAAGCAACTTTTTGGAAAAGTTCACGCAAATTCAGGCATTTTAGCCCGCAACAATCACAAAAAATGCCCGCGAAATCCTGGGGGGTCTGTAAAGTATCCGACCGCATTCTGTACTTGAGATCTGGAGAAACGTGCCCGGTGTCAAAGTACCATTTACAGTCCATTTTCACTGTCCTTATTCTCTATATTATTCACAAATATCTCTACGGCGACAGCAGGCAATGCCATAGGGCCAAGTTACATGTCAGATCTGTGGAGAGGCAAGCCCACTCAAAGTCGGTCAAAACCCATGATATTGAGTAAATGTGAGGGGGATGCATTTAATGTCATACCAGGACATTCCAGATAAAGCAATGATATCTCCACGGATACAAGCAGATGTCGGGCCCTCCACCAGAAAGGTTACACAGAGCATTGTTTTGCACATTTGTTTTGTTAAATGTTACATATTTCTAAACTTGTCTTTATTGTTCAAACTGTGCACTTACCCATGGCTAATAGAAAACGCGTGTAACATTCTCATTCACATCCCTCTGGCACAAGCACTTATCACAGCATGAACTTTCAACAAGCCAACACAGAGAATTGTGAGTGATCAATCGTCAAAAGGTGAAAAAGTGTTTTTTTAATAAAAGTTGACAAAACCACTGAAAACACAGAAACCATTAACCTACGAAAAACTATCAAGCTGCATTTCTCTCACTGAAACAATGTTTGTATGGTAAAAATGATAAGACTCCATTTGAGAATCTCATAACCTTTTCCAAATTTTCATTCAAAAATGTAAAAACAGCTGAACAAAAATCAAAGTGATTATTCAAACTGGATTCTTAAAATCCAAAATAATTTGCAGGACTTTTTTGATCGAATGACCAAGTTTACAAGCATTGCATTTCCCATCATGGTCTTCAGAATGCTCGAACTGACTTGGGACGTTTGAGAGGATCATTGATCTCCCAAAGACGATTAAACTCCTGGATGAAAGGCCTCACCAATTCAGGCTCCATCGTGACGATGAGGTTCTCCATATTCCCCTGCACTGCGGTCAGTGTCCAGTTGAGGGAGCCAGTTATGAGTAAGCTGCCGTCCACCAATACAAACTTGTGATGCATGTAGACAGAACCCACATCAGAGCGCACACAGATGCCTGCAGAGAAGGATTAGGTGAGGAACAGTCTAAATCTAAGGGCCTGGGGACTAAATGCAGCCCAGATGATCATACACAGAACATTTTACTTTAAATGCAACTCATTCTAATCACATGGTATTGTAATACAGACATATCCTGAATTGTCCAATCTTATTAGCTACTGTGGTTTAGTCAAAGCTAAGCAAATCTGTAGGACTCACTATATTCATCAGTATAGTGCCCATCACCTGTCAATCAATCAAACATTATTTATAAAGCACTTTTCATACAAAATGTAACACAAAGCACCTGTGGCTCCCTGCTTTGAATATGTTTTCAGTATATGTTTTTTTTTTACTCTACTTACCACAAGAAACATTTTACAGTTACAGTAGTAACTGAAGAGAAATCAGCCAATAAATGCAGGTTCCAGCTGTTGTTTCTGCAAAGCTTATATAAAATAATTTTTATAAACCTGTGAGGGGAAAGAGCATGGGGCTAGTGAGTACATGACTGTGCTATGCTGGAATAATACCAGGTTAACTGTGGACCATTAACCCAAAGCTTGTATAAACAATTATATTTGTGTTCGAATACTAACAGCTACTTGATACTAAAAGCCTGTCTGGAGGAATATTTTGATTAAGAACAATTCCTCTAAAGTGATATGCTGATGTTTGCAATGTGGAGGCACAGAAACACTTTGCCTGATGAAATCAGTTGTGTGAATGCCAATTTAGTACTTACTTAATTCTCAGTTAAAATTGTTCAGAGGAAGCTATTTCTTAAAGTGACTGTGTGAGTCACAAGTGTGAGGCATGTTACCTAGTATTTTCTCATATTAAACGACACTTACATGCTGTATTTATTCCTTTGGTAAACCTTTATTAACTACAAATTATTGTTCATTATTTGCTGATTTAAAAAAACTAGAGAGAAACAGGTGTTAGGTTAGTTTTGTTATCGGTTCTGGAAATCAAATAAAGTTTTTTCTTTACTGGTCACTTCACACTAATCATGTTAAAAATAATACAAATCAGTGTTAGTATCAATATCAGGACAGAAAAAGCTGGATGTCGAAATTGATCTTAACCACTTATGGAAGGGCTATTTGGACAAACCCACATTACAATATTTCCGTTAGAACATCATCACTCAGCTGTCCAGGATAAGTTGGATTTCCTGGTTTCTTTGTCTCAAGAAACCACAGTTATGCTCACCTGCCTTGCGGAGAGGCCCAATCTGGGAGCCGGAGATGGCAATGTAGTCCTTGTCACTGAGCACACGGATGATCACTCCCTTTTGATGCAGTGCTAGAACAGCCCTGCACAGATCCATGTTGGAGAAGGCAAAAACACACACGTCCAAAGATGAGGAGGCAGACAGGATGTGGCGAAGGAGACGAGAGAGGGATGTCTCAACACCATGAGGCAATGCACAGTAACAAGGACTGGAAATGCACAAAACAAGGCAAAGTGTTGGCATGCACAGTGAATATACAGTGTCAGCAGCAAGTCTATTTGAATGTCATGTTTCACCTACCCAGGTCGTGAGGGGCTGAGCAAGTGCTCCACACAGGCCATCTCAGAAGGGAAAAATATGACTTCATTGAGTGTTTTTCTAGCTTTATATCGACGATAAAGCCAGCTGAGCAATTCCACAACAGGGATAGCCAGCACACTGAATCCAATCACCTTCACTGTCCACATAATTTCCTGTGAATTAGTAAGTCTTATTACTCAAGAAATCATATATTTGAATGGCAATATTGTATTGTATTTCACGTTTTAGTGTTTACTATTTAATAGTAAGACAGTTGCTATAATTACACTTAGCAGAACTAGGGTGACCAAATGTCCCCATTTACCCGGGACAGTCCCAGTTTTGAGCGCTGTGTCCCATGTCCCAGCAGATTTATCCAAAACCATTGATCTGTCCCAGTTTTATACAAAAAATGTCCCAGATGTCCCTATTTTGACAAATTTGATACCTGCTAACAGTACAAGGAGGCACAAATTATCATTTGTTTTAGTAAAATACAGAAAAAATTGCATAAAAATGACCAAAACACAAATAAAAAGTGACTATACTTACTCATAGTTAGTCATGAATTGGCGAAGTGCAGAACAGTTTTCCTTAATTACGCACTCGTTTCACAATTTTAGCTATCTAAGCAGAACAAAAGAAAAAGCATAGAACACCTTAAAATGCACTTGGGCACAACAAACAAGAACCTGTATTAGGAATCAAAAGTAAATCATTTAAATTGTACAAAATAAACAAAAAGCACACCTACCGAGTTTCTGTCGCCACCACGCGGGAGAGAAATAGGTTTTAGGTCGTCATAATGATTGACGGATCATGTGTCCAATCACAGCCCGGGATCTGCCAAAATTCGTCCAATCAAATGTCTCCGCTGCCGGGGTTGAGGCGGGTTTGGGATTTCCTCTACTCTCAACTCGTGTTTCCTACAACTTAAGGTAAATAATGGTCTTATAAAGCATTTCTTCCACATAATAAGCGCCCCGAGGCATATAATACTTCTGACTGAACTGTGTGGAGAGGTTTTCTTATTTTCTAGCGTGTTTAGCATGTGATTTGCTAACTAAACAACAACCATGCTAAAACTAGCTTGCTGTTAGCGTTCATGGCTACAAGTTGTTTTTGAGCTGTATTCTCTTCTGAGTATTCTTTCTCATTGAATAGTTAATAATGCTCGGGTCTACGCATACTGTCCATGAGTTATACTTGTCCTTTTTCTTTTGCAGGCTTGTATTTGTGTGTCATGGGTCGCCGAAAGTCCAAAAGAAAGCCTCCTCCTAAGAAGAAGATGACTGGGGACCTGGAGTCTCAGTTCACTTGTCCTTTTTGTAACCACGAGAAGTCCTGTGATGTCAAAATGTATGTGAGAAAATCCCTCTGTTGACATTCACAGACTTGTTGATTGTCACTAACTTGTTTTCTCTGTCATCAGGGAGCGGAGCAGGAATACTGGCATAATCTCCTGTTCAGTCTGCCTGGAAGAGTTCCAAACCCCCATTACATGTATCCTTATATAATTCCCAATTTAAAGGAAAAGTAACGTTATTTTACAATCTGAGCCTTCTTTCGGTAATAAAACAAGTCGTTTGACTCACCATAGCACGTTGGTGTCATTTGGAGCTGTTTGGTAAAAGTTATGTTCTAGCGTATCCGTTAGCGTGAGTACTCGGGGCATTACTTTGCGGTCTCCAAATAACACAAACTTTAGCACTTTTCAAATCATAGAAGCTCGATGTCTTAATCTACGATTTCGTTTGAAGCAAAAGTGGCCTGTAATCCGAAATTTAGCCATAGTTTCGAGTAGATGAGGACGCCAGTGCGCATGCGCGGACTGTGCTCTCAGCTCCCGGGACCCAAACATGAAACGCAAAGCTGAAAACTATGGATAAATCTCGGATTACAGGCCACTTTTGCTTCAAACGAAATCGTAGATTAAGACATCGGGCTTCTATGATTTGAAAAGTGCTAAAGTTTGTGTTATTTGGAGACCGCAAAGTAATGCCCCGAGTACTCACGCTAACGGATACGCTACAACATAACTTTTACCAAACAGCTCCAAATGACACCAACGTGCTATGGGTGAGTGAAACGACTTGTTTTATTACCGAAAGAAGGCTCAGATTGTAAAATAACGTTACTTTTCCTTTAAAGGTGCACGATGTAGCTTTTCTGGTTGAGGCACACCCTTTTCTTGTCTCTGGAGATTTTATAGAATATTTCCCTTGTCCTAAAATACACCGGTTGTCTGGTTTTAGATCCTGTTGGATTTGAACAGAAAGATCAAAAACATTCTTAATAAAACAATAACATCTCCAAGAAACGAGCAGCTAGTGGACCCTGCATTAAAGTTACATAATGCCCTTTGATCATTTCAAATTTAAGCAATCTATTGTTTATAAGAGTCTATTTTTTTGTGGTTTCAAACTTTTCCCTTAACATGCAACACCCAGATCTATCAGAGCCTGTTGATGTATATAGTGATTGGATTGATGCCTGTGAATCAGCAAACCAGTAGCCCCTGCTGAAGTCTGTAGTGCTGATCAGAGGAAAAGATGGCCATGTTATTTAAGAACTCTGCAAGACTTTGTATTGTTTTATTTTTTTCTTGTATATGCTATGGTCTTTTGATCAATAGTCATGACCATGCATTGTTCAAAACTACTATCTTCAGTCAAATAGGATCATTTTGGTCCTATTTAGTTTGAGAAATTATTTGCTTGGGTGTTTCTAAAGCACCATGAGATGTGTTAAAGTTTTAATTTGAATACTTTGAATGTTATGGTTTGAGCTGTAAATTGTGCATTTTCGTTTGTAAAATTTTGAGTAATACATTAGGTTTATGATGTAATGCTTAAATAAACATCATTTATTAGTTGTTTTATGAGTTTTAGTCTTCTACAATTAGAATGCAAAGTGCCACAGGTGACAAGGACATAATATACAGAATGAATGAAGCTTTATATTGTTAAAAATTCACATCTCAGTCTCAACCTTTTGCATATTTTTACCTAACTGAAGTGTTTTTGTTACTGCAAAAAGTCTACAATGTGTATGGATGACAAAAGCAATTCATATTTTTGTGAGTTTTAGAAACTACTTCATCCTTAATAGTAGAAAGATTAAACTATGCAATCATTGTAAGATTGTTTTTGCTAGAATGTTTGGGAGAATGTTTTAAACAGCAAATTTGCCTATCTATACAAAATATAATAAAAATAATGAGATGCACTTTTCAGTCTGATATTTATGCTGTTTTAATAGACTGACACCAGTTATTGCCTTAAAGTTGCCATATTTGTACCAGTTATGACCTGTGAATCAAATGAAATCCATTTCTACTTCTCATATCACAGCCTTAACAAAGAACTATATAGCTGGCCTTTATTCTAAACTTTTGTACCGCAGTAATCTACCCTCCCTTGGAAAGCTATTTATGATATGACACATTTTACAGAAGTCCAGTATCCATTCATCCCTGTTGTGAGCCCAGGATGGAGCAGAGCAGAAATGAAAGTAGACAGTGTAGTGGGGCTGTGCAGCGGGCAGAGCTGAGTGATAATAGATGAGATGTGGAGTGCCTGTATGGGCTCTCCACCCAGGAAGAGTGTATGCGTGTACTGCTCTGTGCATTGTGTTTGATGATGGACCCCAGCTGGAGAGGTATTGACGACGCCTTATGAAACATGCTGCAGGATGATTACAATGGAGAATGATTATCACTTAGTGTCTCTTCTGTCTCTGAGCGCCCCCTCCCTGCTCCTGCCCCTCTATTCTGTTCATAGCTGCGTCTTTCTTCTCTTCCATTCAGCACGCGAGGTCAAGTGTCACTCTGTCTTCGTTGTCAAGGCTGCCAATCACCCACACAGCGAGTGCAAGGCAACTGTTGCCAGGGAAACAGAGCGATTCGGTTGCTAGGCACCTGGAGCTGTGCTCACAATAGTCATTTTGTTGCTTAGAAGCACATACACTCAAGCACAGACAAATACACACAAAATGCCAAAATGGCTGTGCCCATTCAACAAGTTCACACAACAATGATGTGAAATTCAAACACATTACAGCAGCTTAATGAATAGGGGATTTGCTTACACAGCATTAGTAAGTCATGGAAAAGTAAATTATAAGAGCGTAATTCATCATGTACACGTTTCCAAACACATGCTAATATATTGCTGAATTTGCAATGAAATGCTGATTTTCTCATTTATAATACTTATCAACTTAGCAATAATGTTAATGTACTGAAAAAGGTAAACCATGATTTGCCAGAGCTCTGCTTCCTGATTAATCAGCGTCCCCTGACATTCAAGAATTGTAAAGACCCACCCCTTTACTGATCAATAAAAGACATAAACATCCATCATTCTGCCTAAAAATAGTGACTCAAAAAATCAATCAGTCCCTTATTCCCCACAGATGTGGACCCGGTGAACCGCGGTGGAGTGGTACATATGAGCAATTGTGTCTGAAGCGTGTGCAGTTAAAGATCATCAATCTCACATTTGCCTGTAGCGTGTGGATGGTGCGAGCCCCGTGCAGTTTATACACTCCTGTGTTTGTGAGACGCCGTGACAGCCACTCAGCTGAGTCGACTGCTGAAATGTCAGACCACGGGTGCAAGGTTTGACATGTCCTCATGTGTTACTGTCTCCTGTTGCTGCTTCAGGCATCAAACTTTCACACATTTTTAGCCTAATCTGGATAGTCAAAAATAGGGATGCCACCATAGATGGAACCACTCTGGTACATTGCCTATAACATTTACAAGACAGCAAATCGGAAAACGCCTGATGAAAACAGCCAGTATTGTGACCAAAGTAAGAAATTTGACTTCTGTTAAATGTAAAGAAAAAGTCTAGAGTGTGAAGGGGCATGAAAGGCTCTCATCAACTGATAAGATTATGAGCTCACTTGTGACTGACAAGAGTATGTAATCAAAAGGGCTTTGAATTAGTAATGTCTGCTCTTGAAGATTTTGTTGTTAAGCTCCCTGAACTAAAACCCTGGCTATAGCTCGGGACCCCAATTTAGTTTTTTCTCTTGGTAGAGCTCCTGCAGGAGAGCTCAGCACCAAATTCATTTCCAGCCAAGGTGCAAAGAGTGACACGCTTGATAAACCATGGGCAATAAAACCTTTTCAGCAACTGCGGTTTATTTGACCACCTGCCAGCCCAAGTGTGTTTCAACAAAAGCGTTCCAAGTTAACTTCATACAGTTAGTTTATGCTATTTGGCAATGTCTTTCCAGTATGGGCGTATGATCTGATCTCACGTCAGTTGAGATCAGTGGACAGTGCCTCCACTCAACTACGCGTATTCTCAAGCAATAACATCCACATCTGTATTATCAACCCAAGAATACCCGTGGTCGAGACTGGGGCAGTGAGGCCAGCCTCCTCTTCCCATCTGTTTCTTCCTCTTTTTCTCTGAAGCTCATTCTCTCCTTTTCAGCAAATATCCTTTCAGCTCTCCCCACAAGATTGCCATGTGCAGGGAGGAGGTCTTTGCGGACATTTCTTTTAAGAACAGCACCTAGAAGAGGAACAAGAGAGAGAGAGCGAGAGGGAGGGAGTGAGAGAAATGGACAAGAAAGAAACTCATATTTACCCTTGAATCACAATGTAGCTGAATTTCCTCCACACATATTTCACACATGCATTCCGGTCCCATCACAGAACACATTGTGGGACTAATTACCTTATTGAAAGTGTTAAAGAACGCGATGTACGCCCACACTGGCAGACTGCTATGCCTGCTTACCTGAACTGAGCTGAGTAAACATATCACGCTGCCAACGCCAAGTAGTCCCTTTGCTCTCAGTGGTATCAAGCAGACGTTTAGCTGGAGAGCTGAGGGAGAGGCCCAGTTCACCAATTATCAAAAAGGTGTCCGTGTGTGTTACACGTGTTCAGAGGGGAGAGAGAGATTACCAAACAGATGTTCAGCTTTCACCTCCGTCCACCCCCTCCCTCCCTCTCTCCCTGTCTTCTTTGCCTATTCAACATGATCTTTTTTTTTTTTTTTTCAAATTCACTATCTTTGTCTCCTCCACTATCGTTCACCACTCTCTCCGGCTGAAAGACTCCCTGGTTCTCCTCCTCCTCCTCCTCTTCAGCACACAGACTTCTTTCTGTCTTCTTCTGTCCATCCCACGGAGAATAAGCCTTGGCTCTTCCCTATCCACACTTGCCAATTAGAGACACAGTAGTTGTCAATCAGCAGTGAAGCAGAACACTGAGAGTTATTGGGGGAGAAAAACAGAGGTGTTAAGGAAATGAATAAGTGGGGCTAGTATACAGGAAGAAGATCAGCACCATAGACAGCTCCCTTTGGGCAACTCCTCCTTCCTAGTTTTCGTGCTTTTAACCTTTCCATTCTAATCATGGCAATCCCTCTGCTCTCCTTTCTGCCTCCCCTCAGCCCTGTGTTTAACCTTCTCCTCAGCTTGTTTATCTACCCAAACGCTCTTACCTATCAAAGCCAGCCACAATCACAATCACCCTCTCTTTCAAACTGTCACTGTTGAAGCCAAAAATGGAGAAATATACTGTAGAAAACGCAATCACACAAGACCCTGGCACTTCGTCTGGCTCATTACCTATATACTTCTTTGAGTAGTCCCTCCAATCCTCAACTGTCCGTGTCTGAGGCAGCGCTGACGATGGGAACCCATGTGGACACGTCTTCTGTTCTTGCCACGAGCTGTGAAGAGATGTAGGTAGGTGTCAGAGATCCAGGATAAAAATACTGTACATCCTTCTATTGGACTCTTCATGATACAACACAGGAGTGGACCCGTGTCTGTTTTATGTCACCAAAATGTCTGTCTAATTTGAAGCCGTGTTTCAGAAAAGTGTCTATGGCAGGTTGAAGGTATTAGATTTGAGTCTAGAGTCGAGCGATAGTATGGCCGGGTGGGGTAGTGTGAGGATATGAAATGTATGGTGAAAACGCAAATCCATGCTTTGCTAAGAAAATACACTTTATTCAGTTGCTGACTTTGACCCTCAAAACGTGAGTGCCGTGCCCACTACAGTGCATTTTGAGGATAATAAAAGAAAATATGAGAAAAGAAGATATTTTCAAGTTTTTTTTTATATATTTTTTTTCTTTTTTTTCAAATGTCAAAGTGTTCTTTCAATTGTGTTTACTGTCCTCATTTATTGGGTTGTGTATTTATCTTGTGCACAGTGTGTTCTCCTTTGTTGATTATGATTTACATTCACGGGTCAAAATTAAATTAAATTTCAGTTGTACTTAAGTTACGACCAGCCATTTCATTTTCCTTTGCTGTAAGTGCTAAAGCAAATGATCTGCCACTTTCAGCTTTTACGGTGGATGCCCTGCCAGACACATCCAGTGCACCGGGTTTGTTACACTATAAACATTTCACATCTATCTGGACAATATTGTGAAGAAAAATTGAACAGTGTCATTGATGATGTTCTGTTTTGGTAATGTTGTCATATTGAGATTCACCATTTGTCTGTTTAATGCAGCTCTACACTTATATATACACATTTATATACACCATTTCCCCATATATACACTTTTCCCCACCCTCTCCTCCTATTGGTCATGCTCTGAGTGACAGCTGGATTAAACCAATCACAGAGAAATATGACGTGATGAAGCAGATTACTTTAGTTACCCCTTTAAAAGCTATAAAGATAATAAAGATACTGAGTGTACATGAATTGTGATAAAATTGAAATTATAATCTGCCTGTAAAAAAAAAAAAGCTATTAATTTTTTGTCATTTCGCCCACCTTTACTTTTATGGTTGACAGGAAGCTGGATTCAGATATTGAACCTCAGGCAATGGCGCACTAAACTGCAGTACTTCCACTTTAACAGTCAAACTATCTTTACCACCGTATTCTTGTCATTTGCACATGGATTTTTATAGACCCCCAGACATCACAATGAGGGTTAAAGACATCTGGTTTGCATTTATAAGAAAATCCATTTCCTGAATAGACCTGATTGAAAGCAAACTGGCTCCATCTGGGAGGCCTAATGAAAGAAAATCGGTCTGTGTTTCATATTTATGTCTGATACCGGCAGCCTTATCAACCTTTCTAATGCACCTGACCAGGGAGAAGAGACAAAAAAATCACAAGTGGCTGCGCCCGAGGCAAAGACAAGACAGAGCAGAGCTGGAGACAGGCAGACAGCGGAAGGAAGCTGCTGCACATTACTGCTTAATTGCTTGGAACTAAAAGGCTCTGTTATGACCATGTTTATGCTTAAGCCTGCAATACTAAATCTCTCTTCTCGTTTTTACCTGGATGAGAATGAGAACGACTTCACTAATGCAACTGAAGAAGCCCGAGATGAGAAACCACGACTAATATTTGAACTTTGAAACTTAAAGCTGCACTGTGTTTTCGGTTGGGGGTCTGTCACCTGCTTGTTTCTATGGATAATGTTCATTTCTCTGCCTGGAACGTTCCTTCTTGGTTGGTCTCCAAGAAGATAGAAAGGTTTAATGTCATACTGTGAACCATTCCAGTAACAATATCTCAATGGAGGAAAGCGTTTGTCCTACTCTCCATCGGAAAAGTTACACAATGCACCTTTAACGGACACTTTTGATGATCTGATTGGGCCTTAAACTGTCTGCTATGAGACCACAGCCTTCACCAATGTAAAACTACACATAAGCAGCAGCACCTGTCTTCTACGTGACAGGCCTGAGTATTAAGCTTTCTTTGTTTGTAAATACATCCGCTGCTCACAGTGACAGGGCCGGCTCAGAAAGGCCAGTGTGGATTGAATCTTTAACCCTTTACGTGCAGATAGTGTAGTGTGTGGCTTTTTTTCTTTTTTTTCTTTTGGCACGTTACAAAGGAGGCAGGCGTGCTGACATGTTGAACGTGAAGACGCCTGCAGGTGCACTCCTCAAGTCCTTCAGGCACCTGAGTGTGATTCTGGGGACCAACCTGTTTCACTGTTCATCAAACCAGCAGCAGCAGCAGCAGCAGCGGCAGCAGCAGCAGCAACAGCAGCAGCAGCAGCAGCAGCAGCAGCCATACGGAGATCTCACAGGCATGCAGTGTCATGAACCCGCTCACATGTTCAACTCTTACACTTTAGGGGGAATTAACACAATTATAAACACCACAACAGTAGGGTAAAGTAATGCAAGCGAGGGCAGGGCTGCTCTCCAAAAAAATGGGGTAGCCGTTTTTCCTTGGGTAAAGATGTAAAATGATATAAAACTCACCGTTGCGCCTGTTGTGAAATGCTGTCCAGTGAAGATGCTACACAAACGCACAGCTCCAGTGGAAGAAGAGACTGTGCCGTACAGGGAAACGCCCCCCCTCCCCGCGATTCCTTTCTCTGGCGCGCGTCTCCTGCTGCTGGAGGAATCACAGAACCACTCCTTGTTTTTTCCATTAGCTCCGAGGGAAGGATGGAGCGATGCAGCAGCGCCCGTGCGACTGGGCTGCAACCTCTCACCTCTCCCCCTCTGTCTCTCTCTCCTCTCCGTCGCCCTACGGTGCTGTTGTTCTCAAGCTGCGGTGCGCGGACCTTGCAGCGTCCAGCCAGGAGCCACATCAGATTGTAGCAGAATTACAATAAAATGTATTCCTATGTATCACCTGTAAATATGTACATAGCATCTAACCTATATTTGTCATAATGTATATTCTGTAAAGATTGTTTCTATTTGATTATATATTTTACATGCTTCTCTTTATCTTATTTATCTATTTTAATTTTTTTCATACTCTTGGCATCCACTGTGGTAAGAATTTCATTGTACAGGGTGTTTCTTTACTGTGCATATGACAATAACAGCTTTGAATCTTGAATGTTGAATCTTGAATCTATGTCTAATTTGGGGGATTGCTAAAAAATGACACCAAAACAATCAAAAACTACACATTAACAGAGCGACCGATTCGCTTAAAAATACAAAATTACGCTACAAAAACGTTCAAATAAACCAAATAAAATCATGGCGTTAAAACAGAGCCGGAGGAAGGCATTTACATCAGTTTGACTATTTAATTTAGATCCCTGCAGGCAATAAACCTGTGCACCCTCTCATGTTTTCATTAAATATGCATGTTTTTTAGCTCCATAAAAACTACTCAAAGTCAATGCAGAGCCCAGTGTTGCCATGGTGTTTGCGTCTGTTATGCCTGCTGTAGTATAATTACAGTGTGGAAAAGATATATCAGACATTACATATTTATTAGGATGGTCCCTGTGAGGGTCTTTGTGCTCTCTCCCTCCTCTGCTACCCACCTTTGTAATGGGGATGGACAGGACTGTAAAATACAATGCAACTCAATGCAATAGCCATGCAAGAAATCACCCCCTGCCTCTGCTTAGCCCCAGCGCTATAAGACTTTAATGCTATTACCATATAACACCGAGCCATCCCATCTCCAAACCAGATCTTCATGTGGTAGTTTGCGGTGCCTGTAATGCGCTTACACCACACCACACCACTAAATCATATTATAACGGACAAAACCTTTTCAGTAACACTTCCAGGACTGTGATCGTAACAATAAAGACTCTTGAACTCTTAATTGTTGTCTATGCATTCATTTGCTAATTTCCTCTGCTCTAAAACATTCATGAAGCGTAATTATAATAATAAATGTTGTATTGTTTGTGTTGGGTTCTATTGTAGAGCTAATAAAGAGCGTGCAGAGACTCAAGTTGGTAATTAGAAGGAAGTCTAAGGGTTTTCAGGGATCTCTTTTATTTACTGTCTTGTGGTCTCTTTGTCCAATATAATTCTATACAGTGACTATGCAGAAATAGATGCAGAAAAGAGGAAAACGTACAGACACAGGGGCAAAGATTAGCATTAAGTATCACATAATAAGTAAAACTACCGAAGAATCTGTTTAAAAAATATACTTTAAGACTAAAAAGTGAAAGTATCTTGCAGAGATTTTTAGAACAATTAAATCACATGTTGCTTTATAAAGAATTTGTCTGGTTTTTGTGTATTTGGTTTGCTTAAAGTTGGGACATTAACTCAAATTAAATGAGCTCAAAACTAGTCTGAGCTCTTTACTTTTCAGTCCAGATGTAAAACGTGGTGTAGTGAAGTAAAAGTAAAAGGTATCCACTGTAAATTGTATCTGTAAACATTTTACTTTTGTACTTTGCTACCTCCCGACATTGCTCCTAAGGCATGCTGGCAAATACATTGGTTTTGTAATGGTGTTTTGGTTGTGAATTTCAGCACTCACTCAGTCAGAAAACAGCTGTGGATTCTCTGAGTGCTGTCCACACACACTGTTAATGGGTTTGTAATTGTCCGAGGCAGACCAAAGAGCATAATCAGGGGCTGCACCAATATTTGTAATTTATAGTGACAGGCAGTATATTTTTACTAGCCTGGGGTGGATAGTGATAAAAAACACTCTTTAGTTTGTACTCTCCTGTATGGAAAGAGTAAAGGGGTTTCATTTCTTGATTCAAATGTAAAACGGTGTTCATTTGATTGCTTTATTGGCTTGCTGCATGTTCTTTTCATTACTGGGTGGGTTTTCGGTGGGTGTTTTCCCTGTACAACATCAGGAGAAGGAGAAGGGTCTGCTGTCAACTGCTAGAAATAATAATTAAACCTAAATGTCTAAAGGGTCTATATTATGTTATTTTCTGATCTACAGCTCTGGGAAAAAAATAAGAGACCACTGCAAAATTATCAGTTTTTCCTGATTTTACTACTTATAGGTATGTGTTTGGGCAAAAGGAACATTTTTGTTTGAGTCTATAAACTACTGACAACATTTCCCCCAAATTCCAAATAAAAATATTATAATTTAGAGCATTTATTTGCAGAAAATGACAAATGGTCAAAATAACAAAAAAGATACATGTTTTCAGACCTCAAACAATGCAAAGAAACAAGATCAAATTCATTTTAAAACAACATAATACTAATGTTTACACTTAAGAAGAGTTCAGAAATCAATATTTGGTGCAATAAGCCTTATTTTTAATCACAGCTTTCATGCGTCTTGGCTCCAAGTCTTTCACATTGTTCTTGGGTGACTTTATTCCACTCCTGGTGCAAGAACTGAAGTAGCTCAGCTTTGTGTTTGTGTTGGAATTCAACAGACGCTGGAATGGAATGGCTGTAATACATGTAGAGATGCTGATTTCAGAAAAAAATGCAGTGGTCTCTTATTTTTTTCCACAGCTGTATGTTATAATATTGTTTTCCTCATCACAAACAGACCTGGTGTTGTATTTTGTTCCATTCACACATGTTTAATACACAATGCACTACTTTTCTCAAATGTAAAACATTCTGTTCCACCTTTTTAAAATACAGGTGCTCAATTGTGTTTTTAAACTACATACACCTTCACTAGAATCATTTGGATTATTTCAGACCTGCTCATTTCTACTAAACTAAAGGTAAAACAGTAGCTGTTAACTTGAAACTACTACTACGTGACATCACAAGGTGGAACAGAACATTTTGAGCTTTTGAGATACAGACCGTCTAAAAGGGATTACTCAACTTGTGTGAATGAAACAAAACACAACTCTGGATATGTTTTTGATGAAGTAACACCTTCTAATGTGACTCAGAGTTCACAGTAATCCATTCTGTGTAAAATAGGAGCGTTAATTGTAGCTTTAAAGGGACAGTGTGTAAGATTTTTACCCGTTAATTACTGAAATTGAAGATACCCATTCAAAAATACATTGTTTTCCAAGCCTTTTCACTTCCATCATGAAATCAAAGTATTCTTTTGGACTTAGATATAGTCACATAAAAGGGGGATCTTCCCCATGCAGAGGCAGCCATTTTGAATACGAGAGCCGCAGAAGGACATTTGGGCTCCGCCTTCAGCAAGGCTCGTGGTTTTGGGTAAACAACACAAGCATGCTGCCGGATCAGACGTCGTAATGGATCTAACACGTGTTTTGGACTAAATTGTTTTACTGGATTTTATTCGCTGGATCCTTAGTCGCTGGATCCAAGTTTATGGTGAAATACAGAGTTTGACCTGTGCAAAGCATTCTAAGGTAAGCTAACCTTGTTTTGTGCTTTTCTGTATAAAAGCCCCATGTGCTCGGGGAGTGTTTGTTTTGCAGGGAAATGAATTGCATAGTCAAAAAGAGGAGACTGTAAGGTTTCATTTGATGTGTAGAGTGTCATGGTACATGATCGGGAATGTGTGTTTTCATGAGAAAATAAAATAAATAAATAACCGGGACCGCGCGGCACGCGGCTCGTGCGCGCGCCCGGGTGACCCTCGAGGTCTGCCGTAGCTAAAACAGAAAGTGCAATAGCACCATCCACCTATGCGCCACGAATCCTACACACTGGGGCTTTAACAGTTCGCAGGCCTAAAAACAATAGATATGTAGCCTTTAAAGGTGCGCTGTGTAACTTTTCAGGGGGGGGGGGGGTCGCAACCTGTTTGTCTCTGTGGAGATGCTTTGGTTTAAATTGACCAAAGTATGCTATTAAACTAATTTGTCTTACATTTATTCAACTATAGGTGTTTAAGTGCTCAAAAATATCTTTTAAAAAAATGTATTCTTATTGTGAGTGGGGTCGCCCCTCCACAAATCTGTCATGTGGCTCGCAAATCTCCATGGAGATTCATAAGGTTATGGACATGCTGTGGAACATTCCTGGCACATCTCCATGGAGACAAGCGAGTGACAAACCCACTACGACAACCTTACTGGACATTTAGGAGTTGAAAAATCAGAATCAGAAAACAAAACATTTAAGAACACATTAAGCACCTCACAAAAACTGTTCTGCAGAAGCACACGGTCACTCGCTGCTGGCACAACACTCAAACCAGTGGAATCATTTTTTTTAAAAAGCTGTAAAAATATTGGACAAGAAAACATTCTCAGTTCACCACTGCACTATTTTAGACAAGTACAACTTGCTTAATTTTAATAATTTTGTTCATTTCAAATATGGATGTTTTATATATAAAGTTTTGCATGGGCTCTCCGCTACAGGATTTTATTAAAACAAAGACTGTCAGTGGGATGGGAACGAGGGCTATGGCCCAGGGGGTCTGTGAGGTCCACACAGACCCCGGGGGAACTGCGAGGTCCCGCGCAGACCCCGGGGGAACTGCGAGGTCCCGCGCAGACCCCGGGGGAACTGCGAGGTCCCGCGCAGACCCCGGGGGAACTGCGAGGTCCCGCGCAGACCCCGGGGGAACTGCGAGGTCCCACACAGACCCCGAGGGAACTGTGAGGTCCCACGCAGACCCCGGGGGAACTGCGAGGTCCCACACAGACCCCGAGGGAACTGTGAGGTCCCGCACAAACGCTCTACATTCGGACAAAGTGTATCTCAGTCCGAGGCACTAAGTTCTGGAACATCATCAATAAGAGAGTCTCCAACACTGGACACTTTCAAATCATATTTGAAACAGCGGCTAAAGGAAAACCAGACTTGTGGACACTTTTAATGTTTAAAGGTCCCATGGCATGAAATTTTCACTTTCTGAGGTTTTTGAACATTAATGTGAGCTCCCCTACCCTGTTTAGGCCCCCCCATGGTTAAAAGTTGTGAAATGTCTAAACTGAGCATTTGCGATCCTTTTCTGCGTTACAATAAATCGGAGCTCAAACGGGCGATTTTGAACAAGGCACCTTATTGACGTCAGATCGAAAAAAGAAATGCAAATGCAGTTCCACCCCCGTCTGTCTGTACTCAGCGTCTCTGTAAATCACCCCAGAGAGTTTGGACCGCGAATGTGCTAGGCAATGCGAAATGCATTTTTTTATTTGCCTGGAGGCACGTCCGAGTGTTTCTAGGCTCGGAAGTCCTTTATCTGAGCCTCTGGACCTTTGAACAGCAGTGGTTTAATTTTATTTTCTGTGGAAATGTGTTTATTTTTCAATGGAACGCTTCAAATCTCTCCCCCGTGCAAAAACAAGGAAATGGATCAGCTGTGGGCTCTGAGCGGAGCGTTTGGCCACGCCCCCACCCTCTACTATTGGCCAGCTCTTTTCTCCTCATTTGCATTCAAGCAACAACGCCCAGAATAAAGAGTTTGAGAGAGATATTTATGACTCTTTCTCATCTTATCTCTGTTTCTCATGCACTGAGTGTAGATTTTGAAGAAGGATTCATTTACAGTATTAGGGAACCATTAAGGAGCCATATAAAAGCATCAAGAAGTACCATGTCATGGGATCTTTAACTACTGTTATTGTCAGTTATTATTGTTTTTACTGTGGTGTCACCTGCCCAGGGACTACAGATGGAAATTAGCATTTTTGCTACTGTATAATCTTGCATATTTACACTGCAACGTTGTAGATGTTCATTAATATGCACTGTCCCTATTAAATAAAGACTAAATAAATAAAATAAAAACAAAATTTACTCCAGGAATTTACTAGTAAACTATAAACTATAATAAAATGAAGGCATGCATACAATTAGATGGTGACTGAACATAAATACACAATACACAGTGTGGACAGAACAACAGTATTCTCTTCCCATTGGATCTTAACTTCACCTGATTCAACCTGAAGTTGCATTCTCCTCTCAGCTGTCAGATTCTTGCATAATTGTGTAGCTGCCAGACAGGGCTCTCCCCGGGTATGACATCCTCTATTATAAAAGTAATGTATCTTCTCCTCTCTGCTCTGTAGTAGAGAGAATAACTCCTGTCTGAGCCACAATGATTTAAGTCGAAAGCCATTAGAATAACGCGCGTAAATAATTAAATTGACTGTTTTTTGCTCTTTAAAATGTCGGTGATTCACGGCCTAATTGGAGTGGAAGGATGCTTAGAGTGGAGTCTGTTGGTACAGGGGAAAGGGTGAGAGGAGGGAGAGGAGGGAGAGGAGGGAGAGGGCTCTGTGGCAATCAGAATGTGTGTCAGTGTTAACAAGAGAGACAAATAGGACACAGAAAACAGAGGAGAGAGGAGAGCGAGAGAGCCAGAGAAGCAGGTGCATCGCTAATGGATTTTTAAAAAGGTTACAGCGTAGAGCTCTTCTTTTCTAATGGGGCTCCGGCTGCGCTTGAGAAGCAATTTCCGGAAAAGATAATGTTGTTGAGAAAGAGCACGTAATTCTCCGTTTGAGTGCGCATGAGTCAGTGCGGTTTGCGTGTGCCTTGTCATTAACGGGACTGAAAAAAACGCAAAAAGCACCACAAAGACTGGGCGGAGTGAGTGGCCAATTAGCAGAGAGGGAATGGAAGAGAGAGAGAAGAAGAACAATGGAATTAATAAAGTAATTATACTACTTCAGATTTGGAGAATAACACCACATTTCTGTAAACGTATTTTTTAAAGTATTAGAATGACTATAACACAATGAAAAATATGAAAAATAGACCGGAGCGGGTCTTTTTTAGGTCATTAAATGGTCAATGCCGCCACCTTGTGTTCAGTATGGCGCACTGCATCAGTTTGTATCACAGCATATTCATGTTTCCTCTGGGTTCTTCTTGTGTGGAAAAAAATAAGAGACCACTTCAAAATGATCAGTTTTTCTGATTTTACTACTTATAGGTATGTGTTTGGACAAAAGGAACATTTTTTCATTTTTGTTTGAGTCTATAAACTACTGACAACATTTCCCCCAAATCCAAATAAAATATTATCGTTTAGAGCATTTATGTGTAGAAAATGACAAATGGTCAAAAAAGATAGATGTTTTCAGACCTCAAACAATGCAAAGAAACAAGATCAAATTCATTTTAAAACAACATAATACTAATGTTTACACTTAAAGATCCCATGACATGGTACTTCTTGATGCTTTTATATGGCTCCTTAATGGTTCCCTAATACTGTAAATGAATCCTTCTTCAAAATCAACACTCAGTGCATGAGAAACAAAGATAAGATGAGAAAGAGTAATTTTTCTCACTCTGAACACTCCATAATGGGCGTTGTTGCTTGAATGCAAATGAGGAGAAAAGAGCTGGCCTATAGTAGAGGGTGGGAGCGTGGCCAAACTCTCCGCTCTCGCTCAGAGCTCTCAGCTGATCCATTTCCTTGTTTTTGCACGGGGGGAGAGATTTGAAGCATTCCATTGAAAAATAAACACATTTCCACATAAAATAAAATTAAACCACTGCTGTTCAAAGGTCCAGAGGCTCAGATAAAGGACTTCCGAGCCTAGAAACACTCGGACGTGCCTCCAGGCAAATAAAAAAACGCATTTCGCATTGCCTAGCGCATTCGCAGTCCAAACTCTCTGGGCGTGATTTACAGAGACGCTGAGTACAGACAGACGGGGGTGGAACTGCATTTGCATTTCTTTTTTCGATCTGACGTCAATAAGGTGCCTTGTTCAAAATCGCCCGTTTGAGCTCCGATTTTTTTGTAACGCAGAAAAGGATCGCAAATGCTCAGTTTAGACATTTCGCAACTTTTAGCCATGGGGGGGCTAAACAGGGTAGGGGAGCTCACATTAACGTTCAAAAACCTCAGAAAGTGAAAATTTCATGCCATGGGACCTTTAAGAAGAGTTCAGAAATCAATATTTGGTGCAATAACCCTTATTTTTAATCACAGTTTTCATGTGTCTTGGCATGCTCTCCACTCCAAGTCTTTCACATTGTTCTTGGGTGATTTTATTCCACTCCTGGTGCAAGAACTGAAGTAGCTCAGCTTTGTGTTTGTGTTGGAATTCAACAGACGCTGGAATGGAATGGCTGTAATACATGTAGAGATGCTGATTTCAGAAAAAAATGCAGTGGTCTCTTATTTTTTTTCCAGAGCTGTATATTATAATATTGTTTTCCTCATCACAAACATGTTTCCTCTGGGTTCTTGTGTTCCTAAAATACAGCTCAGAGACCACTGCATTTTTTTCTGAAATCAGCATCTCTACATGTATTACAGCCATTTCATTCCAACGTCTGTTGAATTCCAACACAAACACAAAGCTGAGCTACTTCAGTTCTTGCACCAAAAGTGGAATAAAATCACCCAAGAACAATGTGAAAGACTTGTGGAGAGCATCCCGAGACGCATGAAAGCTGTGATTAAAAATAAGGGTTACTGCACCAAATATTGATTTCTGAACTCTTCTTAAGTGTAAACATTAGTATCATGTTGTTTTAAAATGAATTTGATCTTGTTTCTTTGCATTGTTTGAGGTCTGAAAACATGTATCTTTTTTGTTATTTTGACCATTTGTCATTTTCTGCAAATAAATGCTCTAAAGGATAATATTTTTATTTGGAATTTGGGGGAAATGTTGTCAGTAGTTTATAGACTCAAACAAAAATGTTCCTTTTGCCCAAACACATACCTATAACTGATAATTTTGCAGTGGTCTCTTATTTTTTTTCCAGAGCTGTAGATTTAAATCGAAGTGAAATTACAATTTACATACTTTTGAAATATATATATTTTATACAATACATTAAAAAATACATTTGCTAGATCACAGGTTAGCATTTCTTATTAGAGTGTGCTGTTTGTAATCTCCACTGAGGCAGCGCTTAAAGGTGCACTACATAACTTTTCTGGTGGAGGCTCTGTCACCTGCTTGTTTCCATGTTATTGTTTTGTCTAGAATGTTCCATAGTATGACATGAAACACATCTGTCTCCATGAAAACAAGCAGGTGACTCCGCTAGGCCAAGTTACAAGTCAGATGTGTGAAGCAGCGACCCCACTGACAGTAAGAATACATGTTTCAAGGCAGTTTTCTCACTAATAAATGCACCTGTGATTAAATGCAAGGTGGTTACATTTAAAGGAAAAGTAACGTTATTTTACAATCTGAGCCTTCTTTCGGTAATAAAACAAGTCGTTTGACTCACCCATATCACGTTGGTGTCATTTGGAGCTGTTTGGTAAAAGTTATGTTGTAGCGTATCTGTTAGCGTGAGTATTCGGGGCATTACTTTGCGGTCTCCAAATAACCCAAACTTTAGCACTTTTCAAATCATAGAAGCCCGTTGTCTTAATCTACGATTTCGTTTGAATCAAAAGTGGCCTGTAATCCGAGATTTATCCATAGTTTTCAGCTTTGCGTTTCATGTTTGGGTCCCGGGAGCTGAGAGCTGAGAGCACAGAGCATGCGCACTGGCGTCCTCATCAACTCGAAACTATGGCTAAATCTCGGATTACAGGCCACTTTTGATTCAAACGAAATCTTACATTAAGACATCGGGCTTCTATGATTTGAAAAGTGCTAAAGTTTGTGTTATTTGGAGACCGCAAAGTAATGCCCCGAATACTCATGTTAACGGATACGCTACAACATAACTTTCACCAAACAGCTCCAAATGACACCAACGTGCTATGGGTGAGTCAAACGACTTGTTTTATTACCAAAAGAAGGCTCAGATTATAAAATAACGTTACTTTTCCTTTAATGCCGTAATGAGGAACATTCCAGGCGAAGCAATAACATCTCACAGTAGAGAAGTTCTACTAGAAAATGACATAATGCATCTTTAATCACACTCAGGTCATTTATATGAGCTGATTCACTCTACATTTAACTATTTTAGGCTTGCATGTCGTATATAGTAATGTCAGATGTAACCCTTCCAACACTGTCACTGCATGAATCCAGTGATGTGAAAGGCACGTCAGAGAAGAATTCAAATGAATAACAAAACAAGCCAACAGAAAAGTGTTAATTGTGTTTTATTTTGCCAAGTAAATACAAAACAGATATTTAACCATGAAAATAACAACATAGTTAAACTGAGGATAATCTCTGAGCTGTAATAAACTGGCTCTACTAAAACAGGCCCTGACAGGGGTTCTCAGAGGGCCTGCAGTCACACAATCACCAGTGTGTAATTATAGCAGCTACTTTTGACACTCTAACTAAGGAAACAGATTGGCAAATTAACAGTTATACTTCCATACTGTGAACTCATCATTACAAACACACCACTCTCCATAAGCGCACGCAGTCAAACACAAAATCATAGTGAGAACTTCACATTGTCTTCATCTTATTGTCAAACCTCTTGGCTTTGAGTAGACAAATGTGCTGTTTCCTGTACCCTGCTTTCCATTATGCAGTAATTCTATATGACCACGATACGACCATTCAGGTATAGCATTATGTATTTCATGTACAAGACTCATTGTACTGTGAATATATTATGTAAAGAAACCTATAAAATGTACACTATACAAAGCTCCAAGCTCTGCCTGAAACTGAAAGAAAGAGTATGAGTCCAGTTACATCTATAACAAATGATAGAAAAGGCTTATTTATGTAACACTGTAAATGAGCAACTTCATTTGGATAAAAGTAAAAAATGTTAGGTATATATTATAAAATGCATCCTAAAACAGAAAACTACGCTTGGGACAGTATGGTAAGTGAACTGTGTTTACTTAACAAAGTGGACAAGGACAAAGACACCTATCTACCAATATCTGAGATTAAAGTTTGTTGTTCATTTGATACAAACCTGGTGTATTTCACTTCAGCAGCGAACAAACCTGTGCCACAAAAAAGTGGTATATTCAACTCTCTCATATACATAAATATTTGAATCAATTTACACAACAGCAAAAGATTCATCCGCATGTCAAATGGGATACAACTGTTTGCTGTACTCCAGTGGTTCATCTGTGCTTCACTCTACCAAAGTGCTTTCCCTCTTTGAAAGAGTCTTTAGTTAGTTTTCAGGAAACAGTCCCATTATCTTCAGTGGTACCTGCTTTGATAATACAAGGGTCTGTTAGATTGATTCCACATTATGGTCCTGAGTTACAAAGTCTTTTGAGGTGAGCCACTTGTGAGATGTTATTCGGCTCAGCTCTGTTGAGATTTGATTCAGTGTTTTAACAGGTTGTCACCAGTTGATAATTCAAAGCCTTAGTAGAAAAGGTCTAGAAAGAGACAAAGTATTGCTTCATAACTTCGGCTTGGACAAGCCTTCACCTGGTCGTATAAACACAATGTCTGTATCCTTAAATTTCACAGTTTGCCTCTTTAGGTTTGGGGTATTTTTAGTCTTTTTAGTCTTGGGGTAAATGCTCACACCATAGTTGATTTGACTCGTCTCAGAGGGTGTCGTCCTTCGGGGTGGGCGGGGCACGGGTGGGGGCACTCGATGGGCAGGTCTAGACTGCGCTGGTGAGGCAACGTCTTGAGGGAAGAAGCACGTCGGGGGGGGCGGGGTTCGGGTTTGGCTGAGGGTCATGTGATCTCAGAATACGGTAACCCTGGAGCCTACAAGAGAGACATCACCAGCAAAGAAATTTAACGTAAACATTTCTAAACTGTCTAAAACCTATGCGGACAAAATGGACAACACATGACACACAACAAGCAAATGATGAGCACAAAAATATACAGTTAGATTACCTAATAGTACAGTCTATGTAGTCTGTCCAGTTTTTCATATGGCATCCCTCCCCTTACCTGGAGGCCACTTAACTTTTCGAGTGGACTCTCCACACGGGGCAGACTGAGGAGGGGTATCCCAGCTGGGGGCTCTGGTCTCTGTGGAGCTGGTGTGGCTTGTGACGCTGTCTGAGTCTGCTTAAAGTAGTTGATCACACATGACACCTGGTGGACAGAGGTGAAATAACAATAATCACCCTAGAAAAAGAACATTGTCTTTTAGTGAATGCAATTTACCAAAAACGCTGCAATGGCCCCTCCAGTTATAAATCCAGCCAGGACGTCGTTCCAGTGATTTCTGTGCTCAGTGACCCTTACGACCCCCACAAGAACAGCCAGCGACAGAAGCACCAAACACAGCGTAGGCTTGGAGAGGCGAGTTCCCTTGGTCCGAAAAGCCAGGGTCACATACATCTAAAAATATAACTTTGTGTCAATTATTTAAAGAAAGTCATAATAGTATTCTTCTGTATGTGGAGGAGTTCATTCTCCAACAAGCTCCGGCAGCTCCGCTCAAACAGTGAAAGATACAGGACTACAATCAAACCATACAACAACTCACCCTTATGTATGTATGTAATAGATCACCCTATGTCCTGTCAATCATTATATCATTTTTACACTGTTTTCCTTACAACCTCTTATATATAGCTGAGATATACAGCTCTGGAAAAAAATAAGAGACCACTGCAAAATTATCAATTTTTCTGATTTTACTACTTATAGGTATGTGTTTGTTGCCTGGAAGAATCCATGACTCATCGCTGTACCAGCGGCGAGTCTGGTAACGCTTGGTCCAGAATGCGCTGCCGTTGCGCTTAGACAGACAACTAAGTGAACCAATCAGAGAACAGTTAACGGACAGCGACGTGAACCAAGCCGGTAGGAAGCAATGCAAAAACATCTTTTTTGAAAAGAAAGGCCTCTAGAGCTGTCAGCTGCTGTGGTTTTAAGGAATCGATGTGTTTTAGGTCATTTAAGACCAATTTTACAGCTGAATGGAAGGGACGTTGCGGGCAAAGGCGGGTGCACTGACGTCACCATCTTTGAACGAATCAGAATCGCGGAGTCCGTTTGTAACCGGGGGAGCGAGGGTGGAGCGAGGGTGTCCAAATGGTATCGCGCTGTATAGGAAATACAGAGAGATATCATTTGGCTGGCCAGGTAAATGTGTTTGGGCAAAAGGAACATTTTTGTTTGAGTCTATAAACTACTGACAACATTTCCCCCAAATTCCAAATAAAAATATTATCGTTTAGAGCATTTATTTGCAGAAAATGACAAATGGTCAAAATAACAAAAAAAAAAAAAATACATGTTTTCAGACCTCAAACATCGCAAAGAAACAAGATCAAATTCATTTTAAAACAACATAATACTAATGTTTACACTTAAGAAGAGTTCAGAAATCAATATTTGGTGCAATAACCCTTATTTTTAATCACAGCTTTCATGTGTCTTGGCGTGCTCTCCACAAGTCTTTCACATTGTTCTTGGGTGACTTTATTCCACTCCTGGTGCAAGAACTGAAGAAGCTCAGCTTTGTGTTTGTGTTGGAATTCAACAGACGCTGGAATGGAATGGCTGTAATGCTGATTTCAGAAAAAATTGCAGTGGTCTCTTATTTTTTTCCAGAGCTGTATTTTCTTAATTTATTTCTATATTTTGTTTTTACTTGTGCATATACATTTATATAATTATGCCTTATTTGACACCACGCTATTTCTACTTCTTATTTAGAATTGTGATCAATCAATCAATCAGTCAGTCAAACTTTACATACTAAACACTTTTCATACAAAAAATGCAATGCAACACAAAGTGCTTTACAACCAGCCCCCCACAGCTGCCTGACACCACACAACCAAACAACCCAAACAGAAACACACACACACACACACACACACACACACACACACACACACACGTGCACACACACACACACACACACACACACACACACACACACACACACACACACACACACACACACACACACACACACTAACATGCTAAAATACATAAAACTGCACATAGTAAAAAGTCAAAAGTGAGGCTGAAAAGTGATTACCATTTATAAGTGATAACAGGAGAAGTTCAATTTGTCAACTGGACAAAGTTTGTTTGGTTGAAAACGTTTCGCCGCTCATCCGAGAGGCTTCGTCAGCTCTAATAAGAATACTGGTAAGACACTTGCTTATATCTTGCTGTAGGGAGGAGCTACCTAGCTAACTACTTTCCGGAACTATCTCATTGGTTTCCGTCTTTTGTTTCTCTGGCGTCTAGCTAACGATCCCTATTCATCCCTACACGCCTGTTTTTCACACCTCTGGCCCTGACCTGGCTAGCCCTATTGTTTCCCTGTTTGCTTGATCTAGGCTTAACAATGGAATTGTAGATGGGATGCAAATTATGTCTGACTCCACCATTTCTGTTCAGAGAAGGATTCTCTTTTTTGACAAAAATAGCCTCTTTAACTCCCCTCTCAAACCAATTCTTTTCCCTGGCTAAGATCTGAACCTCACTGTCCTCAAATGAATGACCCGTGGCTTCTAGGTGAAGATATACGGCAGAAGACGGTCCACTCTGGCACGCCCGTCTGTGTTGGTACATCCTCTTGTGAAGTGGCTGCTTGGTTTCTCCAATATAGCGCTCACTGCAGTCTTCACTACACTGAATGGAGTAGACCACATTGCTTTGTTTGTGGCTCGGTGTTTTGTCCTTTGGGTGGACGAGTTTTTGTCTTAAAGTGTTTGTGGGTTTGAAATAAACTGGGATTTCATATTGTCTGAAAATCCTCTGTAGTTTTTCTGAAACGCCGGCCAGGTACGGAATCGCTACCCCTTTCCTCCTGGGTTCGGATTCTCTATTATCTTGTTTCTTGCCCTTGTCTCTCTTGGTTTTGTTAACAGCCCATTTAGGATATCCACAAACAGAGAGGGCTTCCTGCACATGTTGTTCTTCTTTTTCCTTACCCTCTGTGCTTGTGGGAACCACTTGGGCCCTGTGTTGTAATGTCCGAATAACACCCAGTTTGTGCTGCAGTGGGTGGTGTGGGTGGTGGTGGGTGGTGTCTGCATCCCATCTACAATTCCATTGTTAAGCCTAGATCAAGCAAACAGGGAAACAATAGGGCTAGCCAGGTCAGGGCCAGAGGTGTGAAAAACAGGCGTGTAGGGATGAATAGGGATCGTTAGCTAGACGCCAGAGAAACAAAAGACGGAAACCAATGAGATAGTTCCGGAAAGTAGTTAGCTAGGTAGCTCCTCCCTACAGCAAGATATAAGCAAGTGTCTTACCAGTATTCTTATTAGAGCTGACGAAGCCTCTCGGATGAGCGGCGAAACGTTTTCAACCAAACAAACTTTGTCCAGTTGACAAATTGAACTTCTCCTGTTATCATGGATTCTACCTGGACGACTGAGGGACTTTTCACGCATTACCATTTATATTTTTTCTCTTTATTATTATTGTGATGTGTGAGCTGCTGTGTCCAAGTAATTTCCCCTGTGTAATAAAGTTTGTCTAAGTTTACTTACCACTGTGTAGATGGCCGAGTAGAAGCTGAGCGCTGCGTCTTTGGAGGGGAAGGACTTGCGTGCAGATGCCACTAGGTAGGGGTTACCAGTGCACGCCCGTCGCTCGCTGATATACTGCAGAGGAGACTGGCAACCCAGAGCTGTGTAATTCGGCCTACAGGTGGTCAGGAAGTGTGGCGTTTGACTTCCTGTTACCACCTGACCCGCATTTGCAAAGATGGTGGTGGTGAAAAGGCCAAAGGAGTAGACACCTGGAGAAGAGGAGGTGTGATTATTCAAATGGCGCAAACAGGTTAAATCAAACTTAAAAGTGCGTTAAGTGAATATTCTGGTGGATGGTCTGCCACCTGCTTGTTTCCATGCAGATGTTATTGATTTGACTGAAATGTTCCAAACTATGGCAATAGTTTGTCCAAGTTACAGGTCAAATTTGTGAAGAGACGAGACAGTTCATAATAGAAAGGTATGTTTTCCAAGGTAATACAAACACAAGTACATAAATAAATGAAAGTCAATCAAGTTTAATGTCATATTGTGGGCCATTCTTGACAAAGCAATATCTCCATGGTGAGAAGCAGGTGTTTTTACCTACCCCGCCAATGTTATATGGAATTAAAGATCCCATGACATGGTACTTCTTGATGCTTTTATATGGCTCCTTAATGGTTCCCTAATACTGTAAATGAATCCTTCTTCAAAATCAACACTCAGTGCATGAGAAAGAGAGATAAGCTGAGAAAGAGTAATTTTTCTCACTCTGAACACTCTATAATGGGCGTTGTTGCTTGAATGCAAATGAGGAGAAAAAAGCTGGCCAATAGTAGAGGGTGGGGGCGTGGCCAAACGCTCCGCTCTCTGCTCTGAGCGCTCTCTGATCCATTTCCTTATTTTTGCACAGGGGGAGAGATTTAAAGCGTTCCATTGAAAAATAAACACATTTCCACATAAAATAAAATTAAACCACTGCTGTTCAAAGGTCCAGAGGCTCAGATAAAGGACTTCCGAGCCTAGAAACACTCGGACGTGCCTCCAGGCAAATAAAAAAATGCATTTCGCATTGCCTAGCGCATTCGCAGTCCAAACTCTCTGGGCGTGATTTACAGAGACGCTGAGTTCAGACAGACGGGGGTGGAACTGCATTTGCATTTCTTTTTTCGATCTGACGTCAATAAGGTGCCTTGTTCAAACTCGCCCGTTTGAGCTCCGATTTTTTGTAACGCAGAAAAGGATCGCAAATGCTCAGTTTAGACATTTCGCAACTTTTAACAGGGTAGGGGAGCTCACATTAACGTTCAAAAACCTCAGAAAGTGAAAATTTCATGCCATGGGACCTTTAACAAAATCCACCTTCTAGTTAATTAAAATTCATTTGATATGATATTTTAGTTCATGTCTGTTATGCTATGCTTATGAAACATGTTTTAGGGATCGCAGGTGGCAGAGCTCTACGATCTGCTGGGCAACATCTGCTGGAGGTCCCCCGGTCCCGGAGCAAACAGCGGGGTGATCGTTCTTTTGCAGTGGCCGGTCCAAAACTCTGGAACTCTTTGCCCATTGAGTTACGTTCCATCACTGACCTGCCTCTGTTCAAAGCCAAATTAAAAACCTTCTTATTTAGGATGCCTTTTAACACTTAGTGGCCCTGGGACACTTTCTTTATTTTAATGGTGTTTTAATGTGCTTTGTTGACCTATTTGTATGATGTTTATTGTTTTTTATCTTGTTTTTAATGTTGTGCAGCACTTTGGTCGGCTTTGGTTGTTGGAAGGTGCTATAGAAATAAAGTTTGATTGATTGATTGATTGATTGATGGGGGAAGACTGTAAGACTTATAATCTCACTCTTTTCTGCACAGTCATTTGTTTTCTAACTGTTAGCATTTTTTTTACTGTATGTGCAAATATAATCTAATCTAATCTAATTTTACATGTTTCATTAAAAGGCAAGGAAAGATCACACTATTTAAGGCAAACTGGACAATAATAGTGACAGTAACATAATTACAAAATAGAATAACAGAAGAGATCTAAATGCATACTGCTACTTCTCCCTATTTCAATAAAAAAAACAACAGTAAGACATTTTCTTTATCTTTAATGTACAGTTTGTCTAACTTCATGAAGACACTGCAATTCACATTTACTCTTCAATAATGGCAACCAACCCAGTTTAAAGGAAAAGTAACGTTTTTTTTTTTAACAATCTGAGCCTTCTTTCGGCAATAAAACAAGTAGTTTTACTCACCCATAGCAGTTTGGTGTCAAATGGAGTGGTATCGCAGAAGTTATGTTGGAGCCGTTCTGTTCTACTAATGATCCCGTATCCGTTAACATGGTGCTCGTATCATATGCTCGGGGCATTACTTTGCGCTCTCCAAATAACACAAACTTTAGCACTTTTCAAATCACAGAAGATCGCTGTGTCAGGGTAGACTTTTAGTGGATTCCAAAACGGCCTGAAACCCGATATCCGGCTATAGTTTCATTTGATGGCGTCATCAGAGAGGACAGTGCGCATGCGTGAACTCAGCTGTTTTGTAAACACCGCTAGTCCGAAAGCTAACACCGCTCTGAACTTTACTTTTCTGTTGCGATATCGGGTTTCAGGCCGTTTTGGAATCTACTAAAAGTCTACCCTGACACAGCGATCTTCTGTGATTTGAAAAGTGCTAAAGTTTGTGTTATTTGGACACCGCAAATCAGTGCCCCGAGCACTCACGCTAACGGATACGGGATCATTAGTAGAACAGAACGGCTCAACATAAGTTCTGCAATACTGCTCCAATTGACACCAAACTGCTATGGGTGAGTAAAACTACTTGTTTTATTGCCGAAAGAAGGCTCAGATTGTAAAAAAACGTTAATTTTCCTTTAAGTTTGCCTCAATGTGATTGGTCAAAGCCTCTGCGTGTGACACTACTAAATAAAAAAAAATGATTACACAAATAAAATTAAGTTCATTTTAAATTAAATTCATTTTAATTAATTTCATTTCCTAAAGTATTGATTCTAACAATTGAGAGAGAAAAATTAGCCCACATGAGAGCTAACTAAGAATGTCCTTTTTTGTCTCTCGCTCTAACCATAGCGGAGTGTCAGAATGTTCTGGTTTAATTAGTTATGACTATAGTGATGTGATGTAGAGGAGGATATCTGACCTAGAAAACGCACTATCCGCCGAAGCAGAGGGTTAAAATAACAGCAGTCAGCGGTCACTATGGTCTTCTCCTGAGCTCCGTCGGATTTGACAAAGAAGCTGGTCACCTCCCCGATCAGGATCTGTGAATATGGAAAGAAAATTTTAATTAATTTATTTTAAGTACTGTCTTAACCCTCCTCTTATAAAATACTTTGAGAAATGAGTTCTTCCCTCATTTCTTTTCTTAATGTATCCTGCTGTATTAAATCTCCACATTAACACACCCCATCAAATCCCTCACTGTAAAACATGCTATAAGCTTTATAGCAGCTTCAACATTGCTTTTCCATTAATTCCTCTACTAAGGTCAATATAACATCAAAGATGACTTGCTAGCATAAAATCATCATGTAACTAATATAATTTCCAAAGACGGGTCACAGTCCCACTAAAGAAATTCTTGGTTGGCTAAAGACATGACCTGTGTGTTAATTAATGGACCAAAGGGGGCGTGACACAAAAGCTCAAAACATTATTAGGACCTTGTGCAAAAACGACAATGTTTGGAATGGAATGGAAGTTTTATTTGTCATTGTCCATGGACCTTAAAGCAGGCGACATGGGGCGCTAACATGCTCCCTCTCTCTTCAGTGATACAAGAACATAAAGAGAGTAGGAATGCAATACAATCAATAACAATAGACAAAGACATAATACAGTGGAATAGTTTACACAAGGTATCTTTTTGTTTGGAAAACAAAAAGAGTGCAAGAATAAAAATACAGAAAATATGTGACAGCTGAGGTGGAAAGCTATGTTTAATGAGAAGTATTAGTAAGCAGCATCGTCATAAGTGAAAATGCAAATTAGGCTGTAGATGCTACGCCCAAAACTCCCAACATTTCCAATCTGAGGTGGTTCCCCTTTAATGCTGATCTTTTTTTTTTTGGCAAGGCAAGTTTATCTGTGTAGCACAATTTGCACACAAAGTATTCAAAGTGCTTTATTGATCAGGAAAGACATTAAAATCATAAAATGAACAAATCAAAGCACTAATAATCATCATAATCATAAAATTGACATAAAAAAAAACAACTTTCAGTCATATACACAGCTAAACAGCATTGTTTTGAGCCTGGATTTAAACAGAGTCAAAGTAAAAGCCTGTCTCACATGTTCCAAATTTTAGCTGCATAAATTTGAAACCCTGACTCCCCGTGTTTAGTCCTGACTCTGGGCACCAGCAGGAGGCCGGTCCTTGAGGTCCTCAGAGTGTGAGATGGTTCATGTGGCACTAACATGTCAGAGATGTACTTTAGTGCTGGGCCATGAAGAGACCTGTATACAAGCAGAGCCGCTTTAATGTCTCTGAGCTACAGGAGCCAGTGCAGAGACCTGACAGACTGACTGTCTAATCAAATATTAATCAACTAAAATATCATTGACCGACTGATTTATTACAGCCATACAGGTCATCAATTATTTTTTTGCAAATACAAAATGTGAAATAGCATGTACATCATGTAAAGTAGATTGATCACCTTTTGACAGAGACATGATTAAACTCCATTGAAGACATCCATAAACAGTGCTATACCCCGTGTTTTGATCTGGGGCCCCATGCTGACAGGAGTTTGGAAAGATGTAGGTTACAAGCTCATATAAAATGTATGGCACAGAGCACCAGCAGCAATGTGAAATATGAGGGCTGTCATGTACAGAGCTTGAAAGACGAGATCCTCCAGCACCAGCTGACACACGCAGTACTGTGGCATGGACTAAACTTTTAGGAGTGTTAGTTTTAGGGGATGGGGGTAATATTAAAGACTCTTCTGCACTTTAAAGGGATAGTGCGGTTTTTTTTTATGTTAATCTGTATGGGTTTCCTTCTAAAAGTTACGTGCGTTAACACTGGCTTACCTCTGACAGTTTCTGCTCAGTCCGGTTCGGCTCGCGTTCTGGAGCCCACGTAATTAGGTCCGGTAACTTCGCGGGGATATGAAATAAAGCTTGTTTTTCTTCTCAAAACAAAACATTTGTTAGAAAGGTGATATATTTGCGTCCGAAACAGTTGTCATGAAAAATCCAGCAGCGTATTTCACATTCGCGTATTGACTCTCTCGACTCGTATCACTACGGCCATGTTAACTCTATCAAACTTCCCCTTACGGCGGACCGCATCGGTCGTTCACTTCCGCTAAAGGTTAACAGGCTAATATTAAGTAATTGGCGCGTAGTGATACAAATCAAGACGAGATATGCAAATGCTAACAACGCTGCTGGATTTTTCGTGGACAACTGTTTTGGACGCAAATATATCACCTTTCGGACAAATGTTTTGTTTTAGAAGAAAAACAAGCTGTATTTCATATCCCCGTGAAGTTACCGGACCTAATTACATGGGCTCCAGAACATGAGCCAAACCGGGCTGAGCGGAAACTGTCAGATGTAAGCCGGTGTCGACACACGTAACTTTTAGAAGGAAATCCATACAGATTAACGTAAAAAAACCCCAAAAAAACGCACTATCCCTTTAAGCCATGTTGTAATGTTGTTGCCTCATCAATAACATTCCTGGAGTTGTGTTTTGTTTCATTCACACATTGGAGTAACCCTTTACTATTAGTCTGTCTACATCTCCAAAGCTCAAAACGCTCTCTTCCACCTTGTGATGTCATGAAGCAGTAGTAGCATTTTTCAAGGTAACAGCTACTGTTTAGCTTTGTTTAGTAGACATGAGAAATTCCATGGCTGAAATCATCCAAATGATTCTAGGGAAGATGTTTTGGAGTTTAAAAACACACTTCCTGTATTACCACATGACATCACAAGGTGGAAGGTGAAAACAGCAGTTTTGAGAGAACAACTCAGCCTACATATGCAGGGTTTGTGTGTTAAACAACTCCAGGTATGTTTTAATGAGGAATCCATCCATCCATCTTCTTCCGCTTAATCCATTTCTGGGTCACGGGGGCAGCAGTCGAAGCAGATCTGCCGCCCAGAACACAATGCACCAGCCCCCATGAATCCTCCCGCAGGTGGTGGGTCCACGGGTGGAATGATGAATAATGAGGAACCAACATTATGACATAGTTAATAATAATCATAAATCATCATAAATAATAACAATATAGCCCCTTTAAACCACAGTGTGAAAAAATATCTTGGATGTGGTTTGATTTTCTCTTCACAGCAGGTTTGTGTGTTAGAGATCATATATCGTCACATTTGGCAGGCACAGAGTTGTGAGCGTGTTGCTGGAGGCAAAATGGCTGAGGTGGAGAATAGACTGCCTCTTCATGATTCCACTGGTGGGCTGCTCTCGAAACATATTACACGCTCACCATTATTAACAGAAAAAAATCTCAGGAGCCTAAAGAAAATGGTGCATGCTGGCATTCACATATTAATGATGCTGTCATATTATATTATTCAAAAGCCAAGACAAGCTGACATCTATGTATGGAAGCCCCTGCAATGCACAACATGAATGAATGTAGATGGCAAGAGCAAGGCATTATGTTGCAGAGAATAGTCGTAAATGTAAAATATGCATGGTACAGCTCAGTCCAATCAAGATCCTGGTGCAAAATATGGAGCAGGGTTTCTCCACCCATCGATACTGCACCATAAAGCATTTTTACTTTTTAATAAGACTCAAGAATATTCAAAATCTTGCACAAAATCTAATGTACGTGATCAGAGGGACCATAATCAGAAAGAAATGACATGATTTTGCTTTTTACAATTAATTTTAATAATCTCATAACTCAAAAAGTCTTATATTAATGGGCACATATGTTATTTTCTGATCTATGTTATAATGTTGTTTCCTCATCACAAACATATATGGAGTTGTGTTTTGTTTCATTCACACATGTTTAACACACAAATCCTGCATATTTAGGCCATAGAGTTCTTCTCTCAAACAGAAAACACTTCTGATGTCATGTGAATGTCAAGATATTGGGTCAAATTTTTGTAAAATAAGGCAAAAACAGTAGTTTATGAGAAGTACAGTGTGTCTAGCAACCAGTTCTATCTGAAAGCCTGTCTGCACATTCCAATACATTCCGTTTAATATGTCTAGAGTTTAAACATCAAATATTTTTTGATTTCACATAAGAGAGATGCCTCGAAATTGTGTGCACCTGATGTCTTAAGATATTTCTTGTTTATTTCCTGACGGATAAAGAAGTGCAAGTTAAATATTTTCAAAATATAAATATTACTTTTAAGTAAAAATGCCTAAATCTATTAAAAACAGATGCGGTTTTGATGTAAAACAATATCAATTACAAGAATAACAATAACAATATCATTACATATCTTGAATACATTAGCTAACCAGCACAGTTATCAATTGATTTTCAGTTCATCTTATCAATATAAATAAGATTTAGCCACTTTTATCTCGGAAGCAGATCGAGTCCAAAAATTTGTAGACCAGTGTTATAAAAGGATTACTTAAAGGGACAGTGTGTAAGATTTTTACCTGTTAATTACTGAAATTGAAGATACCCATTCAAAAATACATTGTTTTCCAAGCCTTTTCACTTCCATCATGAAATCAAAGTATTCTTTTGGACTTAGATATAGTCACATAAAAGGGGGATCTTCCCCATATAGAGGCAGCCATTTTGAATACGAGAGCCGCAGAAGGACATTTGGGCTCATCCTTCGCCTCGGCTCCTGCTAACAGCTGCACAGCCGCGCTGCATATGGCTCCCCCTTCCCCTCCCCTTCCCCTTCTCTCCTTCGCTCCTCTGCTCCCATATGCAGCCAGGAGCGAAGGAGAGAAGGGGAAGGGGAGGGGGGAGGGGGAGCATGCTGCCGGATCACACATCGTAATGGATATAACACGTATTTTGGACTAAATTGTTTTACTGGATTTTATTCGCTGGATCCTTATGGACAGATTGAGACCAAGTTTATGATGAAATACAGAGTTTGACCTGTGCAAAGCCTTCAAAGGTAAGCTAAGTAAGCTAAGTTTTGTGCTTTTCTGTATAAAAGCCCCATGTGCTCGGGGAGTGATTGTTTTGCAGGGAAATGAATTGCATAGTCAAAAAGAGGAGACTGTAAGGTTTCATTTGATGTGTAGATTGTCATGAATCATGATCGGGATTGTGTGTTTTCATGCGAAAAGAAAAAAAAAAAAGTGAACGGGGGACCGCGTTTTATGTATACAGCGGTGCGCGGTTCGTGCGCGGGCACGCGCGATGTCGGCGCTACGTCGCGTCCGGGTGACCCTCGAGGTCTGCCATAGCCAAAAGAGGAAGTGGAATAGCTAGTAACCACCTATGCGCCACGAATCCTACACACTGTCCCTTTAAACATGTGTGAATGCAACTCTAACAAAACTCTACTCCAGGTATGTTTTTGAGGAGGTAACATTATAATATGGCTTTTGCGTAATATAGGACCTTTAACCAGATTGTGTATGTAACTTCTTGTACATAAAATAACACACAAAGATCTGCATTATGAGCCAATTGAAACTAGCCTTCACTCCCGACACACCTCTGTATTGTTCTAGACCACAGACCCGTGCACATTTCCCGTTGGATCGTAGTGCTGCTTTTACATTTCACTTTATAGAAGAAATGATAAAATCCATCTTTTTCATGTTTTCCACTCTGGGACAAAGTAATAGTTTTCTGAAAGGCTCTCCAAGGCCCAACCAGAGCAATAAAAGTGAGTTGGAGCTGTAATTGAGAGAGCGGCTACAGAATGCCTGCTTTATGAGAAACAGCTTTGGTGCCAGAGCTGACATGAATTTTACATAGATTGGATCATTTATTTATATTTTCAGCATAATCTGTAGTAGTATGACACTGACACAATAATGCAACGTAGACATTTTTGTTCAGTATATTAAAAATCTATTATGAGAAATTCAAAGGAGTGATTTACTATTTAGAGGAACATATTAAACTGACTTGGGATTAAAAGGAGAATATGAAGATAGTAACAATAGCCTAGTATTGATACAATCAACAGTAGTGGTAATACATTGCCTAAGTATAGCTGGACATAGCTAACCCACTAGCCACCACATTTGAAATAGGAAGTGAGCATGGGGCTCCAATTCACTTTGTATTAAAAAACTGCTAAAACTCTCATTAACTGCTATCTGACTGATTATTTTAGTCTTAAATGTTTGCATTAACCCGCTCTACATGACCTTGGAGTTTTTTATTTAGCCATTTTGTCTGTATAACTGCTAGCCTCGGTGAGCTCCATTTGACTGGAGCTGAACACGATGAGTGACACTCCCTTAGTCTACTTCTTTAAAGGGATATGCCACCCCCAGGTCAAACTTGGGCATCTCCCCACAGTCCAGAGACTAAAATAAGTGGTGGAAAGCGTTTTTCTGGTGACGCAGCCATTGTCCAGGTCTGTCAGCACTGACCGCCGCGGTATCTGCAGCTACTCCGCGTTAGACTGGAGTCTAACGTCGCCAGAGAAAGATTTCGGCCAAAAGGAATGAATTTGCTCGATGCGTTTCCCAATTACTTTCTGTGTAGTGTGTATTCACATCGAGTGCAAATAAATGTGCAAATCAACACGGAGAGCTTGACTTGGTCATTTTGGATGGGAACTATTTTTCAGTGCGGAAAAAGACAGACGAAGCACACACCACGCTGACAGGGGAATCCCAGTTACGCACCAGGAAGGCAGTTCCCCTGTTACGCAGCGTGGTGTGTGCTTTGGCCGTCTTTTTCCGCACTGAAAAATAGTATCGAGCATCGAGCAAATTAATTCCTTTTGGCCGAAATCTTTCTCTGGCGACGTTAGACTCCAGTCTAACGTGGAGTAGCTGCAGATACCGCGGCGGTCAGTGCTGACAGACCTGGACAATGGCTGCGTCACCAGAAAAACGCTTTCCACCACTTATTTTAGTCTCTGGACTGTGGGGAGATGCCCAAGTTTGACCTGGGGGTGGCATATCCCTTTAAACAGTCTATGGGCCTAAGTAGTTGCACGTTATTTCCACGTGTCTCCTATAGCCGTGCATTATAAATTGTGTATTATTCAAGGCAATTTACACATTCCACATAAGATCACAGCTTCATTAAGCAGATCTACTACTCACGCACCATAATAAAGCTTGTTTTGAGGGAAAAAGCCTGACAATCTCCCTCTTCATGCTTTAGCCTCTGTGTACAACCCTCACAGTAATCATTAATCAGTATTCACACAAACAATGACTGCGCTGTAATCAGCTCAAGTGCCAGTGCAGGGCTCGCAGATACGGCGGCTCACACTCCAGAGACATATGAGGCTAATCATTCATAATTCTTTCACATTCAACTTGATGCTGTCATTTACTCAGTAGCAGGCTATTGTTGTCACAGAACTCAGCACAAATGTTAGTAAAAGTTCAGCGCATTCATTACACTCCTTTTTAAATGAAAAGAATGATCAGAACTATAATCTAGTGAAGGTGTATGGACTTTAAAGAGACGGACAAAACCTGTGTGAATTGATACTTTGCAGCTGATGCCATCAAAATTCCCTGGGGGTGTTATGCTAACTGAAGGTACTACTCAGTCTGAAGCTCTGTGACTCAGGTTAGTTATTCATCATTATTCATTCATTCATTCATTTTCTTCCGCTTTTCCGAGTGGCGGTGGGTCCACGGGAGGACGGCCGCATGTCACCTGACGCAACCGGCTTTGATGTTTTGTCATGGGGGCTACCAGTGTACGCAGACACTAGGGGGCGAGGTGGGGTTAAGTGTCTTGCCCAAGGACACAACGGCAGCATTCATCTGTGGGAGCTGGAATTGTACCGCCAACCTGTGGGTCACCTGTGGGTGCCGCCTCAGGTTAGTTAATCTGAGCTTTGTTTTAACACTGACTTAAATGAAACTACAACTGGTGACAGGATTTGTGTTCTTAAACAAGTCTCTCCCACATAAAATTACATTCAGTTTGTGTACCAGTTTTTCAGTTAGTCACTCTCACCTTTTTTTGAAAATCAAACACCTAAACAGGACCATGATCAATCATAGTGATAATAGGCTGATCCATTTTCTATTTTTTCTTGAATTCTCGGACTATTTTAAGACAGACCTTTTTTAGCGGTGCTAATGTGGGGATGTATCGAAATGAAAATTTGTGGCTGAAAGCAAATAAATATTAAACGCTTGGCGTTTAAGGCTTGGCAGAATACCAAAACCGAATATTGTTAAGCTTTTCACAATTTTTTTAAATATTGCATAAATAGCCTAGACTGTATAGAGGCCATTAAGCTTTGGATGTCCAACAATTTTCTACAACTCAACGACAGCAAGACCGAGGTCATAGTTTTTGGATCCCCTAAATCAATACCCACAGTTACTGGCAATCTATCTCACCTCTCCTCTTTTGTTAAGCCTTCTGCCAAAAGCCTTGGGGTTATCTTTGACTCTGACTTGTTTCAAAAAACAAATAAATACGGTCATAAAAAATAGTTACTACCAGCTGAGAGTGATCACCCAGCTCAAGCCATCACTCTCTGTTCAAGATCTGGAAACCGTTATCCATGCCTTTAGAACATCTCGGCTGGATTACTGCAACGCCCTCTACTTTGGCCTCCCCCAGACCCAGCTAGCTCGCCTGCAGCTGGTGCAAAATGCTGCTGCTAGACTTTTAACAGGCACCAAGAGGCAGGAACACATCACTCCTGTCCTCTCCTCTCTGCACTGGCTTCCCATTTGTTTTAGAATTCAATTTAAAATACTTCTTTTGGTTTTTAAGTCCTTTCATGGCCAAACCCCCAAGTACATCTCCGACATGCTGCAACATTGCTCTGCACCCAGGTCCCTCAGATCTGCCGACAAAGGTCTCCTTTGTGTTGCCCGCTCCCGCCTCAAGCACAAAGGGGACCGTGCTTTTGCTGTGGCAGCTCCACGTCTCTGGAACAGTTTACCTACTGACATCAGATCTGCTCCAACAATCACCACTTTTAAATCCAAACTAAAAACTCATTTGTACACTGTGGCCTTTGCCTCTTAGCTCTTTTATCTCTTTTATCCTGTCTTTTATTTCATCTTATGTTTACTTCTGCCATGTCAAATGTTCTTATGTATTTTATGCTGCCGATTTATTTATTATTATTTTTAGCTTTTTGACATTGTACAGCACTTTGGCCAGTTCTCACTGTTTTTAAATGTGCTATATAAATAAAATTTACTTACTTACTTACTTACTAGACTAATTTTTTAGACATGTTTTAAAAGAAAGAAAATCTTTATTTAATATTCTTTAAATATTCCATTGCATTTGAGGAAATTTAAAGCATTTTAAAGAAGGCACCAGATCACAGCCTTACTTTTAACTCACTCCACCAAAAGCCAAATGTGGCTTTTTTTTGCAATATTCATCTAAATATATTCGGTTGCTGAATATTCGGTGCATCCCTAGTCCATTGTGTCACCATGGTAACTGCTGAACATTCATTCTACCACAGAGACACATGTAGAACACCCCACTGTGATGCAAAGTGTCAATAGGTTGCCTTCACATGACATCACAACAGTAATTATAAAACTGAACAGAAGGAGAGGTCACAATTCTATGGCACAATTTGCTGTCAGATTGCAGATTTGTTGTCCCGACTTATGGTGAATATCTCTGTAATAACTGGGCCTAAACAAAAACCGACACAAAGTTCAGCATCTTCTCTGTCAGTAAAAATACACAAATGTGAAATTATTTTCTCACAATAACTTCAGAAAGTGGTTATTCAAATCCAAAAACATATCAGCTGAAAGAAGTTAAAGCTGAAATATTAATAAGATAAGTCTGTGGAGCAAATCCTCAACAAATAGTAAAGTGTTCAACATATACAGCTCTGGAAAAAAATAAGAGACCACTGCATTTTTTTTCTGAAATCAGCATCTCTACATGTATTACAGCCATTCCATTCCAGCGTCTGTTGAATTCCAACACAAACACAAAGCTGAGCTACTTCAGTTCTTGCACCAGGAGTGGAATAAAGTCACCGAAGAACAATGTGAAAGACTTGTGGAGAGCATGCCAAGACGCACGAAAGCTGTGATTAAAAATAAGGGTTATTGCACCAAATATGGATTTCTGAACTCTTCTTAAGTGTAAACATTAGTGTTATGTTGTTTTAAATGAATTTGATCTTGTTCCTTTGCATTGTTTGAGGTCTGAAAACATGTATCTTTTTTGTTATGTTGACCATTTGTCATTTTCTGCAAATAAATGCTCTAAACGATAATATTTTTATTTGGAATTTAGGGGAAATGTTGTCAGTAGTTTACAGACTCAAACAAAAATGTTCCTTTTGCCCAAACACATACCTATAAGTAGTAAAATCAGGAAAAACTGAATTTTGCAGTGGTCTCTTATATTTCTTGCAAAAACAGTGAATCCCTTTCTCAGTTATATTGGCCCCTTCCTCCATCTGAAATTATGACCTTATCAAATTGTAGAATGTGAACAAAACCTATTAACGATCCCATATTACACAACATTGACTTCTGTGAGCTTTGAGGCAATATTCTTATGTCTTCAAAAACATACCTGGAGTTGTATTTTGTTTCATTCGCACATGTCTGACTAACCCTTTATTAGTGTATCTAATGCAATTCATCATCATTAATCCTCATATGTAAAATCATATACTCCTCCATATAAACCTCTGCAAACACACTGTCAAAATGCTTTTCCACAGCACCTCTGGAGTCTCTGTGCACCTCTCTACCCTGACAACTCCACAGTGAAATTCAAAGGTTATGATGTGAATAGAGAAGAAAGTGTTTGTGAGAGAGTGACAGCAGAAGCTCCGTAGGCTTTAATTGGCTTTTTCATTCACCTCTCATTGTGACAAGGTGACAGCCGCTCGTAACAGGTGATTTCTGCCTTTTTGTGAAAGTCGTCTCAAACTACCTGCGTGAAAAAGTCGAGGTGTCTGACAGAAAGTAGCAATGACTGTTAAAAGGAGGTCAAATAAAGATGTAATACAAACTAAAAGAGTTATGGTGTCACCTTGCTACAAAACTAAAATAAAAGTTGTTTAAAGGTCCTATATTAAACAAGATTGACTCCCATGAGCTTTAAGCCATGTTATAATCTTGTTTTTGCGTCAAAAACATACCTGGAATTGTTTTGTTTCATTCACATGTTTGACTAATCGTTTATTATCAGTCTGTCTACATCTCTGACACCCAAAATGCTCTGTTCCACCTTGTGATGTCATGAAGAATCAGGTAAACAGGTACCTTTTACTCTGAGTTTAGTATATGGAAATTCCAGGGTTGAAATCATATCCAAATTATTCCAGTGAAGGTGTATGGCGTTTAAAATACAATGGAGCACTTCCTGTATTACCACATGACATCACAATGTGGAACAGAGATTTTTTTCTGTCTGAGAAAAGAACTCATCCTAAATATGCAGGATTTATGTGTTAAACATGTGAATGAAACAAAACAACTCCAGGTATGTTTCTGATGAGGAAACAGCATTATAATAGACAGGGCTCTCAAGTCTCACGCATTGAGAGTGTGACACACGCAATCCGACGTGTTCACATGCTCACATGCCACACATGGCATTTCTCACGCTGATTTTTTTATTTTTATTTTTTTTAAATAACCAGAAAATCGGTCTGTGTGGCTCAGTTTATGCAGGCTCCGCGCGTTCTCTCCCCCTCCTCCCCGTCCCGCTCCCTGGAAAAAAATCAGCCAATCAGAAAATAGATTTTTTTGTTGTTGGGCAGACTGTAGAGTGTAGTTCCAGCTGCTAAGCGCACACTGCGGTGATGATAAAACAAACTGAGAACCATCAGGTAATAACTTCATTTATATAACTCTCATTAGTTGCTTTGTAGTTTAAGTTTGCTCTTTAGACAAACATTTACAGCAGGGCTCTCAAGTAGGGTGACCATTCGTCCGGATTTCGTCCGGACAGTCCGGTTTTAGAGCTGTCTGTCCGGCTGTCTGTCACCTGTCCTCCTTTTTTACATTTTGTCCTCCTTTCGGACCCTCATCGGCCACCCTTGCATAAATCGTCATAAATCCCCACCCATTATTTACACTTGCTACTCTGCGATGTGTCGTATGCAAACATTTGCGATGCGCGCAGCTGATCCAGCCCGTCGGCCCCTCGTATTGTCCGCTCTCTATCTGCGCTATCAGCCACTCTTTGAGGTGCAACTTGGCTCCTTCTTCCATCTTCATCGCCTTATTACCGTCCCTTAAAATTTTGTTTTCTTTAGTGCCATGCGTAACAGGTTTCGCTTACGTTTCCTCTCAATGTAGACAGTTAAAATACGTTACAATATTTACATTACGGCTTTCATAATTGCAAATAATATTTTGGGGATTTTGTGCGAATTACACAAATCCAGGAAGCGAGATCTTACCTCTTAAAAGTGAAATGCAGAACTACTAGTTCTGCATTTCTTCTTTCTTCTTTGCCATGGCATATGATGGCATGGCAAAGACTGTGTTTTTTCAATGAATTAGTGATATTGTTTTTTGTTCATATCATCTTGACCATAATTTGCCACATTTTTCTTTTTGATGGGTGTTCCATGTTAATAAATATATGTTGACGTCATACATTATTCATAAGTTGTTTTTCTTTTCCCCAACCCAGGGAAAAACAAAACAAAACAAGGTGTCCTCACTTTAGTGTCCTCCTTTCCTGTTTCATGCCAGTGGTCACCCTACTCTAAGGTCTCACGCATTGAGACAATTCGATGCGTTCACACGCTCACACGGCATTTCTCACGCAATTCAACCCCCCCCCCCCCCCCCTCGGGAAAAATTGTTCACCCCCCCCGCTCCTCGGAAATTACGCAGTCTCACGCACGACCCCGCTCAAAAAGAAAAGACATAATATGAAACCTTTTAGATTATGATTATATATGTCTCCGCGACCCAGAAATGGAAAAGCGGAAGAAGATGGATGGATGGATGGATTATATATGTCTTAATAAAACAAAGAGAAAGTATTAATTTCTTGGCCTTTTTCTGAGAAGTGTGAACTCTGCTTTACATTAAAAAACTAACAAAATAGAAAATAATACAGTATTCATGAAATACTAAAGGAAATGATTCGGACAGTAGGATTACCAGAGTTGGTGAGGAAAATCCTTAACACTGAATGAAGAAAATCCTGTTTAATTCACTTTGCACACTCTGGTATTACTGAGAACACGCAGATGAGAAACAGGTGATGAAGCAGTTTGACGTCACAAAAATATAAAAAGCAGCACAAGCTTATGGGGGAGTGTGCAAATCTGAATATAGCATATCCAATTATTCACACAACTGTGACTAGAGGGAGGTTATGATTACCTTTGGCATAATGATAAATATATTTAAAGCTCCTATATTACAGAAAATGGATTCTTGTGAGCTTTAAAGGTGTGTTGTGGTGTAACTTTTCTGGCAGGGGGTCCGTCAAAAGCTTTTTTCCATGGAGATGTTATTTCTTTGCCTAGAATGTTTCACAGTATGGCATTTCTACAGCTCTGATTTTACTACTTATAGGTATGTGTTTGGCCAAAAGGAACATTTTTGTTTGAGTCTATAAACTACTGACAACATTTCCCCCAAATTCCAAATAAAAATATTATCGTTTAGAGCATTTATTTGCAGAAAATGACAAATGGTAAAAATAACAAAAAAGATACATGTTTTCAGACCTCAAACAATGCAAAGAAATAAGATCAAATTCATTTTAAAACAACATGATACTAATGTTTACACTTAAGAAGAGTTCAGAAATCAATATTTGGTGCAATAACCCTAATTTTTAATCACAGCTTTCATGCGTCTTGGCATGCTCTCCACAAGTCTTTCACATTGTTCTTGGGTGACTTTATTCCACTCCTGGTGCAAGAAATGAAGTAGCTCTGCTTTGTGTTTGTGTTGGAATTCAACAGACGCTGGAATGGAATGGCTGTAATACATGTAGAGATGCTGATTTCAGAAAAAAATGCAGTTGTCTTTTATTTTTTTTCCAGAGCTGTATCTTCATGAAGCCCAAACCAGTCCAAGTTACAAATCATATCTCTGGAGAGGCATCCCCACTCTGCCTGTTTTTCTAGGTATTTTTGCACCTATAATTGAATAAATGTAAGGTAGAACAGTTTAATGTCATACTGTGGTACATTCCAGGCAGAGCAATGACATATCCATGGAAACAGCAGGTGACGACTTCCAACCAAAAAGTTACATAATGCACCTTTAAGCCATGTTAGGATGTTATTACCTCCTCAAAAACATACCTGGAGTGGTGTTTTGTTTTATTCACACATATTTGAGTAACCCTTTATATTAGTCTGGCTACTGTCACAGCCCCTCTGATCTCATCTGCCACTCCCTCAGTGGCCACCTCCTTCCCCTCCCCTTCTGGTGTTCCAGGAGTGGAGACAGGTGTGCTGGAGCCAGACTCAGCTGAACCCACTCTCCAATCAACAGGGTCAGTCAAGCCAGCTCAGCGGTGCCAGATCGTAATACTTCGTCTGTTAGTGCTATGTTCTTGCTACACATGTTTGCCTACCTACGACTTCAATTACTTAATCTTTTGTTCATCTGCCTCAGATCTCTGTGCTCCAGTCTCCAGGTCCGACCTGCCCTGCTCCAGAGTCCTGCTCTCTTCATCATATTCCTGGATTAAATCTGTAATAAATACCAACTATTCTACTTTGACCTTTGTCTGCTCTTGGGTTCCTCCGTTATCCGTGACAGCTATATCTCAAAGCTCAAAATGCTCTGTTCCACCTTGTGATGTCATGTAGTGGTTTTCAAGTTAACAGCTACCTTTTACATATTGATGAGTAGAGACTGACAATTCCAGGGCTGAAATTATCCAAATTATTCTAGTGAGAGTTTAAAAACACAGTGGAGCATGTCTGAGCGAAAAGGCAAAGCTCTCAATTTGCCGGTCAATCTACGTTCCTACCCTCACCTATGGTCATGAGCTCTGGGTAATGACCAAAAGGACAAGATCATGGATACAAGTGGCCGAAATGAGTTTCCTCCGCAGAGTGGCTGGGCACACCCTTAGAGGTAGGTTGAGGAGCTCAGTCACATGGGAGGAGCTCAGAGTAGAGCTGCTGCTCCTCCACATCGAGAAGAGCCAGCTGAGATGGCTCAGGCATCTGTTTCGGATGCCTCCTGGACGCCTCCATCGGGAGGTGTTCTGGGCATGTCCCACTAGGACAGTGCTTCTCAAATAGTGGGGCGGGCCCCCCTGGGGGGGTGTGGCGTGATGCCAGGGGGGGCGTGTATGACCCTGGGAAACATGTTTTTTTTGCTGTACTGTACTAGAACTAAGTGTAATTGAACATCAACAACAGTAGTTGGCAGTGGTGTTCTCACATGCGATTTACGCACAGTCTCACCATTAACAAAACATCCTCTGTCACAGAAAAAACACGTATATTCCACTGAGTCGTGTCCTTTAGTCCGACAGAAGCTGACGCATCAGTGGCACAAGGGGAGAGTGTATTTTTTCAGTGCTTTTAGCTTATGCAAATGAGGTGGTTTTAAGTTTCATTTCTGTAAAACGTAAACAAATGTGCGCAAAGCTGCATTAAAAACACATTAATATTTGAGTCCTCAGTGCAGTCTTTGTTGTAAGTTTCTTTTTTTGTTTATAATGTTAATAAAAGGATACAATGGTGTTCTAATAACAATTTTCTAGACAAATAATACTATTTATAGTTGCGCGCAGGAAGGGGGGCGTGAAATTTTTTCTTCTTCCTAGGGGGGGCACAGAAAATAATTGAGAAGCACTGCACTAGGAGGAGGCCCCGGAGAAGACCCAGGACACGCTGGAGGGTCTATGTCTCCAGGCCTGGGAAGGCCTTGGGGTTCCCCCGGAGGAGATGGAGGAACTGTCTGGGGTGAATGAAGTCTAGGAGTCCCTGCTTAGACTGTTGCCCCACGCAACCCGGCACTGGATAAGAGGATGAAAATGGATGGATGGAGCACTTCCTGTATTATGGTCACATCTTTATATAGCACTTTTCCACCTTCAAGGCACCCAAAGCGCTTTAAGATAAGATAAGCCTTTATTGATCTCACACAGGAGAAATTTACTCGCCACAGTAGCTCCAGGACATTTGGACAAGAGGGAAAAAGTGCATGCAGGCAGGGAGGGGATAAAGTAAGTAATAAATAATACAAGGAACCACAACAAGGAACCACTCACCCGTTCACACACACCAGTGTACGCAGACACTGGGGGCACAGTGGGTTGCCCAAGGACACAATGGCAGCATTCATCTGTGTAGGAGCTGGAATCGTACCACCAACCTGTGGGTCAGTGGATCTGACCCCTCAACCAGTGATGTTTCTTATGTGGGATTTGAACCGCCAACCTCTGGATCAGTGGACAAACGCTCTACCAACTGATCCACTGCCGTATTACCACGTGATATCACAAGGTGGAATAGGGTTTGTGTTAAACATGTGTGAATGGAATAAAACAAAACTAAGTATGTTTCTGATAAGGAAACGTTATTGTATACTGTAGATCAGCATAATATGAGCCCTTTAAAGTGGCACAACCTTAGTAGCCTTAGACAGTAGATAAGCTTAACAGCTAATTCAATATTTTTACTTTAAGTTGCTTCTAATGTCGACCTAATAGCTAAAGAAGCCCACTACACAAATCTGGCATGGCATCTGTTGACAAGGCAGTGCTCTTCATGCACACAAACACTGAAATTTATCACAAGGATGCTGGTTACCATGACAATTTAGCTGCTTCACTCTCATCAGCATCACCCACACAAGCTTCATCCATCTCCCACTCTGTGTCTCATCCAGCCTTTATGCCCAGCTTTACTGTGGCCAAGCGGTTTTCCCTGGGTCTTTGAAACTGGGTTAGCACAAATATACAGCGAACACAAACATAAAGCTTCTTTTCTTTTCTTTTTGCTTTCAGAATATAAATCTAAATTGCCCATGCACTCAGAGATCATCGCCTCTGGGTTCTGGGTTAATGTCAGGAGATAGCAGTGTGACCTGCTATCTCCTGACATTAAGTCATATTCAGGTACTTTGTATAAAAAAAACTAAACAAATCATACCAACTTGTGTTCATTTAATTTTGTTTATAAGAACATTTTGAGGACTTCATCATGCAAAAGAAAAGAAATCTGAAAATGTCCCCCACTCCACAGTCCACAGTGCCCAAACAGTTACATTTCAACTTTTACTAGATTTGTTCATCGTTGTGAAGACAAAGGCAAACAGTTAAATATCATTTAATTGAATAAATACTCAATAAACTTGGCAAAGTTTAAATAATTGAAATCATCCTCTTAGATTTTAGAAATACCATGTAAACATCATTATCATGGATTATCAGATACAAGCAAAGTAGAAATCTGATCTAATCATTTGTTTATCAGATTACTGCTGATATCTGACATTTTCATGTGAATATAACAATATTTCATTATTTCTGTCTGGGGCAAAAATATTACTATCCTTTTGTTTTTGGATAGCTTATTCAGTAATGTATCATCACAGTTGCCTGGAAATCCAGACGGATATCTCTCTGTATTTGTGATTCAGCTGCTGGTACAGCGATGAGAATGGATTTTTCCAACAATCATCACAGTAGAATGAGGCAAAATTTGTACAAAAAATGTCTGGGTGCTATGTTATGCTTCGTTTTAGTGTAAATAAACTCACAATTGTCTTGGTGATATAATTTCTCCTGTCACTTGACAGACAGAGGATAAAGCAATTAGCATGTTAAAACAGATTATTATAGCTTTTGAGGGGGAAAAAAGACCTCAAAATGTGACATATATTAAGAAATACAAACTCATGAATTAGGCTATCGTAGTAGACAGAAAAGCTATTATATCAAATGGCCTTCCTGGTTCAGTTTGAGTTTGGGAATAACAAGAAGAGGTCACTGGCTTGTATCTGTGTTAGGACAACATTTGCCAATAAGTAATTTTTATGTAATCCTTGGATGTCACTTTCCATTCTCTTTGCACTGTTTTTTTTGCAATATTGAATACAGTGCATTAGTTTAGCAGTATTTTAATTGCCTGTGCTTGGCTGTTTGACATTTATTGTGTGAATTAAAGGCAGAAAAGTTTTTAGTGTATTTTGCCAAAAGTTAAAACTCAATTCACTGTACTTAAGAATGCAGAAAAGTAGGACCCTCCTCCCCCTCTCTCTTATTCCCACCATTTCCTCTTGTCTGTCATATGGAACTCCATTATTCATGAAAGATTGTCCGGAGGCCTAATACTATGCAAACTTCTGCCCGATTTGCATGAACTGTCTGTTATTGGGACACTGTGTTCCCGGGGATAAATAGAACTATTATAGATGAAGATTGTCTATCATAAAACAGTCTATGGATTGGCTTGAATGGGGTGAATATTCTTGACTGCCTGAGATTAGATTTCTTTAGATTTTTTTTTGTAACAAATGACAACTGTGATTAGTATAACAAAAAAGGGCAAATTTAGAAGAGAAGGCAAAAGGTTTCTGAACAAGTATTGTAGAAAAATCAGTATAATAAAGCATGTTGGTCTAACCACACAGATAAAAGGAATATTTGTAGTTTTATAATGAATAAATTGTAGTGATTGGTGGTAATAATCAATCCCATGCAGCTTTAGCTCAGTCAATAAGCAGAGTTCTCGCTGAGGGCTTCTGCCTTGTACATGTGTCATTCACTTGTAGTAATGAAGTGCAATACTGTAACATAATATGAATTATACAGGAGATGTATTATATTATACAGGAGATGTCCTGTATAATATAATACATCATTCATTCATTTATTTATTTATATTTATTTATCTTGGTTTTTGAGTTCCCATTTCTTTTCACCTGCTGTGTGTTAAAACTGTGTGTTGCAACACTAGAATTTCCCCATTGTGAGACAAATAAAGATGATAAAGATGTAAAGATAAAGATGAACAAATAAAGATGTAAGTTTGCCCACTGACAAAGAAATGAACAGTCTATAACTTTAATGGTAGGTTTATTTTAAGAAGAGAGAATATCAAAAAGAAAAATCCAGAAAATCACATTATAGAAAATATATGAATTGATTTGCATTTCATTGTGTGAAATAAGTATTTGATCCTGTACCAACCATTAAGAGTTCTGCCTCCCACAGACCAGTTAAGACACTCCTACTCAACTCGGCACCTGAATTAAAGACTGTTTTAACTCATCTGTATAAAAGCCACCTGTCCACAGAAACAGACAATCAATCAGACTCCAAACTCTGCAACATGGGAAAAACCAAAGAGCTGTCAAAGGATGTCAGGGACAAGATTGTAGACCTGGATATGGCTGGAATGGGCTACAAAAACAGTAGAAATCAGTGAAGAACTACACGGGAGGAGCTAGTCAGTGATCTCAAGGCAGCTGAGACCACAGTCAATAGGAAAACTACTGGTACACCGCAATGGATTAAAATGCTGCAGTGCTCGCAAGGCCCCCCTGTTTAAGAAGGCACATGTGTAAGCCTGCCTGTAGTTAATGAACACTTGAATGGTTTAGAGAGTAATTGGGAGAAGGTGTGTGGTCAGATGAGACCAGAATCAAGCTCTTTGTCATTAATTCAACTCGCTGTGTTTGGAAGAAGAGAAATGCCCCCAAGAACACCATCTCCACCATCAAGCATGGAGGTGGAAACATTATACTTTGGGAATGTTTTTCTGCTAAGGGCACAGGACAACTTCACTGCATCAATGGGAGGATGGACAGAGCCAAGTAACCATAAAATCCTGAGTGACAACCTCCTTCCCTCTGCCAGGAAACTGAAAATGGTTCGTGGATGGGTCTTCCAACACGACAGTAGCCGTTTCCCAATTCAGCGACGGCACACTTGTGAGCGGAAGGGGAGTGTAAGGGGAAAAGCATGTGAACGGTAATACAGGTGCCGTGAACTATGCCTTTACGGCTACCGTCACACATGTTTAGCGTAGTTTATGAAGAGTTTCATGTAGCATAGTTGTAGGTGAGGTGAACCAGTACGTATATTTTATAGTGACGTTGCAACTCTCACTTGTGGATGTCGCTGGTGAGTCGGTCTTTGTAGTCGTATATCCTCCCGCACTGTGCATGCTGGGGCTTTTAAGTGTGCGAAGCGTGCATGTTTGCACGCTTGGTCCACGCCCCGATTTCCATGGAAACAACGGCGCCGTTCAGAGCTCATCTTAACGGTGCAGGGGGGAAAAAACGAATGGAACGGCGCTTGTCGAGCCGGATATGACGCACATCCCGTTCCAAGGACGCTTACAAGTGTGCCGTCGCTGGATTGGGAAACGGCTGTAGTGCACTAAGGACAGAGCGAGTGTGCGCCGTCTCGACGACAGACCGAGTGCACACTCACAAGCATGCCGTCGCTGAATTGGGAAACGGCTAAAGACTCAAAACATACAGCCAAGGCAACAAAGGAGTGGCTCAAGAAGAAGCATATTAAGGTCATGGAGTGGCCCAGCCAGTCTCTGGACCTTAACCCTGTAGAAAACCTATAGTGGGAGCTGAAGCTCCGAGTTTCCAAGTGACAGCCACGAAACCTCAATGATTTAGAGATGATCTGCAAAGAAGTGTGGGCCAAAATTCCTTCTTGTATGTGCGCACACCTGGTCATCATCTACAAGAAACATGACCTCTGTGCTGCAAACAAGGGTTTTGCCACCAAGTGGCCATACCTGCCTGTCAAAGCCTGATCCCGTCAGATCTCAGAAGCTAAGCAAGGCAGGGCCTGGTTAGTACTTGGATGGGAGACCACTGGGAATTCCAGGTGTCACAGTGGGGCGGCAGTCGCAAAAAAAACTGTTGTTGTATCCTTAGGCAAGACACTTTGCCTCATACTAGGCAATGTGCCAACCACATTGCCTAGTATGAAAGTGGTGTGTGCATGAGTGTTGGAGGTGGTCGGGGGGGCTGATGGTGCAGAATGGCAGCCTCGCTTCCGTCAGTCTGTCCCAGGGCAGCTGTGGCTACAGAAAGTAGCTTACCACCAAGTGTGGAGTAAATGAACAATAAACTGTAAAGCGATTTGAGTGTCATGAAAGGTGCTATATAAATGCTATAAAAAAAAAAAAAAAGTGCTAAGTCTTCTTTGGCTAGAGGGTTCAAATACTTATTTCACTCAATGAAATGCAAATCAGTTTATACATTTTCTTTCAAGTTATTTTCTGGATTTTCTTTTAGATATTCTATCTCTCGCGGTTGAAATAAGCCGACAATTAAAATTATAGACTGTTCATTTGCAAACCTACAAAATCAGCAAGGGATCAAATACTTATTTCCTCCACTGTAGCTGACAAATTAATAATAATGACCACTAGCTATGGAGATCATTTTGTCTCATAAAGATTTGTATAAATAAAAAAAGATATATATAAATATAAATACATTTATAAATATTCAAACACAAAATACAAATATAAAAATGTGACATACAAATAAATTATAGAATGTATATAAATACACAGGCATTTGTAAATATATTTTTGAGATTTGTAAATATATTTTTGAGATTTGTAAATATATTTTCGAGATTTATAAATATATTTTCGAGATTTGAAAACAAATGTAGTTGACTTTCTATGTGGAGTCTGCATTTGTGGATAAATTTTTTGCTTTCGTGTCGATGACGTAATTGTGAGACAGTCCTAGCTCAAACCACGATTTGTATAAATAAAAAAAGATATATATAAATATAAATACATTTATAAATATTCAAACACAAAATACAAATACAAAAACGCGACATACAAATAATTGATAGAATGTATATAAATACACAGGCATTTGTAAATATATTTTCGAGATTTGTAAATATATTTTCGAGATTTGAAAACAAATGTAGTTGACTTTGTGGAATCTGCATTTGTGGATCCATTTTTTGCTTTCGTGTCGATGACGTAATTGTGAGACAGTTCTACCGCAAACACACGATTCGCAAATAAATGTCACCGGATTTGAATACAAATAGCCTTCACTGGACATCCAGCAGATGGCAGTGTTGAGCAGCTTGTCGGTAGTTGCTCTTTAGTAAATGAGACTACAGTGGTCCCTCGCTATCGAGCGTGGGACCACATATCCATGTGCGAAAATCGAGTGGAAAGCGACCTGGATATCATTTTGGGCAAAACTCAGGCCACCGCTAACAGTGCCGAACTGACTGACTACGTATAATGCCTCTGAGCACCAGGCCTCACCACCCGACCAGGTACGGACACTTCAGCGAGGGGCTAGGCCTAAAGCCCCGATCAGATCAGTAGCTTTGTCAAATAAATTCAATATCCTCAACACGGACGGGCCTGGCCCGGACGCCGCACAGCGGGGGGAGCCGCAGCGGGGGGCACTCGCGCGCGGAGAGGGGACAGTGGGTTTTCCCTGCCACGCCAAGCGGACGAACCCGACCCCGTCCTAGAGAGCTGTGGAGTATTGGCGACGAATTGATAGCCATGCCCCGAACTCCGGGGCGGACTGATTTTGGAGCCGGGGTGAAATGCAACCAACCCTTGTGAGCGCGGGTTAGTGGGGGAAAATCCTCATGGTCCAGGATATTTAATTTATTTGACAAAGCTACTGTTGTAGAGCTGATTGGGGCTTTAGACCTAGCCCCTCGCTGAAGTGCTCGTACCTGGTCGTTTTAATAGTGAAGCGTGGGGGGAAGGGGGAGGGGGAGAAAACTGCGCGCGGACACGTGTGATAGCGCAGCATGACCCGGCGCGGGGCTGCCAGCAGGTCTAGACCTGGACTAAACCAGGACTGGACCAGGACTAAACCTGGACTAAACCTGGACTAAACCTGGACTAAACCAGGACTAAACCAGGACTAGGCCAGGTCTAGAGGAGGTCTAGAGGAGGCACGGTTTGAGCACAGGTCTCGTTCATGCGCTCAGACTGCGTGCGGTCCCCCTCGCTGCTCGCCTCAGCCGTGACTCGAAACGAAACCAGGAAATAGACCCGCACGCGGCGCTTTAATCCACCTGGTCTAGTCCTGGTTTAGTCCAGGTTTAGTCCAGGTTTAGACCTTGGTCTAGACCTGGCATAGTCCACGTTTAGTCCTGGGTCTACAGTCTCTACGCAGAACACAATGTTACACTATAAAAAAAGTTACACTATAAAAAAAAACTTGGATCGGGGCCTTGGAACGAATCAGGCTTTTTCCATTGAAATAGCTACTCAACTTACAAAAAATTCACGTTAAGAAACCACTTCTGGAACGAATTAATTTCGTAATGTGAGGTACCACTGTATATCTTTTTTTATTTATAGAAATCGTGGTTTGCGCTAGGACTGTCTCACAATTACGTCATCGACACGAAAGCAAAAAATGGATCCACAAATGCAGACTCCACATACAAAGTCAACTACATTTGTTTTCAAATCTCGAAAATATATTTACAAATCTCAAAAATATATTTACAAATGCCTGTGTATTTATATACATTCTATCAATTATTTGTATGTCGCGTTTTTGTATTTGTATTTTGTGTTTGAATATTTATAAATGTATTTATATATATCTTTTTTTTATTTATACAAATCGTGGTTTGCGCTAGGACTGTCTCACAATTACGTCATCGACACGAAAGCAAAAAATGGATCCACAAATGCAGACTCCACATAGAAAGTCAACTACATTTGTTTTCAAATCTCGAAAATATATTTATAAATCTCAAAAATATATTTACAAATCTCGAAAATATATTTACAAATGCCTGTGTATTTATATACATTCTATCATTTATTTGTATGTCGGGTTTTGTATTTGTATTTTGTGTTTGATATTTATAAATGTATTTATATTTATATATATCTTTTTTTATTTATACAAATCTTTATGAGACAAAATTATCTCCATAACTAGCCAATTTATTAGAATGGATAAATCAGTGGTTAAATTAAAAGTTTGTTCCTGTATGGCCAACAACTATGCACTGTATCAAAATGAACTACTCACTCAAATTAAGACTCAAACTACACGTCTTCTTAGTGAAAAACACCCTTCAATAAACCGTAGACCATTGTGTGTGGTTTTCAATTAAAACGGTGCAGCAGGGTGGCCTATAGGGGTTAGGACGCAGGTGGAAAATCAATACGGCTCTAACATTTTGCACAATACATCTCCCTGCTCTCAATTATATGCTGGGGCTAGCATCTTTGACCCCATACACTCATCCACTTCCTACCTGCTTTTGTTCATGGAAATATTACAAGTCATGACTTATTATTTCTAACATAAATAGACAAATAATGTATGTAGCCTCAGCATTTGTTCATGTATAAACAACATCTGCACACGTTCACCTCGATAATGAAACTTTAAGAGCTGCTCTCTAAGATTTAGCACAACCAGTAATCCCTCTTTAATCTTTTTAGTTTTGTCTGATTGTGTTCTTATCTAAACACTTGCTGTTACTCATACCACAATCACAGCTTGTACACTCTTCAAATGCATATATTAGCAGCATTAGACAGGGTGCTCCAGGGCAAAGGCAAGATTTTGCATTTTTTTCCCCTCATCTACATAAATAGACAGTGAAAACCAGCCCAGTCAAAATGTCACTTATTTCGTAAACAGAATCTCTTTGAGTTCTGCTGAGGCTGTGTGGTGCAGTGTAATGGTTCACACTGCGCTTAAGCCTACAATTACCATTTGATCCAGTGAAGAGGCCCAGCGTAGCCCAGTGACTGATGTGTGGGCACAGGCACACAAATATACATATTCTGACTACAAAAATAAGGGATGGAAATCAATACAGAAAAATCAATCATTTTCAGGTTTAGAATACATTATGTATTCCTTAAAAGAGTACAGTGTGATTACTTTTTGTTGACTGTTTTTGTCACACATAATTTCAGTCAAGGGATACATGAGGTAAATGTTTTTTAGAGTCCAATAAGGGAATTTAATGAGTTCCATATATTATTTTATTGAAGTTATAGCCCATTTTACTCTATTTTCTGATCTACTCTTATCATTTGATTTCTTTTCAAAAACATACCTGGATTTGTTTTTTGTTACATTCACACATCCTGCATATTTAATCTTAGTTCTTCTTATTGTTTTCTCTCAAAAGCCTTGTGATATCATGTGAAAATACATGGTAATACAAGTGCTCCACTGTATTTTTAAATTTCATACACCTTCACTAGAATTTCATACACCTTCACTAAAATCATTTAGATAAGTTCCGCCCTGGAATTGACCTATGGTCATGAGCTTTGGGTAATGACCGAAAGGACAAGATCGCACATACAAGCATCCTAAATGAGTTTCCTTCGCAGAGTGGCTGGGCGCTCCCTTAGAGATACGCTGAGTCACACAGGAGGAGCTCGGAGTAGAGCCGCTGCTCCTCCACACCGAGAGGAACTAGCTGAGGTGGCTCAGGCATCTGTTCCGGATGCCTCCTGGACACTTCCCTCGGGAGGTGTTCTGGGCATGTCCCACTGGGAGTAGGCTCCGGTAAAGACCCAGGAGACACTGGAGGGACTATGTCTCCTGGCTGGCCTGGGATCCCCCCCAGAGGAGCTGGAGGAAGTGTCTGGGGTGAAGGAAGTCTGGGGGAGTCCCTGCTTAGACTGTTGCCCCTGCGTCCCAGCCCCGGATAAGAGGAAGAAAATGGATGGATGGACAGCCCTGGAATGGTCTCTACTGAGCAAAAGGAGCTGCTAAATTGAAAATTACCACTTGGTAGAACAGAGCATTTTGAGCTTTGGGCAGATAGACTAATGATAAAAGGTTACTCAAACATGTGTGAATGAAACAAAACACAACTCCAGGTATTATTTTTTTTGGAAGAGGTAACAGAATTATAACATGACTTAAAGCTCACAAAAGTCAAATGTGTGAGAAATAGGATCTTTAAAAACAAGTAGATAGCAGATTTAGAACTGAACTAGAAATCCCTTGCTAATCTCCATTTGGCAATATGTCATAGCTATGTTTTTGTTGTATTTATTCTAGTTATGAAATATTATTAAATACATTTTCTGACAATGAACAGAATTTCCATGATTTTAATCTCAAGTGGCATTACTAGAACACAGCGAGCTACTGTTCATTTTCAAGAAAAAAATCAAACGAACTTGAAAGGAACTGAGCACTGAAAAAACATGGCAACAACAATAGATCTACTACTACTACTATTACTACTACTACTACTACTACTACTACAACTACTACTACTACTACTACTACTACTAATATATTTCTATATTTAAATTTTTTCTTGTACATATATAATATTTATGCCTTATTTGACACCAGTCCCTATTTTTGCTACTTATTTTACACATACATTTTTGCTCTTTGTTATTTACAGTATAATATATTGCGACGTGTGAGCTGTTTCCAAATAATTTCCTTTGTAGATCAGTAAAGTTTAACTAAAAATAAAGCAGTAACTAATTATACAACATACTGCATAGCAATGATTTAAGAGGCTATAAGCTTTAACTGTGTACATCAGTCAGTTCTATTCTCACACACTCCCGCTCACACCTACACTCAGAGCTACCATTGGAGGAGAGGTGCGCCGACATCCACCCACGCACCTAGCTCAATTTACAGCATTCACGCCAAGTACCACACAAGCTGTCTCACTCACCAATCACTTCCTATCTGACTCCTTACTAGGATAAATCCAACTATACTAAACAATTATTCTGCTATTTACTGTTCCTGATTGTTAGCTGAAAAACATGACTCATCAGTGCGGTTTATTTGATGTTCTGTTATATTCGGCTAATAAAAAAAAAATCGCTGAGACAAATTCCAGAAATTCAACAGCACAATCCATTTGTTTTTGGATTTTGTAACAGTTTCAATCACTACCTTCTGTAATACGGGTCACAGATGGTTGGGACCTATCCCAGCAATTATCGCGCTACACCGTCGACAATGGCCACTGAGTCACTCTCCCATTCATTCACAAGTGGAGTGACCAGGTGTTATGTAATGAATTTCCCATTATAAAACTAGATGCAGTAATCTCCCCCATTCTGAGACATTAAACAATTTAAAGATACCATTTGTAATTACATTGGCCTGTTGTATAAATAAAGTGGGCAAATAATTGTCTAATAAAGTTACAGATGGTAGCTTTAAAAGGCTTCTTTTAAAACTATTATCTAACGTGTACTACATAAATTTTCTGCTACTGATCTCCATAGACCTGCCCTGTAATTTAGTCTTGTGGTGTTTAATGCTATACTGTGGATTATTCTAGGCAAAGTAATAACATCAGGTGGTGGAACCTGCACCAGAATAGTTACACAGTGCACCTTTATGCAACTTCAACTTATTATTGTCAATGTAACAATCTGTTATTCTATACTTGTAGAGTTATTCAGTTATATACAGGGGGTCCTCGGGTTACGACGTTGATCCGTTCTTAAGACGTGTCGTATTCGAATTTCGTCGTAAGTCGGATTTTGACTTTGATCTTCCAACCAAAGCACCAATAACCTTTCCATCTCAATAATTAGACCACTACGCTGCTTGGTTATCACTGTCGCTTTCATAGGAGCAGATCAGAGCCCACATCAGGTACTTCCGCCCAAATTGGGCACGCACACGAGGCTGTCTTCTTCTCCCTACAACCACAACAGAGCGTATTCTTCCGCCGTGCGCCATGCGCCGCACGCCGTTCGCATTTGTTTACGTCGCTTACCACGCTAAACCGCGTAAGACAGAATGACGCGTAATATTATTAATTTTTTTTAATGGGGGCGCGTTTGTAACCACGAAACGTCGTAAGTCGAGACCGTCGTAACCCGAGGACCCCCTGTAGTAAACTAATAAAAAGTGGGACATACACCGAGATCATAATAATCTCAATCATCTCAACCTGAGTATAATTTAAATGTGTTGATATTTTCAGAGAAAAGAAACTGTCTAGAACAATGGTATAATAATAAAAAGTCAAATGCACAAGGCTATCTTGTTGGAAATTTTTACTTTTATGAACAGTAATTATCATTTTTGCATGGATGCTGCTGCTGGGCTGGGGAAATCATAAAGTAAGGGGAAAAGCCAGAAAAATGAACAAAGCAGTGTGTAGTTTACACTAATGTTGCTAAAATTAGTGATACTAAAATTTCAAACCAATTTCAATACTAAGGAAGACTCATACTTGTTACAACTTCGATATCCAAATGATAGTTTTAAGAGCTCTTTTTGCGACAATATTATAATTTTCAACACATAGTAATAGCACTTGTTTATTAAACCACGTGGCCTTACACGAGTTCTGATAAAAGATGAAACTGTTCAGGAAAGGTCAATTTGCATCCAGTTATGCGATTTTTCAGTATTGATCCTGGCCTAATGATCATCTAGTTTCTATGCAAATTTAAAGGGATATGCCACCCACAGGTCAAACTTGAGCATCTCCCCACAGTCCAGAGACTAAAATAAGTGATGGAAAGCGTTTTCCTGGTCACCCAGCCATTGTCCGAGTCTGTCAGCACTGACCGCCGCGCGCAGCTGCAGCTACTCCGCGTTAGACTGGAGGCTAACGTCGCCAGAGAAAGATTTTGGCCAAAAGGAATTAATTTGCTCGATGCTTTTCCCAATTACTTTCTGTGTAGTGCGCATTCATATCGAGTGCAAATAAATGTGCAAATCAACACGGAGAGCTTGACTTGGTCATTTTGGGTGGGAACTATTTTTCAGTGCGGAAAAACAGAGCCGAAGCACACACCACGCTGCGTAACAGGGGAACTCCCAACGTGGTGCGTAACAGGGATTCCCCTGTGTGCTTCGGCTGTGTTTTTCCCGCACTGTAAAATAGTTCCCACCCCAAAATGAACAAGTCAAGCTCTCCGTGTTCATTTGTACATTTATTTGCACTCGATATGAATGCGCACTACACAGAAAGTAATTGGGAAAAGCATCGAGCAAATTAATTCCTTTTGGCCGAAATCTTTCTCTGGTAGCTGCAGTAGCTGCAGCTGCGCGCGGCGGTCAGTGCTGACAGACTCGGACAATGGCTGGGTGAGCAGGAAAACGCTTTCCATCACTTATTTTAGTCTCTGGACTGTGGGGAGATGCCCAAGTTTGACCTGGGGGTGGCATATCCCTTTAAGATAAGTTAATAAGATAAGATAAGTTAATATCTGATTTCCGATTTTCTTTAAAGAATTCTAGTTGACACAAACCTAGATAACCTCAGATGGCTTATTCTTCCTATAAACTTTTTAAATGTTAGACAAGAAACCCATACATTTTCTGAAGCTTTACTTCAAATTGATTAGAATATTTTTTTAGGGCTGGGAATATTAACGCGTTAATCGCGATTAATCACGAATCGCGATTGATCGTGAAAATTTTTTTTAATCGCGATCAGAGTTTGCCAGCATTTTCCGCAATTCTACCATCCATATGCAGCTCATTTGGTTGTATTAATTAAACTCATTGTCGGTTAAACGTGCTATTTTGAGTTTGCTCGTATTTTGTTCCTTCTACGCATCCGTAGGCAGCTCGAGCGGGCTTCAATCATTTATTTACAATTTCTCAAAGTAAGCACTATTACTGGTTCATTGTTACTTTTTCTCTGCACTTTTTTGAAATAAAAAAAATGGTGAGAAATACTTTACATAATACATTGTGAGTTTAACTTTAGATTCGAACGGTCTTACTGCAAGATATCAATTTTAAACATGCAAAATAAATCACGATTAATCGCGATTAACTATGAAATTTCTGAGATTAGTTGCGATCAAGAAAATTAATCGTTTGACAGCCCTATATTTTTTACAACTATATTACAGAAAACAACTCAATGTGGAAGAGAACGCAGATGGTCTGAGTTTTTAAAAAGATACTTATCATTTGAAGCAAAGCACTGCCTACTGCTCCCACTCTGCAGCACTTTTCTAATGCCCACAGCCCACATATTTTATAACTCAGATTTGGCTAAAACAAGAATGAGACTACAAATACCACTATATATACACATCTACACATGTTCTTAGTCCATACAGTCAACAAAATCATTTGAACAACTGTAATTTTGTGCTAGTCCCAAACATGGGTTATTGAAGGGGATTGCATCACCCAAAAGGAAAAGCATATATAATTTTAAAAAATCTATAATTATCAGATGAAACACATGGCAGTAAATAATTATTATATTTGAGGCATTAGCCCAAAAACCCAACTGAAGTACATATTAACCCTTAAGTGTCTATAATAAAAATAAAGAAGGATATTTTGGTACAAACTATAATTAAGTTGTGGCTGTATTTATTTAAGATTGAACCTATTAAGGTCATGTTATAATGAAACTTAACTATGTCTCTTGACGGCAGACACAAAAACAGTCCCAAATGTATAAAGCTTAGATGGAAATATGGATCCATGTATTCATAGTTCAATCACAAGAAATATGAAATTATACAGTTTACTAGAACAGTTAGCACTTTTTAATATTAGAATACAAGCCAAGCTGCTAAACATGCTCATAGATCACAATGAAAACAACTAATGCAGTTGAATTGAGATGGACTCTATGTTGCTAACTGCGACGGCTGCTCGAGCGGAGGACAAATATAGTGTCCGTCTCCATGGTTACGCCACATCCACACAAACAGTGAGCAGCAAGACCACGAGGATGTACACCTACACATCGCTGACAATGTTCGATTTACACCCCACATGCAAAAACCCAAAGGAAAATGAAGTCATCCTAAATGCAAAACCTGCTTTCTATAGCGTATGAAAGATTGTGGTATTGTGATACACTGGGCACCTGTGGATGTGAAGTTTGAACTTACTGTCACAGTGGGTATCGCAGTCACCAAGGAGTAGACCAAGACGGGCGGCGCTTTGCTGTTGTCCTCTGGTCCAGGGTATGGCTTCGAGTAGGATTTGTCAAAACAGAAAAATCCTTGGATGTGCACTGGGAAAGTGTCCGTGTATTCGAAGTAGTACGCCAACAGTACGGTCCCTGCCATGATGACAAGCTGGAAATAAAACATATTGAGTCCAGCTTTAGAATCAGGGAAAAACAACAAAGGATAATCATAAAAATCATGAAAATGCAGGAGTGAGTTCCATTTCCATGGAGCGAAAAAATTATGCTGAAATGTGTAAAGTGTGTGGAGAGAGGGAAGAGGATGAAGAGGAAGGAGGGAGGGGGGAGCAGAGAGAGAGAGAGAGAGAGAGCAAAAAGACAGAATAAAGGGGTAAAGACAAGCCTTGTCTATACGCAGAGTGGGAGGAAACAAATGGAGCAATCACAGAAAATAACAGTACCAGAGGAAGAGGAGAGAGGGAGAAGGATGTGGGAGGGACCTGAGACGCAGATGGGGCAAAAAAGAACAGCGGATTTGGTTAGCGAAGTCTCAAAATAGAGCTGGCCAATCAGATTTGAAGAGTCATTCACAACAGATTAAAGCAGAGCACGAAATATGACCTTCAGACCGAGAACAAATGTAAAATGAACGTGGAGTGGATTTGAGAAACAGCAAAATAAAAATACAAAATTAAACAGATGAACAAAAAATATGGCACATTTTACAGACAAAAGCAGCAATTGTTCATTTGTATTCCAGCAGGTTTCAACCCAGAAAGGCAACCGCTGCACAAAACGATCATTTGAAGAAAGATAGGCAGAAAGCTGATTGAATGAGTAAATAATTTTGTTTTTTTTTATCATATTTCCTCATCAAAAACACACCTGGAGTTGTGTTTTGTTTCACCTACACATGTTTAACACGTAAATCCTGCATATTTAGATTCTCAAACAGAAAACACTCTGTTCCACCTTGTGATGTCCTGTGTTCTACTGTGTTTTTAAACTCCATACACCTTCAGCAGAATCATTTGGCAATTCCAAGGCTAAAATGATCCAGCCTCTACTAAACATATGGTAAAAGGAGCTGTTAACTTGAAAACTGCCACTACATGACATCACAAGGTGGAACAAAGCATTTTGAGCTTTAGAGATGTAGACAAACTGCTAATAAAGGATTACGCAAACATGTGTGAATGAAACAAAACACAACTCCAGATATGTTTTTGAAGAGGTAACAACATTATAATGTAGCTTAAAGCTCTCAAGAGTTAATTTTGTGTATTACAGGACCTTTAAATTAAATCTCTACTTTGGGGGTAATAACTGACTGTAACTGACAGTCAAACAAAAGGATCAATGCTATTCTTGATCATGGAAAATGACATTTGTTCACAACATAGGAAATAAAAAAGAGGCAATCCATACTTGTATTGGTGGTTTTCAGATGACATCACAACATTCTACAGGCAGGTGTTATTTAATGCAGAAGGGAATGCAGCTAAAATAAATGTTAAAATACAGGTTTTTGTAGTAATACAAGAGGATAATTGATCTGGTCACTAATAGAAATAATCAGGTTTAACATTTGTGAATTTTCCTTGTGGATATTTCATAGTAAAATACAATGTAATTAATAGGTAATGTAATTAATAGGGAAAACTGGTTCTTGCCCACATGTGTGAGTATGACATGATCATATTGCAGCATGTAAAAGCACCCGGAGTAATAGTGGCTAAAATAAATAAAAGTGTGTAATGTCAACATCTTGAAGAGAACAAGCTAGCTGAAAAAAATATATATTTTTTACACAAGGCAGTTGCAGTAGTAACAGCTGCAGTAGTAGTGATAGAGTACTATCTATCTAGTATTATGAAGTGCCGGAATCTTGACTTTATTCTTTATTTCAGACAATGGTTATTTGGTCCAAAGCTTATTAGTAGATGAACATATTAAACTATATATTTTGATATGTAAATTTAACCTGCAAGAGCAAATAAACCATGATTTAAAGCACACATATAATACTAAATACGATATTAAGAAATTGTATTTAGTATTATATGTGTGCTTTAAATCATGATTTATTATTATTATTAAGAAATGGGGTGGCAGTAGCTCAGTTGGTAGAGCGTTTGTCTACTGATCCAGGGGTTGGCGGATCGAATCCCACAAATAAGTGCTCCGTTGTGTCCTTGGGCAAGACACTTGCCCCACGTCACCCCCAGTGTCTGCGGACACTGGTAGCCCCCATGACAGAAGTACATCAAGCCTGGTTGTGATGTGGGCCGTCCTCCCGTGGACCCACCACCAGCGGGGGCTGGTGCATTGTGTTCTGGGTGGCAGATCTGCTTGGACTGCTGTTTCCGTGACCCAGAAATGGAAAAAAGCGGAAGAAGATGGATGGAAGGATGGATATTAAGAAATGTAAACATTAATGCCTACTTTGATACGGTTTTAACTTCAAATTTTGGCCATGTATTTTCATTTTCTTAACACAACTACAATCCATAACCAGCATCAGTGATTTCAGGGTCCTATAATACGCAAAATAGACTCTTGTGAGCTTTAAGCCATGTTATAATGTTGTTATCTCAAATATAGTTGTGTTTTGTTTTTTTTGTTTTTTTTGAGTAATCCTATATTATTAGTCTGTCTAGATTTCCAAAGCTCAAAATACTCAGTAAAATTCCAGGGCTAAAATGATACAAATTACTATATTGAGAGACCAATTTGCAATATTTATACCATACTATGTGCAATACGAAATCCACATGCAACACTTATACTACACCATATTATGTGCAATCTGTGAAATACTCTACTTACACCTTATTTAATTTCACCTGCACCTTTGTACATTGTACTTTGTATTTTTATTACATTTTATTACATATTTTTATTATATTGTTTACTTCTTCCCCTGCACTTTTGCAACACTTTTTTTAACCATGTACTATTATTGCATGTTATTAGTACTTTGACTATCTTAGCGAGTCAACAGTTCTTCTGATCCTAAGCATTTCATTGCATTGTTGACCCCGTGTTGATTCTGCATATGACAAATAAACAATCTTGAAATCTTGAAAAATCTTGAAATCTTGAGTGTTTTTATTTCTCAGTCTAAATATACAGGGTTTGTATGTGAATGTCACAAAATACAACTCCACGTATGGTTGTGATGAGGAAACAACATCAGAAAAGTGTAATATGGGCCTTTTAAGTCTTTCTACACTGCCTCAACAAACAAAATATTTATAAACTAGAACTAAAGAAAACAGTCCACATATAATGCCTAAGGTCAAACTGTTACTTTTGAATATGGAAGGTCAAACATTTTTTCTTTAAAATGTTTTGTATGAATAGCAGAGCAAGTCCACATATCGTTGAATCTAAAGTTAAAGGAAAAGTAACGTTTTTTTTTACAATCTGAGCCTTCTTTCGGCAATAAAACAAGTAGTTTTACTCACCCATAGCAGTTTGGTGTCATTTTGAGCAGTTTCGTATAAGTTATGTTGTAGCGTATCCATTAACTTGAGTCCTCGGGGCATTACTTTGCGGTCTCCAAATAACACAAAATTTAGCACTTTTCAAATCATAGAAGCCCGATATCTTAATCTATGATTTCGTTTGAAGCAAAAGTGGCCTGTAATCCGAGATTTAGCCATAGTTTCGAGTAGATGAGGACGCCAGTGCGCATGTGTGGACTGTGCTCTCAGCTCCCGGGACCCAAACATGAAACGCAAAGCTGTAAACTATGGATAAATCTCGGATTACAGGCCACTTTTGCTTCAAACAAAATCGTAGACTAAGATATCGGGCTTCTATGATTTGAAAAGTGCTAAAGTTTGTGCTATTTGGAGCCTGCACGGGGCATATTACATGCTTGGGGAATATATTATATGCCCCGAGCTATGGCTAGAAGTTGCGCTAGGCTAACCGCAAATCTAAAACATCTCTGGAAGTATTCCATATGACACCAAAGTGCTATGGGTGAGTAAAACAACTTGTTTTATTACCGAAAGAAGGCTCAGATTGTAAAAAAAAACGTTACTTTTCCTTTAAGCCCTTATTCAGTCTCCTGTCTCCTGTTCTCTGAGCACTCAATTTCAGCTCATTTTAGTTAATCTCCTTCATTAACATTAAACGTCATGTGTGAGTGCTTTACAGCCTGAGATAAAAGCATTTACAGCCCGAGATAAAGAGCTTTAATGGCAGCAGATGGCAGACACATCGTGAAAACAGCTCCTCCAGCATTTTCAGGAGTACCACTTGATCCAGAACTAGAGGGAGAAGTGGAGAAAGCAGGACCACATTTAGCCATCATACAGTGCAGAGTGACAATGATGGCAGGAGGCACAGACTGTAGTAAAGCTGACCTCATTTAAACCCATATCTGCTCTGTCCCTGCGCTTTCCTGACTTCATTAGCATGGACAATTCCTCATAAAAATTGCAAATTGGAATAATTGATAGGCTTGCTCCCGTGGCAACTTGGCTTGACTTAATTGAATGCATTTAAAACGCGATGAGGCACAACGTATTCCACACAAAGATTAAAGAGGTCTGCAAACAGTATTTTAAAGAAACTAGAGTGTGTAACTTACAAGAACAAAGATTTTTTCTAAATGCTGTATATAAAAGGGGCACAGTGTAACTTGGCATATGATATTTGTTATTTATTTGAGATTGAACCTATTAAAGCAATGTATTAAAAGAAAATTAACTATATCTCCCTGACTCCATTAGCATGGATAATTCCCTGTAAGAACTGTATTCCACGCAAAGATTAGTTGTGAAACAATTCAAAGTTAAAAGTTTAAACAGGACTTCAGATGATATTTTAAAGAAACTATAGAATGGTGCAACTTACAAATACAAAGATTTTTCCTCAATCCTTTATATAAAAGAGGCACATGTAACTTCGCCAGTGGATGGTCTACTAACTGCTTGAAGTTTGCCAAACTCAGAGGTTTTGCTTTGCTTAAAATGTTCCACAATATGGCATTTAATTTTCTACTTTTTTCCATCAAACCTAAAACCTGTAAACCAATATCTGCTTGTTTCCATGGAAATCGATAAAAATTCCTCATCCCTGGATCTACAATGACATGTTTAACTCATTAGCACCTGTGTCTTTTTTTATTAAACGTCCTATATACAAAACTGACTTTACTGATGTTATAATGCTGTTGCCTCCTGAAAAACAAACCCAGAGTTGTGTTGCGTTTCATTCACACATGTTTGAGTAATCCTGGTTTATTAGTCTGTCTACATCTCCAAAGCTCAAAATGCTCTGTTCCACCTTGCGATGTCAAGTAATAGTGGTTAACAGCTTCGGTTCAGTGGAGATGGGCAGTTCCTGGGCCAAAATCATCTAAATTATCCTAGTGACGGTGTAAGGAGTTTAAAAACACAACGGAGCACTTCCTGTATTATCACTTGATATAACAAGAGTGTTTTCTGTTATGTAGAGTGTGAATGAATCAAAACACAACTCTGGCTATGTTTGCGATGAGGAAACAACATTATAACATATAAATCAGAAAATAGCGTAATATCTGCCCTTTAACTGAACTAAAACGTGGCACTTACAATAGCATGTTTCCGTCGAGTACACACACAGTAATGCACAGTTCTGTAAATAGGACAAGGATATCAGCTGCCTCCATGTTTTAGCCGTGCACATGGGCCTCGTATGTGGGTGTACGCGTATATATCGGTTTAGCTTCTGTGAGCATGAGGGAACTCTGACATTAGCTGAACTGTTCTCACCATCATCCAAAGCTTCTTCTCTGCTTGCTTTGCCGAGCTGTAGTCCTATACAGAAGGCTCGAGGGAGGGAGAGAGGGAGGGAGGTGTGGAAACTGTGGGTGGATACAGCAATTCATACCAACACAAACAACCACTACCATCAAAGTTTAAACCAACCATTTGAAGACAAGTGCCTGTCATTTTGATATCAGTTAACTACAGCAGCAGTATTAAAATGTCAGCGTTAATCTGAAAAAAGTCAAATAAAGCATTGAGGAGATGGAAGTGTATACCCTGTCTAGCGGTGTCATATAAAACATTTTCTCTGGATAAAGCAGAATAAAATGGATGAATGCTGTTACTGTAGACAATGTTGGGAAGTAACTGAATACATGTACTGAGAATAAGTGGTCACATATTTATATAGCGCTTTTCCACCTTCAAGGCACTCAAAGTGGTTTACATAAAGGAACCACTCACTCATTCGCACACACATTCATACACCAGTGTACACAGACAATGGGGGCGAGATGGGTTAAACGTTTTTCCCAAGGACACAGCGACTAGTTCTTCATGTGGTGGTATTCAGAATACAGTTCCTTTTCGAAAATCAAAGGAATACATGACGGCACTTTCACTCAATTAAGGCTTCAAACTGCGCAGAATTAGGGTGAAAAACATAAAACACTGCTCTGGTGGTGAGTGCTATGTGATTTTTCCTTTTTCCTCTGATTAGTGATGAATAAATGCATAACAAGAGGTGAAACAAATATAAAGCTGATTTCATTCCTATGTTGCATTTTTACACTATGCAACACTGAGTGAAAGTATTAAAGTTATTCAGAACACAGTACTCTCATTGGACCATGTATCAGAATACTTTACAAAATTGAAACCTTAAAATTACATTAAACTACATACCTTTTCAAAGTATTCTCCCCATCACTGACTATATTTATCTTCATTTCCTGACCTTTCCTCACAATCTAATATCCAATTTCCTGTGCTATAGCCACACTTTATCAAAATATTCATAAAGGTCAAATCTGCTTCAAGTTAATAGCTGCAAATGAGTAAAGAGCACATGTGGTTCGGGTCACCTTGGACTATTCATTTGAATAGGAAATAGTTTGGAGAGCAGAATGGTCATGTACAGGGGGCCCATCTGATGAGCTGGAGCTGGACGGGGTCACACAGGATCAAAAAGGTGCTCATAGTGGTGCCATCTTTGGAGGGGCCTCATATGGGAGATACCTCAGAGCAAAACAACAGCTACTCGAATAATGAAGTCTAGGGTGGGTGACATTATGTGTCCTTTCACATTTAGAAGACTTGACATTTTAGCATAATATAATCGGCCTCAGGTTATTCATAATTAAAGCCCTTCTTTATAATAATAACACAGAAATTGCACAATTTAAAAAGCCACACCACTACATACTCACAAGCAGGTCTGGACTGGGACAAAAAAATGGCCCTGGCATTTTAGGCTTAGACCGGACCCTCATTATTAGTCCTGGTTTAGTCCTGGTTCAATCCTGATTTAGACCTGATTAATCCTGGTTTAGTTCTTGTTCAATCCTGTTTTAGTCCTGATTTAGACCTGATTAGTCCTGGTTTAGTCCTGGTTCAGTCCTGGTTCATTCCTGATTTAGTCCTGGTTCAGACCTGGTTTAGTCCTGGTTCAATCCTGATTTAGTCCTGGTTTTAGTCCTGGTTCAGACCTGGTTTAGTCCTGGTTCAATCCTGATTTAGTCCTGGTTTTAGTCCTGGTTCAGACCTGGTTTAGTCCTGGTTCAGTCCTAAATTGTGGGCTGGTCTCTAAGTAAAAAAAAAAAAAAAAAAAAAAGAAGGGTATCGGCCCCTAGGACTGTCGGCCCACCGGGAAAATGCCCGGTATGCCCAATTACCAGTCCAGGCCTGCCACAAGGTGCATAGATGACAAAAATGCAGAAAAAAAATGCATTTCATTCTTCTTGACAGTCAAAATAAGCAGTCATAAACCTAATCTGATCAATTAAAGATGACTTACAAAGCTAAATAGGAGATCATGCCCTGTAATTACTGTTTAATACTCAAATCTCTGAACTTCAAATATGGCAGAAAGAAATCAAAGAGACTATAACAGACGCTGATGTGAGAGAAACATAAGGAGGTCTTGAACTTTTTATAGAAATGATCATGAGTAGAAAATATGCGCAGTAGTTGTTATAATGTTGTGGTTATGCATCTCCAAGGGCTTTACTGTTATACTGTTCTTATGAGGAGCTAGAGCAGTGTTAGCAGATGATCCAAAAGTCAGCTCACATGTTTACAGAGCGAAGAATGAGTACATGAGCAGGTGATATGAAGCCAACTCCCAGTGTGGCCCATCATGCCCCTCATGTCCTTTGTGCCTGTATCTATACTGATACTTGATACTGATACAGTGACATCACATTGGGGGTGTTTCCATGGTGACACAATGCACGCAAGTTAAGTTAAGTAAAGCGCTATATAAATAAACTTTATTATTTATTTTTATTATATTATTAATACTGATACTGAGACGACAGCAGCTCGTCTTCTGATCTGAAGTTTAGCGGTTCAAATCCCGCTCTTGACATAAAACATCACCGGTAGTGGACTGATACACTGGCCTACAGGTTTGTAAAAGTGAATGTAAAGTCCCTTAAAGGTGCACTGCACAACTTTTCTGGTGGAGGGTCTGCTACTGCTTGTCTCCATGGAGATGTTATTGCTTTGCCTGGAGTGTTCCATGGTATGACATTAAGAATGTGCATCTATTCATTGCAGGTGTTTCTATTGCTCACAAATCCAATAATTCCTTCTGGCGAATATGGGCGACTCTCCATAGATCTGAGTTGTAATGTAACGTAGTGCTGTAACCTGCTTGTGATGATACAAATGTGACCAAGCTCCTGTAATAAACCCAAAAACTGTAGCTGTTAAAAGTGAATGGATAAAAACAAGTATATATTTGACGGCTCTCTGGTTATTACAATATTACTTGAGGTCTTTTGGTTTGAAGCTCTAAAATTCCATTGATAATTAAGAAATCGACTGCATTTAATTCATACTGATTACACCTTTCAAACTCATCACTAAAAGCATGTCAGAAGATCCAGCACACAATAAATGGCTGTGACTGCCTCCCGCTGTCAACACACAGTACTGCAACTCGCTAAAAGAGAAAACAAATTAGATTACTCCTGACAGAAAAGAACAGACAGTTCAATAGAGTATGGCACTAATAACACCCCTGGGACTACAAGAGGTGTAGCGAAGCCGTAATAAGACAGTGATATATTAGTGAATGAACTTGGACAAATGGGAAATAAAATAATCAGATCTGTAGACAGAGGGGAGGGTGACAAAGCTGAGACTAACTGAGGATATCTGTGGGAGTAAAAGGGGTGAGATCAGGAGGGAAAAAAAAGACCTTCACAAAGAGGAACAAGGCAACAGAGCATGATCAAAGACAAGATTCTTCTCTCGGGCACTCACCCACACACGCCCTCACTCTTTCCTGTTGGCTCGCACACTGAGTGGATTTGATCACCATCTCTTTATCACAGATTCATATGTAAATCTCTCCATCATTCTCAAGCCTACACCTCTGCCTTCAGTCCTCATTTACTTCCCAGTCAACCCTTCATTCTTAGTTTCTATATTTGATCTTGCTCCTAAAATTGATTTTTTTCACTGTGAGTTTTCCTTACCCACCTCTTATAAATATAGTATCTGGGCTATACATATCTTTTATTTTTACTTGTACTTGCTATTCTATGATGATGCCTGGAATGTATTGTCACCATTTATATTTTTGCTCTTTGTTATTATAATAAATAATTTCCCATGTGGAACAATAAAGTTTGTCTAAGTCTAAGAGAGAGTACATTTTTTTCTATAGTACGTCTGATACTGATAGTTTAACGCTACAATCACAAGACATAAGTGCTGTAGCTTCCTTCCTGTTGTACAATTAGGGTTGACATTTTGAAGGAATACATGTCGCTGATTGCAAGTGCAATGTCAAATGTAACCAATTGCATGATTGCTTTTTAAAAACCCTATATTACACAAAATTGACTCTTATAGTTCTTTTTTTTTTTTTTTTTTTTAATGTGAATCTGTATGGCATCCCCTTCAGCAGTGTCGTGCATTAACACTGGCTTAGGCCTGACAGCGTCCTGAGCCGAGTTCTGCCCCGATTCTGGCGCTGACGAAAGTAGGTCCGGCAAGTTAGCGGGGACAGTTAATAAAGCTTGTTTTTCTTCTCAAAACAATATTTGTCCAAAAAGTGATATATTTGCATCAGAAAACAGTTGCACACTTGGCTAATAATAATAATAATAGGCACACAGTGATACGACTCGAGAGAAAATAGCACCAAGCAATTATGACTTCTGACTTTTTCGTGTGCAACTGTTTTGTGACACAAATATATCACTTTTTGGGGGGATGCCATACAGATTCACATTTTAAAAAAACAAAAAACCAAAAAAAAAAACGCACTATCCCTTTAAAGGTCCCATGGCATGAAATTTTCACTTTCTGAGGTTTTTGAACATTCCCCTACCCTGTTTAGGCCCCCCCAATGGCTAAAAGTTGCGAAATGTCTAAACTGAGCATTTGCGATCCTTTTCTGCGTTTGAAAAAAACACAACTCAAATGGGCGATTCTGGACAAGGCACCTTATTGACGTCAGATCGAAAAAAGAAATGCAAATTCAGTTCCACCACCGTCTGGATCTCCACCTCCTGTCTCTGGAAATCACGCCCAGAGAATTTGGACTGCGGAGGAGCTACGCAATGCGAAATGCGTTTTTTTATTTGCCTGGAGGCACATGCGAGTGTTTCTAGACTCGGAAGTCCTTTACCCAACCCTCTGGACCTCTGAAACAGCAGTGGTTTAATTTTATTTTCTGTGAAAATGTGTTTTTTTTCATTGAAAAGGCTCTCCTTTCCTCCTTCGCGCTTACACACGCGGAAGTGGGGCCAGGCACAGCGCACCGCTAAAACAAGGAACCAGCGGCGCATTTGCCGCCCCCCCCCCCCCCCGCTCCTCTAACCAATCTGTGTCCTTCTCATTTGCATTCAAGCAACAAGGCCCAGAATGAGTCATTCAGAGAGTTATTTTTTTACTCTGACTCTGTACATGTGTCTTTCTCATGCACTAAGTGTTGATTTTGAAGAAGGATTCATTTACAGTATTAGGGAACCATTAAGGCACCATATAAAAGCATCAAGAAATACCATGTCATGGGATCTTTAAGCCATGTTAGAATGTTGTTACCTCATCAAAAAAACACACCTGGAGTTGTGTTTTGTTTCATTCACAAATGTTTGACTAAGCCTGCATTAGTCTGTCTTGATACAAAGCTCAAAATGCTCTTTTCCACCTTGTGAAGTCATGAAGCATTAGTTTTCAAGTTAAAATCTACCTTTTACCTTTTGTTCATGGGTAATTCCAGGGCTGAAATCATCCAAATGATTCTAGCGAAAGTGTAAGGTGTTTAAAAACACAGTGGAGCAGTTCCTGTATTACCATATGACATCACAAGGTGGAACAGAGTGTTTTCTGTTTGAGAGAAGAACTTAGCAACTAAATATGCAGGGTTTGTGTGTTAAACATTGTGAATGAAACAACTCCAGGTATGCTTTTGATAAGGAAACAACAGAAAATAGCATAATATAGGCCCATTAAATGTTGCTGTCAGCAGCTATCAGTTACTAAATCTGACGACCATCTTTTGAATCACTTTATGTCCCTAAATCTGCTATTCTATGATCCACCAAACCACATACCATAAATTCACAAACCTGCAATTGAATTAATACCGTCATGTCTATATCTGCACTGGTCTTATCTAGTGCATATTGTGCATTTAACCCATCATCCTTCAGTGGTGCTTTCATGTAAATAAGATCTTAAAGATCCCATGACATGGTGCTTCTTGATGCTTTTATATGGCTCCTTAATGGTTCCCTAATACTGTAAATGAATCCTTCTTCAAAATCAACACTCAGTGCATGAGAAACAGAGATAAGATGAGAAAGAGTCATAAATATCTCTCTCAAACTCTTTATTCTGGGCGTTGTTGCTTGAATGCAAATGAGGAGAAAAGAGCTGGCCAATAGTAGAGGGTGGGGGCGTGGCCAAACACTTCGCTCAGAGCTCAGAGCCCACAGCTGATCCATTTCCTTGTTTTTGCACGGGGGAGAGATTTGAAGCGTTCCATTGAAAAATAAATAAAATTAAACCACTGCTGTTCAAAGGTCCAGAGGCTCAGATAAAGGACTTCCGAGCCTAGAAACACTCGGACGTGCCTCCAGGCAAATAAAAAAACGCATTTCGCATTGCCTAGCGCATTCGCAGTCCAAACTCTCTGGGCGTGATTTACAGAGACGCTGAGTTCAGACAGACGGGGGTGGAACTGCATTTGCATTTCTTTTTTCGATCTGACGTCAATAAGGTGCGTTGTTCAAACTCGCCCGTTTGAGCTCTGATTTTTTGTAACACAGAAAAGGATCGCAAATGCTCAGTTTAGACATTTCGCAACTTTTAACCATGGGGGGGGGGCCTAAACAGGGTAGGGGAGCTCACATTAACGTTCAAAAACCTCAGAAAGTGAAAATTTCATGTCATGGGACCTTTAATGCCTTCAGTACATGCCCAAGGACTGCAGATAGAAAGTAACTTGGCACAGAGCATCTTTTCTATTTGAGATCGATGCATTCTTTTTAGCCTTTGTTTTCAATAAACAAATAATAGATTACTTAAATGATATGCAAACAACAAAATCTGATGTGTGTAATCAGATGGAACACAATCAGAAAGAAATGTGATGATTTTGCAGTTTGTATGTCAATTTAATAATCTTCTAAAATAAAATAAATCTATAATAATCAGATTTTGAAAGAGCATATACTGCAGCCAGAGTTACTTGGAAAACCTGCCAGATACAGTCATCAAACAAAGTGCAGAAATCTACGGAGACACAGGGAGAACAAGCACACTGGCCCATTTTCCGGAGAATCAAACTTGGGGCCTTTGTTTTGAGGCAATCCAAAATCACCTCAATCCAATGTTCTTCAAACACACAGTACCAAATCTTCTTCTCAGTATGTAAGTGAAGATGAAGGATGTTATGTAGTTTTGGCATCACAGTGAGTCATTTTTCATGGGCAGACAAAAGTGAGCCTAATCATCGCTTCTATTCTGAAATTCAATTAAGTCATTAAGTCATTAGCTGTGCAATTATGGACAATTAATATACTGTTCATGATTCATTCAAGAAAATTATGTTTAAAAGCATCTCAACGCACACACAAAATCATTTAGCTTACATATATTTTGAACCTGCCATGTAATATACAGCTCTGGAAAAAAATAAGAGACCACTGCAAAATTATAAGCTTTTCTGATTTTACTACTTATAGGTTTGTGTTTGGGCAAAAGGAACATTTTAGTTTGAGTCTATAAACTACTGACAACATTTCCCCCAAATTCCAAATAAAAATATTATCGTTTAGACTTAGAGCATTTATTTGCAGAAAATGACAAATGGTCAAAATAATAAAAAAAAGATCCATGTTTTCAGACCTCAAACAATGCAAAGAAACAAGATCAAATTCATTTTAAAACAACATAATACTAATGTTTACACTTAAGAAGAGTTCAGAAATCAATATTTGGTGCAATAACCCTTATTTTTAAAGGTCCCATGGCATGAAATTTTCACTTTCTGAGGTTTTTGAACGTTAATGTGAGCTCCCCTACCCTGTTTAGCCCCCCCCACCCCCATGGCTAAAAGTTACTAATGTCTAAACTGAGCATTTGCGGTCCTTTTCTGCGTTACACAAAACCAGTGTTCAAACGGGCGAGTTTGGACAAGGCACCTTATTGACGTCAGATCGGCAAATGCAGCTCCAGCCCCTCCCTCTGTCTCCGCTCAGCGTCCCTGTATATCCCGCCCATAGAGTTTGGACTGTGAATGCGCTACAATGCGAAATGCGTTTTTTTATTTGCCTGGAGGCACGTCCGAGTGTTTCTAGGCTCGCAAGTCCCTTACCCGACCCTCTGGACCTCTGAAATACCAGTGGTTTAATTTTATTTTCTGTGTAAATATGCTTTTTTTCATTGCAAAGTCTCTCATCTGTCGTCTTGTGTAAAACACGGAAGAGAGCAGATAGCTGCGCCGAGCTGCGCTTCGAGCGGGGGAAACCCGTCCCCCCCCGCTCCTTAGCCAATCTCTCTGTCCTTCTCATTTGCACTGAAGCAGCAACACCCACAATAAAGCATTTTAGACACATATCTAGCCTCATGAAGACTGTCAGAGTCATATCTCATGCAGTGAGTGTTGATTTTGAAGAAGGATTCATTTACAGTATTAGGGAACCATTAAGGAGCCATATAAAAGCATCAAGAAGTACCATGTCATGGGACCTTTAATCACAGCTTTCATGCGTCTTGGCATGCTCTCCACAAGTCTTTCACATTATTCTTGGGTGACTTTATTCCACTCTTGGTGCAAGAACTGAAGTAGCTCCGCTTTGTGTTTGTGTTGGAATTCAACAGACGCTGGAATGGAATGGCTGTAATACATGTAGAGATGCTGATTTCAGAAAAAAAATGCAGTGGTCTCTTATTTTTTTACAGAGCTGTATATAAAATGTATTACAAGGTATTCTGTATATCGGCTTGAATATATAATGATTATTGTTTATCATTATATATCTGTGTAGCAATATATCCTGCTTCAAAATGTGTTATCGTGACAGGTCTATCTGTACATGTAGTGACGACAGAAGACAAACGGCAGCTAACAAGTAAAAAAATTGAGTGAGAAATCTCAGGCAGGCAGGCGCTATTTAAGGTCTCATCGAAATAATGAGGGCAAAACTGGCTAAAAATGAACTCCTATTGTGTCTACTCTGTTGTGTGCATGCCTAACTATGCGGGTGCTAAAAGGGGAAAGAACTTTTTAATTAGTGGCACAGATGATTATATATAGCAAACGGTAGGCCTGTCACAATATCGAATTCAATATATGATAGACGGAACAATACTTTTTGGAGGTCAGTATTTATCACGGGTACTTTTTCTTTGTATAAGTGGGAACATTTTGGTTATTTTTCAGTACTACAATAAAACTCGAGTTGTAGAAGGTTGAATTATGAACTTCTATAATTTATTGCAGTTTTTGGGGGGATAATTCTGCTTTATGGTTTTGTTTCAATGTTATTATTTATCTGTATACTTCATCAATATCACATTTCAAAATTTGTTATTGTGACAGGCCTCGCAAATGGATTTGTGTTCTAGACCTGATGAAAACAATATTGCTTCTCGCATACGGTAGTGTAGATGTCTGTGTAATGAGGAAATATGATATGCTGATTAAGTTTAAGTGCCCCTTTAGGAGGTGGGAGCTGGTTAAGATGGCATTAACTGTATATTACAATATAGATTAAGACAGGCTAGATAGATGGGGAGAGATATTATATCCATTGAAACATTAACAATGCAATCTGCTGAATAAAAGGGCAGGAAAGTAGGAATTAAGAGGTTAAGATGAGACAAATTAAATGCAGCAAATGAAAAGAATGGGAGAATTACAATAGACGAGTTAATGATCTTCAAGTGTTTTGAGTAATTAAAGCAGATGGTCATTTAGAGAGGCATTTAGTGTTAATACAATAATGTATTTAATCAAACCTTCATTGCATTCAAGTGTACTAAACAATTAATCTTGCAACTAGTATGCATTGCAAACTTTTGTCAAGGGTGTATATAATAGTGTGGAAGATATCCAAAAGTAAATAAGAGGTATATTTCTGTCTTTCCCTGAGGAGTACACAGCCTGATAAAGTGTTGCCAGAAGAAACATGTTCTGCTGTGGTCTAAAATCTTCTGAGAATATGGACTTGTAGCACACGGATGAGGTAGGATCTGATGCTCCTGTTCATTATCCAGGTAGTGATGCTACACTAAAGCCAGAGGCACACAACATGTTGACAGACAAGCTAACTGTTTCCTGATGTTTGTGCACTTGGCAGCACTACAAAGAACCGGGAGCACTTGATTAGTAAAACAGACCATCCAAAACAGAGGCATGGTGGGTAATTATGAGGAGACAGATGTCCCCAATTAGGGCAGGACCAGTGCAAAGTCAAAAGAGTGACATACTGCCAGAGCATCAATAACACTATACAAACAAGTGTTGTTAAGTTAAATAGGCTGTGGATCGAGAAAAGTATTTGGTGAAAAAGATACCAATTCATAACCTACAATCACTTTAAGGGATGTGTATGCTGCTGGGACACATCACTATTCTTTATTTTTTATTTCAGTCACATTACTTTTTGCTGTCATGGATAACATTTTCAGCTGGGCGGTATGACCAAAAATTGATATCACGGTATTTTTCAAAATTATATCGGTGTCACTGTATTTGACAGTTTTGTTTTGTTTTGTTTTTTCATGCATGACTAGGTGTTTCCTAATAATTTTGAGGATAATTACTGCAGTAAATTGGACTTGGTAAAATATATATGGGTCCAGTGCTTTAATCATCTCCTTGAAACTTCTTTCTCAACAGGACTAAGTGGTAACATGTCTTTGTCTAAGTGGACAGTAATAGCGTTGGTAATATCGTTCCACCGTTTGCTTTTCTTGTCGTAGGCAGTCCCCTTAGCAAACATGTCTTTGAGTGACATCTGAGTCACATTTTGTGTTGCGGTGCCAAATTGAACATTACGTGCAGATGTGGAAGAGGATGCAGATCTTAGTTTCATGCATTCTTCATATTCCAGGACATGTTTGTGACGGAGGTGGTGAAGCAAATTGCTTGTGTTGGCTCCTGCGGTTACAACTGTAGCCCAATAACATTTACAGAATAACAACTGACACGGCTCCTCTGTGTCTGTAACATTTTCTCCGTCCATGTTGTTCACCACTCAACACACACTGAGCTTCCACCGCTCTCATGCATGCAGTGTCCCACGGCGCGGCGTTCCGCCATCTGTGTTCCCGACGTTTTGTACACACACACTCACCGGTATTGAGATATATGAAAAATTCAGATCATAAAAAAAACAAAAAAACACCGGTATTCGGTATACAGTATACCGCCCAGCCCTAATTTAAGGACTTCTTTCCTTCTAAAAGATCATAACCAGAGCTGACAAAGCCTCTCGGATGAGCGGCGAAACGTTTTCAACCAAACAAACTTTGTCCAGTTGACAAATTGAACTTCTCCTTTGATCATGGATTCTACCTGGACGACTGAGGGACTTTTCACGCTTCTAAAAGATCAGCACATTTTCTGGCACTTGAAATCACATGTATGAATAGGTAGTTTTTTTAATTTATTGTACATGATAAATATTTTTAAGAAACACATCAATAATGCATTGATAATGGTGGGTCCATAATAGGTTCATAATCTGAGAATTCCACACCATAAATCTATATTTATAATCTTACCAATATATAGTTTTAACTACCTCTCTTTAATTACCTCTTTTCTCTCCATTTTAGGCCTATAGAAAAGCATGTTGTAGTGTGATTCAGCAATACAAAATAACAATCACCATATAATAGTAATAATTTAGCACTCTCTAAATCTGAATATTGTCATTGTAAGTATTTGTAACTCTGCTTTGGAATAGATCTTCACAGTGTGCCCACTTGGCCTAGATCAAGCCCACTCTCCTCCCACCAGTGTCTCGAGCAAGTCACAAATCTGTTGTATCAAAATGACTTTTTAAAGAGGCTGCTTTGAAGCCATGCCTGCGATGGGCCCCAGACCAATCTCCAGTGTGGCTCAGCAGAAGCATAAAAGAGAGATACAAAGAGACATCAGGGCACAGTTTTTGAGTATGCATGTTATTTTGCAAAATGGAAATGAGCATGGTGAGCTTTGTAGCAAGACAATGATTGGAGACAGTTTCAGAAAATGTCAGTTAGGACATTTGCTGAAGAGGGATGTGTGAATAATCAAGCAACGAAACTGGAGATAATCTGTGTGACAAGACTGAGAGATAGAAGAATACTGATATGGGACCAGCTTAAGAAAATAATGTTTTTCCTGATGCAGAAGTAATAAAATGACGAAAAAAAATCAAGACGAGATTCACAAAAAAACATTGCAAACATAGCGAGAGAACAAAACTGGGCAGTCGGAAAGAAAAGAAATGGCTAATGAGATGCTAATGTAACAACAAAGAAGCCAGTGCCCTCCGGGGGGAGCTATGCAACAGCAAGCGGCTTCACTACAAACGCAAACATGATCACAACTGCCCTTTATTTTAACTCCAACATGAAGTCATTGAGGTACAACAATGCTAGGCAATCAAAGCAGAAGAAAGCGAAAGGGCCCTAATTACAGTGGTACAATGTAAGGTTACAATCAAAGGTATTTTGTGTTAGAGGAGGCTGCAGACTTTCAAAGCAAGCTGGCATGAAGAAACAAGAACAGAGGAGTGTTAATGAAGGTGGGAAGATTTTTAAGAGTAATAGTAGTGAGATCAGTGGTGCAAAATATGTAATTACTCAAGAGAAATGGGTCCTGATGAGGTGGCTCTGACTGGGAATGCATTGTCAGAAGCTAGTCAAAGAGAATCGTGTACGAAGGGGAGGAGACCACTGACGGAGTTAATACAGACCTGCATGCAATAAAAAATGTAAAACCGCCAAAACTGTCATAACAGTCTTCATGGCAATCCTGATTATGGAGAAATAGAAACAGGCAAGTGCAGTCTATTGGGGGCTGTGAGAGATGTTTGTGCCATAACAAACACAGAGTGGTCATTTGAGAATATAAATGTTGTATAAATATACAACAGAATTCCCCATACTTCTCTAGCATATTCATTTGGCTAAATTTACATCATTTTAAAGGTGTACTGTGTAACTTTTGGTGTTGGAGGGTTTGCCACTTGCTTGTCTCCATGGAGAGATATTGGTTTGCCTTAAATTTTCCACAATATGACATTAAACATACAGTATATTTTTTCATTAATACAAGCAGGTGATACCCTGGCATAGCTGCAGGTCAGGTCTGTGGAAAGGCAGCTCCGTAGACAGTAAAAAATAAATGTTTTTTATACTTATTAATCATAAAATCACCCAAAATGACATAAATGCTAGATGTGTTTAATGCCATACTATGGGACACAACAAAACCAAAACATATCCATGAAGACAAGCTGAGATCACCAGAAAAGTACGGCACCTAAATTCTGAATTCTATATTCTGAATTCCTCTGTTATTTGCCTCACAGCGCCAAAAACCGACTTCCCAGATTTGAAAACAACAAAATGCACCAAGCTTAAAGGTCCCATGGCATGAAATTTTCACTTTCTGAGGTTTTTGAACGTTAATGTGAGCTCCCCTACCCTGTTTAGGGCCCCCCCCCCCATGGCTAAAAGTTGCGAAATGTGTAAAGTGAGCATTTGCGATCCTTTTCTGCGTTTGAAAAAAAGACAGCCCAAACGGGCGATTCTGAACAAGGGAAATTTCTGACATCACACTCAGGGAAAAATGCAAATGCAGTTCCACCTCCCGTCTGGATGTCTATCCAGCGTCTCTGGAACTCATGGCCATAGAGTTTGGACCGCAAATGAGCTACGCAATGCGAGATGCATTTTTTTATTTGCCTGGAGGCACGCGAGAGTGTTTCCTGGCTCGGATGTCCTTTATCCGAGCCTCCGAACCTCTGAAACAGCAGTGGTTTAATTTTATTTTCTGTGGAAATGTGTTTATTTTCCAATGGAAATCGTCTCATAACTTCCTCTGCGCTTAAACGCGGAAGTGGGGCCAGCGCACAGCGCACCGCTAAACGAGGAAAGAGCGGAAAGTTTGCCCCCCACCCCACCTGCTGCACTGGCCTTTCTCTGTCCTCCTCATTTGCATTCAAGCAACAATGCCCATAATAAAGTGTTTGAGAGAGAGATTTTTGACTCTGACTGTGTTCATGGGGCTTTCTCATGCACTGAGTCTTGATTTTGAAGAAGGATTCATTTACAGTATTAGGGAACCATTAAGGCGCCATATAAAAGCATCAAGAAGTACCATGTCATGGGATCTTTAATATTTAAGTGCACCGGCAAACTCACCCTAGTTCCTATTTTAGATTGAATAAAAAATATTTATTTTATTATTTTCAGCTGGACCATACAGTTAGCTAAGAGGCGCTGCAGGCTTGGTAAGAATTTGTGGTTGCGTTGTCTAATTGGGTTTCTGTCCTTAATTAGGCCAATTAATTTAGAAATACAGCTGAAACTGAGTATACTCCACCAGGTCATTTAGAGTGAAGGTGTGAAGGATGGGAAACGAGAAGCTTAGAAGCAATGCAAACCGCATGCAAAAAAGTCATATTATTATTATTATTATTATTATTATTATTATTATTATTATTATTATTATTATTATTATTATTATTATTATTATTATTATTAATATTATTATTATTATATCGTGTAGAATAATATCGTGTAGAGAGTAGAGACCCATCCATTCTTCATCAGATCAATGTTATCAGTTCATTATAAACTCTTTGGGTAATTAAGCTCAATCAAATCAATCGCATCTTTAGGGAATCAGTGCGTTGAAAACAGAAGATTCCAAATGAAACCTGTTGTAGGTAATCTGCTGTGAGAAGCATGTGCAGCCATACATAGGAGGTAGTGATGTGAGAGACAGAGGAGATGCTTTGAGGACTGGAAAATGTGCTTTTGTTTGTCCATCAGATCACCATGTGGCTTAAACATACTCGAGGCTCCTAACACAGACTTTTTTTTAGCTCCTTTTGAACTCCATTTTAAAGATAAAGGTGCACTGCAGACCTGGTGGTGGGTCTACTACCTACTGGGCTCCATGGAGATGCTATTGCTTTGCCTGGAATGTTCCATGATATGACATTAAACATATCCATCTAGCGTTTATTCAGTACAGGTGTTTCTATTGCTCAAACTATACTCAACAAAAATATAAACGCAACACTTTTGTTTTTGCTCCCATTTTTCCTGAGATGGACCCAAAGATCCAAAATTCATTCCAGATACACAACACTACAATTTCTCTCAAACATTGTTCACAAATCTGTCCAAATGTGTGACAGCGAGCACCTCTGCCCCGCCGAGACAATCCACCCCACCTCACAGGTGCGCCACATCAAGATGCCGATCCGACATCATGACCAGTGCACAGGTGCTCCCCAGACTGCCCACAATAAAAGGCCACCCCGAAATGTGCATTTTTTTTTTTTTGCTTTATTGGGGGTCTGGGGACTCAGAACCAGTCAGTATCTGGTGTGACCACCATTTGCCTCATGCAGTGCAACACATCTTCTTCGCATAGAGTTTATCAGATTGTCAGTTGTGGCCTGTGGAATGTTGGTCCACTCCTCTTCAATGGCTGTGCGAAGTTGCTGGATATTAGTGGGAGCTGGTACACGCTGTCGTATACGCCGGTTAAGCACATCCCAAACATGCTCAATGGGTGACATGTCCGGTGAGTATGCTGGCCATGCAAGAACTGAGACATTCTCAGCTTCCAAGAATTGTGTACAGATCCTTGCAACATGGGGCCGTGCATTATCTTGCTGAAACATGAGGTGATGTTCATGGATGTATGGCACAACAATGGGCCTCAGGATCTCATCACGGTATCTCTGTGCATTCAAAATGCCATCAATAAAATGCACCTGTGTTCTTCGTCCATAACAGCCATTGAAGAGGAGTGGACCAACATTCCACAGGCCACAACTGACAATCTGATAAACTCTATGCGAAGAAGATGTGTTGCACTGCATGAGGCAAATGGTGGTCACACCAGATACTGACTGGTTCTGAGTCCCCAGAACCCCAATAAAGCAAAAAAAATGCACATTTCGGGGTGGCCTTTTATTGTGGGCAGTCTGGGGCGCACCTGTGCACTGGTCATGATGTCGGATCGGCATCTTGATGTGGCACACCTGTGAGGTGGGGTGGATTGTCTCGGCGGGGCAGAGGTGCTCGCTGTCACACATTTGGACAGATTTGTGAACAATGTTTGAGAGAAATGGTAGTGTTGTGTATCTGGAGTGAATTTTGGATCTTTGGGTCCATCTCAGGAAAAATGGGAGCAAAAACAAAAGTGTTGCGTTTATATTTTTGTTGAGTGTGATTAGGAGTGACTCTCCACAGATGTGAATTGTAATGTAACATAGTGCTGTAACCTGCCTGTCTCCCTCATGATAGGTTTAATCTATACTGTGGAACATTCTAGACAAAGCAATAACATCTCCATGGAGACAAGTAGGTAGAGGACCCTCCACCAGAAAGGTCGCACAGATTGTCTTTAATAGATCTTTTGGTTACTACAAAAGTCATTTCTATCATTTCTCTTCTATATAAAAGTATAATTTTGTGTCCACAACAGGTTTTGAAATTGTAAGCATCAAGATTAAGAAAAAAACAAAAGAGAGAGAGAGATCAGCTAGTACCGATGTCCGTATAAAACCATTATAACTCTATGTCTCCTCTCCTAAGGCTTGTTTTCAGTAATGCTCTGTCTGGCCAATTGATGTAATTCCCATCTTATTATTCAAGCCCTCGCTGTGTTTTGACTTAGGGCTATTTATGCAAATGAAAACACTGATTTATAATGTAATCAACATTTTCTGCATTCATTGAACACAGAGCATACAGTATCCAGCTAGATTTAACTGCTTTAATAAAGACAGATAAGGCCTTGCTGTGGAGAAAAATAAAAAATAAAACTGTCAAAAAGCAGTTTGACCACATTAATCTTAATCCACATAGAGGAACTCTTGCAAAAGTCATAAGTGGGGGTAATGTTCAGTTAAGGTCAGGTACAAAACAACAATAATTCCTTCCATTAATCTCAGAAGCATCAGGGAGAGAGATAATAAAGAAAGATGAGTGTTAAATTACCTCAACAAAGAGGAAGCAGGGCACGATGTAGGTGCTGGTTTTGATCAGACCTTTGTCTCCGGCTTTGTCTCCGGGAGGGTTCCTCACTGGCCTCCTCTGCATGGACAATCGGTTTTCCATCATCTAAGAGTCAAAGGGAATTGTGAGACAGAGTACAATACATTTACAATGCTGCAGTTTAAATAACAGACAATTTAACTTTAGTCCAGGGATATAGGTGAATGCATTTTGGTAATCAGAAAAATTGACTAATTATGACTGAACAATGAGTTCTAGTACGAAGAATAATAATATTATTACACTTAATTTGTTCAGTGTTACATAAGATAGAAGATCTCTATCCAGCTTTCCCAGCTTTGTACACCTTCTCGGTTAATCTTGTTTTGAGGCAAATGAAACTGAAATAAAAGAAAAGAAAAGAAACACTCCTCTCTGGCATTTAACAAGACTTACTGTAGATGCCCATTTTTATACAAAGATATGTATCCAGGTAAGTTTAACCCTGACATGTATCTCAGGGTTAACTTGAAAATACAGGACTTGAATACATCAGTTAAAATGTGTTTTAGCCTTTGTTAACGGTACTGCCACTGTGCTCTATGCGGTCATTTAAATGCATTCCTTTTATCTTATTACATCAGAATAAAAAAAGAAAATATGCAAACTTCCACCCACACTATTCAATACAGACACAGACGAATGGTGAACAGGAAATGTAGGTGCAGGTACACTCACATCAGAGTTGGCAATCTGGAGGGAGAGACCAAGACAGCAGGTAGAAATGAGGCTGAGGAGGAGAAGCAGAGTGGAAACACGGAGCTGTGATCAAAAACAAAAGGCTGACAGATCGAGATAAGAGACAGACAAAGCCATGATGCAGATGTTTCGGGAGTCCTCAGAGGCAATGAGAGAGGTGAACTAAGCACCCTCAGCACATGAGGAGATGGAGAAAAAATTAACATGCAATACAGGATGCACAGGAGAGAAGTGAGGAAAAATGGGAACTTTGAATGCTGGAGGGCTTTGGAAATGTCTATGGGGCATTACTGCATTATTTTAGCTAAAACATGAGTTTAAATAAAGATCTTTTTTTGATTATGGTTGATTATGATTAAAAAATTGCTAAATTTGCAAAACATTGACAACTGATTTCTTGGCATGGCGACAATCTCTCTGGTTTTATTGGCATGAACAAGCTTTATCAATTGCTGTGGGTCAGAGGAGGAAATGTCCTTATGACCTCTTGAGATTTGAGTATTTTTATTATTAAATTTCTTATTTGCACATAATATACATTTGTATAATTAATATAATCTTATTTGACACTAGTCTCTTGCTATTTTTGCTACTTATTTTGAATTCATTTTTCCACTTATATTTTGGCTCTTTATTATTATTATAATATATTGTGTTATGTGAGCTACTGTGTCCAAAGACTAAAGACTAAAGAGCATAATTCTATGGTTGCATTTGAAAAATAGCACTAACAATGATGAGATATGTAATTTACTACTATTGCAAAATACAATGAAGCATGTCGGATTAAGGGATTAGAAAACACACATTTTGTAAAATATGTCTAGGTGTCCTTACAGAGTCAACAAACATTAACTATCTGGTGTTGTGGTGAACTTTGTGTTCCTGTAACTTATTTACCACCATTTTCTATTTATAGAACCATGTGTTCTTTTTTGTTGGGGATGAAAATGTCAAGAAATCCTGCCTGGGAGCATAAGATGTATTATCAAAAGGCACACATAGAGGACACTATAGGCTTAGATATTGCAGGCAGATGCAGGTGGATTCAAGTCATTTCAAATGTACAGTATTAATTTTTTTTTTTTTAGTGTGTTGTATTACAGGGTTAATTCCGTATTTGGTATATTTCTTAATCATTCAGTTTGGTCTGCTTTGTGACTCAAAAATCAGCCATAGAGATAAGTTGGTGTGGGATGGGAGTGCATTGTCCCGTCTTTGCGCTCACAGAGGGGAGATGGGGCTTTAGGCTGCTGTGACAGATTGTCTCTTGTGTTGCTGTCTCTGTCGTTCACTATAATGTGCATCTTTAAGCCTCACTGTGGCACCACAGCTACAAAAGAGTGTCTTACTGGCTTCTGGCACACACTCAGCCTACAGACCAGACTAAACACACACACAGGTACTACACAAACCCATAGCTCAAACACTCATCATTACACCAGTCATTACACAACTCAGATGTCATGCCAACAAGTGGCTGCACTGATGTCTGAGCTGTGACAGCAGAAAGAGAAAGAGGAATGCAGCGGAACATAGGACTCCAGCTGAGCTGCACCGCAGGTTCAATAATATGGGTCATGATGATGTACATGCACTGCCACATCCACACTGTTGGAATAGGTTAAAAAAGCACTGCCTTGGAAACCTCTCACCTCTAGTCTCTGGTGATTCCACTGATTTGCTGTCTCTAGGAGGATCCACTCTTGCAGAAAATGAACATTCTATGGTTCCCTTATGCTCTCAGCTGTACTCCTCTGCCTGCTTCCTTCTGGTTTCTTTTGAAGCAAAGCGCTCCTCACTTGCGACGATGTGCCAGCGCAGAAGCCTCCTGTTCTGTGAATAGAAAAGATAGAGCTGTTCCACTGTGAGGCTCCTGCCTCCAGCCAGCCTAGTCTATGTGTGTGTGCACTTCTTCAGTAGGTCGCCGCGCTAAATATAATGGTCTTCAGTGGCACTTCAAGGATAATTAGTCAAGCGAAGAATCCACAGCTTGGAGAAAGAGGCTGCTTAGCGCAGTTACCGGTGGATACGAGGATAGCACAAGAGATGAGAGATGGAGAGAGAGAGAGAGAGAGAGAGAGAGAGAGAGAGAGAGAGAGAGAGAGAGAGAGAGATGGGATGTATGTGAGAGTGGAGAGGCAAGAAGGAGGAGAGAAGAGAGTGGGAAGAGAGAATAAGAGAACAGTGGGGTAGTCTGAATGTGGTTGTGTGTGTGTGTGTGTGTGTGTATATGTGTGCGTGCGTGCGTGTGTGTCACATGGTTACATGGTCAACATAGAGCATCACACCATGTTTGCACAGTCCTGTATAGATACAGTATAGTATGTGGGAATGGTTGTCAGTCAGACATTGCAATGTGAAAGAAAACTGAGTAAAATTACAGAGATCGTGCATCGAGCATGTGTGGCCTCTGATACATGTAAGCACAATTATACATTTCAAGGAGACAGCGCTTGATTGTGCAATGGTTCAAATATAATACAGCAACAAATGTATTACATCAAATGTAGTCTTATGAAAGTGGACTCAAATCCCACAGTGGACCACATTCCATGAAAGATCCTTTTGGATCCTATGGATACATGGTTTCTATGGTAACCAACTACACTTACAAAACTGAATGAGAAAATGTTCTCTAATAAACACGACTACAGCTGGGCAATAGCTTGCATTGGAAATTTCATTGAAAATGCAAGAAAGCTGCTCACTGGGACCAAGGTTTGGTCCTTCTCTGGAATCAGTGCTATGAAATTAATGTAATAATTTGTTTTATCTCATATATGAAACATTTCCCTAAGGGGCAATGGGTTAAATATGATAATTGAAAAACCTTTTCAGTTTTCAGAAAAAAAAAATCTAAAACTAATTTATTTTCTGGCAAAATCTCTCAGCCCTACTCTAACTTTTACTACTTTTAACCACTAAACCAATAAACCTGCAAACTGACATTAAAACAACCCAAAACCAAGGACTTGATTCTGGTAATCAGCAATCAGCAACAATAATTAGACATTATTAGCTGCTTAATTCTATGACCGACAATTGTAACTGTCTGGTTGAAATAACACAAGTAAGTTATTTGCTATACTAACAAACACTATTATTGGTAAATTTTGGTAAATTTCTGGGTAACATTGGCACATGGATGCAGCAAGAGCATGTGGAAAGCCGAAATGTATTTCCTACAGTCTCTCAATGGGCTCCTTTAGTCTCAGCCATTAACTCACATTACACATTACACATTACACATCGGGGCTGTACTTTTCTTTTGATTTATGTCTCTACTAGATATAAAAGTTTCACCTAAAACCAAGGTGAGACACTATCGCAACACACCAGGATGTGAAGACAGAGAGAGAGAGATTTGAAGTCAAGGGCAAACATCACATAACCTAAACAATGATAGCGCTGAGCCAAGATAATATGAAGGCCTATAGTTAAAAGTATAGGCACACATACCCTCTGACTTGTCTTTTTCCAGTGTAACTTTTCAATCTGGCCTTCTGCCTACTCTGCCTAAAGAACAGAGATATTAACATTATTACCGCATATTTTTTACAGACATTGTTTCCATTGTACCAGTTTTACAATCGTGGAATAGGAATAGATGACAGATTAATTGTTTGCCTTTGTAGAAGTTACAAAGAACAAAAACAAGATTCAGAGTTTAAATAATGCCACATTCTCTACAACCTAAGCAATATAATTTACAATGCTTGCTCGAAAGGGGTCAGAAGAAGTACAGTTTTTAAATTACCTACATCTTCCTACTTTTTCACAGGGGGGCCAAAGGAGAGCCTGTTTCTGCATGTTTACACCACTTTACTTGTTAAGGGGTACGGGTGCTATCAATTCTGGTGACTGCCTCTGCTGACCCAGTGACACTGAAGGATAGGTCAAATGCAGCCTTCTACTTCTAAACAATTTAATATCAATTTAAAATATCAGTTTAAGTAAGTAAAAAAATCATTTGATTTTACTCACCATAAAAGCATTTTCATATCTTTCTTATTTTGTGTGATTTATGGCTTTGAGTATTGAACCAACTTAACAGATTCCCTAAACATCTCCTATTTTTGTACACATGTTTATGTTAAACCACTGAGTGACCCTTTTTGTCACACAAGGGTTATTTGACTCTAACTTAGTTACAGTCCATGAACAATAAAACAGCTTCATACAGTATGGTGCACATTCACCAGGCTTGAACGCAAACAAAGAGAAGTGCTTCCTAGGCATGGGTTCACAGGTACAAAGGGATACAGTCATTGTTGTCACAGAAAGGTTACTACACCTCTTTCATCAGTACAAAAGCAGTTAACTGAATTGTACATGCAAAGCTGTGTGATATGTTTACACGGCTGCCTGTGTACCTCTCTCCGGCTGATCACGAGAAGACTTGAGAAACAGAAGTAGGCCGTGTCAGTGTGCTCATTTATACAGTACACAGTGGACCACAGCCAAGGACATCCTGCCTTCATACCGACGTGCAAGGGAATTTGGACCATAAAGATGTTGTTGTTTTTTTCTAAATGGGATTATGAAGAACATGATGTCTTGTGGCTAAAATACTGACAGGCAGAGCAACGTTAACTTATTTTGCTACTTAATTGTTTAAATGCATAAATAAAGCCCATATACTACATAAATCGACATAGACCCGGTAGACGCTGCGTTCCAAATAGGAAGTGAGTATGGGGGCGCATCTGGCGCCATCATTTCTGGCTCCAATTGACTTTACATAAAAAAATGTCACCCCTCTCTCTGTAACTGCTGTAATGATCCTCATCATTTTGGTTTGTATTAACCCACTCTGCAAGATCCTGGTGTTTTTATTTCACTATTTTGTCTGTAAATAAATTTCTATTCCTAATATGGACTGCTAGCCTCGGTGAGCTTCATTTGACTTCAGTTTTTCATAAAGTCTATGATTAAGCCTCATGTATGCTTCATAGCTATCATAATTGTGTGAAAGTAGTATAGCTTATATAATATAACAATTAAAAAAATAACATGGCCTACTTTTACTACATTGTACCTCAATACAGTCTCACTGCATTAATGATGGTCTAACTTCATCCTGGGACATCTGTAGCACTCTGAAAAAACATAATACATGTAAAAACATTTAGACTATTATATATTCACAGGTGCTCAAACAAAGTGTTATCTCTGGACTGCTCCTTTCAGATGAATAGATATCACTTTGTATATTTATAGTCTCTAAAACAACTTCTAAGACAAAAACTTCTAAGATAAAATCTGAAATCTAAAGCAGTGCAAAAGAATAAATACCTATTTACAGATGTCCAAAATGTGCAGTGTGCATCAAAAATGTGCAATGGAAGATGCAGCAGTGAAATGTGCAGTAATATGCAATAGAATGTGCATTGAAAGTAAAGATAAAAATAAATGTGCAGCAGTAGTAATTGAACAATAACTGAATTATACTCACAGACTTACTAATACATGTTTAATGAGGTGTAATTAAGATGGTAAGTCGTTACGTTGATGGCTATGCTGAGACTTTGACTTAACAGTTACACATCATTAATAAATAATCACCTGAGGGGGGGTAGACAAAAAGAAAGTATGGCCAGCTGCTTTTGGGACGCGTACGTGCTGTGTTCCTGCAGACAACAACAGGAAACAGGAGGCTCATGAGCAGTGAACACAGACTGCATGTGCATGAGGCCACGACATGAGGCCACTTACACTGGTCTACAAATTTTTGGACTCGATCTGCTTCCGAGATAAAAGTGGCTAAATCTCATTTATACTGATAAGATGAACTGAAAATCAATTGATAACTGTGCTGGTTAGCTAAAGTATTCAAGATTCAAGATTGCTTATTTGTCATATGCAGGATCAACAATGCAATGAAATGCTTAGGATCAGAAGAACCGTTGACTCGCTAAGACAGTCAAGAAGTACTAATAGCATGCAATAATAGTACATGGTAAAAAAGTGTTGCAAAAAGTGCAGGGGAAAAGGTAAACAATATAATAAAAAAATGTAATAAAATATAATAAAATAAATAATATAATAAAAATAAAAAATATAATACATAAATAAAAATAAATAAAATAAATAATAATATAATAAAATAATGATAATGTAATGATGTAGTAATAATAATAATAATAATAATAATAATAATAATAATAATAATAATAATAATAATAATAATAATATATTGATATATGTTAAAACTGTAGACATATTAAAATGAATGTACTGGAATGTGCAGACACACACTGTACCTTCGTTTAACTATCGTTTTTTGCCTTATTTTGCATAAATTTCCTATTTTGACCCAATACTATATCTTGGAAACTATAGCCATTCAGCACTTCTGACTTATTTTTTCTTTATTAGTGACCTAAACCAAGAAAAAATTTACTACTTTTGTTCCTAAAAACATTTTGCTTGCGTTATGAGCAGACCAGCGTTATGAGCCACTGTTAGCCCTATTAGCCGTGTTAGCCCTATTAGCCCTGTTAGCCCTGTTAGCTCTGTTAGCTCTGTTAGCCGTGTGGGGGGCTGGCCTCACCGGAATGACTGGAGTCAGGTAACCGCCCGCGGCCATAGAGCCAGGCACTCCCAGCACCCGGACTCTCACACGGAGGGAGGAGGGAGCCATCAGAAGTGCGTCTCTTCACTTCCCAGCAGCAATGCACAAACTAACGCCATTTACTTTTAGTTAAACTTGATTGTACATTTAATTAGTTTACTCTGGATCTGTCAAGTTAGGTGTCGCTGTTCACTCGATCCTCGCTTCTTCTGGAGGGAGCCAGGTCAGTGCAAGAGGATCCTCAGGTGTTTGTTTTTCCATCAATAAATCCACATCACTTTTTCGGTATTTTTTGTCGGGTTCATGTTCCGACAACGTAAGTTTGATCTTTGATTCCTTTTTATTTCTTCGTTGGAATTTATAGGCTCAAGTTTCCAACTTTCGGTCGGGATAGAAAGACAGGTAAGGTGTTTTACTCATTTTTAGAAACACTTATTTTTGGACTGCAAATTTGCATATCTGAAATCATGTAAGTCAATTGGAAGTGAGTACAACTAGAGTATTGACCTGTGTGAGTCTGATTGTGTTAAGTTGTGCAAACAAAAGTTGCATTTTGAGTGTTCTCTGTCTGTTTGTATCAAACTGTGTTAGAGCCTATGCCGTTCACATAATATAATATATTATATTTATTATATTGTTGAGTCTTTTCATCCCATGTTTTTGATCTCAAAATAGCTCTTGCACACATACTTGCAGAGTGTCTTTGTGTGTGAGTAATGAAAACCAAAAGCGTGCAAGCCATAAACCACTATTTTGTGATGTAGTGGTTTAGATAGTGTTGACACAGTGCAGCTACCGTGTATATGTTTCTTATTTAATATCAGTGTAACTGTAACACTCGTGACAACTTTCTAACCACTGTTTTTTTGTTGTCATATTTCTAACTTCTAATTTTATATCATCTGGTTCATCACTTTTTAATCATAATGCTTTTCCTGGTCAGTGTTTGAAGCTAATCTTGGAAAAAGCATTCCAACTTGAATGTGTAATCAAAGAGGACTGCTGAGCATATGTGTAGATATACTGATTAACAAGTTGCCATCACAGCAGGAACTCCGCTCTGGGCTCTTCTGCGGCTGGCAGGTGGTGGAACTGAGGGCTTAAAGGGCAGAGTGTCTCCACGGTCTGCTCATGTAATTCTTTACATTTAAAGCAGAAGCCAGTATACAGTATAAGACATACAACTCAAATGACATGTACTGATATTGCATGTACTGATATTGATGGATAAAAATGTATTCCAATCACAATATTTTGGAGTCCACAGCCAGCTATCTCTGTTAAGAAGTGAATTTGTTTAGGTTGCACATTTTCATGCTGAATGCCTTTGCCCTCTCACGTTATCTAAGCTTGAGACAAGCACAGTGACTATAAATTTGGAGGGATTTGTATTGTAAAATATTGATACATTTAATTTAAAGGGTCTATATTACACTGTTTTCTGATCTTATAATGTTGTTTCCTCATCAAAAATATTGTTGGGTTGTGTTCTGTTTCATTCACACATGTTTAGCACACAAACCCTGCATATTTAGGCTGGGTTCTTTTCACCAAACATAACATTGGATAATTTCAGCCTTGGAATTGCCAGTCTTTACTGAACAAAAGGTAAAAGGTACCCATTAACTTGAAAACTATCACATGACATCACAAGGTGGAACAGAGCATTCTGAGCTTTGAAGATGTAAACAGACTAATAATAAAGGGTTACTCTAACATGTGTGAATGAAACAAAACACAACTCCAGGTATGTTTTTGAGTCTAGACCAATGGCATGTTATAAGTACCCATTCTTACTCTACAACCGATTTGGATCGGTTATCGGTCTGTGACCTCTGCGATCTGAGTGTACCGATCAGCGGAGCCCGGATCGGTCCAAATGCACTACGAAAGGTCCGATGCACCGGATTTACAGCCAAGAATCGGTTTGCTAGCTCCTGAGCGGTCTCTCTCATGGCGCAGCAGCCGCGCTGTGTGTGTCTGCGTTCTTTCGCGAACGGTGGGTGGTTCACTTACATGGGGTTGAAGCTTATTGGCTGGTTAACTGCCAATGATGCGAGCAGCGCGGGCTATATGCGGAAGCGAGCACAAAATGTTTGCACTGTATAGCCGTGTCCCAATTCGCATTGTGCGGAGGGCGGGTCTCCTGCCGCCTCGTCTCGTCAGGAGATCTACTCTATCGGTAAGCTAAGCTAAGTTTCCTTTTATTGAGCTATGGTTAAATTAATTTGGTGCGCTACCGCTATTTATGGAAATGGTTCGTATGTGTAGTTAACTTTTGTGCCAGTGTTGTGTCGCGTTGATATTGGTCTGATGTTTCACTGTCAGCTTGATAGTTTCCATGGCAGCTATAGACCATAACAATTGTATGATACTAGCGTTTTTATTGTCACGGTTAGTGGATTGGGTGATTTATTTAGACAACATTCATGTATTGGCAATGTATATTTGATTTGGGCTAAAATTTACTTGGCTAATTTACTTTTGTGTGGAAAATACAATGTATAATCAGAATTGGTGCATTTCTGTATTTAGATAGGCTACTTATGATTTGTGTGTATAGAAATGTACTTCACACACACACAGATGATTTTTGTCTCAAAGGAGACTAAGGAAATGTTATAAGATGGAGAGAAAGTATTAGTTATTCAGTGGATTTAACATGCTAGTGTTTTCTATAACTGCCTAGTAATATATATCTTCTTGTCAGTGATATGTTAGACTTTTCCAGTGACTGAAACTCATGAGTGACTGAAGCACTAATTACTAACTAATTCTGATTCATTCTGATTTTTGACTTTAATAGGCAACTTGCTTGTTTTATAAGGTATTTTTTTTATTTTTGATATCTAACCTTATTGTTTTGTGTTGCTTGAGGGAAGGAATGTGTTGTATTTTAAGTATGAGCAGAGTTTTGCAAACCGGATTGCCAGTTTTTCAGTAGGCCTGGTGTATTGTCTGTTGGACACTAATTAAACAAAAGGATACTATTTTGAAATTTAATTTTTGTTTCTCTCTTTTTCTTCTCAATAACTTTAAAGCACTTGGGAGTAAAGTTGTCAATTTGTATTGAATCGAAATTAACCGGTTATTCGTTAACATATTTTGTATTAAAAAGACAACAACCATTCACTCAAGTGTGTCCGCTTTTACTATGTCTGTCGAGGCTGTGGGAACAGGCGCTTCTCCACGGGAAAGTAAATCTGCAAATCAACATGCGTAGAGGTGGATTAAAGCGAGGCGACACGCATCCTGCAGCCTCTGCTAGCGCGCACGGAGTTAGCCGCTTTGGGACCCGTGCTAACCGCTGCTAGCCCGCTGTCTCTGTTCTACCTCCTCCACACAACCCAGCCGTATCTGCAGCAATATTTTATTAAGTCGTGAAAACCTTTGCCCTCCACAGCACTGATGGGGAGCATGTCTGTTTCGATCATCTTTCGTCTTTGCTATCAGTTCGGTGACCTTCTCTGCTCATTGAGCACTGCAGCTCCTCCTGGTCCGTGCTAGCACCGAGTCCAGGCTAGCCTGTGATAGAGGTGATGAACCGCCGCCACCTTCTTTTACCAGACTTGGATGCGAGGTGTTCAAATGATAAATCATTTGTGTTGTCGATGAGGTATATTTGTATGCTGCATTGCAGTGCGCTTGGTCATTTTCTAAATTAAAGTGGTCCCACACAACACTTCGCCGCGACCTCTTCATATTTTGGCGATTGACCTACGGAAGCTCGCATATATCAAGTGAGGCGGCCAACTGAGGCGATTGTTTTTTTGTTTTGTTTTTTGTCGATGAAAATGAACTTGCTCGGTGAAATTCTTAAAGGCATATGCCACCCCCAGGTCAAATTTGGGCATCTCCCCACAGTCCAGAGACTACAATAAGTGGTGGAAAGCGTTTTCCTGCTCACCCAGCCATTGTCCGAGTCTGTCGCCACTGACCGCCGCGGTATCTGCAGCTCCTCCGCCTTAGACTGGAGTCTAAGAAGAGAAAGATTTCGGCCAAAAGGAATTAATTTGCTCGATGCGTTTCCCAATTACTTTCTGTGTAGTGCGCATTCATATCGAGTGCAAATAAATGTGCAAATCAACACGGAGAGCTTGCCTTGGTCATTTTGGGTGGGAACTATTTTCCAGTGCGGAAGAATACAGCCGAATCACGCAGCACGCTGCCAGGGGAATCCCAGTTACGCACGGGAAGGGAGTTCCCCTGTTGCACAACGTGGTGCGTGATTCGGCTGTATTCTTCCGCACTGGAAAATAGTTCCCACCCAAAATGACCAAGGCAAGCTCTCCGTGTTGATTTGTACATTTATTTGCACTCGATATGAATGCGCACTACACAGAAAGTAATTGGGAAACGCATCGAGCAAATTAATTCCTTTTGGCCGAAATCTTTCTCTGGCGACGTTAGACTCCAGTCTAAGGCGGAGGAGCTGCAGATACCGCGGCGGTCAGTGGCGACAGGCTCGGACAATGGCTGGGTGAGCAGGAAAACGCTTTCCACCACTTATTTCAGTCTCTGGACTGTGGGGAGATGCCCAAATTTGACCTGGGGGTGGCATATCCCTTTAATAATCAATTATCGGTTAATCGATTAATTATGCCCATCCCTAAAAAAAAATATATATATATATATATATATATATATATATATATATATATATATATATATATATATATATATATATATATATATATATATATATATATATATATATATATATAATATACAGTGCCGTGAAAAAGTATTTGCCCCCTTCCTGATTTCTGTGTTTTTTGCATATTTATCACTCAAAACATTGTCAGATCATCAAACCAATTTTAATATCACACAGAAACAACCCAAGGAAAGACAAAATTCAGTTTTTGAATGATGATTCCATTTATTAGTGCGCAAAAAAAATCTAAACCTATCTGGCCCTATGTGAAAAAGTAATTGCCCCCCTTGTTAAATCACAAACTAACTGTGACTAACCACAGTTTTGAGAAAACTTAGTTCAGTTCTACATGCCACACCCACACCTGATTGTCACCACCTGTGTTGAATCAAGAAATCACTTAAATAGTTCCTGTCAAACAAAGTGAAGTTGGCTACAACATCTCAAGAACAAACACATCATGCCACGATCCAAAGAAATTCAAGAACAAATGAGAAAAAAGTGATAGAAGTCTATAATTCAGGAAAAGGTTACAAAGCCATTCCCAAAGCTCTGGGGCTCCAGCGAACCACTGTCAGAGCCATTATTCAAAAATGGAGGAAACTGGGAACAGTTGCAACCCTTCCCAGGAGTGGTCGACCAACTAAGATTACTCCAAGAGTGCGACGACGGCTCATTCAGGAAGTCACAAAAGAACCTAGACGCACATCGAAAGAACTACAGGCCTCGTTGGCCTCAGTTAAGGTCAGTGTTCATGACTCCACCATTAGAAAAACACTGGCCAAAAATGGCATCCATGGAAGAGTTCCCAGGAGAAAACCACTGCTTTCACAAAAGAACACAAAGGCTCGTCTCACCTTTGCCAAAAAGCACCTTGATGACCCTCAAGACTTTTGGAGAAACATTTTGTGGACCGATGAGTCTAAAATTGAACTTTTTGGAAGGTCTGCAGCCCGTTTCATCTGGCGTAAAAATGGCACAGCATTTGATAAAAAGAACATGGTGCCCACAGTAAAGCATGGTGGTGGCAGTGTGATGGTCTGGGCCTGCTTTGCTGCCTCAGGACCAGGACAACTTGCTGTGATTGACGGAAAAATGAATTCTGCTGTTTACCAGAAGATCCTGAAGGAGAATGTCCGGCCATCAGTTCGTGCCCTCAAACTCAAGCGCTCTTGGATCATGCAACAGGACAATGATCCAAAACACACCAGCAAGTCCACCTCTGAATGGCTCAAAGAAAACAAAATTAAGGTTTTGGAGTGGCCAAGTCAAAGTCCGGATTTAAATCCGATTGAGATGCTGTGGTGTGACCTTAAACGGGCAGTTCATACAAGAAAACCCTCCAATATGGCAGAATTGAAACAATTCTGCATAGAAGAGTGGGCCAAAATCCCTCCCCAGCGGTGTGAAAGACTCATCACCAATTATCGCAAACGTTTGGTTACAGTTATTGCTGTCAAAGGAGGCTCAACTGGCTATTAGATTAAGGGGGCAATTACTTTTTCACATAGGGCCAGATAGGTTTAGATTTTTTTTGTGCACTAATAAATGGAATCATCATTCAAAAACTGAATTTTGTCTTTCCTTGGGTTGTTTCTGTGTGATATTAAAATTGGTTTGATGATCTGACAATGTTTTGAGTGATAAATATGCAAAAAACACAGAAATCAGGAAGGGGGCAAATACTTTTTCACGGCACTGTATATACAGGGAGTCCTCGGGTTACGACGTTGATCCGTTCTTAAGACGCGTCGTAACCCGAATTTCGTCGTAAACCGGATTTTGCCTTTGATCTTCCAACCAAAGCACCAATAACCTTTCCATCTCAATAATTAGACCACTACGATGCTTGTTTATCACTGCCGCTTTCATAGGAGCAGATCAGAGCCCACATCAGGTACTTCCGCCCACATTGGGCACACACACGAGGCTGTCTTCTTCTCCCTACAACCACAACAGAGCGTATTCTTCCGCCGTGCGCCGCGCGCCGCGTGCGTTTGTTTACATCTTTTACCACGCTAAACCGTGTAAGACGGAATGACGCGTAATATATACATATTTTTTTAATGGGGGCGCGTTCGTAACCACGAAACGTCGTAACCCGAGACCGTCGTAACCCGAGGACCCCCTGTATTATATATATATATATATATATATATATATATAAATATAACTGAAAAGTAGTTTTGTGTTGCTGTGCAGAAATTGAGAACTCTTCTGTGATATCTGCTAAGCCAGATAAGCCAGTGCACAAAAGCCTTGAGTTGTGTGGTCAACAGCCCCACCACTCTTCACTAGTGTTATCTTTTAAATCGCCTTGAACTGAGTGAGGGAGACTGTCAAGATGAAGGCAGATTAAAACATAAAGAGTAGCCGAGAAGAGAGGCAAGTGCAGAATGACGAAATCCACCTCCACTTTTCCTGGTAAATGGCTGAATTTTTTACTGACAAATTGCCCTGCAGCGGATCTCCTCTTGTCTTTGCATCACTGCTTTTTCTGTTTAGGACTTAATATCTTCTCACATTTGGTTTACTCTCTCAAGCATTGTTGTGGCGGTTTTTATATTGTTATAGATAGTCCCCTGCTATTTCAGTTATTCCAGTGTCCTCCCACTTCAAAGATCAGCCTGGTGTTTATCTGTTTGCTCTATATTACAACAAATATCCTGGAGCGGCGGATTTGCGTTCTTGTAATTCTTGTTTCTAAGGATGCTTAGATTGCAACATTTTTGAAGTTGTGTTGTAAATAACTTGTGTACCTTGTGTACTTGTGTATGCTACTAAATACAATGACATAATGCAGATAGCATTATGTCATTGTATTTAGTAGCATACCTGAGCAGCTAGCCACTCCCAAGCAATCATGTATGGACAATGGCCTACTTTTACGCACGCATCCTTTTTTGGGATTTTTGTTACATGTTTCTTTTTTCTCAGCTATGTTTAGACAGGCCAGCGCAATTATAATAATCATTCTGTTTCTGGGCTACTGAGCGGTATTTCTTTTCATCTGAGATAATCTTTTGATTTAAAATGTCAAGAATCCTGGGCCTCAAGGCTAACAATCTTATTCCAGATTTTAAACTCTTTGGCACAAAATGTTATTCAGGTAAACAAATATCTTTCAATAGTATAAGTTGTATCTATGATGGATTAAAAATCTAAAATTGTGTTTCTTACAGATTAGTAATCTAACAAACAACAATTAGGGATGTAACGAAGATATCGTGATATTGTATCATCAAAAGTCTTGGGCCATCACAATATAAGGGGCCCCGACCAGGCGGCCCTGCTCTACTTGCATGGGATGATCTTTTCACACATCTCCTACTGCATGACAGCATGGGCCCAGGCAGCTCCCTCAGCCACAAAGCGCATTGGTTCACTATACAATCAAGCCACATTCTGTCACATTCTCAGTCATTATAATTTATTAAGTTTTGACAGTTTCAGCAATTTATGTTTTCTCAAATTATTTTTTAAATGTTTCCATAATCTGGCTCCAGAAGCGCTCAGTACATTTATAAGTAAACTTCAACAGTGCAGGACCTCATTTGGACAGTCGGCCTTCTCTTACAAGAGCTGTAAACTGTGGAACTCCCTGCCCACAGAAATTAAGTCCATCTCCGAGTTAAAACTGTTCACCGTTAAACTTAAATCTTGGCTCAAGAGAAACCAAAGATGTACCTATGTGTAAATAGTGTTAGAATGAGAGAATGAATGAGGCAAGTGAGTGAATGAGTGTTACATGTCTTTGCACTGCTGTATTTAAATAGATGAAATTGTATTTATTTTTTTATATATGTACTTTAGATTTTATCCATCCATCCATCCATTTTCTTCCGCTTATCCGGGGCCGGGTCGCGGGGGCAACAGTCTAAGCAGGGACCTCCAGACTTCCTTCACCCCGGACACTTCCTCCAGCTCCTCCGGGGGGACCCCAAGGCGTTCCCAGGCCAGCCGGGAGACATAGTCCCTCCAGCGGGTCCTGGGTCTTCCCCGGGGCCTCCTCCCGGTGGGACATGCCCGGAACACCTCCCGAGGGAGGCGTCCAGGAGGCATCCGGAACAGATGCCCGAGCCACCTCAGCTGGCTCCTCTCCACGTGGAGAAGCAGCGGCTCTACTCCGAGCTCCTCCCGTGTGGCCAAGCTCCTCACCCTATCTCTAAGGGTGCGCCCAGCCACTCTGCGGAGGAAACTCATTTCGGCCGCTTGTATCCGCGATCTCGTCCTTTCGGTCATTACCCAAAGCTCATGGCCATAGGTGAGGGTAGGAACGTAGATTGACCGGTAAATTGAGAGCTTCGCCTTTTGGCTCAGCTCCCTCTTCACCACAACGGTCCGGTACAACGACCGCATCACTGCCGACGCTGCACCGATCCGCCTGTCAATCTCACGCTCCATCCTCCCCTCACTCGTGAACAAGACCCCGAGATACTTGAACTCCTCCACTTGAGGCAAGGACTCTCCACCCACCCAGAGAGGGCAAACCACCTTTTTCCGGTCGAGAACCATGGCCTCGGATTTGGAGGAGCTGATTTTCATCCCAGCCGCTTCACACTCGGCTGCGAACCGCCCAGTGCACATTGGAGGTCCCGGTTTGATGAAGCCATCAGGACAACATCATCCGCAAACAGCAGAGATGAGATCCTGTGGTTCCCAAACCGGATCCCCTCCGGCCCCTGACTGCGCCTAGAAATTCTGTCCATAAATATAATGAACAGAACCGGTGACAAAGGGCAGCCCTGGCGGAGTCCAACATGCACCGGAAACAGGTCCGACTTACTACCGGCAATGCGAACACAGCTCCTGCTCCGGTCATACAGGGATCGAACAGCCCTTAACAAAGGGCCCCGAACCCCGTACTCCCAGAGCACCCTCCACAGGACCCCATGAGGGACACGGTCGAATGCCTTCTCCAGATCCACAAAGCACATGTGGACTGGTTGGGCAAACTCCCATGCACCCTCGAGCACCCGATGGAGAGTATAGAGCTGGTCCAGTGTTCCCCGGCCGGGACGAAAACCACACTGCTCCTCCTGAATCCGAGGTTCGACTATCGGTCGAATTCTCCTCTCCAGCACCCTGGAATAGACCTTACCGGGAAGGCTGAGGAGTGTGATTCCCCGATAGTTGGAACACACCCTCCGGTCCCCCTTCTTAAACAGAGGGACCACCACCCCGGTCTGCCATTCCAGAGGTACTGTCCCCGACCGCCACGCGATGTTGCAGAGACGTGTCAGCCAAGACAGCCCTACAACATCCAGCGACTTGAGATACTCAGGACGGATCTCATCCACCCCCGGGGCCTTGCCACCGAGGAGCTTTCCAACCACCTCAGTGACTTCAGCCAGGGTGATGAGTGAGTCCGACCCCGAGTCCCCAGCCTCTGCTTCCTCCTCGGAAGACATGACGGCGGGATTGAGGAGATCCTCAAAGTATTCCTTCCACCGTCCGACAACATCCCCAGTCGAGGTCAACAGCCCTCCACCCCCACTGTAAACAGTGTTTGTGAAGCACTGCTCCCCCCTCCTGAGGCGCCGGACGGTTTGCCAGAATTTCTTTGAGGCCGCCCGATAGTCCCCCTCCATGGCCTCTCCGAACTCCTCCCAACTCCGAGTTTTTGCCTCTTGCCACCGCCCGGGCTGCAGCACGCTTAGCCCGCCGGTACCCGTCGGCTGCCTCCGGAGTCCCACGAGCCAACAAGGCCCGATAGGACTCCTTCTTCAGCCTGACGGCATCCCTTACTTCCGGTGTCCACCACCGGGTTCGGGATTGCCGCCGCGACAGGCACCACAGGCCTTACGACCACAGCTACGGGCGGCCGCATCGACAATAGAGGCCGAGAACAGAGCCCATTCGGACTCTATGTCCCCAGCCTCCCCCGGAATCTGGGAGAAGCTCTCCCGGAGGTGTGAGTTGAAGGTACCCCTGACAGAGGGCTCTGCCAGACGTTCCCAACAGACCTTCACTACGCGCTTGGGCCTGCCAGGTCTTTCCGGCTTCCTCCCCTGCCAGCGGACCCAACTCACCACCAGGTGGTGATCGGTTGACAGCTCTGCCCCTCTCTTCACCCGAGTGTCCAAGACACGCGGCCAGAGGTCAGATGACACGACAACAAAGTCGATCATCGACCTCCGTCCTAGGGTGTCCTGGTGCCACGTGCACTGATGGACACCCTTGTGCTTGAACATGGTGTTCGTTATGGACAAACTGTGGCTAGCACAGAAGTCCAATAACAGAACACCACTCGGGTTCAGATCAGGGAGGCCGTTCCTCCCAATCACCCCTCTCCAGGTGTCACTGTCGTTGCCCACGTGGGCGTTGAAGTCCCCCAGGAGAACAACGGAGTCCCCGGTCGGTGCACTGTCCAGTACCCCTCCCAGGCACTCCAAGAAGGCCGGGTACTCTGCACTGCTGTTCGGCCCGTAGGCCGACACAACAGTGAGAGACCTGTCCCTGACCCGAAGGCGCAGGGACGCGACCCCTCTCGTTCACCGGGGTGAACTCCAACACACAGCGGCTGAGCCGTGGGGCAATGAGTAGGCCCACACCGGCCCGCCGTTCCCCGCGGGCAACGCCAGAGAAATGGAGAGTCCAGCCCCTTCAAGGAGTTGGGTTCCAGAGCCCAGGCTGTGCGTGGAGGTGAGGCCGACTATATCTAGTCGATAGCGCTCAACCTCCCGCACGAGCTCAGGCTCCTTCCCCCCCAGCGAGGTGACATTCCATGTCCCCAGAGCTAGTCTCCATGTCCGGAGATCTGGTCGCCGAGGCCCCTGCCTTCGGCTGCCGTCCAGATCTCTCTGCACCCGGCCCTTATGGATCCTCCTGCGGGTGGTGGGTCCACGGGAGGACGGCCCCACGTCGCTCCTTCGGGCTGAGCCCGGCCGGGCCCCATGGGGAAAGACCCGGCCACCAGGCGCTCGTTCGCGAGCTCCCACCCCAGGCCTGGCTCCAGGGTGGGGCCCCGGTGACGCCAATCCGGGCGACGTAACTGACCTCGATTGAATACTCATCATAATGGGCTTTTGAACCGCTCTTAGTCTGACCCGTCCCCCAGGACCTGTTTGCCTTGGGTGACCCTACCAGGGGCATAAAGCCCCCGACAACATAGCTCCCGGGATCATTCGGGCACTCAAACCCCTCCACCACGTTAAGGTGGCGGCTCAAGGGGGGGGGGGGGATTTCATAGATTTTATGTTAGTGTAGAAAAGGTCAACCAGGGACGGGGGTTGAAAATTAGCACTTGCTAAACTCTGTATGCATCACATCAACTGCAAGCACTGTTCTGTAACTATGTCCGATTGCATTGTCCCTGCCAAATAAATAAATAAATAAAATAAAGAATTACACACAATATATCAAATTACATGTCTCTTTACATAAATTAAAAGGTATGGTGCAGCATTAGAGGAGGGAACTAAATAGACCATGATCCTTTGCTCTGTTTCAGTGCAGACTACATGAAGAAATAACTTATAAAGCACTTTCAAATCTTTGTTTGGATTAACTTTTAAATCAAGGCATTTTAAAATGAAAAACAATTATTTTCACAATTTTGTCCTCCTCAGAATATCGCAAGAAATATTGTGCCATGAGATGCATCTTGTGAAAATATCATACAGAGAGATTTGGATATTGTTACATCCCTACAAACAAAGTCAAAGTCAGCTTTATTGTCAAAAAACATATGTACACATTGCACAAACAAGATTTGAAATGGCAGCCCACAAGCCTAGGCCCACAGTGAACATAAAACATCTGATAAACAAGACAATAAACACCATGACTAAAATGTCACATATACCCATACCAAAAGCACAATAGACTTGTACGTATATAATACAAATAAGTAAAACGCACAATGTGTAGCGTAATAAAGCTCAAATGGTGTCATTTAAGCAGCAGTGTCATGGGCTCCTCAGTCTCCTTCCTGATGGCAGCAGACTGAAGAGGCAGTTGGATGGGTGGGTGGGATCACCTGCAGAGGGCTTTGTGGGTGAGGGGGGTGCAGCAGATGTCCTGCAGGGAGGGGAGAGAGACGCCAACGATTCTCTCAGCTGCTCTCACTACTCGGTGTAGCTTTTTCCGGCAGGACACGGTGCAGGTGCCATACCACACAGTGATGCAGCTGGTGAGGATGCTTTCTATGGTGCCTCTGTAGAAGGTGGTCATGATGGGAGCTGGGGCTCTGGCTCTCTTTAGCTTGCGGAGGAAGTAGAGTTGCTGTTGGGCTTTATTGGCCAGTGATGCAGTGTTCTTTGACCAGGAGAGGTCCTCAGAGATATGTACACCCAGGAACTCTCTCCACAGCAGCCCTGTTGATGGTGAGGGGGGGCGTGCTGTGCTGTGCGTGCTCTCCTAAAGTCTATGACAATCTCCTTCAGGGAGAGGTTGTTGTTACTGCACCACTTGACCAGGCAGCTCACCTCACTCCTAGAGTGTGTCTCATCGTCATTGCTGATGTGACCCAACACAGTTGTATCATCCACAAACTTGATGAAGAGGTTGGAGCTGTGTGATGGTGTGCAGTCGTGGGTCAGCAGAGTGAAGAGGAGGGGGCTCAGCACACATCCTTGGGGAGCCCCCATGTTCAGTATGATGGTGCTGGAGGTGTTGCTGGTGACTTGAACTGCCTGCGGTCTTCCTGTCAGGAAATCCAGCAGCCAGTTGCACATTGAGGTAGCCTGGGAATTCCCAGGCCGCTTCCGTTCGTTTCGAACTGGAAGGCGGCCTGGAAACTCGTCCAAGCGAGAGTCCCAGATTTAGGGCCCCAATCAGAGAGCGGGGGAGGTGTGGCAAGACGGTGACGCGTACTACATGACAAACGGAAGCTTGTAGTTTGAACTGACAACTGACATGATTGGCTATGGACTTACGTATACGCTCAATGATAGACATTCATAACGCCCAATAAATGGCCGTTGGCAATCGCTAACCACACCTCCGCTACGGGATTTTTCGAAGCGAGTTTCCAGACCCATATCTCACTTGTGATATGGTCAGGTGTTAACCAGACTAACATTGAGGTGTTGATCCCCAGTTTGTATAGTTTGAGTACGAGTTGCTGGGGGACGATTGTGTTGAATGCTGAACTGAAGTCGATGAACAGCATTCATGAGTCTCTGGTGTCCAGGTGTGTAAGGGCTGAGTGGAGGGCTGTTGAGATTGCATCATCGATCGAGCAGTTAGACCGGTATGCAAATAGAAATGGGTCCAGGGTGGAGGGGAGGGATGTTTTAAAGGTCCCATGGCATGAAATTTTCACTTTCTGAGGTTTTTGAACATTAATGTGAGCTCCCCTACCCTGTTTAGCCCCCCCTCCCCCCATGGTTAAAAGTTGCAAAATGTCTAAACTGAGCATTTGCGATCCTTTTCTGCGTTACAAAAAATCAGAGCTCAAACGGGCGATTTTGAACAAGGCACCTTATTGACGTCAGATCGAAAAAAGAAATGCAAATGCAGTTCCACCCCCGTCTGTCTGTACTCAGTGTCTCTGTAAATCACGCCCAGAGAGTTTGGACTGCGAATGCGCTAGGCAATGCGAAATGCGTTTTTTATTTGCCTGGAGGCACGTCCGAGTGTTTCTAGGCTCGGAAGTCCTTTATCTGAGCCTCTGGACCTTTGAACAGCAGTGGTTTAATTTTATTTTATGTGGAAATGTGTTTATTTTTCAATGGAACGCTTCAAATCTCTCCCCCCGTGCAAAAACAAGGAAATGGATCAGCTGAGGGCTCAGTGCGAGAGGGAGAGTTTGGCCATGCCCCCACCCTCTACTATTGGCCAGCTCTTTTCTCCTTATTTGCAATCAAGCAACAACGCCCATTATAGAGTGTTCAGAGTGAGAAAAATTACTCTTTCTCAGCTTATTTCTGTTTCTCATGCACTGAGTGTTGATTTTGAAGAAGGATTCATTTACAGTATTAGGGAACCATTAAGGAGCCATATAAAAGCATCAAGAAGTACCATGTCATGGGATCTTTAATGTGTTGCATGAATAGCCGCTCAAAGCACTTCATGAGGACAGGAGTGAGCGCAGCCAGACACTAGTTGTTAAGGCATGATGGAGACGACTTCTTCGGCACGGGGATGATGGTGGAGGTTTTGAGGCATGTGGGGACGACAACCCATGCAAGCAAAAATATAAACTCCAAATCATGCAACATTTAGCTCTCATATTCAATATTCAATATTCAAAGTCAGTGAAAGCTCAGTGATAGCATTCACAGTTTTGCAAATGTTTGAGTTTGTTTTGTAATGTAGATTGACTGAGTGGAAAACTTGGAAGGGGATAAGCCATTAACCAAATTAATGTAACACTTGATACCATCCATAATAAGGAGAACTAAGCCTCCATTTAATATTGTGATGAAATGTATGTATTTGTATTTGGATGGAGTCACCATGGGGTAAAAGAGCCATATTTTTGCATTGCCAACATTCAGTGCTATTCTGGCTGTTTTCCAATGAAGACCTGAGATGTCAAGTAAATAGGCAATCGAAATAGTTTGTCCCTTCCAATTCATGATTAATTTGCAACATACACACTTAAAGCTGCATTACTATAGATGCTAGGTTCACATTATGTTGGTGTATGTTTTATTACTGAATTTTGGCTGAAATGTAATATCAATATTTCGTTGCTCAAATATTTGAACTTTGCATTTATCGTTTGACTAAACTCACTGCATCTGCCATCCTCTCAAGTATAGTGCACATCAACTATTGTAGGCAAGGTCTGGTATTATGTGCTGAATGTTGACAGTGATTTGCTTTGCGTCATGGCTGCGCTTATCTCCAAGTCTGCTCAGAATTGTTTGCAGTACCATCAGAGTTTGTTTAATTTTTGCACACTGCTGCATGGTTTATCAGGCTTCACCAGCTCTATGGTAAAATAAATCCCTGTTGCTGACTTTGTATCTGAACTCCTTTTGTGTTGTTGCTTTTTTTGTTTTTTTAATAGCGTATATTTTTGTGGTTAAACATCAACATCGTGTTCAGCATTCTGCCTGTTCTCAGTGCAGATAGCATTTCTGTCAGTTGACCCAAGGATATGTCAAAAGCTGCTTGTGTAATGGAGTAAAGGTTTAACAATTGGGGGCTAAATATTAAACTCCTGTGATCTTGTAGGATTCATTTTTGCTGACATACTGTATAATTATTGTGTGTGCAGGCAACAAGTGCTTTGGCAGCAATTGCTTCTGCCTTCCAAATTACATAACATTTAATAAAATCTGTACCAGTTATAGCCATTAGTTAAACAGCCAAAAGCTGCAGATTGACTTAGATATTGACTTAAATTGAGTTTGTGCCTGGCCTGGAATGTTCCTTTGTTTGTTTAGTAAGAAAAAGAGGAAGTTGAACATAAGAATGTCTCGCAAGGTGTTTACAGGGCCAGTGCTGCTCTCCCCATATCCAGACGCTGTGGGCTTGATGTGGTTGAACAGTGAGTTGGACAGCTCTGTGTTCTCATATGATTTGTGTGTTTTGAGGTGATGTGTGGGGATCATGGCTCAGCGGTGAGGCCCACCTCACAGTGGCCCACAGGCTTTTGACTCTATGACAATAGTGAAAACGAACTGAGACTGGATTACACCGGTCCTAAATTCCTTTCCAAACCTGTTTGAACCCTAATTCATCATACACAGACAAATCGCCAGAGCAAGCCAGTACTTGTTGCAACTGTACAGCGAGTGGCAATAGAGTTGATTTCTTGCATATTTGCCTGAAGTGTTTTATTCAACCTGTGCTGTATTTCACCTATATATATATATTTGATATTGTATTACTTGTAAACATCGCCACTTTCAAGTGAACAGGCTAATAATAATAATAATAGGCACGCAGTGATAGGACTCGAGAAAATAGCACCAAGCGATTATCAAATCAAATCAAATCAAACAATATTTATAAGGCGCTTTTCATACAAAATTGTAGCAAAAAGCGCCTAACAGTGGTCAAGGATTAGTAGGCTTGGGGAGTAACGGACTACATGGAACAGCGTTAAGTAAAAGGATACAAAAAAAAGGTAACTGTATTCCCCTACAGTTACAAAGAAAAAGACGTACTCAGATTACAGGTACATTTAGTGAAAATGGGGATTACTTAGCAGGATTACAATTTGAAAGCATTTTATGTTATTTCATTTTTTCATTTAAAGCCGGAGGTCATATGTAGGGAAAACAGAACGTACAGACTCGCGCCGTGCGTGCTCTGTGAAACAAACTTGCAGCGGCGCGCTGTGGAATACACTTGCAGCGGCTCGCGCTGAACTTCACGCAGGTCGCGCACTACGGACTAAAGTTGCAGCGGGCATGGTTTCAAAAAACGCATTTAGCGGGTGGAAATTTAGAGAGAATTTTATTTTTAAAGAAGACAAAGGGAACAACATCACAGTGCAGTGCAAATTGTGCCTTCCAGCGGTTAAACACCTGTTAATGTCCAAGGATTCTACTTCCAATCTCAAGAAACATTTACAGGTAAGATCGCTAATATTAACGCTTTGATACTGACAGGCCCTAAATGTCCTGCTTCAGTCATGTTATGTGTGAATATGAGTCATTTCTTTGTCTTGATTCATTGGTAGGAGCCAGTTTCGAGTTGGCTATCGACGAGCAAACTATTAGCAAGCTAGCTAACGTTTGCGGTCACAAGTACACTTTGTGCATTTGTAGAACGATATTACAATATTTAAACATTATCTAGGCAACATAGTCATGTTAACTGATCCATGAAGACCCTTTAGACAATTCCGAGCAAAGCTGTCGTTAGATGTCGGCCAGCACGCAAGCTGGACGAACATCCTGTCCAGCTGCGGAGATCGGGCAAGATGATTGTCCCGGTAAAACTAAAACTTTAACTGAAAATATAATTTCGTTGAAGTCATAGGTGTTTAGGTGTTTGGTTTAGTGAGTGACCTTGTTTACTAGTGACTTGGCTTATAGTGATAACAGTTGTTAAAACTATTTATTTATTTATTCTTTATTTAATAGGGACAGTGCATATTAATGAACATCTGCAGCATTGCAGTGTAAATATGCCAGATTATAGCAAGAATGCTAATTTCCATCTGTAGTCCCTAGGCAGGTGACACCACAGCAAAAACAATAAAACAATGACAATTGACAATAACACAAACATTAAAACATTAAAACATTAAAGCATTAAAGCATTAAACATTAAAACATTAAAAATGTCCACAAGTCTGGTTTTCCTTTAGCCACCGTTTCAAGTATGATTTAAAAGTGGCCAGTGTTGGAGTCTCTCTTATTGATAATGGGAGTGTGTTCCAGAACTTAGAGCCTCTGACTGAGAGCACAGTTTGTCCAAATGTAGTGCGTCTGTGTGGGACCTCACAGTTCCCCTGGGCCGTGGCCCTTGTTCCCATCCCACTGACAGTCTTTGTTTTAATAAAATCCTGCAGCGGAGGAGGAGCAAGTCCATGTAAAACTTTATATATAAAACAACCGTATTTAAAATGAACAAAATTATTAAAATTGAGTAAGTTATACTTGTCTAAAATTGTGCAGTGGTGAACTGAGAATGGTTTCTTGTCTAATATTTTCACAGCTTTTTTAATAAGTGATTCAACTGGTTTAAGTGTTGTGCCAGCTGCAAGTGCCCATGTGGTAATGCAGTACTCTATATGAGACAGAATCATAGAGTGTAAAAACATTCGTGCCGCATATAGAGTCATGAAGGGTCTTACTTGTCTAAAATTCACTAAGTTAAAATTAACGGTTTTTGTGAGGTGCTTAATGTGTTTCTTAAATGTCAATGTCGGGTCCAACGTCAGTCCCAGGTATTTAAACTCTTTGACGAGGCTGAGTTCCACCCCGTCCAGAAAGACATTGGACCGCTGCAGCTCATTTGCTTTTTTACTCAACATCATGCAGACCGTTTTCTTTGTATTGAGCTGTAAGCATGAGTTCTTGACCCACTTTTGGACATGAGTCATGGCTGATGTTAATGTTTCTGAAGCTTCTTGTACGGTTCTGGCATGTGTATAAATTACAGCATCATCAGCATACAGCTGGACATTGACATTTGAACAAACTTCTGGTAAATCATTAATATAAATACTAAATAAAATTGGTCCTAAAATACTTCCTTGGGGGACCCCTGTTGGACAGTGAAGGTAGGGTGATTTAAAACCAGACAGGGAGACACATTGTTGTCTGTGGGACAAGTACGACTCAAACCAGAGCAACGCCTCTTTAGTTAGATTAAAATGGGATAATTTAGTTAAAAGAATCTGGTGATTTACCGTGTCAAAAGCCTTTTTAAAATCTATGAATACTGCACCTACAAATGCATGTTTATCAAGAAGGCTTTTGACATTTTCAACAAAAAAACAGTTTGCAGACTCTGTGGAGTGGTGACTGCGAAAACCGAACTGCATTGGATATAAAGGTGTAGTATTTGTGGAGAGATGTTCGTTTAATTGTTCGGCCACCCATTTCTCAGCAATTTTGGAGATGGCTGGGAGGATACTGATGGGGCGATAATTAGCCATCTCAGTTTTACTGCCACTTTTAAAAAAGGGAGAAACCACCGCCATCTTCCAAGCTGAAGGCACAACACTTTGTCTGAAGGACAGATTCAACAGATGTTTCACTGGTGTAATTAATGCATCTTTGTGCAGTTTTAAAAAGTGTGTGTCCAGTCCATGTGCATCTTTTGCTTTGGAGGAATTAAGAGAGTTAATAATTCGAAGCACATCTCCATCTGAGATTTCTTTAATTTTAAAAACTGGGTCACTAGAACTCACAGTGGGAATTTCTGTTGGTGCAAACTGCTGGGTTATTTCATGTACCGATTTAATAAAATAATGGTTCATCTCGGTAGCAATAGTAAGTGGATTTTGGACTCTGTTTGTCCTCCTAAAAACTTTTAATTGTATTGTAATTTTCTTGTTTTCTTGTTGTTATAGGATATTTGGTGTTAAAGTAATCCAAAAGTAACTGAAAGTAATCAAGTTACATTACTTTAATATTATAGTACCGGGATTACGTTACTGAATACATATTTTAAGGAGTAACTAGTAACTGTACCGGATTACATTTCTAAAGTAACCCTCCCAACCCTGAGGATTAGAAGATTGAGCTTTATTGATCTCACACAGGAGGAGTCGTTTCTATATTTGACCCGGGGACCATCCCCATAATTTTGTTTTGTTATTTAGGCTTGGTCAGGCCCTAAGCTGGAGGATTTTACCTATGGCGCATGTTTGGGTTGGTGGGGGAAACCAGAGTGCCTGGAGGAAACCCACCCAGACACGATTATGACTGAAGATTATGACTTCTGACTTTTTCGTGGGCAACTGTTTTGTGATGCAAATATATCAGTTTTTGGACAAATATTGTTTTGAGAAGAAAAACAAGCTTTATTAACTGTTCTGGCGGCTAACTTGCAGGACCTACTTTCGTCAGCTCCAGAACTGGGCAGAAACTCGGCTCACAGGACACTGTCAGGGATAAGTCAGTGTTAATGCACGACACTGCTGAAGGGGATGCCATACAGATTCACATCAAAAAACCTGAACTATCCCTTTAAATCTGATTTGTACATATATATTTTATTATCATTATTTTTATGTATGTAATTATGTCTCATCTGACACAGGTCTATTGCTCTTTGGTTGCTGTTCCATCTATTCTTTTTTTTTTTTCTTTTTACCCTCTATTATATATTGTATATTATATTTGATGAGTGAGCTACTGTACCCAATACAATTTCCCTTGTGGATCAATAAAGTTTGTCTAAATCTAAGTCCAAGTCTGTATAGGTGAAATATATAGGTGAAATTCAGGTTGAATAAAAAAAGAAGTGGACTAGGGGAGTGTGACGTCACCCATAGTGTTCTGCTCCAGTCAAATGAAGCTCACAATATTGGAGGTTATAAGGGTGAACTTGGAGCAGTTTTTCGGTGTAAATACTGGGTATTTACCAGAATCATGTAGAGCACATCAATACAAATATTTTAAGACCAAAATGAGGAGGCTCACAGCAGTAGTTATAGAACGAAGGGTGAGAATTTTTCAATGTAAGGTCAATGAAGTCGATGGAGCCAGCATGTTTGCTATGTCCATCTATACAGTCTATGATTTAACCTGGAAATTTTGAGATTAGCCCTCATGGCAGAAGATACATCAAGGCCTGTTGTGACATGAGCCGTCCTCCTGTGGACCTACCACCGGCGGGAGGATTCATGGGGGCTGGTGCATTGTGCTCTGGGCAGCAGAACACTGCTTGGACTGCTGCCCCCGTGACCCAGAAAATGGAAAAAGCGGAAGAGAATGAATGAATGAATGAATTTTGAGATTAGCACTTCATAAGGGGTTTTAAATAAAATTCCATTTCACCTCCTTTGTTTACTTTAGGGTAATCCATTGTACTCACACCTGCCAAGACTTTAGCTCCCAATAGGGCCTGCCGATGCCCCAGGTAGTGACTGATTAAACCACAGAACACAGGAACCTGCCCCATCCCTCTCACTGCAGTCACACACTGACAGTGCACCAGGAGCAGAGCCACTTTGGGTCAGAATGGGCACACCGCATGGAGGATTTATATAGAACTCTAAATTGTTAAAGATATGGATAGCTAAAATTTAATATTTCATCAGGACTATCCAATATGGAATACAACTGGATGTTTTCCTTTAACGGTGTATTTCTTATGTCAGTTTTACACTGTGCTATTTCTATTTATTTTTTTTTTAATTTCTGATACAGGGACAGTGCACAATATACATTAACATGTTTTTTAGGTTTTGTTCCGTGAGATAAAGCCAGAGCATATATCGTCTCTTTAGGTCATTAATATTACAACAAATGGGAGAAGTCTAAAAATATCATTAATGGTAAAGCTTATTCATAGCTTGATTTTCTTTATCCCCACATGAATACTCTCCTTGATCCAACCTTTTTATATTGAAAAAATGTACAGCAATATCTTTTTGAGGTGCTCCTTCTCCTCCAATGCACCCATTTTAAGAAATTGATGTGCAAAGTTCTCATTCTTTTATACCGTGTCACACAGTCTTGTCAGACCAGGTGTGTGGCTGTGATCACTTACCCTTTTCTGTCACCAACCGTCACCAAGCTTTGCATTATTTGTGGTTTTTTTTTTGTCCCAAATGATTCCATACCAGATCATCTACATTGCCACATTTTTCTTGACTTTGCAGTAGAGCTAGGAATCACAGGGTCCTTGATGATTCAATACGATACTTGATACAAGGCTCACAATACGTTATTGTCACGATACATGTAATAATCAGTATACAGTGGTCCCTCGTTTATCGCGGGGGTTAGGTTCCAGAAATAACCCATAATAAGTGAAATCCGCTAAGTAGGACAACTTTTATATTTTACATTTATTTACATTTTATTTTTATTTATTATAGGCCTACATGTTTTAAAGCTGGGGGGGGTGCACGTGTCCGGGCGCGCGGACATGTGCACCCGCTCATCGTGGTCACGAAACAAGGCAAAGAGCCGCATGCGGTGGTTTAATCCTGGTTTAGACCTGGTCTAGTCGTGGTTTAGACCTGGTCTAGTTCTGGGACCGGAGAAGTGTGCGCGCGGACACGTGCACCCGCTCATCGTGGTGAAATCCGTGAGAAGCATGAGCGGCGCGAGGCCGTTTGTCCCACCCAGGGCTATGAGACCGAGGCCAGCAGTGCCCGGACCGTGCCTCCCCCTCGGGACCGCATCCAACGACGCAGTCGAAGCGAACATGCACAAGAGCCACATGCGGTGGTTTAATCCTGGTTTAGACCTGGTCTAGTCCTGGTTTAGTCCAGGTTTAGACCTGGTCTAGTCCTGGTCTAGTCCTGGTTTAGTCCTGGTTTAGTCCTGGTTTAGACCTGGTTTAGTCCTGGTTTAGTCCACGTTTAGTCCTGGTTTAGTCCACGTTTAGTCCTGGTTTAGTCCACGTTTAGTCTACGTTTAGTCCACGTTTAGTCCTGGTCTAGTCCTGGTCTAGTCCCGGTCTACTCCCGGTCTAGTCCCGGTCTGGTCCCGGTCTGGTCCCAGTCTGGTCCTCATGTCTTAGTCCCGGTCTGGACTTCCTACAGATCCAGTGACTCGTGTCTCCGCTCCTCGTGCATCCAGCGGGACTCCCGGAGCCGCCCCCCCTCGGGTCCTCCCTCTATAACATCTATATAAATCTGGCAAACTGAACACATTCTGTAGTGTACAGGAGACACGGAGGAGAAGCCAATCAGGACGCAGAACACAATATTGATACACTATTAAAAAAAAAAAATTGAAATTAAAAAAAAAAAAATCTGCAAAAAAGCGAGGCCACGAAAAGTGAACCGCGATAGAGTGAGGGACCACTGTATTGCACATGATACTCTGTGATATATTGCTGAACCAAATATGTAAGTGTATTGCAAAAATAAATTTCCTTCCCCTAAATAAGCAACAAAATTCTAGTGCGGTCACAAAAATACATATATAATATAATATACTGTAATTAATATAATTAATATAATATAATATAGTAATATATAATATTTTTCAGCTTTAAAGGCAAAGTAACGTTATTTTACAATCTGAGCCTTCTTTCGGTAATAAAACAAGTAGTTTTACTCACCCATAGCATTTTTCTGTCAATTGGAGCAGTATCGCAGAACTTATGTTGAGCCGTTCTGTTCTAGTAATGATCCCGTATCCTTAACATGGTGCTGTATCATTTGCGCGGGGCATTACTTTGCGGTCTCCAAATAACACAAACTTTAGCACTTTTCAAATCATAGAAGCCCGATGTCTTAATGAAAAATTTCGTTTGAAGCAAAAGTGGCCTGTAATCCGAGATTTAGCCATAGTTTCGAGTAGATGAGGACGCCAGTGCGCATGCGCGGATTGCTCCCGGGACCCAAACAGGAAACGCAAAGCTGAAAGCTATGGATAAACCTCAGATTACAGGCCACTTTTGCTTCAAACGAAATTTTTCATTAAGACATCGGGCTTCTATGATTTGAAAAGTGCTAAAGTTTGTGTTATTTGGAGACCGCAAAGTAATGCCCCGAATACAAATGCTAACAAATGCTAACAGAAACGCCACAACATAACTTTCTTCAAACAGCTCCAAATGACACGAACGTGATATGGGTGAGTCAAACGACTTGTTTTATTACCAAAAGAAGGCTCAGATTGTAAAATAACATTACTTTTCCTTTAAGTATCTGCCGATAGCCGATATTAACCTATACTAGGGCAGAGACTAAATAAAGTTAAACTATAATTTATTTCCTTTAAACACATAGTGTATGGTAAAACAAAAAATGAGATCTGACATATTGAAAGTACAATGTGGTAAATATTGAAATATTGTATTCCCAGTACAAGGCTTGCTGGGGTATCTGATCCAGACTTGCCACGTGTCCTTTTGGTGATTTTAATTCCTCTTACATGTCAAGGTTTTCGAAATAACAGATGATACTGAATGTGGTGTAAGCAGTTATCAGTTTTGGCTTTTTGAAATTCTTGAAATTCGTGCTTCAATAGTCGGTTATCACTGACCTTGAGATTGGGTCTATGTTTTGACGGAAGTTATGGCGAAAGAAATCTCATCTGTTATATCTAAGATTTTGCACATAACAATATTCTGACTTCCAGTTTGTAGTAAAGGGCATTGTGTTTCTATTCACGTAGTCTTGTTTATGAAGCTTGGACGTGCATTCGGAATTTCACATCTACTTGTTTCTATTTAATGTGAAGGCTGTTTTGTAAAACTCACTCTGTAATACAACTGTTTGTCTCTTGATGAATCCATAGAAGCTGTAGAAAGCAGCTAGTCTTTACAGTAATGACTCTCCTGAATATCGCCCTTTTGAAGTAATTGAAGTAATGACGTTTGCTGGTTCAGTGGGCAGTACGTAGTTTACTTAAAAAAATGTCAACACAAAATTGACGCATGGGTTTTTTACTGATACACTTTTGTTTGTCTTTTGCATCTTCAGGGTTGTGGTTACATTTTAATTGCATTACTTATTGCTCATCCTGTTAGACCTATTGTGACATTAATTACTGATTGTGCCACTAAACCGGTGTGATCAGTGCCTTGCCTATGTTGATGTTTTGTTGCTATGTTAAGTGTTTGAGAGTTTTCTGTGTTTGAGAGGTTACAATCGTTGTTGTTGGTATTGTGTATATCATGTATCAAGGATTTTTCACGGGTTTCCTCTTTATGGGTGCCTTTTCAGAATCATTCAAAAGACTGAATATTTTGTTTTGAAATGGTCATTGCTATTGCAACAGTCCTAATTTTTCATCATTTTGATACCCATGCATCCAAAGTGTATCTTCCCACAGCCCTGTTTTCTCACAGTTAATTTTTTTTTTTTTTAAAGTGAATCCCTATCCGCCATAACATTAACCAGAATCTCAAAACCAGTTCATACCTTAATAACCACAATCTCAGGCCGAAACTTTAACCGTAACCTTACAACACTACAAATGTAGGAATTTAGAGCTGTGAGAACATAGCGCTGACCCCCATGCATCAAGCATCAAGGGGTTAAACCATTGTTACATTACAGACTAATGAAGCATGTCTGTGGCTTAAGCAATTACTAACTTTTCAAATTTGCTCTATAAATGATCATTTTCTCTATTTGATATGGTCCCAATCCTGATATTTCTTCATCATATTCCTCTTACAAGAGCTTCATGGATTACAATAGGCTTACGGAGCAGGGGCAGATGACAAAATGTGCAACAAATTAAATGTGCATGAATGTAATAAAACAATTCCCATGCTTCAATTTGCCTATTATACACCCTTAAGTAACTGAGCTAAGATGACACACAAAAGCACCGATTCTAGAAGTCCTTTTTAATCTGACGAGTTTAAGTGGACGTTTTTTCACAAGGGCTTCACCATGTTGTGTCACCTCTGATCTTTCTCTCCACTCAATGATTGTTGAAGTAATTTTCTCATTAAAATGCGCCCAGGCTTAATATTTTAAACATGTGAAATACATGGAGCTCTTACCAAGACTAGTGCCCTCTCTGCAGACCTCTGGGTAACATAAAGGTCTATGCAGAGATGTACAGTGCTTCTGATGGCGCTATATTAACCACCTGTGTGTTGAGCCGAGGAGATAATGGCTGCACAAATAGTGTGTTGACGGCTCAGAGGATACTGTATGTCAGCAGCTACAGGAAGAGGACTCTCCAACTAATAACCTGCTTTATCGGGCTCACCTCCTGGTTTCAGAGGAGAAAGTAGCTCATGTTTCACTGGGGCTGGCCATCGGGGTTGATAACAGATAGTCTAATAACAAAATATCCATATCCTGTTTTACATTTTTATATAATTAAAGGTGCACTATTAACTTATTTATCTATTTATTTGAGCATCAGTTCAAAGTTGATGAACAGTAATATGCCATAGAGTCCATGATGCCCAAAGGGAGTTGGAAGAAGTTTTGAAACTTATTTTATTCTACCTCTTTTGTAAGGTCTGTCACCTGCTTGTCTCCATGGAGATTGCTTTCCCTACAACTTTCCACAGTATGATATTAAACATACTGTATCTGAATGGAAAAGAGCAGGTGCTCCACAGATGAAGCAATGAACCCACTGACAGTAAGAATCCATGTGTTTGAAGGCATCCTTCTCAGTAATAAAAACACAGGTAATGGATTAAACACGTTTAACACACAAGGCTGAGTTCTTCTCTCCAGCTGAAAACACTCTGTTCCACCTTGTGATGTCACGTGGTGATGCAGGAAGTGCTCCAATGTGTTTTTAATCTACATCTTCACTAGAATCATTTGGGTGATTTCAGCCCTGGAATTGGCAATGTCTATTGAGCAACAGGTTAAAGGTAGCTCTTAAAGGCAAATTAACGTTTTTTTACAATCTGAGCCTTCTTTCCGCAATAAAACAAGTAGTTTTACTCACCCATAGCATTTTTCTGTCAATTGGAACAGTATCGCAGAACTTATGTTGAGCCGTTCTGTTCTACTAATGATCCCGTATCCGTTAACATGGGGCTCGTATCATTTGCTCGGGGCATTACTTTGCGGTGTCCAAATAACACAAACTTTAGCACTTTTCAAATCATAGAAGCCCGATGTCTTAATGTAAGATTTCGTTTGAAGCAAAAGTGGCCTGTAATCCGAGATTTAGCCACAGTTTCGAGTAGATGAGGACGCCAGTGCGCATGCGCGGATTGTGCTATCAGCTCCCGGGACCCAAACATGAAACGCAAAGCTGAAAACTATGGATAAATCTCGGATTACAGGCCACTTTTGCTTCAAACGAAATCTTACATTAAGACATCGGGCTTCTATGATTTGAAAAGTGCTAAAGTTTGTGTTATTTGGAGACCGCAAAGTAATGCCCCGAATACAAATGCTAACGGATACGCTACAACATAACTTTCTTCAAACAGCTCCAAATGACACGAACGTGATATGGGTGAGTTAAACGACTTGTTTTATTACCGAAAGAAGGCTCAGATTGTAAAATAACGTTACTTTTCCTTTAACTTGAAAACTACCACTACACGACATCACAAGGTGGAAAAGAGCATTTTGAGCTTTGGAGGTCTAGACAGACTAATAATAAAGGGTTACTCAATGAATATGAATGAAACAAAATATGACTGCAGGTATGTTTTTCAGGAGGTAAGTCAATTGTATGTAATATCTCTTTTAAATGTGAATCTGACAGGCACGTATCATAAAATTATTCTAAAACATTGCTCCATAGACCCACCAACCCTTACCCACCAACCAGTTACATTTCTGCTTGTGCAATCCAAAATATATTTTACCATCAGGAGGTCTTGTCAGTGTGGGTACCTGACAGAAAATGAAACTGAATCTACATTCTTGCGAAGATTTGGTCTTGTAAAGGCTGTGGTCTTAAACGTTTGATCAGCTGATAAACGGCCTGTTTCAGTTTAATGGTTGTTTGCAATAAGCTGACTTAATTTTTTTTCTTTTCTCACTCCCATTTCTTCTTTTTGCATTTTGAAGCACTACTTAGAACCTTCTTAAGATCTAACAGTACAAAATGTGAATTCTTGCAATTTTTCAGCTGATCTTAAAATTTTTATCAGGAGTGTAGATTAGAAAAACCCTCAAGATCCCATCAGAAATATTTCTGGATCCGCCCAAATGGTGATCGGATACAGGGCTGGGCGTGTGATGTGTATTTAAGTGTTCCTGCACCAAAGTACTGTGGGCCAGGCCAAATAAAGCTATGCCTTTATTAGTTCCACAGTGGGGAAATTCCATTTCTGCATTTAACCCATCCTGTTATTAGGAGCAGTGAGCAGCACATTAGCAGCACATTACTGCGCCCGGAGACCATCTCCATGATCTTCTTGCTTCGGCTTGGTCAGGACCTAAGCTGGAGGATTTTACCTATGGTGCATGTTTTGGGTTGATGGGGGAAACCGGAGTGCCCGGAGGAAACCCACCCAGACACGGGGAGAACATGCAAACTCCACACAGAAAGGCCCAGGCGACCCGGGGATCGAACCCAGACCATGCATGCAAACTCCACACAGGACACACACAGAAAGGCCTGGGCGACGTGGGGATCGAACCCAGAACCTACTTGATGTGAAGCATGAGCGGTACCCACTCAGCCACCGTGCCGCCAAATAACGACTACATCCTCCAAAACAGGCCCTCCATTGTACATGCGTATGCACCAATCCTAATGCTTCGATTCTTGCCAAGTACTCAAAATACGTAAAGGTCCTATATTACACAAAATTGACTCTTATGAGCTTTAAGCCATGTTATAATGTGGTTACCTCCTCAAAAACATACCTGGAGTTGTTTTGTTTGAATAACTCTTTATTAATGCCAAGTTATTATTAATCCAAACCTCAAAATACTCTGTTCCAACTTGTGATGTCATGAAGTGGTAGTTTTCAAGTTAATAGCTACCTTTTACCTTTAGTTCAATAAAGGCTGGCAATTCCAGGTGGAGCACTCTATTGCCACATCACATTGCAAGGTGTAACAGAGTATTCCCTGTTTGAGAGAAGAACTCAGAAGCCTATATATGCTGGGTTTGTTTGTTAAAAATGTGAATGAAACAAAACTCAACTCCAGGTATGTTTGTGATGGTGAAACATGACATAGATCAGAAAATGGTTTAATATGGGCCCTTAAATGGGAATTCACATATGATTGTACAGGTCTATACCAGTTTGAATGTGTTTATCTTCCTTCATGTTGATAGAGGCTCATAAGCTATTCTGCATGAACCACTAACAAAGGCTTCAGTACATTGAACAAGCTTTAGTCTTTCAACTGAAGTGCAGTATCTTTGCTCGTTTCTCTTTGTTGATACCTTTGATGCTCCCAGGCGTATATTCACGTCATGCTGTAATCACTGCATGCCTCGTTGTGGTGTGATCGCTGCATGCCTCGTTGTGGTGTGATCGCTGCATGCCTTGTTGTAGCCTTCAGATATGGGCAGTTAGATGACATGTTTGATGTGTCTGAACCGCATACTGTAATATCTGACGCTCAGGGTTAATTGCAATTCTTTCCCTTGTGAAACTGTCGGGCCAGTGAACCCCAGCTGCGATAATAGAGTTGAGGCACACTTGTGATCTTTTCTGTTTGCATATAATCTTCAATGTGTTTCATAATATGTGAGCTTGTACCTGAGTAGTATTATAGCTAAACATTAAATAAAATATAAAATTCTAGAGATAGTTGGATTTTTAAAAATAATGGCTATCTGTCTGTTTTCAATGTCCAGCAGGGTGTGATATTTTGTTTTGGTCGACCTGCTGCCTAAAGAATACATAAGTTTTATTTGAACACTTTAGTGCAAACAGATAACTGCTGAAAACATGACTATACTGCTCTCTTAAAGGTTTGTGGTAAAAAGGGCCTATGGGTCAGTTTGTAGTCAATTTAAATTACATATAGGGAAAATTCTCAAAATCGAATGGCCTTGCATATTGGCCCAAAAATATAGGCCCCAAAATATCGGTAGAGCTTTTTGGCCATTGGCTGCTTTTGGATTCTGGGCACTGGAATCGGCCATGAAAAAACACATATTGGTCGATCTCTAAAATTGCACATTAAAAGTGCACTGTGTAACTTTTCTAAAGGAGGGCCTGCTACTTGTCTCCTTTGCCTGGAATGTTCTATAGTATGACATTAACTATATCCATCTTGCATTTATTCATTACAGGTGTTTTTGTTGTTCAAAAATACAGTAATTCCTTCTGTGAATAGGGGCGACTCTCCACAGATCTGAATTGTAATTGTAATGTAGTCCAGTGCTGTAACCTGCTTGTCTCTCTCATGATAGATAGGCTTAATCTATACTGTGGAACATTCTAGGCAAAGAAATATTTCCATGGAGACCAACTGGTGGCAGACCCTTCAGTAGAAATGTTACATAGTGCACCTTTTAAGGGACAATATTTACAAAGACTGCTGCAGTAGAACTGGAATTATCATGCTTCTCTGTTGCATTCCTTCACAATAACACATAATTTTGCTAGTGATTGTGACTTTGGAGTTCTTTTAGGGTCATTCATGCACGTTTCAGGTCTTTGAAATCCTTGTGCAAACCAGAGGCCGTGAATTTGGGTTATATGGGTCTTAAACTTAAAGGGCCCATATTCCTCTACTGTATTATAATGTTAATGTTGTTTCCCCATCACAAACATACCTGGAGTTTTGTTTTGTTTCATTTGCACATTGCACTGCATATTTAGGTATTCTCTTAAACTGAAAACACTGTGTTCCACCTTGTGAGCTCATGTGGCAAAGCATGACATACTCCACTGTGTTTTTAAACTTCATACATTTTCACTGTAATCGTTTGGATGATCTACAGTCTTTACTGAACTAAAGGTAAAAGGAGCTGTTAAAGGGATAGTGTGTTTTTTTATGTTAATCTGTATGGGTTTCCTTCTAAAAGTTACGTGTGTTGATACCGGTTTACCTCTGACAGTCTCAGCTGATCCCGGTTCGGCTCGCTTTCTGGAGCCCAGGTAAGTAGGTCCGGTAACTTCCCTGGAACATGAAATAAAGCTTGTTTTTCTTCTCAAAACAAAACATTTGTTAGAAAGGTGATATATTTGCGTCCAAAACAGTTGTCCACGAAACATCCAGCAGCGTATTTCGCATTCGCGTATTGTCTCTCTCCACTCGTATCACTACGCCCATGTTAACTCTATCAGCCTGTTCACTTGTAAACTTCGGCGTAAACATCCGCTGAAGGTTGATAGAAGTGAGTGAAGGCTGATAGACTCTGTCCGAAAAAAAAGTTTCGGACGCAAATATATCACCTTTCTAACAAATGTTTTGTTTTGAGAAGAAAAACAAGCTTTATTTCATGTTCCAGGGAAGTTACCGGACCTACTTACTTGGGCTACAGAAAGCGAGCCGAACCGGGATCAGCTGAGACTGTCAGAGGTAAGCCGGTGTCAACATACGTAACTTTTAGAAGGAAACCCATACAGATTAACATAAAAAAACGTACTATCCCTCTAACTTTAAAACTACCATTACATGACATCGAAAGGTTTTTGAGCTTTGGAGATGGAGGCAGCCCAATAATAAAGGACTCATGACATGTGTGAATGAAACCAAACACAGCTCCAGGTATGTTATTGAAAAGGTAACAGCAGTATAACATGGCTTAAAACTCCCAAGAATCCTTTTTGTGTAATATAGGACCTTTAACCGTTGCCTCAATCCATGTTTTTAGTACCACTCAACTCCTCACCCAGATAAATGCAATGACCTGTCTCTTTTGACCAGTACTGATTTGAGCACAGCATTATTGTTTCCTTCACTGGGTGCCTAGTATGCACTTTACAATGTAGTTTTTAAGTCCCATTGTACGCATCTGAGCTGCTGTTAGTACACTCCCTCCTCCTGAGTGTGGAGAAGCACCAGAGCTACTGTGAGACTGGCCTCCTCTGTATCGCTTTTTAAGGAACTTGTTCATAGTGAGACATTATTGTATTTTGTTTTGTGATCTCCATTTTCTATTCAATTTTATTTTTCCTTTTCAAAATCAAATCAAAATCAAAATGGCATCAGGTATTGATTTCCATAAACTTGCCCAGTGCAGACTTTATAGTTTAGACTTTATAATTTATTCTTCCAAACCAGTGACAGAGAAAGGGCTGTAGAATCTTGATTTTTTTAAAAAGCCAAGAATAACATTGACAATTAGATGTTTGCCCTACATTTTTGTCTCTAATCTTGTATCACATTGCTAGACTTATTGTAAAGCTAAAAGTTTACTTCCAAGTTTTCTGGTGGAGGGTCCGCTACTTGCTTGTCTCCATGGAGATGTTGTTGCTGACATTAAACATATCCATCTTGCATTGATTCATTCCAGGTGTTTCTCTTAGGTGTTTCTGTTGCTCAAAAAGACAATAATTCCTTCTGTGAATAGAGCTGACTCTCCAGATTTGAATTGTAATACTGAGTAGTGTTGTAACCTGCTTGTCTCCCTTGTCATAGATAGGTTTAATCAATACTGTGGAACATTCTAGACAAAACAATAACATTTCCATGGAGACAAGCAGATGGTGGAGCCTCTACCAGAAATGTTACGCAGTGCACCTTTTAACATATATGTGTTAAATTCAGTGGACTTACTCAAACACATTAATTCCCTCTGTCTAACTTTTAAAACCTTTTAAATTGTATGAGGCATGTTCAATGACCTGCTTTTTACACTTATTATGAATTCCTGTCCTCACTAATAACGGTGTAAAACTGATTTACGCCTCCATATTGTAATAAATACCAGCCGCACTCAAACACACACTCATACACAGTGCAGGAATGTGCTGTTTTCATTCCTCGACCTTGCCTGTCAATCAGAGGGACTTGGCGGTGAGCTGTTGAAACACCACCATCCAAGCTACACAAATTCCACCCATACCACACACACAAATACACACTCAACTACACACGCTCACTGTGTCAGATTTATTTCCATCTGGATAAGCGTGATATCAATCAGCACTAATGCAGCTGCAGAGTCTGTAAAGCAACCAAAAATCGATAGCACTTTACAACGATTCTGTAGTTCTTTCTGGTATATCTAATGAGTAATGGCTTCTGTTGTACGGCCAGGTCTGTCGAGGAATCTAGTTTTCCAGAGTGCACAAGCAGGGCCTTCCTGACAGATGCACAGTGACGACAGCGTGGGAGGTGCCAGTTCAGAGATCACGGCCTCAAATTGTCTGGAGGGCAGCCATGTTTGTCCCCTTCCTGTTCCCAAATATATGAACGGAAACGGCTCTTCAATGATTGCCAATGGACTCTTGTCAAAAAATCCTGGGAAGTCCTGGACATTTGAGATTCAATTTCAGCACAGTTTCTTTTTAACCTGGTCATATATATATATATATATATATATATATATATATATATATATATATATATATATATATATATGTATATGTATATATATGTATATGTATATATATGTATATATATATATGTATATATATGTATATATATATATGTATATATATGTATATATATATATGTATATATATGTATATATATATGTATATATATATGTATATATATAGTTTTTAATACTATTGCTTTTTCCTTCCTACAGTCGCACTGATCCAGCTTTTTCTGATCTGATACCGATGTTGATACTTTGGCTTTAAAGGCAAAGTAACATTTTACAATCTGAGCCTTCTTTCGGTAATAAAACAAGTCGTTTGACTCACCCATATCACGTTCGTGTCATTTGGAGCTGTTTGAAGAAAGTTATGTTGTAGCGTAACCATTAGCATTTGTTTTCGGGGCATTACTTTGCGGTCTCCAAATAACACAAACTTTAGCACTTTTCAAATCATAGAAGCCCGATGTCTTAATGTAAGAAATCGTTTGAAGCAAAAGTGGCCTGTAATCCGAGATTTATCCATAGTTTTCAGCTTTGCGTTTCATGTTTGGGTCCCAGGAGCAGTCCGCGCATGCGCACTGGCGTCCTCATCTACTCGAAACTATGGCTAAATCTCGGATTACAGGCCACTTTTGCTTCAAACGATTTCTTACATTAAGACATCGGGCTTCTATGATTTGAAAAGTGCTAAAGTTTGTGTTATTTGGACACCGCAAAGTAATGCCCCGAGCAAATGATACAGCACTATGTTAACAGATACGGGATCATTAGTAGAACAGAACGGCTCAACATAAGTTCTGCGATACTGCTCCAATTGACAGAAAAATGCTATGGGTGAGTAAAACTACTTGTTTTATTGCCGAAAGAAGGCTCAGATTGTAAAAAAACGTTAATTTGCCTTTAAGTATCTGTCGATCCCTGATATCAGCCGATACTAGGGCAGAGACTGAATGAGTTTCTTAACTGTTGTTTATGATTTAAAGTAACCACAGAACAACTTATAGAAATATTCTGCAGAAACATAAATTGTTCAGTAAATTGTCTTATTACATCAGCTAGTAGACCAAAATGGTAGGGATGCACGAGAGCCGGAGCTGGTTGCAACGCGCTCCCTTATTTTCCAACTTTTTTTCTGCTCTTACCTGCTTGTTCGTTTGCACACTTTGAAGATTATGTGTATAAGGCTAAGTGCTTCAGATATGCGATGTTTCTGCTCCATTTCAACCTCTATTTTCTCTGGATTTTAACTTTTTCACCGTTGCTATGTGCGTTGCTATGTGCGGAGGAGCTGCTACGGAGGACGCGCAGAGGCCGACGTTACTTTTTCGTGCTGTTCTTGATCTGTGCGTTGCAACACTGGAATTTCCCCACTGAGGGACTAATAAAGGCATATCTTATCTTATCTTATCTTATTAACATCGGTATCGGCTGATATTGCCCAAATTTGAACATATCGGTCCGATGTGTAAAAGTGGGCTGATATTAACGACCGATATTTGTCAGTACAGTAATCCCTCGAATTAACGTTTTCTCACATTTCTCTCTCGTTTAAACACTCAAACTTTCGTAGATTTTCAACAAAATGTATTTAGTGAAGCGTGGGGCGGGTGGAGGGTGAAGAAGTGTGCGCGAGGACACTCATCCTGGTCAAATCCGTGATAGCGCAGCATGACCGGCGCGGGGCTGCGAGCACGAGACCCGTGCCCAAACCGTGCCTCCTCTAGACCAGGTCTAAACCAGGATTAAACCACCGCGGGCTCTTGCATGCGTTCGTTCATGCCGAGGTTTGATGTGCTCGGACTGTGTGCGGTCGCTGCTAGCCTCAGCCGTGACTCAAAAACACGACTAAGAGCAAATCAGGCAGGAAAAGAACAGGTAGAAATCGTTTACAGAGGGATCCGTATGCCGGCTGCATTTCCACAAACTCACTCGCCTCTCTTTGGTTGTAAAGGCTGAGGTTACACCGGTGAAGCTGCTGCTGCTAATAGCAGAGCTAGCACGAAACCAGGAAAAGAGCCAAACGCGGTGGTTTAATCCTGGTTTAGACCTGGTCTAGTCCTGGCTTAGTCTAGGTCTAGAGAAGACATTAAAAAATTCATTTTGCATGAGTTTCAGTCTGTATAAAATGTTATCTCAGAATTAAAAATAAATATCGGTATCGGCTAATATCGGTATCGGACGATACCAGCATCATTAATATCGGATATCGGTATCAGCCAATCCTGTATCGCGGATACAAGCGGCCGAAATGAGTTTCCTCCGCAGAGTGGCTGGGCGCACCCTTAGAGATAGGGTGAGCTTGGTCACACGGGAGGAGCTCGGAGTAGAGCCGCTGCTTCTCCACGTGGAGAGGAGCCAGCTGAGGTGGCTCGGGCATCTGTTCCGGATGCCTCCTGGACGCCTCCCTCGGGAGGTGTTCCGGGCATGTCCCGCCGGGAGGAGGCCCCGGGGAAGACCCAGGACCCGCTGGAGGGACTATGTCTCCCGGCTGGCCTGGGAACGCCTTGGGGTCCCCCCGGAGGAGCTGGAGGAAGTGTCCGGGGTGAAGGAAGTCTGGGAGTCCCTGCTTAGACTGTTGCCCCCGCGACCCGGCCCCGGATAAGCGGAAGAAAATGGATGGATGGATGGGTATCAGCCAAAATTTTCACATCGGTGCATCCCTACAAAACTGAACCGATATCCTGGAATTGATATCCAATCCATCAAAATGTCAATATCTGTACCGATAAGATAGGAGAATTAAACTCTGCTATGTGATGTGCAGCATGAAGAAAGGTCAGTATTGATAAGAATTGTACACCTTTATTGTTTTCTGGGTTATCCATCCTCCATCCATCCATCCATTTTCTTCTGCTTATCCGGGGCCGGGTCGCGGGGGCAACAGTCTAAGCAGGGACTCCCAGACTTCCTTCACACTTCCGGACACTTCCTCCAGCTCCTCCGGGGGGACCCCAAGGCGTTCCCAGGCCAGCCGGGAGACATAGTCCCTCCAGCGGGTCCTGGGTCTTCCCCGGGGCCTCCTCCCGGTGGGACATGCCCGGAACACCTCCCGAGGGAGGTGACCAGGAGGCATCCGGAACAGATGCCCGAGCCACCTCAGCTGGCTCCTCTCCACGTGGAGAAGCAGTGGCTCTACTCCGAGCCCCTCCTGTGTGACTGAGCTCCTCACCCTATCTCTAAGGGTGCGCCCAGCCACTCTGCGGAAGAAACTCATTTCAGCCGCTTGTATCCGTGATCTCGTCCTTTCGTTCATTACCCAGAACTCATGACCATAGGTGAGGGTAGGAACGTAGATTGACTGATAAATTGAGAGCTTCGCCTTTTAGCTCAGCTTCCTCTTCACCACAACGGTCCGGTACAGCGACCGCATCACATATATATATATATATATATATATATATATATATACAGGGGGTCCTCGGGTTACGACGGTCTCGGGTTACGACGTTTCGTGGTTACGAACGCGCCCCCATTAAAAAAAATATGTATATATTACGCGTCATTCCGTCTTACACGGTTTAGCGTGGTAAAAGATGTAAACAAACGCACGCGGCGCACGGCGGAAGAATACGCTCTGTTGTGGTTGTAGGGAGAAGAAGACGGCCTCGTGTGCGTGTCCAATATGGGCGGAAGTACCTGATGTGGGCTCTGATCTGCTCCTATGAAAGCGGCAGTGATAAACAAGCATCGTAGTGGTCTAATTATTGAGATGGAAAGGTTATTGGTGCTTTGGTTGGAAGATCAAAGGCAAAATCCGTTTTACGACGAAATTCGGGTTACGACGCGTCTTAAGAACGGATCAACGTCGTAACCCGAGGACTCCCTGTATATATATATATATATATATATATACAGGGGGTCCTCGGGTTACGACGGTCTCGGGTTACGACGTTTCGTGGTTACGAACGCGCCCCCATTAAAAAAAATATGTATATATTACGCGTCATTCCGTCTTACACGGTTTAGCGTGGTAAGAGATGTAAACAAACGCGAACGGCGCGCGGCGCATGGCGGAAGAATACGCTCTGTTGTGGTTATAGGGAGAAGAAGACAGCCTCGTGTGCCTGCCCAATGTGGGCGGAAGTACCTGATGTGGGCTCTGATCTGCTCCTATGAAAGCGGCAGTGATAACCAAGCAGCGTAGTGGTCTAATTATTGAGATGGAAAGGTTATTGGTGCTTTGGTTGGAAGATCAAAGGCAAAATCCGGTTTACGACGAAATTCGGGTTACGACGCGTCTTAAGAACGGATCAACGTCGTAACCCGAGGACCCCCTGTATATATATCCCCCCATTATTGCAAAAAAAATGCCCCCTGATAAATAATGAGCCAAAAATATATTGTTCTAGCTTTAATGTATTAAATGATATGCCAATATTGTAATTATGATGACAGGAGAAGACACACCTCAGGCAAAACTCATTTCGGCCGCTTGTATCCGCGATCTCGTCCTTTCGGTCATTACCCAAAGCTCATGACCATAGGTGAGGGTAGGAACGTAGATTGACCGGTAAATTGAGAGCTTCGCCTTTTGGCTCAGCTAAAAGGCGAAGCTCTCAATTTACCGGTCAATCTACGTTCCGGTAAATTGAGAGCTTCGCCTGTTTTCTGGGTTATATTGCTGGCAAACCTCAGATCTGTAGCAATAAGAAATCTGCAAAAACATGCCTGTAAATGTCTTGGGTGAGGTTCGCATACTTAAAAGTGAAAGTAAAAGGGCAGAGGTATTGCTGTATGAGAATTTTACACAGCAACTTGCATCAGTCTTTACTTTACTTTACGTCTTTTAAGACATGGCATACCAGGATGAATGAGGGATTACACAGACATGCTTTTAAAAACATTTTAAATTATAGATAGATGTAAAGAGGATAATATACTTGATATTAACATTTTGCATTAATTAAAGTGGTTGTGTTATGTAAATGTTTCTACCATTTGAACCTTCCTGACAGTTAGCTGTAAGATTCTGTGCAGTGCTGCTCAACCCACAAGCCAACGTCATCCATGCTCCCACACGACAATTCTCCATAGCGTGACAAACTTGATGGGATGTGCGGTACTTTCTTTAGTGGGATACACGCTGACTGTGTTATGATAGCGCTCTGAAGAGAGAATGACTTGACTTTTAAGTATAAATTTAACATGTTTCTATTTAACGTCTATCAGTTGGTATTACAAACAATAACTATACATGGTTATATACTGTAGATCTCTCCTGTAATTGATATTCCTTTTTTCCCAGTGTATTCTTCGCATACCAATCTGCACATGAAATAGAAAGCACAGAGCACAGTTGCCACTGCTTTAACTGCATAATTTAATTGCATCATCACACAGAAACAAATTGTCAGTGGTGTGGTGCCCTGTGTGGACCTGCCCTCTGTCTCTCCTGTTCTAGGGCTTGTTATCTCCAGACTCGAGCCAGCGTTTGTCCACACTGGCCCTTTGATCTATGGCAAATAAACACCTCTACCTCACTCCACTGTTATTTCTTATTTGAACTATAGATCCAGCTAGTCTTGGTCAATTTATTGACTGCGTGCACATGGAAAAGTCCAAACCGATTGCAAATGGATTGGGATCCTGTCGGTTGCATGTGCACAGGCAACGGATTGGATTGGGATTGGTTTCCCCATCCGATCCTACCATGTGCACGCACTCATTATGAACCTACCCCACTTATTTGACCAACAGCAATTGTTGTGTGCTCTTTGGGTCTTTAGCATTATCTATCACATTTTCTACACAAGTTTAGGTGAGTGAGTGTTATTGAGCTGTTTGATTTAGATTCTAGGATCTTTTTTCTTTTAGTGTCCACGCTGTTAATCTCAGCTAGAATAGACTCAATGGCACCCCACTATGCTCGTTATACTCATTGTTACATAAGCATGGCTGGCAAATGTATGTTGTTATAGTCCGGAAACACTTTATTTTGAAACTATGTGAGTATGTGGAGAACCAGTATATGTTCACAATATGTTAACTGTTATGTGCTACACATTTTTCATTTTCACTTGCATTCACATCCAAACACATTTGTGTTCAATTAGATAGTTGGAGCAACATAGTGAGACAAGTTTATGAGCCTTCACTACAGCACAGTGAATTGTGTTTGTACAGATAATGACATAGCTCCACATCACTCATTTGCAACATGGAGTTATACAACTTTTGTCAGGCCTCAAAACATAAATCTGATCATCAGATATTTTTGGAGCACTGCAGAAACACAAAACCATCTAGATGTTCGAAGCATTTGCCAAGTGAGTTGTTTTGTTTTTTTCTTTTTTGTGACCTTAGCTTGAATCTGGAGCATGACTAAGTGCCCGTGCCCATATTGAGTGGGCGGTCATACCTCAGAGGGTAGCAGCCTACAACCTTTTTCTTAGCAAAATGCATAACACCAAGTAGAGCCTGGGATCTACATAAGAGTGTATTTGGATGAAGAGAGCTTGAGTCTTCTCTGTCATGGCGTTGGCAGACACCAGGTGTTACAAGTGAACAGCTCTCTGTAATTAAATACCTCCTCTCTGCCGCGTGGCGGCTGCTGTTTTTCACTGTGAAAGACAGAGGCAGAGCAAATGCATTTGTGTTCAGGCCCATAGCACATTAGTGGGCTGCTTTGCTCTCTCAATCCCACCAGAGGATTGTGGGAGTTGTGTGAAATATCACAGTTGAGGTGTAAAGAATCAAGTACAAATTTCACATTAATAAAACTGAACTGGCTTGGGGGGTGTTACCCAATAAAACTTATGTACAGTTATATTCAGAATGTTTTCTTTTGTTCATACTTGTCCAGTGATTTTCATTCTTCTGTGACACAATGAACTGACATGTATCGGGATGTCTCCTCTCATTGATTCAGTTAACTTTTTGATTTTGTCAGCCTTCAGTCCTTAGGAGTCCTTTATCCTGTATCATGTCTAATTATCAGAGCGTCTGTGTGTGTGTCTGCTGGGAGCTCCTGAATACCTCCTCATCAAAGCTCTGTTTGTGTTTGCTTGTTTATCTCTGACTGCTATTCTGGGCTCCCTCTTGGAGCCCTGGTGAGGCACAAGCCTCCACTCCTCCCTATGGAGGCTTATACTGTAAGCTGTCACTGCACCTCGCCTCATTCAGAACGGTGTCAAATGCCTTCTGTGTGTCTTTTTTTTGTGTGTGTCCATTTTCTCACCATCTCATCACCTCCTGAAAGGTGTGCCAAAAGCCATTTTTCAATTAACTAACCTGCCCTAGAATTGGTCAAACTTCTATTTCACATAATGAAGACCCTGAGATGTCAGGAGACCAGCAGCAATACAATGCTAAGCTACAGGAAGGAGCTTATTTGGTCTATTAACCAAAATTGCTAGTGCCATTGGCTTTTGATACTAAAATGTAAACAAAAATCTCCTGTTGTCCTCTTTGTGGTATTCTATGGACCCTGGGCCTTTTGTGTGTTGGTCTTTGTTGTTGAAACCGCTGCATTCACAAAATTACAAAGTGCCAGGTTTGCAGAGACACAGAAGCATAAACAATGGTTTGTTACAATTAGTGCGACGGCAATGTTGTGTTTGATAATTATTTCTCATCCACTCTTAGAATGTTGTGCCTAGAAGGGCACTGATTGATTTCTTGGAACAGCAATCTGTCCCAGGCCTAAATACGGCTCATTGATTATCACATTGTGTCAGTGTTAATTTGACAGAGGAAGTTGAACACTCAAATTAGAAGGTGTCACTTGATCTCCATGTTCTCATCGTGTCAGTCAGATTGATCATTATTGTTTTTAAATGAGGGCACTGACAGTTCCTGGCTTCCTCTCACCATGTGTTTAAAAATGTCCACTGTCAATTAGGGGAATAGATGGATTGTTTTTTTGCTGAAGAGACTAAATATAAATCCTTTCACTTTTGTCATCAATGCCTTTCTTTTACCTTAGCTCAAAATTGTCAATGTCAGATGTTGAGAAAACCAAGTATTGGTTAAATATGTTTTATTTCAAGGAGTTGCATGGGACTACATGAGCAAATCCTTACTATGTGTGAAGGAGAGGGTTTGGTTTGAAGCAGGGAGAAGGTGAGAGGGGGTAGCATTTCATGGTGGATCTAGAAACGAATATACCAGACTCATGTCTAATTATATGCTCCACAAATAGGACATCCTGCCACCGATTTATCTGCTGCATGTGCATCCTGCCGAAGAGTGGGGATTTATGTGCTAATGCAGTTTGATACACATTTGGCTTTGTAGAAGCCTAGAAGTTTGTGCTCTTGGATAGTCCATAAAGTGAAAGTGATGAACAGGACTGCAGACTTGAAACCGCTGGCCTTGTATTTGTCTAACCTCTCATGTTTTGCTTACATCACAGGTGTCATGATGGATGAGGCAGAGAAGTACAAACAGCGTCTGGAGGCCATAGCTGTGAGTCCATAAACGTACTACCAGCACTCATTTGAATTTGTGTGCAAGGAAGACAGAAAGAGACTAAGCAGTGGCCACAACCTCTAAATAATTTAACTTGTGTGCAATGTGGCCTCCCACAAAAACACCTTAGCATCACCATGGAGACAGCTGCTCAAAGCATTCTGGGATATTGAGTCTATGGTGTATGTAGTTGATGTCTATGGTTGACCAGGTGTCCACACTTTACTTTTTCACTGATGTTTTATTCAATACTCTCTTCTGTCTGTTACAATAGTCTCTTCTTCTGTTTATTAATTTACACACATCTCTTATAGTTAGAGATGGGCAATATTTAAAGGAAAAGTAACGTTTTTTTTACAATCTGAGCCTTCTTTCTGCAGTAAAACAAGTAGTTTTACTCACCCATAGCAGTTTGGTGTCAATTGGAGCAGTATCGCAGAACATATGTTGAACTTATGTTCTACTAATGATCCCATATCTGTTAGCGTGAGTGCTCGGGGCACTGATTTGCGGTGTCCAAATAACACAAACTTTAGCACTTTTCAAATCACAGAAGATCGCTGTGTCAGGGTAGACTTTTAGTAGATTCCAAAACGGCCTGAAACCCGATATCGCAACAGAAAAGTAAAGTTCAGAGCGGTGTTGGCTTCTTTCAGACTAGCGGTGTTTACAAAACAGCTGAGTTCACGCATGCGCACTGTCCTCTCTGATGACATCATCAAATGAAACTATAGCTGGATATCTGGTTTCAGGCCATTTTGGAATCCACTGAAAGTCTACCCTGACACAGCGATCTTCTGTGATTTGAAAAGTGCTAAAGTTTGTGTTATTTGGACACTGCAAAGTAATGCCCCGAGCACTCACGCTAACGGATATGGGATCATTAGTAGAACAGAACGGCTCAACATAAGTTCTGCGATACTGCTCCAATTGACACCAAACTGCTATGGGTGAGTAAAACTACTTGTTTTATTGCCGAAAGAAGGCTCAGATTGTAAAAAAAAACGTTAATTTTCCTTTAAAATTGTGTTTATTTAAAATGATTTTCTTGGAGACCGATCACAATTTAAATTTTATAATTATAATAATTAATGTAAACAGCTTTATTGCCCTAGAGGTAACTAGAGCAATCTGCTTCTTTTTAATGAGCACACGTCACTGTTAGATGTGACTCTGAAAATCAGTTTCAAGACAAGCAAGATGATTATCGCACACAAAGGCGCAGCACTGCTAGCATTCTCCTTGTGGCTTACCGCGGTTTAATTGGTTTGATATTGGATATGGGATATTCATATGACATATTCAAAGATGGTCATTTCACTTGTGATGCATATCACAGATTTTTTTTTAAACAACTTGTGACGTCTTCATTATCATCCAGGGTACATAATCACAAGACAGTAATTTTTTTTTTTTTTTAAATAATCATACTATGAGTTGATATAATGCATCTTCATGAATTCAACATTCATTTAACTTGTGATGTACTTTATACACTATATTACCAAAAGTATTGGCTCACCTGCCTTGACTCGCGTATGAACTTAAGTGACATCCCATTCTTAATCCATAGGGTTTAATATGATGTTGGTCTAACCTTTGCAGCTATAACAGCTTCAACTCTTCTGGGAAGGCTGTCCACAAGGTTGAGGAGTGTGTTTATGGGAATTTTTGACCATTCTTCCAGACGTGCATTTGTGAGGTCACACGCTGATGTTGGACGAGAAGGCCTGGCTTTCAGTCTCCACTCTAATTCATCCCAAAGGTGTTCTATCGGGTTGAGGTCAGGACTCGGTGCAGGTCAATCAAGTTTATCCATAGCAAACTCTCTCATCCATGTCTTTATGGACCTTGCTTTGTGCACTGGTGCACAGTCATGTTGAAGAGGAAGGGGCCCATCTCCAAACTATTCCCACAAAATTGGGAGCATGGAATTGTCCAAAATCTCTTGGCTCTTTCAATCAATCAGTCAATCAATCAAACATTATTTATAAAGCGCTTTTCATACAAAATGTAACTCAAAGTGCCTTACAGTGATTAAGGATTAGAAGATTGACTTTTATCTCACACAGGAGAAATTGTTTCTGCATTTGACCCGGGGACCATCCCCATGATTTTGTTTCATTCAGAGGGGCCAAGCCCAGCTCCTGAAAAACAACCCCACACCATAATCCCCCCTCCACCTGGCACAATGCAGTCAGACAAGTACTGTTCTCAAACTCGTCCATCAGACTTCCAGATGGAGAAGCGTGATTTGTCACTCCATAGAACGCGTGTCCACTGCTCTTGAGTCCAGTGGTGGCATGCTTGATACCACTGCATCCGACACTTTGCATTGCACTTGGTGATGTGTGGCTTGGATGCAGCTGCTCAGCCAAGGAAACCCATTCCATGAAGCTCTCTATGCACTGTTCTTAAGCTACTTTCTGTAGCCACAGCTGCCCTGGGGCAAACTGACTGCAGAAAGTTGGTGACCTCTGCGCACCCAGCATCCGCTGACCCCGCCCTCTCAGTTTACATGGCCTGCCACTTTGTGGCTGAGTTGCTGTCGTTCCCATCACTTCCACTTTGTTATAATACCACTGACAGTTGACTGGAATATTTACGAGTGAGGAAATTTCATGACTGGACTTGTTGCACAGGTGGCATCCTGTCACAGTACAATGCTGGAATTCACTGAGCTCCTGAGAGCGACCCATTCTTTCACAAATGTTTGTAGAAACAGTCTTCAGACCCAGGTACTTGATATTATACACCTGTGGCCATGGAAGTGATTGGAACGCCTGATTTCCATTGCAGTGGTACCTCACCTTACGAAATTAATTCGTTCCAGAAGTGGTTTCGTAACGTGAATTTTTCGTAAGTTGTGTAGCTATTTCAATGGAAAAAGCCTGATTCGTTCCAAGGCCCCGTTCCAAGTTTTTTTTTTATAGTGTAACACTGTATTCTGCGTCCTGAGACTGTAGACCCAGGACTAAACGTGGACTATACCAGGTCTAGACCAGGTCTAAACCTGGACTGGACCAGGACTAAACCTGGACTAAACCAGGACTGGACCAGGTCTAGACCTGGACTAAACCAGGACTAGACCAGGTGGATTAAAGCGCCGTGTGCAGGTCTATTTCCTGGTTTCGTGCTAGCTCTGCTATTAGCAGCAGCACCGGTGTACCTCACGAGTCACGGCTGAGGCGAGCAGCGACTGTGGGGGGAAGGGGGAGGCGGAGAAGTGTGCGCACGGACACGTGTGTGATAGCGCAGCATGACCTGGCGCGGGGCTGCGAGCACGAGACCCGTGCTCAAACCGTGACCTGTTCTAGAGGAGGCACGGTTTGAGCACGGGTCTCGTGCTCGCAGCCCCGCGCCGGGTCATGCTGCGCTACCACACGTGTCCACGCACACACTTCTCCGCCCTCCCCTTCCCCCCACGCTTCACTATTAATTGATTTTGTTGAAAATCTATGAAAGTTTGAGTGTTTAAACGAGAGACAAATGTGAGAAAAGTTTAAATCCAGTCTGAGAAAAGCGTATAATGTGTGTGGCTGAGCGCGCATCTGAGCGCGCATTATTTGAATTTTTGACATTTTGCGTTTCGTAACTTGGAATTTTCGTTTGTTGGGTCTTTCGTAAGGTAAGGTACCACTGTATTTGGATGGGTGAGTGAATACTTTTGGAAATATAGTGTATCACAGATTCTTTCCAAACAAACTGTGATGTCTTCATAATCGTCCAGGGTATATATCACATAATATTCTACCCAACAACATGATTTGTTTAATCATTTTAACTTTATTAACTTCTTAACTTAAACAGGATTCTCCTTTGGTGCTCTTGCGGGCAAAATGATGCTCTTAGCGCCAAGCATGTTTGAAGGATGTCTTCTTTTTTGGCATTTGCTTTGCAGACAGTTTCAAACATTGTTATCGCAGCATCACATCACAGGTGCAATATGGGCAGGGATTTGTGGTGATCCAGGGTGCAGTGGTGGCGGCTGAGGGTCCTAAATGAGGACAAAATGTCAAAAATTAGGACGCATAACAGAGGTCCGGACAGAACGCCTTAAAACCGGACTGTCCAGCTGAAATCCGAAACAATGGTCACCCTACTGTTAGAGATACTTTATTGATCTCAAGGAAAATTCAAGTTTAGCTGAAGAAACATAGTGCGCTGCTCAGTTTCCTTTGTGTCTCATCAAAGGTCTCAGTGCAGTAGGAACAGTCCTTTCTTTGGAACATCTTGGAGAATTTCTTCTGGAAGGTCTTCTGGCACATTTGCTGCTGCATTAGGTGTAAAGTCTGTAGTATCTCAGCGGTCTATAGCTAGCTCCTTAGTTAGCCTCTTGCATGGTCTCCTCGGAAATGGGAAAAACAGTTTATTTCACATAGTCCAACAGTCCCTTACTTGTGTCCTTTGACATGCACATGCTACAATTCTTAGATGGTTAAAATCCCATATGATGTTAAAAACTGAGCTCAAAAATCAAAATGCTTCAGCGCAATGTGTTTTGTCACAAAAGCAGCTAACCACTCCATGGGCTGGGCTGATCTCCTTTTTGGATTGTTTAAATATCCAGCTGTCACTCATTCAAAGGCTTATAGAAAGTGTCTCTGAGCATAGAACTGTAATAAACAGGAAATGAATTGTTTTTGTTTTTTTTGTAGGAAAAGCGGCGATTGTTGGACGAGCAGGAGAGAGCCAAACGGGAGATGGAAGATGAGCGGATAAGACTGCAACAACTTAAGGTCTCACAAACCTGGGAATAACTTACTATCTATCCCATGTACAATGCCAGCTTCAGACTCATCTTTAAACACTTTGATCTAAAATCCTTTGCAGGCGCTCTCAAAATATGCTTCTTTCTTGGCACATAACCACATGAAATAGGTAACCCCCCCCATTTCCTGGCTCTCGCACTGACTTGAGCAGCAGTCTAGTTTCTCCCTAAATGTTTAGACTCGAACACAGAGCTGCTCTATTGTTTTCTTGCTACTTCCTTCTTCACTATGTAACACGGTCCCAAGGCACATTCCTCACGTTACTATGCGCAGTGTGCGTCACAACTATTAGAGCATAAGGTGTGCATAAATATAGCAGCTATTTTCTTTGTTTGCTGTATATGTGCTAATGTGTGGAGTATGTCTTGGAGTTTTAAAAGAACACATTATAAACTGCCTCTGACCTGAAGGAGCATTTAAAGAGTTCACAGCCAAATGGGAACAGACCAGGGCTTGTTCTTAGGAGAGAAAATACAAAGATGGTTTTGTGACACTTTTGGTTGAGTAGGTAGCTTCCATCTCGCACTCGCCAGGTTTAGTAAACATTGGACTGTGCGCTGACAGGATGCAAAGGATCTCCACCACCGTAATCTCAATTTAGAAGCTTCCAGACATAAACAAAAGGAAGTTGGACTGTTGTCTTAATAACTGGTGCCACACATGCATCATTGTTTAGTATCTCTAATGTCATTTTGTTTAGTCAAAATGCCATATAGTCACTTGAATACTGTATAATAATATGAACATACTGCATATTTGACAAGATAAGATAAGATAAGATAAGCCTTTATTGATCTCACACAGGAGAAATTTACTCGCCACAGTAGCTCCAGGACATTTGGACAAGAGGGGGGGGGGGGGGGGGGGGGGAATTTGGTTTGATATGTTTTATTTTTTGTCCTTTTTAGTCATTTTATTGACATTGGTGTTAGGACTGAAAAAACTGAATTGTGGATTACCATCATAAAGAGATAAGAGAAATATGAATATATTATTGGTTTGTTTTCAAGTACTGTTTTTCTATTTTTGTTTTTTTTAAATCACATCAACTACATGCTGTCAGCCCAAAGATTATTATTGGAATTAGTTGGAATATCCAACTGCTAAACAATGCACACAGTTGACAGCTTCTGTGTTTTTTTCCATAACAGAGGAAATCTCTAAGAGACCAGTGGTTGATGGAGGGTCCTCCTTTGTCTCCTAGCTCCTTGGACACTGCAGTGCCGCACTCTCCTCTGTGGGGAACGCAGGCCCAGGAGACTGAGAAACGCTTTGAAAAGTAAAGCCCCCTCATTCCTATTTGTGTGACATGGCCAAAAAGTGAATGAAACAAGCTCTGTGCATTTCATTAGTGCTGTATTGATTTCATTTATTGTTTCATCTCAGGTTGGAGTCGCAGGCACAGCAGTTGGTAGGCGGTGAGGAGAAGCTAACAGAAGAGATGGAGGATGGACAAATTGTAAGAAACTTAAACACATGCACTCTTATGCCCTTGTCCACTTCCATCACAGTAAATGTTTGGTCTGTTCCTGAATAATGCATATGTTCTGCTAATATAGCTTTGATGTAGTGCCTCTTGTTACGGTTGGAGCCTTGTGAATGTAAGCAGACATAAACAATTCAGCACTTGAATCCACATGGGAGCTTCTGATATAGCAAACTAAGACTGTTCTTACATCTTTTTTGTGTCTTAACTCTAGCACAGGAACTTGTATTGTACTATTAAGTGATCATTGGCTTAAATGTCTTTAAATGACCATGGTATGTAATTCTGGTCTTTATGGAAGAAACTACAAAAACACTGGAAGAGTTGGGCTGCACATTAAAGCAGATCTATTATGCAAAATCGACCTTAAGAGCTTTTAACCATGTTATAGTTGCCTACCCTCACCATTTCCTCACTTTAAAGGAAAAGTAACGTTTTTTACAATTTGAGCCTTATTTCGGTAATAAAACAAGTTGTTTTACTCACCCATATCACTTTGGTGTCATATGGAGCATTTCCGGAGATGTTTTAATTTAGCGTTAGGCTAACGCCGTTAGCCTAGCGCGACTTATAGCCATAGCTCGGGGCATTCCCCGAGCATGTAATATGCCCCGTGCGGGCTCCAAATAACACAAACTTTAGCACTTTTCAAATCATAGAAGCTCAATGTCTTTAGTCTATGATTTCGTTTGGTCAAAAGTGGCCTGTAATCTGATATTTAGCCATAGTTTCGAGTAGATGAGGACGCCAGTGCGCATGCGCGGAGTGTGCTCTCAGCTCCCGGGACCCAAACATGGAACGCAAAGCTGTAAACTATGGATAAATCTTGGATTACAGGCCACTTTTGATTCAAACGAAATTGTAGACTAAAGACATCGAGCTTCTATGATTTGAAAAGTGCTAAAGTTTGTGTTATTTGGAGCCCGCACGGGGCATATTACATGCTCGGGGAATGCCCCGAGCTATGGCTATAAGTCGCACTAGGCTAACGGCGTTAGCCTAACGCTAATCTAAAACATCTCCGGAAATGCTCCATATGACACCAAAGTGCTATGGGTGAGTAAAACAACTTGTTTTATTACCGAAATAAGGCTCAAATTGTAAAAAAAAAACATTAATTTTCCTTTAAGAGTGATTCTTGCATGTTTGAGCAATCTTTAATTGCCTGTTGCCGGTCAGTTCCTGTTTCTTGTTTCCTGTTCATTCTCCCATTGCTCTGTACTTACTTCATTCTCCAATTTTATGTTCTTGATCAGTGATACACATAGGAAAATCTGCCGCTTGCTAGTGTGATCTGCAGCCATTTATCCGAGATGTCTTTGTTGTGATGATGTTTATGGTGACATCAATATTTAGATGAATATTGCAATTTTGAATGTGCAAATTACAACATAATGATCCATCCACAGTGTCATAGATTATGACTATATAGCAGACACAAGCACAATATCTTTCAATTCACAGAAATAATAACTTAAAATGTATGTTCCCTGCAGGAGACAGTGGCTGTAGAAGAAACTGCAACAGGTAACCTTTCTTTTGTTTTTGCTAGTTTTAAAATCAATGTATATTTCAGCCATTTGGTGATTTCTGTGGTGAGCACTTTACCTTCCATTTGTGTCTTTCAAAAACTGCAATCTGTCCAAACATTTCACTTCTATAGCCTCTATGGACTTACAATTGTTAGCTATCATCAGTGCCCTGGTTCTGCTCTCTTAAAACACCGTGTCTTTTTCACAGGACTAGTTCAAGATGTTGAGGACAATGGAAAAAACGGAGCAGAATCAGGTAAGCTTCACAACACTGCATAGTCTCATCTCAAGTGCAAATTATAATCAGATCTTTTTCCCAGTAGTGTCTCTTTCATATTCTATTCTTAACGCAAATTAGCACCATAAAGGCATAGGATTTTCTAGCAAGCCACCTTTTTATTCAAGCAATATTTCATAGTACTGCATACTGAACTTTGCAACAGATTTTTTAAACATGGAATTTTAAAAAGCATCTATTACATCAACAACAACTGGTACTCATTCTTTCATCATTGTAAAAGTAAAAATAGAAATTGTCATAAAGGCCACCCATCATTTTATGAATGTTGCTATACTTCTTATATTTTTCAATATGATGACATTTGTATTGAATGACTGTTACATTAGCTGTGTCAAGGCATCTATTTCCATTGAGGGTAATGAAATATTAAATCTATTAATTGAGTGTGTGTGATAGTAAATGGAGCTAATGTCCTTCACATTTCTGCATACGGTTTTCATTACAATACTGCCTGTTTCTGTATTGGCCGTGCTGTTAATTCTCTTTTTATTTTAATTTTTTTGTTAAAGGTGAAGAGATCCAGGCGGTTCTAACAAATGGAGCTGGGGGGGAGGAAGAGGACGTGGTTCATAGCGCTTCAGTGGATCCGCTACTGACTTCTAATGGACTAAGTGAAGAGAAATCTGGCCAAGCTGTGCATCTTAATAATAATATTGTTGGTGAGGAAGAGGAGGGAACGCTGGTAATCAGAGCAGAGTGCATCATGATCACAGATGAAGGTGATGATACCGCAGAAGAAGACACCAAAGAAAATGGTTGGGAAAATGTTACAGAATCTGGGCAAATTGAGGGAAGAGTGAGTCCTGCTGTTGATGGAGGACAATCTGAAAGTGCGATAATGCAAAATGGGGTTGAAGAAGATTTAGAGAAGGCAACACCTGTACAACTGGAAACCCAAGCTCAAGAGGGCGCTGTAGTGGCTTCAGTGCCGGTCTACTCTGACACACAACCATGCGTTACAACAACACAGGGAGAAGATGAGAATGAAGACTTCAGTAAAGAAGAAACAATTGAAGTTGTGTCAAAACCCGACATCAAAGTGGAGTTTCAGGAGGTGCCACTATCCGAGCCACAGGACAAAAACACCCCAGAAGAACAGGAACCATTTCTATCCGAGGTCAAAAGTCACAATACAGACACAGAAAAGGCAGGCACCAGTAATCAGATAGAAAGCCCAAACGGAGCAGATCAGGCAGAAACTAAGATGACCAAAAGGAAAACGTGCCAGTGTTGCTCAGTTATGTGAGCAGTCTCCCTTAAATGCAGTTCCAATTGAATTCCGCTATCTAATCTACCTTTTTTCATGCTGTTTAACTTCTTCCTTTACACCCAGTTTTAAGGAAGTGACCTCGCTCTAGTATAAAGAAAAACACGGAATAGTTTGGACTTGGAATTTAAGTGCCTTTTTACAGGAACTGAACTGAGTGGCTCGAAGACTGTTCCCACACGGCATGTTTATAAAGATTGCGGAGTGATCTACTGCATAAATGAACTGTAGATGAAAATTTATGCATCAATGAAAATATTGTATTCACATTTTAATAATCTGACTTGATACATAAGCTTGTGTATAATAATAATAACAATAATAATAATATGAGGATTTAAATACTCTATTTTGGACATATTTTCACACTAAAGCTTAAGCAATCCAAAGATTCATTGTTCTTTTTATCAAATATGCTTTTAAACATATTCTCCCAGAGGGCCTGAGCTCTGTGAATATAAAAAGAAAAACAAGTGGCTGATTTTCTGTCAGGTTTGAGATGAAATAATTTAATGAGTAAACGGTTGCATTTGTGCTACATTGTTCATTGTTTTTTTGTATCTTTATAGTTTGTTCAAATGTAATTATAGGAATACTGTTTACCTGGTTCGCCACTTATTTCAGTTACGGTAGGTCCCAATTAGTCCTAATAGTCAGTCTGTAACTGGCATATTTATTTTTTAACAATATTGATGTTTATGTTTACAAAGAAACATTACATCTATTATGATTATCCTACCATGTACTAGTACGAACAAACTATAGAAATATTGCTTGTATAGCTACCTCTTGTGGCTGTGCAAATTACTGCACGCATAAGTAAACAAATTCCCCAGGCATAAATGGCTATTGTTATTACATAGAACTTTTATTAGAACATTATAATATTTCTCATTCCTAATGTTTGAGTGATTCTTCAGGCCAGTTGTTATCACATAGAACTTTTATTACAGTTCAAATGGCTAGAAGTGTTTAACATTGTAACAAAAGATAAGATTACAAGATCAAATATTGGTGGTATTTCTATTTATCATAACAAACTAGCTTTTATACACAAGCATGTTATCAATCAACACTATAATATCTCTCAGTCCTAGTCCTTGCGTGATTCTTCTGGCCAGGGACAGAGCTCTTTGGTGGGATCCATGATGACTGGTGGTGGCATTTGAAGACATTTCACCTGCGCCTTGAACTCCTGGATCTCGCTCTGGTCCAACCCTCTCCTCCGACTGAACAGGTACAAGTGGGTCCTGTTTCCTGATTCCATAATAAAGCGCATTATCAGACAGTCAGGGCAAGATGTCTGGACAAAAACAGAGCTAGAATCGATGTCTGGAGACCCATCAAAGGTGAAGCTGCTCCCGTACAGAGTAATATTGGAAGAGCTGTATTTGCATGTGTTCTCAATCCGAAATCCACGTGAGTAGGAGATATGTGTCAGGCTTTTGTTCCTGGGGAAATTGATAGATGCGCTGTCTCGTTTGCTGAATTTCTCCAGGTAAGGTAGGAAGGTGATACTGCCAGCTACGAGGGCCCATGTCCCCTCAAGATTGCCAGGATCTAGTTGCTCTGCTGGTTGGGTTAGCTGTTCACACGTCAGAGGAGCAGAGGAAGAAAGGCAGGCTAAGCTGAACAAAAATGGCACTAATCTATAAACAAGGATTTTGTGCATTTTTGTAGTCTCTAGTTTAGCAGAGAAACCTGGTCTACTGTTGGAAGCACACTGATGACTGCAATAACAGGCTGGCTGTTTTTATGGCTGGACAGACGATATAATTTCACAATGAATGCAATTCCAGGGAGCAGAGTGCAGTTATCAAAGGGATTAAGAAATCAAGGAATGACTAGATGTTGCTGGAAACCACGCAACGTAAATTGATTACTCAATTCTAGAGAATGCATGGTGAAAATGTAGTAAAAACTGACTACTTAAACTGAACAGTCATTTCATCTCTATGAATAATACTGAATAACTACAGTAGTTAGAGACACGCAGGTCAGTGGGGGGTAAAGAAATAGTTATATTTTATTATTCTAAATAAAATAAAAAAAACATGACCAAAGGTTACCAAATTTAGGCAATATTTGAATTTTGTTGATAAGAGAGTATATTATCAGTGTCACAGTCACAGAAACGTGCTCGGGTCTTTGGGATTTTGACCGTTGTGAAATGTAATTTGACTAAACTCACACAAAGTCATTTCCCTGCAAATAGTGACAAATGACAGCAGCAAACAGATTCAGACATACAGTATGTGGCCCACTGTGTCTTTGTTTTGTAATATTTTGTTCTTATTACATTTACCTTCCCATCCATCAAAATCACTTACTGCAGATAAACAAAGCAAATGTTTTATAAGAAAGACTGAATTATATCTGTATTCATATTCTGATCAGTGGACAAACTACCAACGGTTCAAACCTAGTGATCTGCCACTGATCAGTTCAGTTTTGAACAGTTGGAAGTTTGTCCACTGATGTGCCTTTTCATTCATGTATTTATTGTTGAAAGGGGGCTATGTGACATTTTCAAACCCTACAGCTCTGGGGGGGAAAAAGAGACCACTGCAAAATTATCTATAAACTGCTGCCATTTCCCCCAAATTCCAAATAAAAACATCGTTTAGAGCATTTATTTGCAGAAAATGACAAATGGTCAAAATAACAAAAAAAGATACATGTTTTCAGACCTCAAACAATACAAAGAAACAAGATCAAGGCCGTTCGACTCAGTTCACATAATGCTACCAGCTGCCAGGATACACAGGACTTTGCTCTCTGGCCCCTGATTTGAGACTTTAAAAACTCTCACTATTCCACCACCTCACTCTGAATAGAACTCTTTGTGACTCATCTTAAACTTTATCTTAAAACTTCAAGATGATTTTCATGTCTGTCATCCTTTTCCTTGGCTTGCTTCATAACGGTCAATCAACTCCTACCAACTGTCAAGAACTTGTCCAGCCTTTGGGACACATCTTACCTCAAGATCTTGAAGGAAAATGGATGCTGGTGGCAGGTGGTTTGAACTGCACTGCATTTTTGGAACGCTTCAAAACAAGGGACAGCGCCTTCATAAAGTTTGTCACCCTCAACAGTACCAACATGTATTTCACAGGGGCTTCAAACGTAAATGAATCTTGTTATTATGCTGAATCTGAAATCACAGTGAGAGGCAACAGATTTGAAGACAGGCGGTTCAACCTTACAATGACCTTCTTGCACTCAACATGTCCAGATTGTTTGGTAGTGTTCTTTGACAACACAATATTGCCGCTATATTTGTTCAGTAAAAGAAGAGAAGTGGACAAGGATGAGCTGGAGGAGTTCAAGGCACAGGTGGAGTGTCTGAAGATGTCCCATGTGGCCTTTATGGACCCCACCAAAGAGCTGTGTCCTGAGAGAAACAACCAGACAGCATCCAAAGTTCCTAATGCATAAAGAAGAGGGGTGGAACTTGCGTTAAGATATATAAAAACAAATCAATATACAGCAAAAAATAAGAGACCGCTGCATATTTTTCTGAAATCAGCATCTCTACATGTATTACAGCCATTCCATTCCAGCGTCTGTTGAATTCCAACACAAACACAAAGCTGAGCTACTTCACTTCTTGCACCAGGAGTGGAATAAAGTCACCCAAGAACAATGTGAAAGACTTGGAGTGGAGAGCATGCCAAGACGCATGAAAGCTGTGATTAAAAATAAGGGTTACTGCAACAAATATTGATTTCTGAACTCTTCTTAAGTGTAAACATTAGTATTATGTTGTTTTAAAATGAATTTGATCTTGTTTCTTTGCATTGTTTGAAGTCTGAAAACATGTATCTTTTTTGTTATTTTGACCATTTGTCATTTTCTGCAAATAAATGCTCTAAACGATAATATTTTTATTTGGAATTTGGGGGAAATGTTGTCAGTAGTTTATAGACTCAAACATAAATGTTCCTTTTGCCCAAACACACACCTATAAGTAGTAAGATCAGAAAAACTGATCATTTTGCAGTAGTCTCTTATTTTTTTTTCCAGAGCTGTATATAAAAACTGAATTTGATTGACCATTCATTCATTTTGTGTTATGAGTAAGCCTAAGATATAAACACTGTGATTCTTGCATCAGATTACTTGTTAATTTATCATGAAAAAATGGAAGACGAGAAAAGTTCAAATGTCTTTATTGCAATTTGGCAAAATATTAAAAGCATACGCAACAATGTTTTGGTCAACATGGCTTCATCTTGGCACAAGGACAAAACCTACCTAATCTATATTATGTTTTTTGTATTCCTATTCCTATCCTATTTTGTATTCCTATTCAAATAGCCTAAACAATAAATAAATAAATAATAAATGCCCTTAATTGATCCATCCATCAAACATATTCAACAAAAGGCACAGTGAGGGAAATATCTAACCCAAAACCACTATATAAGGCCTATATTATAAATATGGAGACAGTATTTGGAATTCTTTTAAAAGACACTATTATTGGGCAAAGAGGAAAATGCTTAAAGGTTCAATAAAGGTGAATTATGTAACTTTTCTGGTGGGAATCTCCTTGAGAGGTTATTGAAAGTTCCACAGTCTATTCAATGACAAATATTTTTATTTATCAAAAGTACCTTGAAAAATATGTATTCCACGCTGTGATCACCTCTCCACAGATCTTAAATGTAGTTTATCTGCTTGTCTCTAAGGAAATGGGTTTCCAGGGATATTCCAGGCAAAGCAATAACATCTCCATGGAAACGGGCTCTTGGCAAACACTTCACCAGAAAAGTTACATACCTTAAAGGAAAAGTAACGTTTTTTACAACCTTCTTTTGGCAATAAAACAAGTAGTTTTACTCACCCATAGCAGTTTGGTGTCAATTGGAGTGGTATCGCAGAACTTATGTTGAGCCGTTCTGTTCTACTAATGATCCCGTATCCGTTAGCGTGAGTGCTCGGGGCACTGATTTGCGGTCTCCAAATAACACAAACTTTAGCACTTTTCCTATCACAGAAGATCGCTGTGTTAGGGTAGACTTTTAGTAGATTCCAAAATGGCCTGAAACCCGATATCGCAACAGAAAAGTAAAGTTCAGAGCGGTGTTGGCTTCTTTCAGACTAGCGGTGTTTACAAAACAGCTGAGTTCACGCATGCGCACTGTCCTCTCTGATGACGTCATCAAATGAAACTATAGCTGGATATCGGGTTTCAGGCCGTTTTGGAATCCACTAAAAGTCTACCCTGACACAGCGATCTTCTGTGATTTGAAAAGTGCTAAAGTTTGTGTTATTTGGACACCGCAAAGTAATGCCCCGAGCACTCACGCTAACGGATACGGGATCATTAGTAGAACAGAACGGCTCAACATAAGTTCTGCGATACTGCTCCAATTGACACCAAACTGCTATGGGTGAGTAAAACTACTTGTTTTATTGCCTAAAGAAGGCTCAGATTGTAAAAAAAAAACACGTTAATTTTCCTTTAAGTTACATAGTTACCTTTTAAAAGATCTGGTGAACATTTACAGAAAAACAAACTTTTAAAGGACATTTTGCTCAACAGTGTCACAGAATTGCACAATGCCAACATCTCCAAAACAAATCTATTTGCACATTAACCAACTCTGGGAACTCCACTGTAGCAGTTTCATGTAGAACTGAGCTTCAAATCTCAACTGTTATTAACTGTTCACTAAATCCTAACTTGAACAAGACACTTTCAACATGTTGGCAGCCTTTGGCCTTCTCCTCTGTCTGGTGGCTCTGAGCCAGTCTTTTCCTGTCTGTGAAAAGCTAGTGGGACCCAAAGCTGGACAGACTACAGCGGACATGAATGGAACATGGGCCGTTATAGCAGGGACCTTCAAAGATCCTTTTGCGATGAACACATTGAAACAGAGAGACAGCATTACAGCGTTTTTCTCCAGCAACAATGGCACATGGTCCTACACCCAAGTCAACCGGTATGGAGACCACTGTCAGTATGGGAGATATGATGTCACTTTTGAGGCCAGCAGATTCACATTTGAGCTTACTAATGGTTTCAATATGAGTGGATCCTTTCTCTACACAACCTGCCCGGATTGTCTGGTGATGCAGTGGGTGATGTATGCCGGTCATATGGAGTTGTATTTACTCAGCAGAAGAAGAACTTTGACCCAAAGCGAGCTGGAGGAGTTCAAGGCTCAGGTCCAGTGTTTTCAGCTGCCTCCACCTGTGAATATGAACCCTGTTAAACCACTGTGTCCAGAGAAACAAGAGAACTAAAACAATTCATGTGCATACTTAAACTTGACTCTGTTGCCTCAAATTGAATGTGGAGAAGAAAATCACTTCTTGTTGTTTAATAAAGACTTAAATTTTGACAGGCTTTGAGAAAGTGTTATTATTGTGTTTTACCTCTAGAGAAGTAAGGAAAACCACAGGAAAACCACTAGGGGCCCATGCTAGTAATCCTTTTAAAATGTTATACTGCATGGACAAAATGAGGCCACAGGTGCAGCTGCCTGCATGTTAACAACGAAATACTGGACAAGAATGGTCCTCATTGCAGCTATTGTGGAGTAGTCACCAATCTGCGGTGAAAGGAAGCTTTAACTTTTCAGACACCTGTTCACTAACAGACTATCAAATGATTTTGCATCTATGCCTATAGAAAAGCCTATAAAAGCTTAACCAAACCAATATAGTCCATACATCTAACCAACAATGGTTTTGTAAAACAAGTTAAACCGAAATGCTTATTGTTATGGTAAAGTGGGTCAAATTGAAAGCATTCAAGTGAGTTTGTTTGGATATGTAACTCCTTGCCTGACCAGAACCTCTATTCTGCATTCTGTTTGTAAAGTTTTACCACAACGTGTGGTACTGCCATAGACTGCTGGCCAGGTCATGTAAAACGTCGCTGCTGCAACTGCTTTTAAAAGTGAACAACACCATGATGTGATTATGCTAAAAATAAAGCAACTTCTTCCATCTCCACAAGTATTATTATTATTATTATTATTAAAGGTCCCATGTCATGAAATTTTCACTTTTGAACGTTAATGTGAGCTCCCCTACCCTGTTTAGGGCCCCCCTCCATGGTTAAAAGTTGTGAAATGTCTAAACTGAGCATTTGCGATCCTTTTCTGCATTACAAAAAATCGGAGCTCAAACGGGCGATTTTGAACAAGGCACCTTATTGACGTCAGATCGAAAAAAGAAATGCAAATGCAGCTCCACCCCCGTCTGTCTGTACTCAGCGTCTCTGTAAATCACGCCCAGAGAGTTTGGACCGCGAATGCGCTAGGCAATGCGAAATGCGTTTTTTTATTTGCCTGGAGGCACGTCCGAGTGTTTCTAGGCTCGGAAGTCCTTTATCTGAGCCTCTGGACCTTTGAACAGCAGTGGTTTAATTTTATTTTATGTGGAAATGTGTTTATTTTTCAATGGAACGCTTCAAATCTCTCCCGCGTGCAAAAACAAGGAAATGGATCAGCTGTGGGCTCTGAGCGGAGAGTTTGGCCACGCCCCCACCCTCTACTATTGGCCATCTCTTTTCTCCTCATTTGCATTCAAGCAACAACGCCCAGAATAAAGAGTTTGAGAGAGATATTTATGACTCTTTCTCATCTTATCTCTGTTTCTCATGCACTGAGTGTTGATTTTGAAGAAGGATTCATTTACAGTATTAGGGAACCTTTAAGGAGCCATATAAAAGCATCAAGAAGTACCATGTCATGGGATCTTTAAATAAGATTGAAGACTAACACTTTGCATTTGCTTATGCACGTAGGCCATTATTAATATGTAATCCAACTAAATGGCTTAAATGACACATTTCCACATCTGCCACGAAGAGGTTAGTGTTAGTCTAATGTAGGCCAGTTCTATCTATAGACTGTAGACTTTTTATATAGATTATTGTTGTGCCCTGCGCTGCTGTGGGCGTGACCCGGGGGGAGCGTCCTGAACCGGGACAAAGAGTTTTCAGGAATGACTCCGTAGTCTGCAGACTGGAGGACAGGGTCAAGGATTTATGCGGAAGGTACGTCAACACTCGAGGATTCAGTCTGAGAAGATTTAAAGACTGATTCATAAACGTGAAACTTTGTTTACTCTTTGTGCTTGTTTTAAAGTGATTAATACTGGGCTTGTCTGTTTCCGTGTGCTGTAGTCTGTATCTAGAGCTGTCAGTCTGTATCTAGAGCTGTCAGTCTGCGGCTTTAGCAGGAGCGCTATAATGAAAGTTGTAGTGAGTCATTTTATTGACGTAATTGAACGTAACATTCTTGCAAATAATAAAGTTACGTGTTACAAGCCCAATCCAAACTGATTCAAAAATGAAATAACGAGCTGCCTACTGTACATATATAGGCCTAATCTTCTGTGTTAATCTGCAGTCATCTGGAGAATATTTACTCAGCTGCTTTATGAAATATTATTCAATACAAAAATGAATAAACAATGCCATAACAATCATTGCCATAACAAAACACTGTTTGACTGCTGCAGATAACTCTAATAGGCTATTGAAGACTTCAATGGGATTTTCACTTGATGAGGAATTAGTTTCTTAAGCACTGATTTAACAGTTTGAGTGCAAGAGCTTAAAATATTAAATGTTTTTCTAATTAACAAAATGCCTCACAATTTACTCTGAAAATATATATCATTAGAGCAGACACATTCAAAAGCATCATGTTGTAAATGGAGTGGCAATCCATGTTTTTGCATGTCTGAGTCTTCATAGAGCCATAATTATTGAGCTCATGTTCGGATGTGGAAGAAGTTAACTAAAAGTACAGATATTGGAGCAAATGCTCAAGTCAAAGTATCACATGAAAAAACCTATTCAAGTAAAAGTATTAAAGTACCTGTTTAAAAATGTACTTAGAGTAAAAAGTAAAGGTATTGAGATATAATACAGCTTCAGATATTGATTTTAATAGATTTGTGCTGAATTTTGTTTTGCAGTGACACTTGAATAATGTTTTCCTCTATAGTTATTTGTTTTTATTTTTGTATATTTTTGTTTGCTCAAACTACGAAAATAAACCTCTCTTTTTTTTTTCAGCAAGTCTCAAACAATAATAATAATAATCATTCTTTTACTTTTCAGTCCAGATCAAAAATGTTGTGGAGTAGAAACTGCAGGTAGTAAAAGTAAAAAGTAGGCTATCCATTTAAAAATGTACTTAAAGGAAAAGTAACGTTATTTTACAATCTGAGCCTTCTTTCGGTAATAAAACAAGTCGTTTGACTCACCCATATCACGTTCGTGTCATTTGGAGCTGTTTGAAGAAAGTTATGTTGTAGCGTATCCGTTAGCATTTGTATTCGGGGCATTACATTGCGGTCTCCAAATAACACAAACTTTAGCACTTTTCAAATCATAGAAGCCCGATGTCTTAATGTAAGATTTCGTTTGAAGCAAAAGTGGCCTGTAATCCGAGATTTATCCATAGTTTTCAGCTTTGCGTTTCATGTTTGGGTCCCGGGAGCTGATAGCACAATCCGCGCATGCGCACTGGCGTCCTCATCTACTCGAAACTATGGCTAAATCTCGGATTACAGGCCACTTTTGCTTCAAACGAAATCTTACATTAAGACATCGGGCTTCTATGATTTGAAAAGTGCTAAAGTTTGTGTTATTTGGACACCGCAAAGTAATGCCCCGAGCATATGATTCAGCACCATGTTAACGGATACGGGATCATTACTAGAACAGAACGGCTCAACATAAGTTCTGCGATACTGCTCCAATTGACAGAAAAATGCTATGGGTGAGTAAAACTACTTGTTTTATTGCCGAAAGAAGGCTCAGATTGTAAAAAAAAACGTTAATTTGCCTTTAAGCAAAGTAGAGATACCTATAAAAACAGAAAATACCACTGCCCTCATTCAGTCTCACTAGTTCACCCTATTGCTTACTCTTTGTATTGCCATTATTTTGAACACAGTGCCCCCTATTACTCCTTACACGTCACTCTGACACCTTGTATTATATCTGTGACTATCTATTTCAGAGCCTTGTGTTGGTGCTCTGTGATTCTCTTTAATGATGCTGTGCAGTAGTGGAGCAGGCTGCTGTGAATCGCTGTGGAGTTGAGGTGAGCCTGCAGTCCTGAGCGGTGTGAAGACACAAAGAGACTGCATAATTGACATGAACATAATGAGGAAAGGAAATCTGTGCTCCGTCAGCAGTGGACTGGGGTTTGTCAGATTAGGTGTTTATGGCACTGGGGCTATAGCAGTAAGCTGATTATAACATGTGGGCTGAGCATAAGGGTGTACAGTGTGATATACAGAGGAAAGGGAATGCAGCAGAATAATATGAGCCACTTTCTGAACAAAAATCTGCATTGTTCAGTTTTAAAGGTCCCATGGCATGAAATTTTCACTTTCTGAGGTTTTTGAACGTTAATGTGAGCTCCCCTACCCTGTTTAGGCCCCTCCCCCCCCTCCATGGTTAAAAGTTGTGAAATGTCTAAACTGAGCATTTGCGATCCTTTTCTGCGTTACAAAAAATCGGAGCTCAAACGGGCGATTTTGAACAAGGCACCTTATTGACGTCAGATCGAAAAAAGAAATGCAAATGCAGTTCCACCCCCGTCTGTCTGTACTCGGCGTCTCTGTAAATCACGCCCAGAGAGTTTGGACTGCAAATGCGCTAGGCAATGCGAAATGTGTTTTTTTTATTTGCCTGGAGGCACGTCCGAGTGTTTCTAGGCTCGGAAGTCCTTTATCTGAGCCTCTGGACCTTTGAACAGCAGTGGTTTAATTTTATTTTATGTGGAAATATGTTTATTTTTCAATGGAACGCTTCAAATCTCTCCCCCGTGCAAAAACAAGGAAATGGATCAGCTGTGGGCTCTGAGCTCTGAGCGGAGAGTTTGGCCATGCCCCCACCCTCTACTATTGGCCATCTCTTTTCTCCTCATTTGCATTCAAGCAACAACGCCCAGAATAAAGAGTTTGAGAGAGATATTTATGACTCTTTCTCAACAGCACTCAGTGCTGTTTCTCATGCACTGAGTGTTGATTTTGAAGAAGGATTCATTTACAGTATTAGGGAACCATTAAGGAGCCATATAAAAGCATCAAGAAGTACCATGTCATGGGATCTTTAAGTACATGAGATTAAGCAAACTTGACTCTTGTGAGCTTTAAGCCATGTTAGAACGTTACCTCCTCAAATGTACAGCTCTGGGGAAAAAATAAGAGACCACTGCATTTTTTTTTTTTTTTTTTTTAAATCAGCATCTCTACATGTATTACAGCCATTCCATTCCAGCCTCTGTTGAATTCCAACACAAACACAAAGCTGAGCTACTTCAGTTCTTGCACCAGGAGTGGAATAAAGTCACCCAAGAACAATGTGAAAGACTTGTGGAGAGCATGCCAAGACGCATGAAAACTGTGATTAAAAAATAAGGGTTACTGCACCAAATATTGATTTCTGAACTCTTCTTAAGTGTAAACATTAGTGTTATGTTTTTTTAAAATGAATTTGATTCTTTGCATTGTTTGAGGTCTGAAAACATGTATCTTTTTTGTTATTTTGACCATTTGTCATTTCTTCAAATAAATGCTCTAAATGGGCGGCAGTAGCTCAGTTGGTAGAGCGTTTGTCCACTGATCCAAAGGTTGGCGGTTCAAATCCCACTCTTGACATAAGAAACATCAGTGGTTGAGCGGTCAGATCCACTAACCCACAGGTTGGTTGGTACGATTCCAGCTCCCACAGATGAATGCTGCTGTTGTGTCCTTGGGCAAGACACTTAACCCGCCTTGCCCCCAGTGTCTGCGTACACTGGTGTGTGAATGGGTGAGTGGTTCCTTGTTGTAAAGCGCTTTGGGTGCCTTCAAGGTGGAAAAGCGCTATATAAAGATGTGACCATTTACCATAATATTTTATTTGGAATTTGGGGGAAATGTTGTCAGTAGTTTATAGACTCAAACAAAAATGTTCCTTTTGCCCAAACACAAACCTATAAGTAGTAAAATCAGAAAAACTGATAATTTTGCAGTGGTCTCTTATTTTTTCCAGAGCTGTACATGGTGTGGTGTTTTGTTTCATTCACACATCCACCTTGTGATGTCATGAAGTGGTAGTTTACAGGTTAACAGCTACCTTTTACCTTCATTTCAGTAGAGCTGGGCAATTACAGGTCTGAGACTATCCAAATGATTCTAGTGAAGTTGTATGGAGTGTTAAAAACACAGTGGAGCACCTGTGTTACCACATGATGTCACCAGGTGGAACAGAGAGTTTTCTGTTTGAGAGAAGCAGCTCATTTAGGAGTGCATGTTTACAATACAAGAACCACCCTTATTTGGGGTATTTTTTTGTTTGTTGATGGTTGCCGAGATGGGCTCTGGACTCATTTGTCCTCATTCACTTCAAGAGAAATATAGTATTTCTTACAACACCACCATATCATAATTACTACAAGTACTGTATATTCATAATATTTTTTATTATTAATTTATATTTATTGTTGTTAACTATTGTCTATTCAACTTGTATTACATATATGTAGATATAGCTCTGGAAAAAATAAGAGACCACTGCAAAATTATCAGTTTTTCTGATTTTACTACTTATAGGTATGTGTTTGGGCAAAAGGAACACTTTTGTTTGAGTCTATAAACTACTGACAACATTTCCCCCAAATTCTGTATAAAATATTATCGTTTAGAGCATTTATTTGCAGAAAATGACAAATGGTCAAAATAACAAAAAAGATACATGTTTTCAGACCTCAAACAATGCAAAGAAACAAGATCAAATTAATTTTAAAACAACATAATACTAATGTTTACACTTAAGAAGAGTTCGGAAATCAATATTTGGTGCAATAACTCTTATTTTTAATCACAGCTTTAATTCTCTCCACAAGTCTTTCACATTATTCTTGGGTGACTTTATTCCACTCCTGGTGCAAGAACTGAAGTAGCTCAGCTTTGTGTTTGTGTTGGAATTCAACAGACGCTGGAATGGAATGGCTGTAATACATGTAGAGATGCTTATTCATGCATATTCACTTGTGTTTTGTTTCAATCAACTCACAAACCCTGAATATTTAGGCTGTGTTCCACTTTGTGATGTCACGTGCTAATACAGAAAGTGCTTCACTGTGTTTTTAAAACTACATACATCTGCACTAGAATCAACTGGATGATTTCAGCCCTGGAATTGCCCATCGATTCCAAACAAAAGGTAGAAGGTAGCTGTTAATCTGAAAACTGATGATTTACAGGATGGAACAGAGCATTCTGAGCTTTAGAGATGTAAACAGACTAATAATACTGCCCGAAACATGTGTGAATGAAACAAAACACAACTCCAGGTATGTTTTTGTAGAGGTAGTAATAATAACATGTCTAAAAGCTCACAATAGTCAAATTTGCATAATATAGGACCTTTAGCTCTTTCGGTGTTGGAAGTTTAGATAGCTCCCAGCATTGCGTTCTCTAGTTCTACAAGAAAGATTACACTGCTTCAGTTTTAAGGTATTAAAACAAAGAAAAAGTAAGACTGTACAAGGCTTACAAGCACTTTACCACAGCTCCTCTAAACTATTTCGTTTTTAGTGATTAGGAACAAGAATAGCTAATTATAAACATTTTCTCTCCACTTGTTATTTGTCTTGCATTAATTAGTTCCCCTTTTGTCTCTCGTTCCGACAGCTGCAGGCCAAAATCACAGCCTGCTCCCAACTTTCCACATCAGCACAACTTGTCCCCGCAGAGACAAAGCCCACGGCCTATCACTCACATGAAGAGTGGGTCAGCGAGTCCCAGATATCGGCTGCGGCAACAATTTACTACCCCTCTGCTCAGGACAAAAAGGCTCCCACGGCACCGCCCGAAGAAGAAGATATCGACAAAGAAGAAATCAAAATGTCTGACAAGTTCAAAACAACAGGAGTGAACAGTCAGTGTGTAACTGCAGAGATGGAAAATATGAGACAGTGTGAAGCAGCTGAGAAACACGGCATTGCATGTGAAGAGTTCCCATGTCCCCCTCCTGATTTTAGTGCAATCCCAACAGAACAATCCAGTGACCAAGACTTTCCCATTGACGTGATTGCAGCTGAGTGGTTGGACAGCAATTTGTCTGGTCCTATACATTTTCCAAATTTTAGCCAAAAATACTACAGCGATGTTAAATTTGAAGATGCAAGACACTTCCAAGATGGAGTTACAGAAAGTACAGAAAATGATAGAGAACACGTGGTGCCTTCTCCACCTTTTGCTGATGGAAGTGAAGAGGAAGCTAACCTTGGCACACCGATGAATTTAGATAACAAGTGTGACCCTTTTGAATCTACAGGTGTCTCTTTACCTGTACTTGTAGGTGATTATCTTGAACAGCAGGTGGAGCTATCTCCCCAGTGTGTATTGCCCCCTGTGAGTGACATCCAGTTAAGACAAGAATGTTTTGGTGGTTATAATGTGGAAGTTGGTGAGTGTACCATACCAGATGGATGCACTGAGACAGCCAGTAAATCCTCCCCTGATTATCATGGATATCTTGTGCATTCTCAGTATTTTGCTTGTGAAAACAACTGTGATGAAGAAGATTACCTCAATACTTTGCATAATTCAAACTGCAAGACTGATGTATCAAAATCCACTACCTCGAAGTCACCTGTAGGCGGTGTATGTGGAGAACAGGAGGCTCGGTCGCTACAATGTGAACTGCCCCCACTGAGTGTAAGCCAGGAAGCCACACAACAGGTGCTCAGCCAGGCCTCTCCACCTTTGTCAACAGTTTCCATGGAGCCAGCCAATCACGCTGCTCAGAGCGAAGGGAGTGCGGTAGTTATCGGAGAGAGCAGGGTGGGGCATGGCAAAGAAGAAAGAGAAAGCTGGCAGATAAGAGAGGGGAACAGGCAATTTAAAGTGAGTGAGACTGAGGCACAAATCAGAGGAGTTTTCAAGTCAAACCAGGAGCTTAAAGGTGGCAAGAGCTTTCATTTTTTTTTCCAGCACAGCACAATGGAGAGCGACTCGTGTGATGAAAGTGACAGTGGAGTTTCGGCAGACTTTTCTCCCGGGAGCACTTTGGAGAGTGGCGGTGGTGGTGGTTCAGCTCGTTTGCACAAAGAGACCCCCATCGAGAGGGAGATACGCAGGGCTATAGAGCGAGAACACAGCCTGAGAAGAGCCAGAGGGCTGCCCCACCTGCCCACTGCCCCGGAATATGTGGAGATCCCTTTAAAAAAAGCTGTTTACAACCCATCACTTCTTTCTACGAAGTCAGAAAGATGCCAAGGCAAAGATAAGCTGTTTGCTGGTAAAAAGATGCAGCAAGAAATTCACGAAGAGGCCCAAAGGGAGCAGGATATGGTCAAGCTCGGAAAAGTCCCAGGGTTTTATGACAAAGGCACTGTTCGACAGCTCAAAGAAAGAAAACTTATATTTGAGGCCTTTCAAAAGCCAAAAGATTATGTTAAAAATAAAGCGGCAAATTCAAATGACATTTCTACTTTAGAGAACAGCGCATTATGTAATAAAGTAGCAAAAAATGGATCTGACCCTAGAAATGACAAGAATTTAAAAACTCCAAAGGCTTACCCAGAATCAAAGAACTGCCAGATTATTATCATAGAAAGCAACTCAAATTTCCCTTCAAAACGAGCACAAACAAACACAAACATAGATGCAATTAAAGTTGTTGATTCAAGTAAAGAGAACGCAAGAAAAGTTCAAGATATAACAGCTCTGGATTTACCATCAAAGGAGAACCCTTTTTTCAAGTTGCGTTCCTCTACATCTGTAGTGAAAGTGGAGCAGGATATTCGGGAGGCCGAGGAGAGAGAAAAGGAGCTTCTCAAGCAGCGGATCAACCTGTATGGGACCCAACCAGAGGGGGAAAAAGTGGGGAGACCAGCTGCTATAGAAGAACACAGTAGCCCAGTGTCTTCACTGAAAGCTTTGCCTGTTCAAGACTTACCTGACCCCAGCCAAAATAGGGTTACAACAACCACTGCAGGTTAGTCCTCCTAAAAGTGATTTTTTTTTTTTTCTTTACTTTACCAGTCTTTTTATGTGTAGGTGCGATCATTTTAACAAGATGATGAAAACTATCTGAAACAGCCCAGGGCGTACATTACTTAATATTTTATTGGGCTAGTGGGAAACCTCAAAACAGCTTTTACAAACTATTGGTCGACTTTTGCACTAATAACTTCCCAACAGAGACATCGAGGGAGCACCACTTTATATCCTTCTGTCATGTTAGGGAGTGAAAAAATAAAGGCTTGAATCAAATGTCATATCTTGGTGAAAGAGAGAGGTTAAATGTATTCTTGTATATTATCTTAGTTTATTACCTTAGTTTAACCACATAGGACATTGGTCTCCATTCAAAATTTCTGTAGCCAATGTATGTATACATCTATAGGGACCTGTCCATGAGTTTCAGAATGATAATCTAGCACCTTGCCTCAGTAATTAACCATTCAAAGGAAAATTTAAATGTTATTTGAATGGGCAAAAACTCTCAAAATGTCACAGGAGTATTGCAGGAAGGTGAAACGCTTGTCAAAGTCTGATCTCGTCAGATCTCAGAAGCTAAGCAAGCAGGGCCTGGTTAGTACCTGGATGGGAGACCACTGGGAATTCATTGTGTCCTTAGGCAAGACACTTCATCCACATTGCCTAGTATGAAAGTGAAGTGTGCGTGAGTGCTGGAGGTGGTCAGAGGGGCCGATGGCGCACATTGGCAGCCTCGCTTCCGTCAGTCTGCCACCGAAGGTGCTAGGCACCATAGTGTTTCTACTGATTCTTATTATTATACATTATTCTTCTACCTATGGGAGTCTATGGCAACCCCTAGAACCGTCTGGTAAAAAGTTGTGAAATTTTGCATGCACATTCCAGCCAGTCTCCTCATTACCCACAGAAATTTATAGGCCCCCACCCCCAACCGTCTAGTGCCACCAGCAGGTCAAAGTTGCAGGAATTTTCAGGAATTTTCTGCGTTGCCTAGCAATGCCTTTGATCTGTCATTGATGTGTCTTTGATCTAGCCGAAGGGAGCTCATATCTCGGGAACCCTTCATAGGATTATTTTCAAACTTTTCACAGATGTTCGCGTTCTTCCCAGGATTCCCCACAAATTACAGGGCCCCAGCTCAAACCCTCTAGCAGCATTAAACAGAAATCTAATTGAATATTAAACTAAGTATTAAACAAGGTGGTATATACAATTGATTGATTGATTGATTGATTTGTTTTTATTTTGAGTTTGTGCCAAGAAATAATCATATACGTACTTCACATATATTGTAAACAATAGAAAAGTACATTTCTCTAAAAGTGGGAAAAAGAAAACTTAACTAAAACTTAATTAACCCACCCCTATTGATTGTATGGTTTCAAAAATTATGTTATACAACAATAATAATGAAGTGTTAAATCTTGTACAAATATTAAGTCCTTAAAATATATCGTAATAGGCCTGTGCTATTTATCTCTAATGAAATTAATACCAAAAACTGGGCCTGCACTCACTTGAAATTTGAATCGGAAATCTTGCATGTGGTTGAAACTGCGTGTATGGCTGCGTGTATGTTTGCATGCTTTGCTGTTGCCATGGAATGCTGTGTTTGTGTTTTTCCTATTGTTACACAAATAATGGTGTTTCTTCGTGCACTTTGAACCAAACTGACCAGGGCGTGCCAGTGCCATTCCTTTAATATGACGCACAAAATAAAAGACTGTGAATAAAGTATTACTTTTTATGATAGCCAAACTCTCCTCCTTCTGCACACTCTCTAATGACCTCTCCAGTTCTTTCTTGTATTTGATTATCATGAGCTCATGCCTGCAAACAAAAGCTGTTTCATTTGTATTGCCGTGCCCACATTGATTCATGTCTGTCTGTTGTAGCTCGTAATTCTTCTGGAAAACTTGGCATGTGGCCCCCTGCTCCAACTGAGAAGAATCACCAAACAGAGGTGAGCCGGGTTATCCATCTGGATCAACAATTCACCTCTATTTATCTGAAGCACTTGTATAAAGATGTAGGCAAATTATTTACTTTGATCTACTTAGAATGGAGTAGACACGTGGCACATTTCTACACTGTGTCTGGGAAGGATAGGGCAACCAGGGGCATAACAGGAGTCTAGGCTGGAGATGTGGAACTGCTGTCCTTTTGGGGCACATGTTTTAATAGGGGGATTACTGTAATATTTATTCATCATTGCCCACAAACGAACATTTGTATTCTTATAGCTTATATAGAGAACCAGAGTAAACTGCAAGTGGCTTTATGCCATTTTTTTTATTGGATTAGACTACATAGTTATAAAGCTGGTTTATTTCATGAAAGAACAGGGCCATATTGCCCTAATGACAATGTTGAATTTGTTATACTTGTACAACTCATTAGATTTGTCCATTTTAACTATAGTAATATAGTATACAGTATAGTAATTTAAGACAAACCTTTAACTTGTGTTTAAGTACCATGAGAAAAAGTGTCAGTTGTCATACCTGTTACAATGATAGCAGCACTGTATGAAAGCCCAGAGAAGAACTTTCAAGAAGAAGAGAAGAAGAAGTGACTTTATTGATCTCACACTGGAGAAATTCTTCTCTGCATTTTAACCCATCCTATATATATAATACATATATTAGGAGCAGTGGGCAGCACACACATTAGGGCGCCCGGGGACCATCTCCATGATCTTCTTGCTTCGGTTTGGTCAGGACCTAAGCTGGAGGTACCTATGGTGCATGTTTTGGGTTGATGGGGGCCCGGAGAAAACCCATCCAGACACGGGGAGAAACATGCAAACTCCACACAGAAAGGCCCGGGCGACCCGGGGATCGAACCCGGAATCTTCTTGCTGTGAAGCAAGAGCGCTAACCACTCAGCTACCGTGCCGCCATGGATAAAGTTTATGGATAAAGTGAAAGACAGGTATTAAAGGTTCATTGCGCAACTTTTCTGGTGGCACCTGTGGTCCATTAATGGAGTCAGGCATCTGACAACCTCCTGTCGGGGGGGGGTATATGCACGATTTGACAGTGACAACAGCACCTCATGTAGAGGCATGGTGTGCGCTTTCTGTTCTGAGCCAAATGGCAACATGGGCCAGAATGAACTTTAAGCCCTAAAAGTCCAGATGTATGGTGATCAGAAATGACAAACCAACAAACAGATTCAAGTTGCAGGTGCAGAAGTAGATGAATGGGATGGTAAATGGTAAATGGTTTGACCACACACACACTACACATGCATGCCCAGTTGTGAAATAAGGCAGGACCCAAGGAGAGGAGAACCGTGGTCCAGGAGCAGATCCAAGACATGGAGGAGGAAGTTCATGGAGTGAATGGGATCTCTCCAAAAGAAAAATTACATGGGGGTCTCCGGAGATTGGAGCCTTTTCCCATCTCATTTCTGTCTCGATCCATGTATGACACACTCCGGACTCCTTCCCGATTTGCCTAGGTGGGAGCTAAAAGACAATCCACAGTGCAAAGGGCATAAAAGTGGGGCATGACAGTAGTCTTGGGAAAGAGCCTGCAATTCCCACAGGTTGTCCAAACCACCCTAAGGCCAGATTTGGTGCTGTAGTCAGAGGAGTCGAGGAAGACCATCCTCATCGAACTCACTGTGCCCTGTGAGGAAGAGTGCCAAATATCAGGCCTTGTTGGATGAGTGCAGGGGAAACGTATGTATAAAGTGAAAAACCGGTGTAAAGACTGGTGTTAAGGAAAAACATGTTGCAGAGAAGGTCACATGGGGGCAAAGGAATCACCATGGCGCCCCCCGAAGGGAGCAGTGCAAAGCAAAAGAACTTGGATTTTTGCAACCCGTAACAGAAAGGGCGTTTGTGAAGGATTCAGCAAAGATTGGCCCATGGGAGCGTGTCAGCATCTCTCCACAGTCTATATGTGCCACAAACATCTGATAACATACCAAACACACAGTAAGAAGCTTATCTCCATAGATAAGGGCAAGATGGGGAGAAGTCCTTGGAGGGAAAAAGAAAGGAGGAAGAGAAGGAGGCAGAATTTGGATTAGCTTTTTTGTGCATGTGTGGGCAGATTTGAAAGTGTGAGTAAATGTGTTTGCTGGGTGTATCATTGAAAGAGTGACTGACAAGGCTAGAGCTTTGTGCTTTGTGCGTTTTGTCTGCCTTTGATTTGATATACAGTGGTGGTGCATTTCTCCTTTCAGATCGTATTTCACTGGTGATGTGTACATGGTGAACACGCTACTATAAAGTTAACTGAGAAATGATTGTATTACATAAAGACTTATATCAAGACGTTTTCTACCAATATTCTATAACACAATATATATACACACATATTAAAATCACATATTATATTACATTTTAAAAGTAAAACCAATATATAGTAAAGGTGCACTGCATAACTTTTTAGTGGTCTGCCAAGTGCTTGTCTTCATAGAGATGTTATTGCTTTGTCTAGAATGTCCCACAGTAGAGATCGACAGATCAACAGAGAAAACTATAGGCTACATTACAGGTCAGATCTGTGGAGAGACAACCCTATTCACACAGAGAATTCTTTTATATTTGAGCAATAGAAGCAACCATAATGAATAAATGCTAGATAGAAGTGTTTAATGTCATACCATGGAACATTCCAGGCAAAGCAATAACATATCCATGGAGACAAGCAGGTGGCAGTAGAGGTAAGATCTTAAGCCCGAGCACGAGCCCGACCCGACCCGAATTAAAATGTCAACCATTGCTTTGGGTCGGGTCGGGCTTCTCTCTCGCTGACTTTTTAAAAATAAATATATGTTTATAAAAATGTATACTAAAACGATGTGTGGATACTAAACTAAGGAATACTTGTTTTAAAATAAATAATTTGGATAAAACAGAGAAGGCGCTGTAATGTAATTGCTATTTAACTACTAAACAGGAGCCGCAGAGCCAGAGCATGCTCTGCGCACGTGAACGCCGCCCTCTTAATAATCTTCCCCTCCGCTCCGCTCTCTCTGCTTCTCTCTCTTAAAGTGCTGCGCTAGATTCTTAAGGACGTACTGCTGCTGTGGTTTATGGCCCAATTTTCAACCCGTCAAAATGACGGACGGCCTTAAATTTTTCCCGTCAACTCTTAAAAAAATCCGTCAATGATGGAAAATTGTCGGTTAATGTACCCTCTGCAGAAACAGAAATATAAAAGATGTAAATGTTTATACAGTCTTGTTTAACTTAGATTTCGTTACAAAAGACAGGCTTTAATTTGTTATCATAAATCACCCCTCCTCCTCCCGAGTCCTCACAAATAAAATATGAAATTTCGGGTTTGCTTCGGGCTCGGGCCTGCAAATCAAGTTAATTGGTCGGGTTCGGGCCGGGTCGGGCTTTAATACCCGCGGGCCGGGTCGGGTCGGGCTGGATTTTTTAGGCCCGATCTTACCTCTAGGTGGCAGACTCTTCACCAGAAAAGTTGCTCAATGCAGCTTTAAGTATGTAGAGAGCAAATTTCCCTGCGGGGACAATCTATCTATCTATATACAAAGGCTGTGTCCCACCATAGTGGGGTAGCCTAGACAGGGCATACATTTTTGTTCCTTTCCCTCCTTCCTTCCTTTCCCCAAACCCTCCTTCTGTGACTTTTTCTTTTTTTTTTTTAGGGACAATAATGTCACTATATAATTGGCATTAATTGACTTGTGTTCATCGACTCTGGCTCCAATTGACTTTACACTGAAAAAATGTCACCCCTCTCTCTGTAACTGCTGCAGTGAACCTTGTCAATTTGGTGTTAAAATGATCATATTAACCTGCTCTACAAGATCTTGGTGTTTTTATTTGACTATTTTATCCGTATAAATGTGCCAAGAGCGCTCCTATGACTGCTAGTCTCATGACGCCACATTCCCTTAGTCCACATGTTTATACAGTCTCTAGAAAGTACCCATTTAACAGGCATAATTAAATGACACATATTTATAATAGACTATGATAAGCTTGCTTTCTATTCTTGTCTGTGATCCTGAAATGTTAAAGACATTCAAATACATCATTTATTTAATATTGGCTTTTCAGTGGCGAGTTCCTCATCAGCATCAGTTGAGAGGGATGCTGCTTCAGCCCATTGACTTGGTTGCGCAGGGAATGCTGGTCCCTTTTGTGCGTCTATCTGGGTTTGTTAGTTATCTGCGTTCCACAGCCTTGCCTCTTTGTTACAACAGAATAATGTAGAAGCGAATTGGCTTCAGTTGCTGACTTTAGTCACAGTGAGCGGGGCCTTGGCATTAACCTCTCTCTGACTTACTGCCTGTGCTAATGATGCTGATCCAAAGAGCACTTCCCTGGGGGGTGGGGGGAAATAACCTTTATTACCACCCCACGCATTTGCTGTCCTCTCCTAGTCCTAGTCCTGTCACAATATGACATTTCAAAGTTCAATATATTGCTGAAGAAATATAGATGATAAATTATCATGTTGAAACTAATTTATGCCACTGACACGAAACCCCAAGAGCAGATTTAAACCACAAAGTCTATTCTAAATGTACAATATTGTTCAAAAATCATGAGCTGCAACAAATAAAATAAAATAACACTTTAGTAATTACTTTGCATCTGTAATGAATCATAGTTATTCATTCAACCATTTACTACTTAATCCTAGAACACTTTCGCTATAAAAAGTAACACCATCACTTTTGCTGGGTAATTTTTACCTGATATAATATTCCTAACAAAAACTACTTGTCACGAAAAATAGATCAAAATATGACAACACATGATAAATTAGGGTGGTTTTCTTTTATTTTCAACTGTGGTATGTGTAACAAAATGGAAAAAAAACAAACAAAGGAAGATCCCAAAAACATGGTCCAAAATTACTGAAAAATTAGGAATTTGAGAACAAAAAATTCCTTTAAAAATAAATAAATAAATCATACTGGAAACTTGGTCTTTGTTCCACCCATTCCTGGGACATGTGAGACTTCCCTGGTGAAGCACAGACTCCTTGACACACGAACAGTTGCAGGAGAGAGGAACAAAAAATAGTATTTTTTTCAGTGGGTAAAAATGACCAGTTGACTAAAATATTGTTTTCACCATAAGAATTCCCTTTGAAATCACCACTTTGTAATATTAAAGGAAAAGTAACGTTATTTTACAATCTGAGCCTTCTTTCGGTAATAAAACAAGTCGTTTGACTCACCCATAGCACGTTGGTGTCATTTGGAGCTGTTTGGTAAAAGTTATGTTGTAGCGTATCCGTTAGCGTGAGTACTCGGGGCATTACTTTGCGGTCTCCAAATAACACAAACTTTAGCACTTTTCAAATCATAGAAGCCCGATGTCTTAATCTACGATTTCGTTTGAAGCAAAAGTGGCCTGTAATCCGAGATTTATCCATAGTTTTCAGCTTTACGTTTCATGTTTGGGTCCCGGGAGCTGAGAGCACAGTCCGCGCATGCGCACTGGCGTCCTCATCTACTCGAAACTATGGCTAAATCTCGGATTACAGGCCACTTTTGCTTCAAACGAAATCGTAGATTAAGACATCGGGCTTCTATGATTTGAAAAGTGCTAAAGTTTGTGTTATTTGGAGACCGCAAAGTAATGCCCCGAGTACTCACGCTAACGGATACGCTACAACATAACTTTCACCAAACAGCTCCAAATGACACCAACGTGATATGGGTGAGTCAAACGACTTGTTTTATTACCGAAAGAAGGCTCAGATTGTAAAATAACGTTACTTTTCCTTTAATTCATAACCACTGCTCTAAATAAGGATAGCATACACATTCCAGGACCACTCTTACTTATCTATTTTTTACATCCTCTTACATTAAATTCATTACATTCTTACATTTCTCTTTCACTATTGCCAGGTGAAAATCACCTGAAATCCTGTAGGAAAAAGTGGGCTTTGGGGTAGGGAAACACCTTCAAAGACGTCAAAAACAATGGTGAAGCTCCCCAGGGACTCATGACACTCAGAAAAATGCAACATATTGAATATCACCCCGCGATAGTGCTCTAGCGTTAAAGGTGCATTGTGCAACTTTTCTGGTGGAGGGTCTGTCATCTGCTTGTCTCCATGGAGATGTTATTGCCTGTTGCATGGAATGATACTAAACACATGTTTCTAGCATTTATTCATTACAGATGGTATTGCTCAAAAGTTCATTAATTCTCTCTGTTAATAGGGTTGCCTCTCTATAGATCTGACCTGTAATATAGCCTACAGCTGTGTCCCTTGAGATAGACAGGTTTAATTTCTACTGTGGAACATTCTAGACAAAGCAATAACATCTCCATGAAGACAAGAAGGTGACGAATCCGCAGTGCACCTTTAAATCTTATCATACGGCCAATAAATAATTTTAAAAAATGTCCCAGTAGTGCAAAGAGAATATACACACGATAAAAAAAATGTCCCCCCACAAATATTCTTCCAGCTTTCATACATTGAAGTCAATATAGTAATAATTTTCTCTTTCTTTTCCTCATTCACACCATCATAATGCTTTTTAATGTGTCCACCCAGGTTCACCACTGTCCACGGACCCCCAGACAGAAGACCCCACTGGTGCAGCGCTGGGAATCAGGCTTATTCGATGCACAGGATGACTGAAAGAGACTGTAAATGATGAAACCGAAGAATAAAATTGTGTATTATACAACAAGGACAAGCAAAGGAGATAGTAAGAGAAAGGGTTGAGAATTTAAGCTGGAAACGGGGTCAGGTGGATTGGGAGCAAAGGGAGGATCGCTGGTGAACTGAAAACCCTGAAATGTCCTTTAGCTGAGGAAGAGGCGGTGGAGATATGAATATGTAAGGACTTGGCCTGCTTCTGTGCTGAAACATTAATGTAGATTTGTAGGGCTGCAGAAAAGAAATAAAATAATCATAAATTGATTTTTAACATAAACGCACGCATAATCTGGTGTCAGAATATACTCCTTGTAACTGTTCTATCTTCTCTTCTTCATCTGTCGCTTGTTTATGCTTAGCACTACTCCATATGGCTGGACTTTTTCCAGGCAATCAAGCCAAATAACTTAACTATATTCAAACTAATGGAAGCTGGAATCTTAAAGCACTTACAGTATTATTACACATAAGAATCCTTGTTTAAAATTATGGTTTTAACATCAAGCTTTTCCAAATAACTTCCAATTTAATTTATAATCATTTATGCGTGAAGAGTCCCTCAGTCGTCCAGGTAGAATCCATGATAAAAGGAGAAATTCAATTTGTCAACTGGACAAAGTTTGTTTGGTCGAAAACGTTTCGCCGCTCATCCGAGAGGCTTCGTCAGCTCTGGTTCTAGTGCTGGTTAGACCCTGTTTATATCTAGCTGCAGGGAGGAGCTCCCTACACTGAAATAGCTCTGAAACTATCTCCACTAATCTGTCTCTTTTGTATTACGAATTCCTGTGGCGTCTAGTATTAGCATATCCATTCAGCCCTAGGAGGCGCTCACTACACTGAAATACCTCTGAAACTATCTCAACTAATCTGTCTCTTTGTTTTTCAAATTTCTCTGGCGACTAGTTTAGCCTCCCTATTCAAGCCTAACGACCCTCTCCACCCCTCTGCCCTGGATTGTCTGCCCTAATGTTTCTTTGTCTGTTTTTGACTTGGTTTGAGAATCGAATTATAAATGGGAGACAAGTTATGTCTAACTCCCCCATTTCTGTTTAACGACGGATTCTCTTTTTTGACAAAAAATGCCTCTTTAACCCCCCTCTCAAACCAGTTTTGTTCCCTGGCTAAGATCTGAACCTCACTGTCCTCAAAAGAATGGCCCGTGGCTTCTAGGTGAAGATGTACGGCAGATGACGGTCCACTCTGGCACGCCCGCCTGTGTTGCCTCTTGTGAAGTGGCCACTTCACAAGAGAATGTACCAACCAAGTCAAAAACAGACAAAGAAACATTAGGGCAGACAAGCCAGGGCAGAGGGGTGGAGAGGGTAGTTAGGCTTGAATAGGGAAGCTAAACTAGACGCCAGAGAAATTTGAAAAACAAAGAGACAGATTAGTCTCAGAGATAGATAGTCTCAGAGATAGTTTCAGAGCTATTTCAGTGTAGTGAGCGCCTCCTAGGGCTGAATGGATATGCTAATACTAGACGCCAGAGGAATTCGTAATACAAAAGAGACAGATTAGTGGAGATAGTTTCAGAGCTATTTCAGTGTAGGGAGCTCCTCCCTGCAGCTAGATATAAACAGGGTCTAACCAGCACTAGAACCAGAGCTGACGAAGCCTCTCGGATGAGCGGCGAAACGTTTTCGACCAAACAAACTTTGTCCAGTTGACAAATTGAATTTATCCTTTTATCTATAATCATTTATATTTAATTGCCTGTTCGCTTGTTGTTAATGATTGTATACAGCTATTCTATGTAGTATAGTAGCTGATACTAGTAGTAAATGAACTGCACTGAACTCCATCTTAGAAATACTTGTACTTTTGTTTGTGCAGGTTTATTTTGAAATGTTATAAGGCCTGAGATTAGGTTTGAGTTTATGTTTAAAGGTCTTATATTATGCAAAAATTACTCTTGTGAGCTTTTATCCATATTAGAATGTTGTTATCTCAGCAAAAACATACCTGTAGTTGTGTTTTGTTTCATTCACACATGTTTGAGTAACGCTTAACAATTCGTTTGTCCACATCTCCAAAGCTCAAAATGCTTTATTCAACCTTGTGATGTCATGTAGTGGTAGTTTTTAAGTTAACAGCTACGTTTTACCTTTAGTTTAGTAGAGATTGGCAATTCCAAGGCTGGAATTATCCAAAAGATTCTAGTGAAGGTGTATGGAGTTTATAAACACAGTGGGGCACATATCCTGTATTACCACAGAGGAACATAGTGTTTTCTGTTTGAGAGAAGAACCAGCCTAAATATGCAGGGTTTGTGTGTTAAACATATGTGAATGAAACAAAATACACCTCCAAGTATGTTTCTGATGAGGAAACAACATAATAACAGGTAAGAAAATAGCATAATAGGGTCCTTTGACACAAAAGTCCATCGAAACCACACCTGTTGTTCCACGTGAGATGTTCCTAATGAACTGTAGCCTCCTGTATTCAAAATGGGGCACTGATGGTTGCACGCTTATTCTGTAAATTACTTTTGTTTCTTTTAAATGGATATCTGTTAAGGACGTTGCCACGTGTTGTAATTAAATTGTCATCATTGCTTCTGATTTTGCATAGAGCTATAAATGTTGAACTGTGGAATGATCTGAGTCTGTTTATTTAATCTTACCAAAGCTGTTCTGCAGCACTGCACCAATGGGAGTTACACTTAAACCATTGCATAGTTAGTAACTGAACCCAATTATCATTTTCCTCCAACGGCATACCCTGTATTGAAATAGAAATGCATCTCCATGGATACGCGTTTCAGGGAATGCAGAAGGAGCAGCTTGGATGGCTTCATGCTTTTCTGCGCAGATCTATTTACAAAAGCTTACATGAGGTCAATTAAATTACCATGCGGTCTTCAAGCACATAATGGGGTATGGCATTGTGCGGAGCTGGGGTGAGATGTGCAGACGACGCTTTAGTGACCTCGCAATCTCCTGTGAATAATTTATCAACTCATTCTAAGTGGACACAAGTCAGTGACATTGCAGTACCATTATAATAGACATACACATATTCCTCGTTGCTCAACCTTTTGTCAGTTAAGAGAGCGTGTATACCATCAAGTATGACATCTCATCTGCCTACTCTCTTCCCTATCAAAAGTGCCAACCATTAACCGGTCACAGCATGGGCTTTTCATAAATGAAGTCATCATTATAGCAGTAAAAATGTGCTCACCTCCCTGTCACCTGCTTATCTCTGCATTTCACATTTCATTATCGAACCTCCACGCATTATGCTGTCTGAAAAAGAGAATGATCCACCTATGGTTCTAGCTGCTTATGGGCAGCTTTTGTGTAAACCTGCAAATGTGATCCATGTACACAAAAGTAGAGCTATATAATAATAATGCCTGCCTGGTGGTGTCTGTGTGGGTGTCTTCTACTTTGATGTTAAAGAGAAAGGGGAATAAAATTACAGAGCTGAGTCACTCTGAATCAATACAGACCCCTGACAGGAAATTTCAACAGGCACCACTTTATTATTGTACCAAAAGGGAGAGTCAGTGCTCCGTACTGCCATGGCCACAGTGGGTAATTATATGGTTGGTTACAATTACAGACACGGTTTGTACTAAGTGTCTGAAGCATTTACCAGCTACTGCTACTGTTTGTAAATTTATATTTTTGTACACATTATTATTAAGATTTACCTTTAAAGAAAATAAGGTTATTGCTATTATGGTCTATTGCTCAACCAGGTGAATGCACTCAGGAGTGTCTGGCAGTAGTCAATCAAAAAGCTTTTATGAAGCATTTGTGCCATTAAAAATACAGTATGAAAAAGTTCAAAGTCAGCTTTATTGTCAATTCTGCCATATGTGTTCAACATACAGTGAATTGAAATTTTGTTTCTCTCTGGCCAGGTATTGCAAAAAGACAGTGTACAAAATACAATATAAAGACAAGACAAAAACTTCTAAGACAAAATCTAAAATCTAAAATCTAAAGCATTGCAAAAGAATAAATAAATACCTATTTACAGATGTCCAAAATGTGCAGTGTGCATCAAAAATGTGCAATGGAAGATGCAGCAGTGAAATGTGCAGTAATGTGCGATAGAATATGCATTGAAAGTAAAGATAAAAAAAATAAATGTGCTGCAGTAGTAATAGTGAACAAACTTCAGACCTAAAGGGAGGCAGCCATTTTGAATACGAGAGCCGCAGAAGGACATTTGGGCTCCGCCTTCGCCTTCGGCAAGGCTCGTGGTTTTGGGTAAACAACACAAGCATGCTGCCGGATCAGACTCGTAATGGATCTAACACGTGTTTTGGACTAAATTGTTTTACTGGATTTTATTCGCTGGATCCTTACGGACAAATTGAGAGCAAGTTTATGGTGAAATACAGAGTTTGACCTGTGCAAAGCATTCTAAGGTAAGCTAACCTCGTTTTGTGCTTTTCCATATAAAAGCCCCATGTGCTCGGGGACTGATTGTTTTGCAGGGAAATTAATTGCATAGTCAAAAAGATGAGACTGTAAGGTTTCATTTGATGTGTAGAGTGTCATGGTACATGATCGGGAATGTGTGTTTTCATGAGAAAAGAAAAAAAAAAAAAAGGTCCCTCAAGGTCTGCCGTAGCTAAAACAGAAAGTGCAATAGCGACTATCCACCTATGCGCCACAAATCCTACACACTGGGGCTTTAAGCCAAACTGACTCTTGTGATCTTTAACCCATGTTACAATGTTGTTACTTCATCAAAAACAAACCCAGAGTTGTGTTTGATTTCATTCACATGTTTCAGTAATCCATGTCATTAAGTGTTGTTTTACATTTTGCTTAGTAGAGATAAACAACTAATCCAAATGACTGTGATAAAGGTGTATGGAGTTTTTTAAAAAACAACAAAAAAAAACAGAAGAGCACTTCTTGTATTACCACTTGACATCACAAGGTGTAACGTAATGTTTTCTGTTTGAGAAATACAGTATAAATATGCAGGTGCGTTAAACATATGTGAATGAAACAAAACGCAACTCCGGGTATGTTTTTGACACAGGTGACTATCCTGGACACAGTCTGCAGTTCTTGTTTCTTGTTTTCTACATTTTAAACACAATTAGTATTCCAGTTGACTTCACAGTGTCACTACTCTAACCCTTTTATAGCAGATATAAAAGATCATGTTTGGTTTTAATCATTATCTAACCTTTTATTCAATCGGGCCTACCCATATTTGCTCCTGCATATCGAAACCTACTGTATAAAGCATGAGTATAGTATGTGTGCTAGTAAATTATGACTCAGATCTGAATATGAGCCAGACAAATTGAGCACAGAATTCAGTCCTGCCTCTCGGGTACAAAGAAGAGCCAGTGTGACTGTCTGACACTTATAAAAGGCTAAAAGCTGCTGCCACAGTGGAGTACACAGGCTGAAATGCAATAAGAGTTTTGACTTATAAAATAGAGACCCAATGCCTCCTGAACAGTGACCGCTCTTTCCAGAGAAGCTGGAAGATACAATGGAAAGATCTAAATTGGCTGTATTATGTATCCAGTTTAAAGTCCAAGATGCTCCAAGATCAGTCTATTTGAAATATACTTTTAAGGGGATTCAAGTGACAGGCATGTCAATAATACAACCTGTAAATCAAGTCTCACGCAGTGAGAGTGTGACACACGCAATTCATGTGTTCACACGCTCACACATGGTATTTCTCACGCTGAAATTTACTTACGCAATTCAAGCGCAGCGCACAGCCAGAAAATCGGTCTGTGTGGCTCAGAAGAGTTAGTTATGCACCGTGCCGTTTTCAGCGTAAAAAAAACCCTCACTCCCGAAAAAACTGAAAAAACAGGTTAAAAAAAAGGGGGGTTCTCAAACTGTGGGTGAGGGTCCAAAAACGGGGCACAGAGTGTTTAAGTGCAGTACAGTTTGCTTAGCTTATTTTAAGATTAAAATTAACATTTATCAGATAAAATGGAGATAGATTTATGAAAACTTATTAATGTGAGTCAGCCTTTTCCCACATGAAGATCATTAAGTCCAAGTACTGTTCCACCATGACTGATGATCATTTAGAAATGTGCTTGAGTCTGGCTGTCAGCAGCTATTGTCCAGACTATGCATCCGGAGCTGATTCCATCCAGTGCAAGTCACATTTTGTGAGAAGGTAGTGCAAAGTGGCTGAAATGAGCCCAGATTGCATCTCAGAGCATCTACAGTTCAAAAATTTTCCGGGGGCGGCATACCCCCGGACCCCCCTAGCTTTTCGGTGACTTTCAGCTTTTTTCCATTGCTGGTCACTTTCATCCCTGTTTATATTAATTTATACAGTATTAAGTTAAGCAGGACAGATATTTCTTTTATTCTGTTCATTTTGTTATTTTGTATTAAAAATAAATTGCTGATAATTATTTATTTTCCCTGTGTTCATATCACTCAGATATGCATCTAATTAAATTCAGGTTTGAGTCAAATAGTTCAAAAAAATCGCTTCACACACAAAAAATCCTTCAAAACTTGAGAGCCCTGCTGTAAATGTTTTGGTTGGTATGCTTCAGTAAAGTATTTGGGAGTAAAGGAAAAGCCTAAATTTTGTTTTAACACATTGCATTATAAACCTAATGGACGTGTGTCATGTTGTACTAAAATATCACAGTGAAATTGGGGTACATTTCTTTCTACAATGAAATAAATTGGGAACTACTGCTAAACATGTTGTAAAAATGGTGCCCTCTTCTGGTCATCATCTCCAACTACAGCAAACTCTATGCTACATCAAAAAAGGGACTATATAGGACTAAACCAGGTCTGGAGTGGTCCAGTCCACACCTACATCTAGATTTAACTGGGTTGAAATCCTGAAATCTGAACCAAACCTGAACAGGTGTGAATGTACCCAAAATCACATCTCAAAAACAGTATCACCAAAAAGTTCAATAGTTTTTGTTACTCATTTCTCATATAGATGGTCTTTACTGTTGTTCATTGGCGTTAAAACTGACATTCCACAATGTTGGGAAGTAACTGAATACAGATACAGAGAATATACTGAATATGTATATCCAGAATACTAACTGTATCAAACTGCACAATAAAATAGAAAATGTTACTCTTGTCGTCCGTGCTTCTGCAATTTAATGAAAGGAAATGCGTAACAAACGGTGAAACAAATATAAATCTGTTTGTAATCCTATGTCGCGTTTTTATACAATAAATTAAATGCATCACTGCGTGAAAGTATTCAAAGTATTCAGAATACAGTACTTTGATTGGACCATGGATCAGAATACAGTACAAAATTTTAATGCAGGTATTCAGTGTTTTGTAACTAAATACAGTATATTTTAAAGTATTCATCTCATCACTGCCATTACAAAAAAAATGTGTGTATTCTGGACTGACGAAGCAACTTGGATGAGCTGCGAAATATCTGTTTAATATCATACCATGAAACATTCCAGGCAGAACAATCACATATCCACAGAAACAAGCAGGTGATGGACCCCCCGCTAAAAAGTGACATGTGACTTTTAAATACCATGGCATCTTGACACACAAATGAAATTCTTACATGCACATAAGTAAAAGTACAGAACATTCAATAAATATTTTACAAAACATGTTGCAAACAAAGCTACCTCACATCCTGTCACTTGTATTTTCCCAAAACATAAAAGAGGAACTTGTCTTTCCTGTCCCGCTGTATAACTGGAACTGATACTGATTTGCAGTGGTGGAAGTAGTAATACACTAAAAAAGTAAAAAGTATGCACTGTAGAATGTACTAAAGTAAAGTACATATACCTAAATTTTGTATTGCATTTTTACTTTTGCACTATGTTACCTTCCACCACTGCTGATTTGACAAAGTTTGAACACTCAGAAAGTCAATAGTTTGGAACGACTGGAGTTGTGAATGTAGACAGTGGATTCCACAAATGGGATGTTTGCGCGGAGTCTGTGTGACCACTTGTCCAGTCCTGCACATGACACAGAATACAGTTAGTTACAACATATGGACATACAGTATATACGGCTTAATAATGTTTCTTCAATGCCACAAAGAAATACATTAGAAGTTCATAAGAAGGACATTACATCTATGTGTGAAAAACCTAAATCCAGAGTGTATTTGGTATTTTAGCAACACTGTAATGTTATTATGCAAAATTGATTCTTGTGAGCTTTAAAGGCAAATTAAAGTTTTTTTACAATCTGAGCCTTCTTTCGGCAATAAAACAAGTAGTTTTACTCACCCATAGCATTTTTCTGTCAATTGGAGCAGTATCGCAGAACTTATGTTGAGCCGTTCTGTTCTACTAATGATCCCGTATCTTTTAACATGGTGCTGTATCATTTGCTCGGGGCATTACTTTGCGGTGTCCAAATAACACAAACTTTAGCACTTTTCACATCATAGAAGCCCGATGTCTTAATGTAAGAAATCGTTTGAAGCAAAAGTGGCCTGTAATCCGAGATTTAGCCATAGTTTCGAGTAGATGAGGACGCCAGTGCGCATGCGCGGACTGCTCCTGGGCCCCAAACATGAAACGCAAAGCTGAAAACTATGGATAAATCTCGGATTACAGGCCACTTTTGCTTCAAACGATTTCTTACATTAAGACATCGGGCTTCTATGATTTGAAAAGTGCTAAAGTTTGTGTTATTTGGAGACCGCAAAGTAATGCCCCGAAAACAAATGCTAATGGTTACGCTACAACATAACTTTCTTCAAACAGCTCCAAATGACACGAACGTGATATGGGTGAGTCAAACAACTTGTTTTATTACCGAAAGAAGGCTCAGATTGTAAAATAACGTTACTTTTCCTTTAAGCCAGGTTAATGCTGTTACCTCCGGAAAAACAACCTGGAGTTGTGTTTTGTTTCATTCACACATGTTTGACTAATCCTATTATTATTCTGTATACATCTACAAAGCTCAAAATGCTCTCTTCCACCTTGTGATGTCATGCAGTGGTAGTTTTCAAGTTAGAAAACTACCACTACATGACTGTTAACTTTTACATTTAGTTCGGTAGAGACTGGCAATTCCATGGCTGAAATCATCCACGTTATTCTAGTGAAGGTGTATGGAGTTTAAAACGCAGTGGAGCACTTCCTGTATTACCACATGACATCACAAGGTGGAACAGAGTGTTTTTGAGTCTTTGAGAGGTGAACGAGTCTAAATATGCAAGATTTGTGTGAATGAAACAAAACACAACAAATGAACGAATGAAACAAAACGCAATTTCTGTTATGTTGTGAAGAGGAAACATTATAACATAGCTCAGAAAATTGCATAATATGGGCCATTTAATACAGTACATCCTATCACAAAAAGTACTAAAGTGTATTTCCGGTTGCCCCTGTTGTCTATTTACCAGATTGTAAGAACAGCTAACTCAAAGAATTGGCAGACCACAAAGAAAATGTCATGGGAGGCAATGTAACCTAATTAGGGATTTTCAAACAACTAATTAATGAAATAACTCTGGGACAGTATAAATACGTTTATGGGCACTCGTATACAGTGATCGGTAGAATGTGTTCCACTATTGGGACGTTTGTGTATATGGATTTGTAGTTGTTTATATGGAGGATTACAAGATGTTTAGAGATGTTCTTGGAGGAGAGAAGAAATTTCATGAATACCAAATGCAGCAAATTGGTGTACAGATCTTGATAAAAAAAAAAAAAAATCTGTCAAATATTTTATTATAGATGAATCAAATCTTGAGTTTACCTGAAAAGTGAAGCTTTGACGTTGGAGTGTGAGATCTGTGAAACAAAACAGGTGAAAATTAACCACTAATGACAAACTCGTGCTATTTCTCAGTTAGTTTTACTTCAATAACTTCATGATCATGATGAAGATGGAACATAAAATGTAACTATATAGCAAAATAGATGCCACTTTTGAGGGCCAATTACTCACCTACAATATGGTCTTTACCATGAACCTGGGTCCAAAACTGAGCCTCCTCTCTGAAAGCAAATTATTCAAAATCTGACATAGAGTACATAACATACAAAAGTACAAAAGACACACGTAACAAAAATAAATAATAATACATTGTACCTCACACATGATAAACTATAAAGCCAATCAATGACCATACTGACCATACTGTGGATGCAAAACAACTTTCTCCAGCTAAACTCAGACAAGACAGAAGTCATAGTCTTTGGCCCACAGAAACAAAGAGACAGTGTCAGCAGTCACCTCCAGTCTCTCTTTCTAAAACCTTCAAATCAGGCTAGAAATCTAGGAGTAAAAATGAACTTAGACTTGAACTTAAACAGCCACATCAAATCAATAACATGTACAGCCTTTTACCATGTGCTCAGGTCTCTGCACTGGCTCCTGTGGCTCAGAGAATAGACTTTAAAGGTCCCAGGTTTTTGAACGTTAATGTGAGCTCCCCTACCCTGTTTAGCCCCCCTCCATGGTTAAAAGTTGCGAAATGTCTAAACTGAGCATTTGCGATCCTTTTCTGCGTTACAAAAAATCAGAGCTCAAACGGGCGATTTTGAACAAGGCACCTGATTGACGTCCGATCGAAAAAAGAAATGCAAATGCAGTTCCACCCCCGTCTGTCTGTACTCAGCGTCTCTGTAAATCACGCGCAGAGAGTTTGGACTGCGAATGCGCTAGGCAATGCGAAATGCGTTTTTTTATTTGCCTGGAGGCACGTCCGAGTGTTTCTAGGCTCGGAAGTCCTTTATCTGAGCCTCTGGACCTTTGAACAGCAGTGGTTTAATTTTATTTTATGTGGCAATGTGTTTATTTTTCAATGGAACGCTTCAAATCTCTCCCCCCGTGCAAAAACACGAAATGGATCAGCTGAGAGCTCTGAGGGAGAGCGGAGAGTTTGGCCACGCCCCCACCCTCTACTATTGGCCAGCTCTTTTCTCCTCATTTGCATTCAAGCAACAACGCCCATTATGACCTGTTCTGAGGGAGAAAAAATACTCTTTCTCATCTTATCTCTGTTTCTCATGCACTGAGTGTTGATTTTGAAGAAGGATTCATTTACAGTATTAGGGAACCTTTAAGGAGCCATATAAAAGCATCAAGAAGTACCATGTCATGGGATCTTTAAAGCGGCTCTGCTTGTGTATATCTCTCTCTGTGGCCCAGCACCAAAGTACATCTCTGACATGTTAGTGCCACATGAACCATCTCACACTCTGAGGACCTCAGGGACTGGCCTCCTGCTGGTGCCCAGAGTCAGGACGAATCACGGGGAGTCGGCGTTTCAGATTCATGCAGCTAAAACCTGGAACAGTCCTCCTGAAGATGTGAGACAAGCCTCTACTTTGACGCCGTTTAAATCCAGTCTCAGAACAGTTCTGTTTAGCTGTGCATGTGACTGAAAGGTTTTCATTCTGCACTCTTCTCTCTCATTTAATGTCTCTCTCTCCTTTTAATTTTATGATTATTATTTATGTTTTGGTCTGTTTGTATTGTGATTTTAATGTATTTCTTATTCTGTAAAGCACTTTGAATTACTTTGTTTAAATTGTGTTATACAAATACACTTGCCTTGCCTGAAATTACTTAAAGGCCCCATATTACACTATATTCCAATCTACTTTATAATGTTGTTTCCTCTTCAAAAACATACTTGTGTTTTGTTTCATTCACACATGTTTAAGCCACAAATCCTGCATATTTAGGCTGAGTTCTTCACTCAAAAAAAAACAAAAACAAAAACACCCATCTTGTGATGTCATGCAGTAATACAGGAAGTGCTCCATTGTGTTATAAACTCATGCACCTTCACTAGAATCCTTTGGATAATTTAAACCCTGGTATGGCCAGTCTTTACTGAACAAAAATAAAAAGTCACTATTAATTTGAAAAATGCTGCTTGTTAACATCAAAGTGGAACAGAGCATTTTGAGTTTTGCAAATGTAGACAGACGAATAATGTTGGATTGCTCAAACAAGTGTGAATTAAACAAAACACAAGGTATGTTTTGATGAGGTAACAACATTGTAACATACATGGCTTAAAGGGATAGTGCGTTTTTTATTTTGTTTTTGTTTTTATCTGTATGGGGTTCCTTCTAAAAGTTACGTGTGTTGACACCGGCTTACCTCTGACAGTCTCCGCTCAGCCCGGTTCGGCTCACGTTCTGGAGCCCACGTAAGTAGGTCCGGTAAGTTCCCCAGAACATGAAATAAAGCTTGTTTTTCTTCTCAAAACAAAACATTTGTCCGAAAGGTGATATATTTGCGTCCCAAACAGTTGTCAACGAAACATCCAGCAGCGTAGTTAGCATTCGCATATTGTCTCTCTCGATTCGTATCACTGGGACGCAAATATATCACCTTTCGGACAAATGTTTTGTTTTGAGAAGAAAAACAAGCTTAATTTCATGTTCCGGGGAACTTTCCGGACCTACTTACGTGGCCCAGAACGTGAGCTGAACCGAGACTGTCAGAGGTAAGCTGGTGTCAACACACGTAACTTTTAAAAGGAAACACATACAGATTAATATTTTAAAAAAAACGCACTATCCCTTTAAAGCTCACAAGATGTTATGTAATATAGAACTTTTAATAGATACAGCACATTATAAATGCAAATACCTTTTCTTTTTTGCCTCCTCTGCTGCCTTCACTGCAAAGTACAATATGAATGATCAAAATTATTGATATGCTTTTATTGATATTCAGTAAAAAGACAATCCTTTAACAAAAGACAGTACTTTTTCTATGGACCATCACAATGAGGAGAGCCAGTGAGCAGAGGAATAACACCACAGCTGAGAGAGAGCCCAAAATCAGGGGCCAGTCCACACCAGAGGAATCTGCAAATAGCCAACAGTCAGGTTATAAGCATCTCACCAAAACAGTGAGTTTGGTGACAGGAAATCACATCAGCCTACCTGCTATCGGCGCAGAAATGTTTCCTACACAAAGACAAAGACAACATAGAAATCGGTTTACTTAAATGTACACAAAATTGTTAACTTAATACAAAAAAGGACTCTACATTTGGTAATTTACTTCTATTTTGTATTTTTGGAACCTTACAATACATTGGTATAAACATACTGTATGCCGAAAATGTCCTAAAAAAAATCCTGAAATTTTTACATTACTAAATGCATATTGTAGCTAACAACTATACACTTTTGATTTTGATGACATTTGAATCTTTTAGTAAAATTAAATCTACTCAAACTGTGCATACAGACCTTGTGACACAGACAGAGGCAGACTACGCTCTGACTGGCTCCACTGTCTTCCCAGCAGGACTCTGTATTCACACTGGTACAGAGCCACTGGTGTGTCCTGGACTGGCACTGAGAAAATGGCCCGGTGTTCGGTCAGTTTGGCCTGGTACGATGCTACAGGCAGATCATGACCCTGCACATGCAGAGAGAACACAGCGCCAGGGTACACTGGGGAGCCATGACACAGCAAATGCCACACGTCCGACTGCTGCTCCAGGACCAGGCTGGGGGTGGGCAGCAGGTCTAAAAGGAAACCAAACAACAATGCAATTAAAAACACACTTGTTTACCAGTGCAAATGAGTAAAATTAGCATATATTGTACTGTTTTTGATTACTTTCTTTACTGGTTGTGGTGGCTGCAATCTATATAAGAGTTGCAATTTTATTTTATTTTATTTTTTACCTTCATTTATAGATTACATTTTTTAAAAGTTTTAAATTTAGTAAAGTGTCAGCATTGATAGGATGATATATAAGATAGAGCTGAGTAAAACACAAAAGAATATACATCATAATGGATCAGATTTTTGGACACCCAAAAGAGGCTTTACACAGCATTATTCATTCACTCTACACAGTGTACCCAGAGCTGCCCTGGGGGCAGACTGACAGAAGGCTGCAAATCAGCCCCTCCAACCACCTATCACTAATCTCCCACATACACCACTTTCATACAAGGCAATGTGGGTGAAGTGCCTTGCCTAAAAACACAATGAAAGGTTTTTGCCACTGGCACCTCACTGTGGCACCTGAAATTTCCAGTGGTCTCCCATCCAAGTACTAACCAGGCCAGGCCCTGCTTTTTGTATTTTACTGTGGTGTCACCGGCCTAGGGACTACAGATGGAAATTAGCACTTTTGCTATAATCTGGCATATTTACACTGCAACATTGTAGATGTTAATATGCACGGTCCCTATTAAATAAAAGAATTTAAAAAAAATCTGACATCAGGTGTCGACAAGCTGGTACAAGCCGATATGGCAGTTAGTCAAAACATAAACAAATACAGCGGCAGTTAGTAGAGCGTTTGTCTACTGATTCAGGGATTGGCGGTTCGAATCCCACTCTCGACGGGTTGGCCGCGTGTGATCCCAGCTCCCACAGATGAGTGCTGCCGTTGTGTCCTTGGGCAAGACACTTAACCCCACCTCGTCCGCAGTGGACACTAGTAGCCCCCATAGAATGTGGCCATACCTGCCTGTCAAAGCCTGATCCCGTCAGATCTCAGAAGCTAAGCAAGGCAGGGCCTGGTTAGTACTTGGATGGGGGACCGCTGGGAATTCCAGGTGCCACAGTGGGGCGCCAGTTGCAAAAAACTGTCGTTGTGTCCTTAGGCAAGACACTTCACCCACATTGCCTAGGATGAAAGTGGAGTGTGCGTGAGTGTCGGAGGTGGTCGGATGGGCTGATGGCGCAGATTGGCAGCCTCGCTTTCCGTCAGTCTGCCCCAGGGCAGCTGTGGCTACAGAAAGTAGCTTACCACCACCAAGTGTGGAGTGAATGAACAATGAACTGTAAAGCGCTTTGGGTGTCATGAAAGGCGCTATATAAATGCAATTAATTATAGAAGTGCATCAAGGCCAGTTGTAACGTGGGCACGGCCGGCGCCACGAGGGGGCGTTTGGTGGCGACGCCCCCTCACGTCATCAGTCCCGCCCCCTCAGATGTGAGTTGCGCTGTGTTGCGCATTGCCCAATTGCGCTGTGTTTGCACTTGCGGTGGAGGGCTATGTGGCGTTAATGCACTGTCTCTTGGCGTTGCTCAGATCAGTTGTTGGCTTGGTTTTGTGGTATGCAGGAGATCACTTGACCGAGGGTCTACGTTCAAATAATAATAATAAACAAAACTCTCATCACTTTTTACTCTTACTCAGTCAGTCTCTTACAAAGGTGTAGTCTAAATACACGAGCTCTCGAGCTCCCATTACGCACGTGAGGAGTGGGATATGTGTGTGTATGTGTGTGTGTGTGTGTGTGTGTGTGTGTGTGTGTGTGTGTGTGTGTGTGTGTGTGTGTGTGTGTGTGCGACGCGACCCCGCCCCCTGTGATAAACTCATCGCCCCCTTAATATTTTATGTCTGGCGCCGGGCCTGAACGTGGGTCATCCTCCCGTGGACCCAGCACCCGCGGGAGGATTCATGGGGGCTGGTGCATTGTGTTCTGGGCGGCAGATCTGCTTGGACTGCTGCCCCCGCGACCCAGAAATGGAGAAGTGGAAGAAGATGGATGGATGGATAAACAAATACAAAAACAACCAGATGATCTAGTCTCAGTAAACATGCACCAAACTTAAGAAGAAGGAGGGGGATCGAAATCATTCAGTAGCAGGTGTAAAGACATTATTCTGGAACTGAAGAAAAATGAACAGGCTCAATAAAATAAAAACATGGATCCCATGTTTTCTTAAAGGTTTTCAGTGATCCCTAGAGTACATCTAACTTTTTCCATGTTGACAAAATATACATTGTCTCTAATCCAGGCATGGAGAGTGGAAGAGTTGCATTTTAACAGGTGCTACAATAAAAAAAATAAACATTGAACGATTATGAATACTCACCCGTGACAGTGACTTGGACATTATTACTGACAGTTGAATTTTGCATCCCTCCTCCTCTGTTGACCTGGTATAGACAGGTGTATTGACCCTGCTCTGCACCTGTCACTGGGCCCACTCTGAAGACTCCCGGCTGGGGCTCAGAACTCAATAAGGGGCTGGACTGAGCTTGTGGTACGACTCTGAACCGTTTGGCATCTGCAGCTGCACCTCTCAATAGCATAAATGACACTGGGCTGTTGTGTGTGTTTGCTTGATATTGAGGCAGAGTAGGTGGAAGAGAACAGTGGAACACAAGCATTTCTCCACGTTTCACCAGTCCACTAGGGGGCTCCACTGACAGAATAGGAGGATCTGCATTCGGCTGTATGGGGTGACTTGGGCCAGCATCTAAGTAAAAGCACAGATAGTGTTTTTATTATGTTTATGTGACTTTACAGAGACTAAAAAAAAAAGAAACCCTGTTAGTATGAATTAAAGGTGACAGAGGGTCCACCACTAGGCCTGTCACAGTAACATATTGAAGTACGATATATTGCTGACAAAAATATAGATGACATAACCAAAAGAACCAAAAGAAATAACCAAAAAGCAGGATTATCCCCAAAAATATAAGCTGCAAAAAATAAATATCAGAATGAAATACCGTAGTAGTTAAGAAACATCTAGAATAAGTCATAGAATCCATCTTTCATATATTGAAGGATAAGTCAACATATTGCAATTATTAAGTGGAAGTGGAGTAAGGGAGCCAGCGATGCCCTCCAGGACTGCTTTGTGGAATGTGCTCTGCCTGCCGCATGGGCACAACATCGACAGCATGACAGACTGTATAACAGATTACATCAACTTCTGTGAGGATAGAGCCGTCCCCACACACACTGTCCGCTGTTACCCCAACAACAAGCCAGCTGAAGGATCTACTTAATAAGAAGAAGCAGGCCTTCAACTCTGGTGACAAGGACGAAGTGAAGAAATGTTTGATGAGTGAGCTACTGTACCCAAATAAATTCCCTTGTGGATAAAGTTTGTCTAAGTCTATTATGACTAGGGGTGTGCAAAATAATCGTCATGACAATGCATCGCGATACTAACTTTCACAATATACTGCATCGATTCTTGATGCCAAAAATCGATTTTTATTAATTAATAATTTAATATTTAATAATTTAATATTTAATATAGATACATTAATTAATTAATTATTAGTTTGTTAGTTTTTTATAATTCCTATGCACTTTTTTCTTTGTGAAAGGGTATTGTTTGTTATGATGGTAGCTACCTCCAAAATGGCAAATGTTTGAACATCATTTTTTGTTCTAGAAAAAATCCTATGCACTTTTTTTGTTATTGGTTTGGTTTATTTGTTTTTGTTATTCAATAAATTCAGTTATGAATTGAGTTGCTCAGAGTTATGTATCAATTGAAGACACTACCCAGATACACAGCCACTGATATTTAAGTTATCCTCTTTTTTTGGTACATTTTCACTGAAGTATGTCAAATATATTGCAATGCATCGCAATAATTCAAGTATCGTGATGCATCGTGATAGTATCGCATCGTGGCATATGAATCGTGATTCCGATTCGAATTGAATCGTGACTTCTTTGCCAATACCCACCCCTAATTATGACTGGCCTATCCGCCACCTGCTTGTCTCAAGGAATAGTTATTGCTTTGCTTGGAATTTTCCACAGTATGGCTTTAAACTTTTTTATAGAAAAAAGAGAAAAGCAATACATTTGTACATTTTCTATTTTGCGAACATCAGTATTTACATCCTGAAATGCATACTAAGTGAATATACAAAAGTGAAGGAAATATGGGGAGCAAGACAGAGGTTTGTAATAAAGTACTTGTCAAAGTAAGGAGGGGAGACACAATATTAAAAACAATAATGGAAAAAAAATCACAATAAAAAAGTAAGAAGAATAAAAAAATACTCATAATAGCAAACACATCCATCTACACGCACTAGATTTCATACTCAATATTTTAAAATTAAGTCTTTATTTGGTCTCACACAATGACACACGGGAGAAATTTGACTTCTGCATTTGACCCATCCTTTTCAGGAGCAGTGAGCAGCCATCTTTCGGCACTCGGGGGGCAGTATAGTGAAGGGTCTTACCCAAGGACCCACACTGGTTTGCTCATTGCCGGGGAGGGGATTTGAACCCACATCCTGGCGGGGAAAGTCAGTGACTTACCAGTTGAGCTAACCAACCGGTATAGCCGCTGCTTCTAACCAAAAACCACCACAGTAACCGTCAACAGATCACATGATACTTTGCAGTGTGTTTGAAGTTGAATGAGTGCGAATGTGTGAGTGTGTGGTTTCCTTATGAAGAGCAGGATGTAGCTACCACAGCACACACCCAGAGCAGAGGACAATATGAGACTTCAGGGAGCACCTGAATCTGAGTAAGAGAGGCCGGATGGTGTTGTTTATTATCTTATACCATATGTTGTTGCACTTCATAAAGTTCTAGATTATACAAGGAAACCTACTTTCTGCTTCATCCGCTTGTTTTGATTTCTGTTTGACTTCATGTGAGTTGCAAGTGAAATTTCAGTACCCAGCCTTGACCCTACAGTTCTTTCAAATTATCGGCCAATCTCAAAATTAACATTTGTGAGTAAGATTTTAGAGAAGACTGTACGTGCATGGCTACAGTCTTTTTTAGATCAAAATGGCACTTTAGACACTTTCCAGTCAGGCTACAAAGCCTTTCACAGCACAGGGTCTGCACTTTTAAAGGTTTTTAATTATCTGTTTTTAATGACTGATTCCGGTGATTCTGGCATTTTAGTACTTTTAGATTTGACCGCTGCTTTTGACACAGTTGACCACACAATTCTTTTAAATCGTTTGGAACACTGTGTGGGTGTCAGGGGGAAGGTGTTAGATTGGTTCAGATCGTACGTGTCAGGGCGATCTAGCCGAAGTGAGCTCATATCTCAGGAACCCTTCATAGGATTATTTTCAAACTTTTCATAGATTTTCACGTCCTTTCCAGGATTCCCCACAAAAAATTACAGGGCACCAGCTCAAACCCTCTAGCGCCACCAACAGGTCAAAATTTGGGGGACATTTCTGCTTGTAACTTTTGAACCGTAAGTCCGATTTTCAAAAACGCACGTCATCAAATTAGGCTGGGTCACAGCCCATATTGCTGCTTGCAGCTATATTTTATAATTGCTTTTGTTTTTATTTATTTTATTATTATCACTTTATTTATTGCTATTTTAGTAATGTTTTTTATAATTGCTTTTGTTTTGTCATTTTATTCTTAAGATGTGTGAAGAGTCCCTCAGTCATTTTATTCTTATCACTTTATTTATTGCTATTTTAGTAATGTTTTTATTAAGTTTTATTAAGTTTTATTGATTTTATGTGCAGCACTTTGGAAACTGTTTCTGTTTATAAAATGTGCTATAGAAATAAAGTTGGATTGGATTGGATTCAGTACGTGTGGCTCTCAAACTTTTCACACTAAGTACCACCAATGAAAAGATTTCGCTTTCCGAGTACCAGATCTAAATCAAGTCTATAACAGTACTATTCCATTGTAAATTATCCATGAGGACAAAAAAGAGGATAAAATGAACTATAAATGAGGCAAACTGACAAACTGAAGCACTGCCCAAGTACGACCTGAAAGAGCTTGCGTGCCACAGTTTGACACTAGAGTAGTCTGTTAGGGCGGCGATATGACAAAATTCTCCCATTTATCCTTAAAATAACTACAGTACTGCTTTGTATGAATAAAAGTGCAAACATTATGAGACTTTCTAGGCCAAAATTGGCCTGTAAAGAGTCTTATTACATCCAATTAAAAGTGCAATCAGGATATCCTCTCAACTCAAAACATGCACCAGGTAAAATCCTCCAGCTTAGGTCCTGACCAAACCGAAGCAAGAAGATCATGGAGATGGTCCCCGGGTGCAGTAATGTGCTGCCCACTGCTCCTAATTACAGGATGGGTTAAATGGAGAGAAGAATTTCTCCTGTGTGAGATCAGTAAAGTCACTTCTTCTTCTTTACCGATATCATAGAACTGATACCCGATACCAATTTTTCAGTATCAGCACCGATATTCTGATACCAGTACTGGTATTGGTGCATCCCCACCATTTAGCATAAAATGTTATACAGTTTTGCTGGCAAAGACCTCTGGTTTAAAAAGACTAGGATTAGTATGACAGAATCTCAATTATAATTGTATTAACTGCACAGCCCATTATTCTCTCAAATGAAATCAGTTCACATTGTAGACATACCTCTTTGCCAGTTCAGCTCCAGATACGGACTGAATCCACTGTATCCATCCATTGTTTTATACAAACAACAATACAGTTCACCCTGAGATGCGTCACTTCGCCTGACGGTGAAGTGCACCTCTTCAGCACCAAGTGGCTCATCACTGGAGTGCACCTAAAAAGAGCAATTATCCAAACCGTGTTTCAGACACACTGTTAAAACTGTATGTATTTGGATAACCCATTACCTCTACCCTCTCCTTGTATAAAGCAAACTGAAGTCCTTTGTGACCCTCAGGAGTACGACACACCAGGACTGCAGAGTCAGTGGACCTGGATTTTAGGTTGAGAGTTGGAAAAGGAGGAGCTGGCAGAGGTGTGGAAGCTGAGAGTCTTACTAAAAAATAAACAGATACAGATATATAAATCACAAACATCTGACCCTTCATTTTGTGAAATAACTTTCAGGCTACCAAAGGTTCTAATTAATTAATTGGCTTCAGGTGACTCAAAGAATAATTAATAATTTTATGATGATTACTTGTGTTTTTATTTGTTTATATTGTGATTTTAATGTCTTTCTTATTCTGTAAATCATTTTGAATTACATTGTGTGCAAGTTATGCAATACAGATAAAATTTCCCTGCCTTGCCTGGCTTAAAGTCTGAACAAGAATAAATATTTAGTTTCAAAATTTTGCTCTGTATGCAAATATGTGTAAAGCTATGCACAAACAACAAAAGTATGCAAACACAAAAGTCGCATTCTGCTCTTCTTTGCTGTCATGGAGGTTCAACTGTAACATAAATATAAACATTGACAACTGTATTTTCTCTGCCACAGTTAAGGCCATCTGCTTATTTGGCATATAAATTAGTACTAATGACCAGAATTTGGATTTTGTGCTGTCTTACCCCAAAATTGTAGTGATGCAAATTGTATAATCCAAAGCTTTTTCTTCATAACCCCAAATAGCATCCTTGCTCTAAATAACAGTACACACACTACAGGGAAATACCCACCACGAATGATTTCTTCTTCTCTTTTTCTTAATCACACTCTATTTCTCCACCCCTGCACCATATGACACATCCTCTGAAGGCTGAGCTAGGGGAAGTTACAACATGTAAACAGGCTTCCTTTTTTGGTGTTGGTAGGATGTGTTGTATTGTATCAATAAATATTAGGGTCTTTTTCATCCCTGACTTCCTGCTCAATCACTGTTGTTTATAATTGTCTTATTATCTTATAATTGTCTATAATTGCCAAAAATAGTAGGTCTACTAAAGTAAGACTACCATTAGACTACTTTAGAATAATATTACTCAAGTAGAAGTAGGCTACAAATTCATGGTTAAAGAAATTACTGAAGAAAGAAAGTCTATGTGGGTAAACTAAGCCTTTTACTACTTGTTCAAACTGTCCTGGAGCTACTGTGGCAAGTAAATTTCTCCTGTGTGAGATCAATAAAGTCTTATCTTATCTTATCTTATCTTATCTTAGGCCTACTCACATACGGGTAGCTAAAAAGTAAGATAACAATATAATTTGAGATTAATGCCATTGGAAAGACAAAACAATTAACAAAATCTGGCATCATTAAAGGACAGACCACAAAAAACTAGCCTTTCTGAAAGGTCCCATGGCATGAAATTTTCACTTTCTGAGGTTTTTGAACGTTAATGTGAGCTCCCCTACCCTGTTTAGCCCCCCCCCCCCCCCATGGTTAAAAGTTGCGAAATGTCTAAACTGAGCATTTGCGATCCTTTTCTGCGTTACAAAAAATCGGAGCTCAAATGGGCGATTTTGAACAAGGCACCTTATTGACGTCAGATCGAAAAAAGAAATGCAAATGCAGTTCCACCCCCGTCTGTCTGAACTCAGCGTCTCTGTAAATCACGCCCAGAGAGTTTGGACCGCGAATGCGCTAGGCAATGCGAAATGCGTTTTTTTATTTGCCTGGAGGCACGTCCGAGTGTTTCTAGGCTCGGAAGTCCTTTATCTGAGCCTCTGGACCTTTGAACAGCAGTGGTTTCATTTTATTTTATGTGGAAATGTGTTTATTTTTCAATGGAACGCTTCAAATCTCTCCCCCCGTGCAAAAACAAGGAAATGGATCAGCTGAGAGCTAGAGCAGGAGAGCGGAGCGTTTGGCCACGCCCCCACCCTCTACTATTGGCCAGCTCTTTTCTCCTCATTTGGATTCAAGCAACAACGCCCATTATGGAGTGTTCAGAGTGAGAAAAATTACTCTTTCTCATCTTATCTCTGTTTCTCATGCACTGAGTGTTGATTTTGAAGAAGGATTCATTTACAGTATTAGGGAACCATTAAGGAGCCATATAAAAGCATCAAGAAGTACCATGTCATGGGATCTTGAAGGAGTGCTGCAGCCTACAGCTGTTGACATTGACATTATATTGTTAATACACGTGATCACAGTGGGAAGAGTAACCACAGGTTTTCAATTAAGAGTAACCTGTAATTTCAAGACAAAATGTAGCCTACTCATACTGAAAATGTGTTTAAAATCAATGTGTTAAAAATAAATGTGTTAAACAGTATAGTAAATGTACACCTTTTCAGTGGTGTAGTGGGGATTTTTTAAGTGGTTGTACGCGATTTGTGACGTCATGGATGTGAATTACCCCCCCCCCTGGAAAATGTTAAATTTCTGAAATTTGGATTTCTATATGCTATATGTTAGCAATAAAGTAAAACTGTACATAAAAGTACAAAAAACACATTTTATTAACAGGTACTAGTAGTATATATTGGATTTGTTTTTGCTTTGCACTTCGTCTAATCAGAGGCATTGAGGAGGAGCTTATGCGCGCTGAAAGGAGCAGGTGAAAAAGCGAGGAGCGACGCGTTAAGTGAGGCACGGGCAGGTAGGATGAGGTATAGGATGTTTTATAAAGTTTAACCTGTGTACACGCAATGGTACAGGCTGTTGCGAGAGCTGCGCTCGCTCGCTCGGTCCGCGGCTCCAGACACGGGCTCGCGCGGCCCGCTAGCCTGGGAATTCCCAGGCCGCTTCCGTTCGTTTCGAACTGGAAGGCGGCCTGGAAACTCGTCCAAGCGAGAGTCCCAGATTTAGGGCCCCAATCAGAGAGCGGGGGAGGTGTGGCAAGACGGTGACGCGTACTACGTGACAAACGGAAGCTTGTAGTTTGAACTGACAACTGACATGATTGGCTATGGACTTACGTATACGCTCAATGATAGACATTCATAACGCCCAATAAACGGCCGTTGGCAATCGCTAACCACACCTCCGCTACGGGATTTTTCGAAGCGAGTTTCCAGACCCATATCTCACTTGTGATATGGTCAGGTGTTAACCAGACTAGCGGCCCGCAGTTTAATACGAGACACGTACTTTTGTTCTGAATACGGGACCATTCTGTTTTTCAAGGGACGGTTGGCGACCCTAAACACAACTATACATATATATATATACACCCAAAATCTTTCTCAACCAATTTGCACAGATGTAAAAAATAAATAAATAAATAATAGGCTACCCCGCGGCTGAAAAAAGCGGAGATCCGCTAAAAAACGGAACTCTTTCATCCCTGAATTTATATTTGTTATTTTTTTTATATCTCACGTCGGGAGAAGTGGGTGGACGGCGTACCCCCGCGTACCACGCCCACTACACCCCTGCACCTTTTGTCACATGTTTTGTAATGAGGAGAGACTTCCGCGTGACGCAGCGCTCAGCTTCAGCTCAGCTTCAGCATCCTTGTGCTCCGTCACGAGTGGCCCGGTGTACTGTCCACCGGCTCTGAAGGATGGACACTGACCCCAGGCACAGGGACAAACGTCAGCTGACACTTCTAAAGACACTCAAACACGTGTTTGAGCTCCTGGAGCCGGACCAGGACGGGTTTGTCCACACTCAGCTCTTGGTGAAGTTCGCGTCACTGTTTGGACCGCACGAGCAGGTGAGGGAGCGCGTTATTACAGCACTGAAGGAAACAAGTTTAGCCCAGGGCCAAGCTCAACATGTTATTGGGTTTTCATTTGGCCTTATAGTGACTGCATTATTTACTTGATCAAATGTTCGAAGTTTGTGTAACTTGCCCCTTGTCTTGAACTGATAACAGGACAAATATCATTCCTAAGACCCTAAACTACACTGTTCACACATGATGCTATTCATCTTTAGCTTTAGCTGCCTACATTAAAATGATCTGCTGTTGCTTTCATTTGCTTAAAAAAAATGAGAGAGATTATCTATCTACTATATATGCGTGAAGAGTCCCTCAGTCGTCCAGGTAGAATCCATGATAGAAGGAGAAATTCAATTTGTCAACTGGACAAAGTTTGTTTGGTCGAAAACGTTTCGCCGCTCATCCGAGAGGCTTCGTCAGCTCTGGTTCTCATGCTGGTTAGACCCTGTTTATATCTAGCTGCAGGGAGGAGCTACCTACACTGAAAAAAAAGCTCTGAAAAGCTCTCAAACTCTCTTATCTACTATATAATGGCATAATAACAGAATGACATAACTTGTTTGAAGGTTCTCCTGCCTCAAGATCTGGAGGCTTTGGATTGCCTGAACAGCTTAGACTTGTAGGACGGATCAAATGCAGATACTTCCCTGTGAGGACATTAAAGTGTAGGGAATGTTTTAGTGTATGTCAAAGTGGTCCTCCCAAAATGCTTTGCTTTAGTTGTCTGTATGCAGCCAAGGGTGAGTGGCTGTTGCCTCTGATTGGCTCCCTTGTGTTGTGCTGTGCAGCTCATCAGTGGGACCAGAGCAGAGGCACTGATTAGCCCCTGTGGGAAGTCTGCACAGACCTGGGAAATGGGATCATATGAAATGAAATACATGCAAATACACGTCAGAGTAGGCTACTGCAAATGATGGTTCACACTCTTTCTGAGATTTGTTTCTTGTTTTACCACTCCTGTATGTAATTAGAAACATCTCTGAATAATTTAGTAGTCTAATTTATACAAGGAAAAACCAAACACTTAATACAGTGCACTTGTGTTCAGGTTAATGATGTCTCAATGGTCTGTTGTGGTTTTGCAAAGTTCCTTTTTTCTCTTTTGATCTCTATGTGCCAAAGCTATATCAATATCACTATCACAGATTTATGTTTGAGGCCATTAGAACATTTAGTGCTGCTAATAACCTCTCCTTTCTACCTAAAGCACCCTAGGACTGTTCCTGTGCACCCATTTGCTAAAATTAGTCTCGCTAAAGCTGAATGCTATGGGAGTAGATCGTGGCTCAAACATTGCTGATGCAGACTATTTCAATGCATACATGCTGACATATGAAAAACATTGTAAAGCATATTGCCTAATGTTATGCCTTTTCTTTCTAACGTCTAGGCAAAGAAGTTAATCGAATGTGCGGACCCCAACTCTCAAGGAAAGATCAGTTTCTTAAACTTCTGTTTTGGTGTGCTTCTCATTAAGGGTATGTTCACAAAACACTTATTACCAAGTTAAATATAAATGTCTATTTTTGTGGTGGTCGTTCATATGGCCAACATAGTCATTATACAAAGCAGTCAAAGAAAGTGTAGTTTTGGCTGATTTAGCAGATGTTTGTTCCACTAGAGGTCACTTTGGTATTCCGTCCATGAAGCTGTCTAGATTCTTTGTAAATCCAGGTGAGCTTATCAGCTATATAATAGAGCATGTGAAGAATCCCTCAGTCGTCCAGGTAGAATCCATGGTAAAAGGAGAAATTCAATTTGTCAACTGGACAAAGTTTATCGAAAACGTTTCGCTGCGAAACGTTTTAAACTTTTACTATATAACAGAGCCCAGGCAGTGAGTGGCCCTGAATGCCGATGAATACACACACACACACACACACACACACACACACACACACACACACACACACGCACACACTCACACAGTCTTTAGCTTTCCATATGCATAACATAAAGGCAAAGTATCAACTACATACAACAAGTTCAATCTGTTTAATTTTATGTTTTTTAAATGTGCTTTTCATATTTTACAATTTGCAGGCTACCAAAGGTTACCCCAGAAGTCAGATGACATCCCATCCAACAACAGTCCACTTCATGCTTCTCCCAAGTACTGTCAGGTATGTAGCTTGAGCGTGTGTGTGTGTGTGTGTGTCTGTGTGTGTGTCTGTGTGTCTGTGTTTGTGTTTGTGTTTAATTCACCAACATGGAGCAGAACTGTTTCTAAATTAAATTAACCCAATATAGACTTTGGAAGGAACCAGACATCTGCTTAAATAATATTTATGTTATTTTGTTATCCAGCCCTTTGCACACAGCCATGTATATGCAAGGAAGGTCCAACAGATGGCAGTGTAGAGCTTCAAATGAGTTAAGACGGTCATTTGGTCTGATATTCTCCAAGACCTGGGCCAGTTCAGTTTGCCAAAAGAAAAAAATGTGCTTATACAGTGGTACCTCACCTTACGAAATTAATTCGTTCCAGAAGTGGTTTCATAATGTGAATTTTTCATAAGTTGAGTAGCTATTTCAATGGAAAAGGCCTGATTCGTTCCAAGTTTTTTTTTTTTATAGTGTAACATTTTTTTATAGTGTAACACTGTGTCCTGCGTAGAGACTGTAGACCCAGGACTAAACGTGGACTATACCAGGCTAGACCAAGGTCTAAACCTGGACTGGACCAGGTCTAGACCTGGACTAAACCAGGACTGGACCAGGACTAAACCTGGACTAAACCAGGTGGATTAAAGCGCCACGTGCGGGTCTATTTCCTGGTTTCGTTTCGAGTCACGGCTGAGGCGAGCAGCGAGGAGGGGAGGGGATGTGCCTCAGGACCGCACGCAGTCTGAGCGCATGAACGAACGCATGCAAGAGCCGCGGTGGTCTAATCCTGGTTTAGACCTGGTTCAGACCTGGTTTAGACCTGGTTTAGACCTGGTTTAGACCTGGCACGGTTTGAGCACGGGTCTCGTGCTCGCGCCCCACGCCGGGTCATGCTGCACCATCACACACGTGTCCGCGCGCACACACACCACCCTCCCCCTTCCCCCCACGCTTCACTATTAATACATTTTGTTGAAAATCTATGAAAGTTTGAGTGTTTAAACGAGAGAGAAATGTGAGAAAAGTTTAAATTCAGTCTGAGAAAAGCGTATAATGTGTGTGGCTGAGCGCGCATTATTTGAATTTTTGAGATTTCGCGTTTCGTAACTTGAATTTTCTTTCATATCTAGAAATTTAACGTGAAGGCGTTTCGTAACTTGAAATTTTCGTTTGCTGGGTCTTTCGTAAGGTGAGGTACCACTGTAGTTTACTCTGGATAATTTTAAATCAGTCTTCATTGTCTGATCTGTCTGTTTAATCAAACCACAATTGAAGGTTTATTGGTAACAATAAGCATTGATAAAAGCATTGACTTTTTTAGATTGCCTGGCCACTTCCCATATATGGATTATTGAGGGAAATTCCTCATCATAGGTGATACATGTATTTCAGACAGTGTTTCTCTTGGGGAATGTGATATCTTAGGGCACCTCTCCTCCTGGTATCGTCTGTGACCCTGTCCCTGAGCGCTATATGTACCTGTCTGCATTCCAACAGGCTCAGCTTCCTAACACAGACACTGCTGATACTTTAAAAAGTCTGTGAAACAAAGGTCATATTTAGTTCCCTTTTAATGTTTTGACAAGTGCGAACAATAGTCATAAACTTTAACTCTTCTTCTTTTGCTTGTGTTCATTGCACCAGAGGAGAAGCGCTCTTGAAATATTCACACAGGGTGAAATGTAATCTGGCCGCTACCTACTGTGCCTTTAACATGGGACACAAAACACTTCTCTTTTCTTGGGTACTTCCTGTAAACTCAGCTGCTTGGCTCTCTGTGGCTTGAGCTAGTTTAGGATCTCTGTTCTAGTTATTGTATTCTGCACCCTGACACAGGTAGGTAAACTTACAGCTGATGTAGGCTGCATACATACACATCTGAATCTATGGACTTTTGAAATGTCTTCTTGATGGATTTTTGAGTTCTTACGCCTGTTACAATAATATCTATATCGACTTATTGTTCAATATATGAAAGCTGGAACAGTATATTTTGGGGTTCAATATTTATCATGTGTACAATTTCTTTGTAATATTGGAGAGATGATTTGCCATTTTTATGTAATACGTGAATATGTGAGCTGTAGAGGGTAGAATATAACTTCTGTGGCTAATTTTTGTTTAATTCCGGGTCATTATCTTGCTTTGTGTCAGCGGCAATATGTCATTTTTCAAAATTTGTTATCGGGAAAGTTGGTACGTTTTGAGTTTGCTCACTGGTTGAGACCAAAGTAGTTGATTTTAAGGTGTTGCAGTTGAAAGTGTGGAACATTGGAAGAATATCTCCAGTTCAAGTTCATGTCAGGAGGCTTTATTTTCATGATTGTGAGATAGGATCAATGCCCTGTTGTTTGCTTATTATGTCCGAGTAATTTAATAAGAGCAGATCTTTTTGGTTTAATGACATGATAGTCTAACTTCCTTTTTTCTTTTTCTTTTTACTATAAAATGTAGTCTGTGCACTATGTGTTTTGCATAATTTAAAGTGTATTTATGACCCGTAGAAATGCAATTATTTCAGGGTGCCTGTTTCTGTTAGAGGAGAAATCTTGTAGGATTAAGTGTAGTTGCTATGGCAAAGTGCGAGGAGAAGGAAGAGAGAGGATGGAGGGGTGAAAAGTGCCCCCCAGTGTTATTCAGCGACCACTGCTTATGTTTATAGGTTTGGCTCCAACAGTGTGCTTGGGCCACTCAGAGCCCAAAGCAGGTGCACAAGTGAAGAGAGATCTGTCTTCCAGCGCATGTGTACAAGGACACATTGGCCTAGATACAGCAGCTCTATACAAGTCAGTGGAGAAACAGCAGTACTGCCTTTCAGGAGACTTGACTAACCCATATATTTTTGCAGGTTTATAGCATTGAAATTGATGTCATACATGGTTGTATTGGCTCCCGTATGATATGTATTGTACAAGACCAATGTCACCTCCAGCGTATTTCTTTAAAGGGCCCATATTATGCTATTATCTGATGTTGTTTCTCCATCAAAAACATGCACGGAGTTATGTTTTGTTTCATTCACGTGTTTAGAACAGAAACCCAGCATATTTAGGCTGAGTTCTTCTCTTAAACAGAAAACACTCCACTATTACTTTTGTTTTAGTCTAGGTAGAGGATGTTTATCAGTAATTTGTCAGGTTCAAGTAAAGTCCAGCAGACAGACAGCATAATCCCACTGAAAATCATAGGCCTTGGAACTGAATTTTTAAACACAGAAAAAAAATAAAATAATTGGGTGCACATTAGTCTTTCAGTTGAGAATTTTATAGCTCAGGTTTAAGTGTCCCCTTTTTATTTCTGTAATTTTCTTTTTCTTGACTTGGTTTTTGCTTTCATATTAGCCATTGCTTCATCTATGTCTATTGCAGAATAAATGTTGTAATTGTAAATCTTCTTTCATTCTTGTTTTTTCATTATTGTTCTGTTGTGCCCCTCCTTGAGCCGCCACCTTAACGTGGTGGAGGGGTTTGAGTGCCCGAATGATCCCGGGAGCTATGTTGTCGGGGGCTTTATGCCCCTGGTAGGGTCACCCAAGGCAAACAGGTCCTGGGGGACGGGTCAGACTAAGAGCGGTTCAGAAGCCCTTATGTTGAGTTTTAAAACAAGGTCAGATACGTCGCCCGGACTGGCGTCACCGGGGCCCCACCCTGGAGCCAGACCTGGGGTGGGTGCGCGCCAGCGAGCGTCTGGTGGCCGGGCCTTTTCCCACGGGGCCCAGCCGGGCGAAGCCCGAAGAAGCGACGTAGGGCCGTCCTCCTGTGGACCCACCACCCGCAGGAGGATCCATAAGGGCCGGGTGCAGAGAGATCTGAGCGGCAGTCGAAGGCGGGGGCCTCGACGGCTGGATCTCCGGACATGGAGACTAGCTCTGGGGACATGGAATGTCACCTCGCTGGGGGTGAAGGAGCCTGAGCTTGTGCGGGAGGTTGAGCGTTACCGACTAGATATAGTCGGCCTCACCTCCACGCACAGCTTGGGCTCTGGAACCCAACTCCTTGAGGGGGGCTGGACCCTCCATTTCTCTGGCGTTGCCCACGGGGAATGGCGGCAGGCTGGTGTGGGCCTGCTCATTGCCCCACAGCTCAGTCGCCGAGTGTTGGAGTTCACCCCGGTGAACGAGAGGGTCGCGTCTCTGCGTCTTTGGGTCGGGGACAGGTCTCTCACTGTTGTGTCGGCCTATGGGCCGAACAGCAGTGCAGAGTACCCGGCCTTCTTGGAGTGCCTGGGAGGGCTACTGGACAGTGCACCGACCGGGGACTCCGTTGTTCTCCTGGGGGACTTCAACGCCCACGTGGGCAACGACAGTGACACCTGGAGAGGGGTGATTGGGAGGAACGGCCTCCCTGATCTGAACCCGAGCGGTGTTCTGTTATTGGACTTCTGTGCTGGCCAAGGTTTGTCCATAATGAACACCATGTTCAAGCACAAGGGTGTCCATCAGTGCACGTGGCACCAGGACACCCTAGGACGGAGGTCGATGATCGACTTTGTTGTTGTGTCATCTGACCTCCGGCCGCGTGTCTTGGACACTCGGGTGAAGAGAGGGGCAGAGCTGTCAACTGATCACCACCTGGTTGTGAGTTGGGTCCGCTGGCGGGGGAGGAAGCCGGAGAGACCTGGCAGGCCCAAGCGTATTGTGAAGGTCTATAGGGAACGTCTTGCAGAGCCCTCTGTCAGGGGCACCTTCAACTCACACCTCCGGGAGAGCTTCTCCCGGATTCCAGGGGAGGCTGGGGACATAGAGTCCGAATGGGCTCTGTTCTCGGCCTCTATTGTCGATGCTGTGGTCGTAAGGTCTGTGGTGCCTGTCGCGGCGGCAATCCCCGAACCCGGTGGTGGACACCGGAAGTAAGGGATGCCGTCAGGCTGAAGAAGGAGTCCTATCGGGCCTTGTTGGCTCATGGGACTCCTGAGGCAGCTGACAGGTACTGGCGGGCCAAGCGTGCTGCAGCCTGGGTGGTCGCAGAGGCAAAAACTCGGGTTTGGGAGGAGTTTGGAGAGGCCATGGAGGAGGACTATCGGACGGCCTCAAAGAAATTCTGGCAAACCGTTCGGCGCCTCAGAAGGGAGAAGCAGTGCTTCACCAACACTGTTTACGGTGGGGATGGGGAGCTGTTGACCTCAACTGGGGATGTTATCGGACGGTGGAAGGAATACTTTGAGGATCTCCTCAATCCCGCCGTCACGTCTTCCGAGGAGGAAGCAGAGGCTGGAGACTTGGAGGCGGACTCGTTCATCACCCTGGCCGAAGTCACTGAGGTGGTTGGAAAGCTCCTCGGTGGCAAGGCCCCGGGGGTGGATGAGATCCGTCCTGAGTATCTCAAGTCGCTGGATGTTGTAGGGCTGTCTTGGCTGACACGTCTCTGCAACATCGCGTGGAGGTCGGGGACAGTACCTCTGGACTGGCAGACCGGGGTGGTGGTCCCTCTGTTTAAGAAGGGGGACCGGAGGGTGTGTTCCAATTATCGGGGAATCACACTCCTCAGCCTTCCCGGTAAGGTCTATTCCAGGGTGCTGGAGAGGAGAATTCGACCGATAGTCGAACCTCGGATTCAGGAGGAGCAGTGTGGTTTTCGTCCCGGCCGGGGAACACTGGACCAACTCTATACTCTCCATCGGGTGCTCGAGGGTGCATGGGAGTTTGCCCAACCACTCCACATGTGCTTTGTGGATCTGGAGAAGGCATTCGACCGTGTCCCTCTTGGGGTCCTGTGGAGAGTGCTCTGGGAGTACGGGGTTCGGGGCCCTTTGCTAAGGGCTGTTCGGTCCCTGTATGACCGGAGCAGGAGCTGTGTTCACATTGCCGGTAGTAAGTCGGACCTGTTTCCGGTGCATGTTGGACTCCGCCAGGGCTGCCCTTTGTCACCGGTTCTGTTCATTATATTTATGGACAGAATTTCTAGGCGCAGTCAGGGGCCGGAGGGGATCCGGTTTGGGAACCACAGGATCTCATTTCTGCTGTTTGCAGATGATGTTGTCCTGATGGCTTCATCGAACCGGGACCTCCAATGTGCACTGGGGCGGTTCGCAGCCGAGTGTGAAGCGGCTGGGATGAGGATCAGCTCCTTCAAATCCGAGGCCATGGTTCTCGACCGGAAAAAGGTGGCTTGCCCTCTCTGGGTGGGTGGGGAGTCCTTGCCTCAAGTGGAGGAGTTCAAGTATCTCGGGGTCTTGTTCATGAGTGAGGGGAGGATGGAGCGTGAGATTGACAGGCGGATTGGTGCAGCGTCGGCAGTGATGCGGTCGCTGTACCGGACCGTTGTGGTGAAGAGGGAGCTGAGCCGAAAGGCGAAGCTCTCAATTTACCGGTCAATCTACGTTCCTACCCTCACCTATGGTTATGAGCTCTGGGTAATGACCGAAAGGACAAGATCGCGGCTACAAGCGGCCGAAATGAGTTTCCTCCGTAGAGTGGCTGGGCGCACCCTTAGAGATAGGGTGAGGAGCTCAGTCACACTGGAGGAGCTCGGAGTAGAGCCGCTGCTGAGGTGGCTCGGGCATCTGTTCCGGATGCCTCCTGGACGCCTCCCTCGGGAGGTGTTCCGGGCATGTCCCACCGGGAGGAGGCCCCGGGGGAAGACCCAGGACACGCTGGAGGGACTATGTCTCCCGGCTGGCCTGGGAACGCCTTGGGGTCCCCCCGGAGGAGCTGGAGGAAGTGTCCGGGGTGAAGGAGGTCTGGGCGTCCCTGCTTAGACTGTTGCCCCCGCGACCCGGCCCCGGATAAGCGTAAGAAAATGGATGAATGGATGGATGGATGTTCTGTTGTGAGCTTTAAGCCATGTTATAATATTGTTACCTCATCAAAACATACCTGGAGTATTAGTCTGTCTACATCTCCAAAGCTCAAAATGTTCTGTTCCTCCTTTGAAGCAGTAGTTTTCAAGTTCACAGCTGATTTTAAACATTTCAGCAGAGACTTGACAATTCCAGGGCTGAAATTACACCAGTGATTCTAGTGAAGTGTGGAGTTTCTAAATGGTATTATCTCATGGATGTCACAAGGTGAACTAGTGTGTTTCTGGTTGAGAGAAGATTTGTGTTTTAAACGTGTGAATGAAACAAAACACAACCCGAGATATGTTTTTGATGTGTTTTAACAGATCAGAAAATAGTGTAATAGGACCTTTAATGATCTGTCAAGCGAATGTCATTCTAATCACCTCTAAATGGCAGCCTTAAAATCTCATAAATCATTGTCAACCTTGCGCTATGATTGGAAGGGAAAGCATGTTGTCAAAGCCGCCTTGTTGATTATTACACTTACCTCACATATCTGCTAGCTGGTTATTACATCAAATATAGCAGCTGTCATGTCGTCAACTCTGTCTAATCTTATGGGAGGAGATTTTGTGGTTTATACAAATCTCAAGACACATGCATCTGGGTTTCAGAATTTAAAAACTACCTGTGATAACTGATTTAATTTAGTTAATTAAACGATTATGTGATTATCGGTTATAAGTTGGTCTGTGCCCTGCTGTTGAATGGTGTTTAATTGATATGCAATGAGACTTTGGACCACTCCTGTTATGATAATACATTTTGAAGTACAATATACAGCTCTGGAAAAAAATAAGAGACCACTGCAAAATTATCAGTTTTTCTGATTTTACTACTTATAGGTATGTGTTTGGGCAAAAGGAACATTTTTGTTTGAGTCTATGAACTACTGACAACATTTCCCCCAAATCCAAATAAAATATTATCGTTTAGAGCATTTTTTTTGCAGAAAATGACAAATGGTCAAAATAATTTAAAAAATACATGTTTTCAGACCTCAAACAATGCAAAGAAACAAGATCAAATTCATTTTAAAACAACATAATACTAATGTTTACACTTAAGAAGAGTTCAGAAATCAATATTTGGTGCAATAACCCTTATTTTTAATCACAGCTTTCATGCGTCTTGGCATGCTCTCCACAAGTCTTTCACATTGTTCTTGGGTGACTTTATTCCACTCCTGGTGCAAGAACTGAAGTAGCTCAGCTTTGTGTTTGTGTTGGAATTCAACAGACGCTGGAATGGAATGGCTGTAATACATGTGGAGATGCTGATTTCAGAAAAAAATGCAGTGGTCTCTTATTTTTTTCCAGAGCTGTATATTGCTAAAGTAAATATAGACGAAAAACAATAATACTGAAAGAAATTTATTTCCCTGACACAATAACCCAAGAACAGATTTAAATGACAAAATCTATTCTAAATGTACAAGACTGTTTAAAAATAATAAGTTGAAATAAATAAATAACTGGGAAAAAAAACTTTTACATCTGTAATAAAGTTATTAAGTCAACCTTGTACTGCTTAAATCTTATCACATAACAAAAAAAAAAAATCCATCTTATAGTGAATGAAAAGTCATGACAGGCCAACATAGAGAGCATAAATTGAATGCTTAAAAAGTGATAAAAGGAGAAATTCAATTTGTCAACTGGACAAAGTTTGTTTGGTCGAAAACGTTTCGCCGCTCATCCGAGAGGCTTCGTCAGCTCTGGTTCTAGTGCTGGTTAGACCCTGTTTATATCTAGCTGCAGGGAGGAGCTCCCTATACTGAAATAGCTCTGAAACTATCTCCACTAATCTGTCTCTTTGTTTTTCAAATTTCTCTGGCGTCTAGTTTAGCCTCCCTATTCAAGCCTAACGGCCCTCTCCACCCCTCTGCCCTGGATTGTCTGCCCTAATGTTTCTTTGTCTGTTTTTGACTTGGTTTGAGAATCGAATTATAAATGGGAGACAAGTTATGTCTAACTCCCCCATTTCTGTTTAACAACGGATTCTCTTTTTTGACAAAAATTTCCTCTTTAATCACCCTCTCAAACCAGTTTTGTTCCCTGGCTAAGATCTGAACCTCACTGTCCTCAAAAGAATGGCCCGTGGCTTCTAGGTGAAGATGTACAGCAGATGACGGTCCACTCTGGCACGCCTGCCTGTGTTGGTACATCCTCTTGTGAAGTGGCTCTTTGGTTTCCCCAATGTAGCGCTCACTGCAGTCTTCACTACACTGAATGGAGTAGACCACATTGCCTTGTTTGTGGCTTGGTGTTTTGTCCTTTGGGTGGACGAGTTTTTGTCTTAAAGTGTTTGTGGGTTTGAAATAAACTGGAATTTCATATTGTCCGAAAATCCTCTGTAGTTTTTCCGAAACGCCGGCCAGGTACGGAATCGCTACCCCTTTCCTCCTGGGTTCGGATTCTCTGTTGTCTTGTTTCTTGCCCTTGTCTCTCTTGGTTTTGTTGACAGCCCACTTAGGATATCCACAAACAGAGAGGGCTTCCTGCACATGTTGTTCTTCTTTCTCCTTACCCTCTGTGCTTGTGGGAACCACTTGGGCCCTGTGTTGTAATGTCCGAATAACACCCAGTTTGTGCTGCAGTGGGTGGTGTGAATCAAAAAGCAGGTATTGGTCTGTGTGTGTGGGCTTCCTGAAGACTTCTACTTGGAGTCGCCGGTCTCCTCCTATCGTTACTGCACAATCTAAGAACGCCAAGGTGTTATCCTTGGCATCTTCACGGGTGAATTTGATGTTCGGATCTACAGAATTGATATGTGCAGTAAAAGGTTCCAAATCTTGAATTTTGATTTTTGAAAAATTATCATCAACATACCGAAACCGAAATGCTTAAAAAGGAAAATAAGAAATTTAGAGCTATAGGTTAAAAATAAAGGACTGAGTGGGAGAGCTAGTTATTTATTTATAGTGACTGTTGTTGTGAGCGACAGGAGCCTGGAGCAGAGACGACAGCCATCAGACCATACGCCCAAATCACTCTGTGAGCTTTTTCATGCTGTGCAGAAGGAACAGCTCAGGTCAGACACCACACTAGACCTCACAACCTCCATGTTCTTTTTTATGGACATTTAATTTGCTATTGTGACAGGCCTTTGGTAGAGACATGTATATTTTAGTTGTACATGGCTTAGAAAGGTTAAAAATCAACAATGAGCCTCCTTGAAGACTTTTATTCATTTAGTTGAAGTTTGTATTAAATGACTAATCATTTTATATAGATTATAAGGATTTCTATGGTACAACAGCAGAAAGTAAATGAAGTGAGTGAGTTGGTTGGCTGAAAATGTTGTACTTTTTACTTTTACTTTAAACACCGATTACTCACAAAAGATCATTAAATAATTCACAAGTTTAATCTGTCTTTATATATATATACAGTAACATCATTGTTTCTTTTTTCTGTATGAATAGTTTTTGCGTGAACTCCTGTTCAGTTTGGCTCAGATATAGTATGGAGATACATAATAGTTTTGAGTAGCCTGGGAATTCCCAGGCCGCTTCCGTTCGTTTCGAACTGGAAGGCGGCCTGGAAACTCGTCCAAGTGAGAGTCCCAGATTTAGGGCCCCAATCAGAGAGCAGGGGAGGTGTGGCAAGACGGTGACGCGTACTACATGACAAACGGAAGCTTGTAGTTTGAACTGTCAACTGACATGATTGGCTATGGACTTACGTATACGCTCAATGATAGACATTCATAACGCCCAATAAACGGCCGTTGGCAATCGCTAACCACACCTCCGCTACGGGATTTTTCGAAGCGAGTTTCCAGACCCATATCTCACTTGTGATATGGTCAGGTGTTAACCAGACTAAGTTTTGAGGGCTTTGTCATGCCTCCTTTTTAGTGTATTAATTGATCGGCAGGACATGTCTTTAGTCAACTGATTTGATGTTGTAATTTCAGATTGAGGGCAGAGGTTCAGAGGTGGGACAAAGTCATTACTGGGCAAGTCCCAAGTAAGTCTAAGTCTTTTGCACTCAAGTCCGAGTGAAGTCCCGAGTCAAGAGTATCCAAGTGCCGAGTCAAGTCCGAAGTCCTAGCATTTTAGTTTCGAGTCATTTTGAGTCCCCTTTACAAAGAAATAAAATTTCTACAAATCATATAATGTCTGCAAGATCTGGATGCTTGTTTCCGCATCATTTGTTGTGCAATTTGCCTTGGATGCGGTCGAATGAAAGCAACGAGGATCTACTGTGATTGGATGTTGTGCAAGCCGCGCGCACATGCTCTTTGCATACATTTTCGCAGATTCACAAGTACAACGAGTGCGGTCCTTATCAACATATTTTTAGTTTTTTTTTTTTCATTGGACGTAGCAAGTCATCACAAGTCCAAAGGCCTAAGTCCAAGTGAAGTCACGAGTTATTGATATTGAAGTCCAAGTCGAGTTGCAAGTGTTTGTACATTTTGTCGAGTCGAGTCTAAAGTTATCAAATTCGTGACTCGAGTCTGACTCGAGTCGAAGACACATAACTCGAGTCCACACCTCTGGTAAATATTGCTATGGGTGATTCACTATTTTAGAAATATATACGTAAACATAAAACTCCACATATTTTAGGAGTGACAATGTTGCAATATTAATCATGTTTAAAATCCTTTCAACTGACAATAATAATTTCTGTGTTTGAATAAAGCCCTCACTCTTTTATTTAATGCTAGTGAAAAAAGACATAACCATTGCTCATACACCATGTTTTATTTTGACAGTTAAAGGAAATATTTTCCTATTGGTACTTTGCAGCCAATGTCATTAACACTCCCTGGGGGTGTGAAGCTAACTGAAAACACTAGCTACTCTGTTAGAGGGTCTGTTACTGAGGTTAGATTTTAATCTGTACTTTATTTTGACACAGTCTGACCAGAAAGAGCCTGAACTACAACTGGTGAGGTGATTAGTAATGTTAAAGATGTCTATCACACATACAATTACAGTCACAAGCTAGCAAGAACGCTCACACCTAGACAGGACCATAGTCAGTTCATTAATAATAATTAATTGAATTTATATAGCACTTTTCAAGACAGTTCATTGTTCATTCACTCCACAATTGATGGTGGTAAGCTACTTTTGTAGCCACAGCTGCCCTGGGGCAGACTGACCATGAACGCTTGTACTGGTCACACGCTCCTGAAAATGTTGTTTAAATCAATTTTGTATCTTTGTATTTTTATTTTTATTTTATTTTTTCTGGATGTGCTAATGTGTGCATTGTGTCACCATGGTAACTGCTGAACATTCCGCCAATACCGATGCATGTAGGCTAGAACACCCCCAGCGTGCATCACTGCAAATATCAATAGGCTATGCTTCAGCTCAGTCCTGCAATATTGGCGTGTCAAGTGAACCTAACCTGTAAAAAACATACAAAACATCATGTGAAAAAAATTCTGATAAGTTTTTTTTTCTGTTTGTTTCATTGCTGGGTAATTAACATTTCGAGCACATGCACGTCTGGAATGGAGACAAGAGCCTAGCAGAAGCTCCAGTAAAAGTCAAGGACACACAGCGGCCCTCACAAGATTAACTATGGACTGTGTGGCTGTAAGTGAAGCTAATGAAGCGAATCGCCAATTGGTTTTATGACCTCTGCACTCTTTGGACATATACTCTAGAGTGACGCAGACCCAGTTCACCCTCTGTGAGTTCAATATACGCATTATTATATGACGTTATTGCTGTACATCAATGCACGGTGTCACATTCATTTATATTTAGAACAAGGTGAGAATCAAAAAAGGAGATGGTGGGTTTTATGTAGGCTTGCATTTCCTTAAAATAACTTTGAGCAGACTTTAATTGCAAAAAAAGAGCTCATTATATTTGTGTTTTCTTTCTGTCTTGCTCTAATTCCAGACTGTTTCTGACAACAGCGTCTGGGAGGATAAGCATTAAAGTGCCTATATTACTTATTTTCTGATCTATGTTATAATGTCTATAATGTCTATGTTATAATGTCACAAACATACCTCGAGTTTTGTTTTGTTTCATTCACACACGTTTAACACACAAACCCTGCTTATTTAGGGTTAGTTCTTCTCTCAAACGGAAAACACTCTGTTCCACCTTGTGATATCACAAGGTGGAACATAATATACAGGAAAGGTTCCACAGTGTTTTTAAAGTCCATACACCTTCACTGGAATAATTTGAGTTCTGTCAAATCTGGAAAGACCAATCATATACTAAACCAAAGGTAACTGTTAACTTGAAAAGTACCGCTACATGACGTCACAAGGTGGACAGAGCATTTTGATCTTAGAAGTAGAGAAGTAGACAGAGTAATAATAAAGGATTACTCAAACATGTGGGAATGAAACAAAACACAACTCCAGGTATGTTTTTGAATAGGTAACAACATCCCAATAAGGCAGACCTGGGCAAACTGTTCCACAAAGGGCCAGTGTGGCTATAGGTTTTGTTCATACCAACCAAGAGCACACCTTCAACTGTCTGAAGACTGAGATCAGTTGATTAAATGAGTCAAGTCTGGTGTGCTGCTGCTTGGTTGGAAAGGAAACCTGCTGCCACACCTTCACAAGAATCAATTTTGTGTAATATAACACCTTTAACACTTGGCAAAGGTTTGAAATGAATGCATTTTTAACACTGCATTGTTGCTACCCACAACTTTACCACAACCTTTTCTTCCGGGGTGTTGATGTCGCCATTTGCTGCAAGAAAGAACAAGCAGATGCAACACCTTTTAGTATTTTTCTCGCCCAAAATAATGTCTGAAAATTAAAGTAGCAATAGCAGTTTCATTTCTACTATCTGAGAGAATGAACCTAGTTGTTGTGCAGTTTTGCCTCACTTATTTCTCTCCTGGTGAAGGCTGTCCACTTTCCCAGCCAAGAGTCCAGTCTATATTGTGCAATTAGTCAAAACTTTATTCATCTGAAAATACAATGAATGAATGATTTGGTTCACAATGCTATCAAATGTAGTTATTTGTTTTTTACATCCAGGTTTCTTTCCAACAATATTGTTTGTGTGTTTTTACTTTACTTGCCTATATTCTTTCATCTGTGTGTATTGTCTGTGTGTTTGCTTAATTGGGTCGCTGGTGGTGGTGCTGTGTGGCCTGAATAGAGAAACTGTCACAGATGCTCAGTTATGGCCCACTGCATCCTTCTTCTCTTTTTCGTCCCACACTGACCGACAAACAAACACACATGGGACAACAATGCGGCGCCCAATTTAATTTACCTATAAAATAATTGGATTGGGTTGGATTTACTCATTCATTTATAATCAGTGGTGGAAGAAATTAAAATGTAGACTCAAAGAGGCGCTACAGCATTTCACAATATGATATTAAACTTAGCCTCATCTATTTTGCATTTATTCAATTTCAGGCTTTTTATTAAAAAAAAAAAAAAAAAGAACTAACAGAACAAAACAGTCCAAAAAACAACAACAACTGGGAAAAGCATGTATTTTTTCATTGAGTAGGCTCGCCTCTCCACGGATCTGGCAAGTAAATGTGGCAAGTAAATTTCTCCTGTGTGAGATCAATAAAGTCTTATCTTATCTTATCTGACTTGTTGGTGTCACCTGCTTATCTGTGGAACATTCTGGACAAATCAATAACATCTTAATAGAGACAAGCAACTGGCAGACCTTTCAGCAGAAAGGAAACAGTTACATAGTGAACCTTCAAGTTGAAAATACGAGTACATTTGAAACGTACAGTTCAGCAGAGAATATAAATAGAATCTTCAAGGTGATTTGTTAGATTTTTCAGTCACATGTATTTGCTAACCCAAAACACTTGAAAAGAAAGTCCTTTTGCCCTTCATTCAACAGACAATAGCGTGCCCAGCTGTGCGTCACTTACACCCTGCTCAATTAGAGCCGTAAAGTAAGTGACAGTAAACCAGCAACTTGTAAATTTTAACAACAGCTTGTATCTTTTGTTGTTTTGGCAGCAATCCTACCCCATGCTAGTGTGTTTGGACCATTTGTTACTTCTGCTTTCTTATCTTGCTACATCTCTCATTATTGCAATGCCCATTATGACACTAGACTGTATAACCCTGGTCACTGATTCTCTGCTCCTGTGTTTTTCCTTCCTGTCTCCCTTGCTAATTATTAGCCTTTATGTTTCAGTCCACCTCAGAACTACACCCCATGTAATCTTTAAATATAGGAAGTCCATATTTCAAAGATATTTCAGTTTGCAGTTATGATTTTAACTTATTCATCTTATGATTCAAGATTCAAGATTGTTTATTTGTCATATGCAGGATCAACACAAGGTCAGCAATGCAATGAAATGCGTAGGATCAGAAGAACCGCTGACTCGCTAAGATAGTAAAGAAGTACTAATTGCATGCAATAATAGTACATGGTAAAAAAGTGTTGCAAAAAGTGCAGGGGAAAAGGTAAACAATATAATAAAAAATATGTAATAAAATATAATAAAATACAAAGGTACAGGTAGGATTAAATAAGGTGTAAGTAGAGTATTTCACAGATTGCACATAATAGCCTATAGTATAGTATAAGTATTGCACGTTGGTTATGAAGCAGGTTATTGCTCAGGTAACAGTAGCATTTACAGTGAGGTAGTGACATACATGATACATTCATATAGAGCAGCAACAGTAAACATATTATGCATGTGATTATCCGTTATCATGTACATTGTATACTGTATACTTGTATACTTGGGATGTGTGGATTATTAATAGTTGTGTGGAGGTTTGTGCATTAGAATATTGACCTGACAGTCATTCCACAGACCCTCTGAGCATTTGCGATCCTTTTGTGCGTTACAAAAAATCTGAGCTCAAACGGGCAATTTTGAACAAGGCACCTTATTGACGTCAGATCGAAAAAAGAAATGCAAATGCAGTTCCACCCCCGTCTGTCTGAACTCAGTGTCTCTGTAAATCACGCCCAGAGAGTTTGGACTGCGAATGGGCTAGGCAATGTGAAATGCGTTTTTTTATTTGCCTGGAGGCACATCTGAGTGTTTTTAGGCTCGGAAGTCCTTTATCTGAGCCTCTGGACCTTTGAACAGTAGTGGTTTAATTTTATTTTCTGTGGAAATGTGTTTATTTTTCAATGGAACGCTTCAAATCTCTCCCCCCGTGCAAAAACAAGGAAATGGATCAGCTGAGGGCTCAGAGCTCAGAGCGGAGAGTTTGGCCACGCCCCCACCCTCTACTATTGGCATCTCTTTTCTCCTCATTTGCATTCAAGCAACAACTCCCATTATGGCCTGTTCAGAGTGAGAAAAATTACTCTTTCTCATCTTATCTCGGTTTCTCATGCACTGAGTGTTGATTTTGAAGAAGGATTCATTTACAGTATTAGGGAACCATTAAGGAGCCATATAAAAGCATCAAGAAGTACCATGTCATGGGATCTTTAATGAAGAACGTATCAATAATACTAACTGCAGTTACAAGCGGTTAGTGTCTTGTAAAAGCAACTGGTTAATTTGACTTCATCCCCTGAATTAAAGGGATATTGCGCATGTGCTGCTATCCTATATAGAGTCCACTGCATACATCCTAGAATGTGAACAATGGCAATAATCAATACTGTTGAGTTCTCCCCTGAAGGCAGCTGTGACCCGGTAACCTCCTTTCACAACAATATCCTCCCACTGTCACAGTATCTAGTTATTTCTGTTATGCATTTTGTGACTGTTATGCATTTCTCTGCATTATACAATTTGTTTTTTGTCAATTTATACATTTAGCCGTCGCATATAGTAGGTAGTGCACATCATCTTAAAACTTTTATACGATTCAGCATTGTATTGTTTAATGTCTGCTATAACATGAGAGTTTGCTGATGGTGCACATGGTCTCTGGGTTTGATAAAGTGGGCCAAAGTGGGCCAAAAAGGCTTTCTTCCAACTATATTTAAAATTATTTATAGTGTCACTTTGCCCCTGGTAGACAGGGAAGAGTGTAGAATTGAAAATCAACTTCAGCGTGACCTATTTCTTGCATTGCTGACAATATTGTTCACAGTACAATTGTGCTGTGCATCATCATTGTTGTAATCAAACAAGATTCTGATCTTTGCCTGACATTAAAATATGTAGGTGTATGGTGTGGCCATACTTGCTCATCAGTGGCTGATCTCATTTGATCTCAGAAGCTAAGAAAGGCTGGGGTTGGTTAGTACTTGGATAGGAGACCACTGGGAATGCCACGTGCCACAGTGGGGCAGCAGTGGAGATGGAGAGCTAGTGAAAACAGTTGTGTCATTAGGCAAAACACTTCACCCACATTGCCTATTATGAATGAATATGAGGTGTGTTAGTGAGTTAGTGTTGGTTGTGGTTGAAATGGCAAATGGCACAGATTGTCAGCCTTCCTTCTGTCAACCCCAGGGTAGCTGTGGCTAGTACCACCATCACTGAGCATGGAATGAATGAATAATGCAATTTAAAGCATTCTTTGTGTCTTTGTGTCAAGTGTGTCATGAAAGGTGCTATATAAATCCAATACATTATTATGCATTAATAATGTAACTAGTTTCCCTCCGTAAACTGTCATGGCTGAAGTGTCTGCCCATTCCATGAAGGCCTATTTTAATGGTGCTCCTTGACTCCTCTTATTGGGTTTTGCCCCATCTCCACCTGCCCCACCCTCTGCTTCTGGATCATTCATCTTGCTGCACTGCGAACCCCAACAGCTGTTAGGTCCCCACAGAGCTGCTTCTGCTCGATTCCACTTCCTTATTTCTGTATCTTAAACATGACTATCTGAGTATATGGGAAGTACTATACAGATAGCCTTTGGTTCCTGTTTACTGTGACTTTTTGAATACTCCTCTGATAAATTATACAGTGTTGTTGCAGTTTGTAATAATGTATAATTATAATAATGTATAAGTGTAATAATGGCCTCCTCTTCACTGCACTCTGAATGGACTGAAACGACTGTTGGCAGCGCTCTGCTCTAGAACAGTGCTCCAATGCATAACTCTGTGCTGCTGTCTGGAGGCAGGTAGACATGAATAGAATTCCAAATGGCTTCTTTGAAAGGAGGAAAAGGGGCCAGCCCTCTAACAAATTGGACATAAACAAACAGCCACAGGCTATTGGTGGAGACACTGCCAACATCTTTGAAAAGTGAAGGAGAAAGAGAGAAAGCACCTTAAAGAGCACATTCCTTTACATAATAGCTTTTATTTAGTTGGTCGGGTCATATCTCTCTTTTCTGTGTCATCTTTCTCACCATTTCCACCATTTCTCAGCCTTCTGTCAGGTGACAAATAAGCTTCAGGATGCTATGACTGTATCCGTCTAGCCCAGATGCTGTGAGTCATGGCAACTAAAAATGTCAACGCACCAAATCTAATGTGAAAAGGAGAAAAGTCTTGTCACAATGTCTGGCAGTGAGATTGTTTCAGTTAAGATTTCGTTGACAAAAGCTACCAGCTGTTCCTGGAATAATGCATAAAGTGATGAAATCTAAGCTTGTCTCTCATAAAGACAAGCAGCACAGCTATACACAGACAGTATCACTTTGACTAACACAGACCACAATAAGGACCAAAGGGGCAAAGAGTTGTAGCTGCAAAGATATGAAATTTCACGGGACCTGGCCTTGTTCTGTTTTAGTATCTGCATATTAGGTGTTCAGCTTTAATTAAAAAAAAAAAACATATTAATTTAATAGTTCAATAGAATAGAACGTTTGATGTATTATTGTGGTCTAACAGGTGTGGCCGAAACCAAGAAACATGTGCAGTCAAGTAAACTTGATTAACACGACTACACATGCGGGCTTTTCACTTCGAGTTGTGGTGTGTTTTGGGGTGGTCGTGTGAAATCTGCTGCATCACTGAAGACAAACTGTTTCCATTGAAAGGACAACAATCGCTCCCTCCCCCTCACTGCAGCCTCCTCTGAGCGGGACTCTCAGTGCGGACAGGCAGGGCTACATATGCAAATATAGCTTTAGCCTGAGTAGGCGGCTGCCGGGTGCACACACACTGTGGAGCAATGCAACGGCTCTCACAGGCCCCGCCCACAGAAGCCAGTTACCAAGCAACCATCAGTAGCGAGAGGGAGGGGCCATGAATTCAACAACTGTTGCCTGATCTGAGGCTCACTGTGTGACTCGTGAGCCGGCCAGGCAGAGGCTGTAAAACGTTGTGTGTGAGACAGAGGCAGCTGTATCTACAGCTGGAGGAGAACACTGCACTGTACTAGTGAACACAGCGTACTGCTAGCACCGCTGGGTTCTGTGTGGAACGTACCAACAGTAGACTCACCCTTTGGACTGGACTATCCCACGCCTGCTTCCTCCTCTGTCCACTCAGCAGAACACCTGCAAGTGTGTGAGTGTACGTCTGTAAAGCAGAGAGCAGGGGACAGAGCTACACCACACACCACACTGGCTTGAGCTCAGAGGAGGCTGCTAACCATGGACTCCCCTCTCTAGTTAACGGGTAAGCTCCACACTACATGCACTTTATTGAATTAAGTGGATCGTTATGGTCCAAATGTAAAGATGTGGTTTGTTCCTCCATCACAGAGAAAAAGAGGGGACATTTTGTGTAGTTTTATGGGGCAGAGGAGTGGCAGAGCCGGGCTATTGTCCTCAGTCTGTGTCTGTGTTTGAATGTGCTGTGTGGAGTTCACCCTGTTTCACAGCGCCTGTCTTTCTCAGCTGTTGGTGACACGTTCCCCCGTCTGCTGCTCCTGTCATGTCTGTAGTCTCATGCACTGTGGCGCTGACCTGCTCTGGTGCTTCAGCATCTCTCTGATCATAATGGGATTAATTGGTCATTCCAGGAAGGAGAGTAAATGTGGGTAGGGAAAACAGCAATGAGAACAGGGTAAACATTTTGAGTAGGGAACAAAACTGCTATAAATAGTGGTATAAAGTTATATTGTAGTCTAGAAATAGGATCCATTGTAAAATCATGAATGGGCGGTGGATTCAGTTTCTCTCTGAAGCAATTATCTGTGATGTCAGGCAGGAGTCATTTGAATACTTCTGGTCACTGACTCTGGACATTACATAAGCAGATTTGGACTTTAGCTGAACACTCCTTGTAATTTACCTGCAACCAAACTATCTTGTTGTTCATTTGTATTTCACATATTATTTTTTTCACCTATAGATGTAAACAATGTTATGTTCTTTTCATTTTAAACATCAGCATATATTTGTTTATTTACCAGCGTACTGTGTGTGTACAGTGGGACGAGAATAACTAGATTAGCACACACTCTGTCCTGAATGGAGGCTAATCCGCAGCAGGTAAAACACTTGTTCTTTTCTTTGTGATGACATGTGAAAGACAAGCAAATAAACTGTTTGAGTCAAAAACAACAACATTAACGGCTGAACTTGGACTACAATACAGCAAAATACAAGGCTGGTCTGCCCACCTACTGAGTACTGTATAGTCCCTAAAGAGACAGGGCAAGAGGCTTAGATCAGTTAAGACAATGCAGATGAGCTCTATTCAGTGCACAGGGGGGATAACATGGAAAAGCATTACCTGTTACTAAAATACTAGGCACCATGTGAGTAAAAGTAATATCCTTTTTAGTATATACTGTATATGTATACCGATATAATTTTAAATTTTGGCTTTGAGTGAAATAGGGAAATTAAAAGTTTTAATTTACCTATTTTTGTTGGCTAAACCTTTTTCCATAGGGTAATGTTTTGCTTACAGTCTACTGTTTATTTAGGCAACTTAACAGGTGGTTATCTAAGCGCCTCAAGGACAAATAGCCCAATAAACTAACTCCAGCTTGTTGTGGTTGCTGTTGTAATTTGCCAGATCAGCTGTTCGGACCTGTCACAATAATTACTACATTGACTATATATTTCAAACTCAATATTTATCGTGTGTACATTTTCATTGTTTGTTTTGTTTTGTTGTAATACAAAAATATTTGAGCTAGAGGACTGAATAAGTCACTCTCATGGCTAATTATTGGTATATTTTGCTGTTTATTTGTTGCAGCTCATGCTTTTTAAACAAGGATATAGCGCCACATCTTGGGCCCTCATCATCTTGATTTCGTAAAGGGCCCCTCCCTACACTGGGCCCTGGGTAAACAGAACACCACTGTATTTAAAAATAGTTTATTGGGATTATCCTGCTTTATTTTATTTGTCATTGGCATAAAGTAGTTTAAATATTATCGTTTATCATAATATTTATCTGTAGCAATATATCATGCTTCAAAATGTATTATTGTAGTAGGCCTGTTTGGACTGCATATAATTAGCCTTTTTCTCTGTAGTGCATCAAACTTTACTAGACAGACACACATAGTTGGATAGTTGCACGCTAATGTACAGTTGGTTCAAAGTGTGCTTGATTTACATTATAATTACAATTATAATGTAATTAATTATGTTTTTTACATGTTCCCTAAGTGATAAGTGAACTTTATAATTAGAATGTTCCCTCATCACTTAGATGAACCTAATTTACTCATAATCAGAGGGTGTTTTTCAAGTTCTCCTTGTTAAACGGGCACACACACACACACACACCCTCACAACATACAGAACAGTGGATTTGTTCAACTATGGCAACAGTCATTTTTGACTGCGCTGACATAACACTACAAGATTTCACAGCTTAATTGTCTCTTGTATTATCTTGATGGATGGATGGAGTTATTCTAGCCAATGTGTTGTCTCAAAAGTAACATTTCAAACTTGATTCTGATACTAAGGCTCGATACCGATTTCAGTACCACAATGATAATAAAAAAGAGTTAATAGAAATTTCCACACATAATAGTTTCTGTAATATTGTGCTGTTGTGGTATCATAATAGTTGTGATATAGATTAAGAAGACTATTCAGTAGAAGTCCAATTTTGTCTTATTTATGTGACTTTTATTTTCCAGTATCCAGTTCCGATACTTATTCCTGGGTATTGATTTCTCTAGCATGAAAAAAAAAAAAATCTCCAAATATTTCTGCCACTACCTACAACCACTGCTTTAAAAAATAGCCAAATCTTCAAAAGTGCTTTTAAATAGTTTGAAAGTAGTTTTGACTGTAAGATACCTTGTTGAAACCTTGAAACCTTCTCCACACAGCCTCAGTACTTGTCCCTCCCAACATTGTCCTTTGTCCAATGCAGCATTCCTGGTAATCCAAGCAGCTACCTGTTCACCACATTTCAGGTGGAAACAAATGGCTGTGTGTTTGCGTTTCCTGCCAGCGCCTGCCTACTGGAAGTGTGTGTGTATGTGTAGCCATGCGTAACCATGTATAAAATGCCTCTGAATGGTCCTTTTGATTGTTCAGAATAAGTTTGGTGTAAGACTTTAGTTGCTTTTGCCAGATCTCGCTTAGTAAAGTGGCAGTGAAAGATGAGATTTTCGTTTGTGAATAATGGGAGAGCCCGGGTCATGGAGGTAAGGGATAGGATAGGAACACATAGGCCTGTCACGATAACAAATTGTGTGATAAATCGGGGAAGTAAATATAGACTATAAATGATTATCCTGAAACTAATTTATGCCACTGCTGCAACTCAAAACCAGATTTAAACCACAAAAACAAATTCTAACAAATTCTAAATCAACAATATTGCAATAGCAGAATGAAACTCTTTAGTAATAAGTTTGCATCTGTAATGAGTCATAGAATTTATTGAGTCAACCTTCCACAGCTCAAATTGTATCATATACAGTGGTACCTCACCTTACGAAATTAATTCGTTCCAGAAGTGGTTTCGTAACGTGAAAAATTCGTAAGTTGAGTAGCTATTTCAATGGAAAAAGCCTGATTCGTTCCAAGGCCCCGATCCAAGTTGTTGTTTTTTTTATAGTGTAACTTTTTTTATAGTGTAACAATGTGTTCTGTCCTGATTGGTTTCTCAGACTGGATTTAAACTTTTCTCACATTTGTCTCTGTTTAAACACTCAAACTTTCATAGATTTTCAACAAAACGTATCAATATTGAAGTGTGGGGGGAAGCGGGAGGGGGGAGAAAACTGCGTGGTCACGTGTGCGCAGCATGACCCCGCGCAGAGCTGACAGCAGGACTAGACCAAGATCTAAACCTGGACTGGACCAGGACTAAACCAGGACTAAACCAGGACTAAACCAGGACTAAACCAGGACTAGACCAGATGGATTAAAGCGCCGCGTGCAGGTCTATTTCCTGGTTTCTCACGAGTCACAGCTGAGGAGGGGACCGCAGGCAGTCTGAGCCCATGTGAGCGCGGCTCCTCCTGGTTTAGTCCAGGTTTAGTCCTGGTTTAGTCCAGACCACCGCGGCTCCTCTAGACCTCCTCTAGATCTGGTCAGGTCTAGAGGAGGTCTAGAGGAGCCGCGGCTCTTGCTCACATGCGCTCAGACTGCCTCCTCGCTGCTCGCCTCAGCTGTGACTCGTGAGAAACCAGGAAATAGACCCGCACGCGGCGCTTTAATCCATCTGGTCTAGTCATGGTTTAGTCCTGGTTTAGTCCAGGTTTAGTCCTGGTCCAGTCCAGGTTTAGATCTTGGTCTAGTCCTGCTGTCAGCTCTGCGCCGGGTCATGCTGCCCACACATGACCGCGCAGTTTTCTCCCCCCTCCCGCTTCCCACACTTCAATATTGATACGTTTTGTTGAAAATCTATGAAAGTTTGAGTGTTTAAACAGAGACAAATGTGAGAAAAGTTTAAATCCAGTCTGAGAAAAGAGTATAATGTGTGTGGCTGAGCGCGCATTATTTTAATTTTTGAGATTTTGCGTTTCGTAACTTGAAATTTCATTCGTATCTAGAGACAAAAATTTACCGTGAAGGCGTTTCGTAACTTGAAATTTTCATTTGTTGGGTCATTCGTAAGGTGAGGTACCACTGTAGCCAAAAAAATTACCCAAAATCTTCCAGTAATGAAAAGAAAAAGTCCATGTGCACTGCAGGCAATGGCAACATTAGCTAATAATAAAATGACTAAACCTTAGACTAAACCCCAGCATCAGTGTGCCTGCAAACAGCTCATTCAAAAATCTTTGTCCACTTACACCCATAAGAGGCTTATCTCAGCATCTACAGACCCCGGACATGTTACTCACTGGCCTGTAATGCTTCAGTCTTATATATTGTATTGCTGTTTTGATGTTTGCTTCCAATGTTGTATTATTCTTTCCTACAGCCTCACTGACACTTTCAATCATATAAGAACCAGTTTAAAGGGCCTGTGTTGCTCTATTTTCCAATCTATGTTATGTTGTTAGTGTTGTTTCCTTGTAGAAAATACCCAAAGTTGTGTTTTGTTTCATTCGCACATTTAACACACAAACCCTGCATATTTAGGCTCTTCTTTCTTCTTTCAAACAAAAAGTACTTTGTTCCACCTTGTGATGTAATCTGGTGACACAGGTAGTGTTCAAATGAGTATTTAGCTTTGATCATATTTTCTATATCAATTAGCATGTGGGTATCAATTATTTTTGCAACCCTAACAAAAAAGGAACAATCTGTGGTTTGGGGACTGATATGTTAGATGTTTTTTGTCTTTTCTTTCCCAGTTAGACACCGTCATATTTCCTGTGAATTCTGTTGTCAGGACAAGTGATACTAACAACAAACTCTTAAAGGCAAATTAACGTTTTTTTTTACAATCTGAGCCTTCTTTCGGCAATAAAACAAGTAGTTTTACTCACCCATAGCATTTTTCTGTCAATTGGAGCAGTATCGCAGAACTTATGTTGAGCCGTTCTGTTCTAGTAATGATCCCGTATCCGTTAACATGGTGCTGTATCATATGCTCGGGGCATTACTTTGCGGTCTCCAAATAACACAAACTTTAGCACTTTTCAAATCATAGAAGCCCGATGTCTTAATGTAAGATTTCGTTTGAAGCAAAAATGGCCTGTAATCCGAGATTTAGCCATAGATTCCAGTAGATGAGGACGCCAGTGCGCATGCGCGGACTGTGCTATCAGCTCCCGGGACCCAAACATGAAACGCAAAGCTGAAAACTATGGATAAATCTCGGATTACAGGCCACTGTTGCTTCAAACGAAATGTTACATTAAGACATCGGGCTTCTATGATTTGAAAAGTGCTAAAGTTTGTGTTATTTGGAGACCGCAAAGTAATGCCCCGAATACTCATGCTAACGGATACGCTACAACATAACTTTCTTCAAACAGCTCCAAATGACACGAACGTGATATGGGTGAGTCAAACAACTTGTTTTATTACCGAAAGAAGGCTCAGATTGTAAAATAACGTTACTTTTAGGTTTTACTTTAGGTTACTTTAAAGGTGCATTGTGTAACTTTTCTGGTGGAGAGCCCGTCAAATACTTTTCTCCATGGATATGTTATAGCTTTGTCTAGAATGTTTCACCATATGGCATTAAACCTTTGTACCTTCATGGAGACAAAATTACAGGCTATATCTGTGGAGAGGCAACCCCACTTACAGTCAGGATGCCGGTTTTTCTAGCTCTTTTTAATACATGTAAGCTAGAGCTGGTTAATGCCATGCTGTGGAATATTCCAGGCAGAGCATCTGACATCTCCATAGAAACAAACAGGTGACGGACCCTCCACCAGAATGTTACACAATGTACCTTTAGCTTAAGCCTTATTTCCCCTTGCATCAAAGGAAAGCCTGTCTCACTGCAGAAGCCTTAAACGCTTTAGGTGAATGTTTCTCTTTAATGGTACTTCAAAAGCTCAAGTGCTCAAATAAAAAGAACAGGAGGATAAACACAGCAGTGTGAATTGGGAGAAGCCTACTACTCTTTTCTTCTCTCTTCTCTCTCTGCTCTCTCCATGTTAAATCCATCTCTCTTTTCTCTTTTCCTCACACATCCTCCAGTCTTGGCTGAGTCACACATCAGAGCTTCATCAGAGTGATCGATCCAAATTCCCTTTGTGTATACTTAGCACATAGTATCATTTTCTCTCATAGTTTATATTGTGTATAAGTTGTATTTTATAAGTTGCATCGTTTATGTTGCATTGTACCACTAAAGCAAGTTCCTATTTAGTTTGATAATATTACTTGTATAATTATTTAATATAATTAATATAATTCTATAATTGCTGTTTTGGAGATATGCCGAATTAGAATATCAAGTGTATTGTTTATAGTTAAAACTATTAAAAATTACTTTAAATTGAGACAGAAACTTCTCTTAGTGTAATCTCCCATGAGTTTAAATTGATATTTCTGCCCTTTTGTGGTTAAAGGCTATTTTGTTTTTGTTATTTCCTAGGCCTGCCATGATATTTGTTATATTGACTTATCATTCAATATATGAAAGCTGAAACAGTATATTTTTGGGCTCAGTCTTTATCTTTTGGACATTTTCTCTGTAAAAGTGGGGAGATTTGGGGTGTTTTTGTTCTAATAAAATAGGATTTGAGCTTTAGAGGGTTCATTAACTAACTTCAATGGCTAATTATATGTTCATTTTGTTATTTGTTTGTTGGAGCTCAGGCCTTTTAATGATATTATCTATTTTAAAATGCGTGAAAAGTCCCTCAGTCGTCCAGGTAGAATCCATGATAAAAGGAGAAGTTCAATTTGCCAACCAAACAAACTTTGTCCAGTTGACAAATTGAACTTCTCCTTTTATCATATTTTAAAATGGTTTAGTGGGATTATCCTGCTTTGTTGTTTTTGTATCAGTGCCATGAAGTAGTTTCCATATTATCGTTTATCTCTGTAGAAGTATATCATGTTTAAAAATGTGTTATCATGACAGGCCTATTTGTTTCCTCAGAAAAGTACCTGGAGTTTTGTTTTGCTGCATTTACATGTTTATCGCACAAACCCTGCATATTTAGGCTGAGTTCTTCTCTCAAACTGAAACCCACATTGTGATGTCATGTGGTAAAACAGGAGCTGCTCCATTGTGTTTTTAAAGAACTAAATGTAAAAGGTAACAGTTAACTTCACAACATCACAAAGTGGAACAGAGTATTTTGAGTTTTGGAGATGTAAACAGACTAATAATAAAGGATTATTGTGTTTGCGTGTGTGAATGAAGCAAAACACAATGGCAGGTACTGTATGTTTGTGAGGCGGTAGTTATAAAATAGCTTAATGATCACAAAAGTCAATTTCGTGTAAAACAGAACCTTTAATTTTACGATCCATTTACATTTTGTGTAATACTTGAACCTCAACCAAAACATTTTCAGGAACTGAAAATATTTGGCAATAGACAATAGTTACTGTCCAACTAGTTTTACTGGACAAAAACAATACCAAGACTTGAACTTGAAACCTTAAGCTTTGTTTAATCCATCTTTAGTTCAAAAGTACACCTCACAAAAGCTCATTTAATGCCACTCCCTGAAATAGACCATTTTGGAATCCGAGTTCAAATGCCTTTTACATATGAGCTGACTTAAAACACAGCTGAGTAATGTTTGGGAGTATTGACTTGCTGTACATGGGTTGAAGGCGTGTGTGAAGCCAGGACCACATTAGTGACAGCTGCCTGCCTTTGAGTTGTTTTTGTACAAACCACTGAAGACCCCCTGCCCTTGATGCCTCTGGGATTGGACACTAACGTCAAAGTAATCGACCCACTCTAATTACCCGTCACTCCTTGAACGTCTGTTACTTGATTGTTTTTAGAAGGCTTGAGGGAAGACTAAAACTCAGAAATATAAATGCATGCATGTGTTGTAGTAAATAATGGATAAAAGTGTTTTTATGGGAGCAGTCTTGTCTTGATAATTACTATGTGAAGGCTGCAACAATATATTTTGCTCAGTATTTATCATGTGTACATTTTTTTTGCAATAATGGGGAGATTTTTGCCATTTCTATGTAATACAAGAGGATTTGAGGTAGAATAAATAACTTCTTTGGCTAATCATTGGTTCATTCTGCCATTCATATTGCAGCTTATGGTTTTTAATGATTCTGCATATTTAAAACAAGTTTACTGGGATTATTCTACTTGGTGTCAGTGGCATAAAGTAGTTTCAGGATTATTGTTTATTGCAATATTTCTCTGTAGCAATACATCATGCTTCTAAATTTGTTATTGTGACAGGCCTATACAGGTTATTGAATGGGGCTTTGCACCTTTGCTATTGCACTTTCATCAAAAATATGCAGTGATTGATTTTCTAAACTTAATTGTTGTTTTCTATAATGATGACAATCAAATCTTGAATCTTCAGTCTTAAATGTTGAATCTTGAGTCTTGAATAGGAGTTGTTTTGTATTCTTAGTTGCCTTGCAAAAACTGAATTAGCCAATGGGAGTTTCAGTGTGTTACAGTAAAGCATTTGGTTACAACATCAATGGAAATATGACGTTATTGCATATGAAATGCTGACGAGCATAGATTAACACATACCTGTCCTGTCGTTCAAGGGATTATATGATCTGTAGTGTGTGGCATGAAAGCTGTGATTAAAAATAAGGGTTATTGCACCAAATATTGATTTCTGAACTCTTCTTAAGTGTACACATTAGTATTATGTTGTTTTAAAATGAATTTGATCTTATTTCTTAGCATTGTTTGAGGTCTGAAAACATGTATCTTTTTTGTTATTTTGACCATTTGTCATTTTCTGCAAATAAATGCTCTAAACGATAATATTTTTATTTGGAATTTGGGGGAAATGTTGTCAGTAGTTTATTGACTCTAACAAAAATGTTCCTTTTGCCCAAACACATACCTATAAGTAGTAAAATCAGGAAAACTGATAATTTTGCAGTGGTCTCTTATTTTTCCAGAGCTGTATTAGTCTAGTGGCTGTAGCAAAAATGAAATATAGATATAAAAGGAAAAGCTCATTGTTTATTAATCTGGTATTCAGTGGGGGGCATGAAAAATGTATCAGAAAAATGAAGGGTAGTGTTTTAAGTAGGTCAGACCCTCAGCAAGATTTTTGTCTGCACTCACGGTTTTGTTTTTATTTACTCAATCTGTAATGCCCTTGCAGTTCTGGATCTGAAGTGATTGAACTGATTGCATATCAGTTAGCCAGGACACACTCTTAGCTCGATAACTTAATCAGTATTGAGTGTTACTTAAAGGTCCCATGGCATGAAATTTTCACTTTCTGAGGTTTTTGAACTTTAATGTGAGCTCCCCTACCCTGTTTAGGCCCCCCCCCCCCTGCTTAAAAGTTGCGAAATGTCTAAACTGAGCATTTGCGATCCTTTTCTGCGTTAGAAAAAATCAGAGCTCAAACGGGCGATTTTGAACAAGGAAACTTATTGACGTCAGCTCGAAAAAAGAAATGCAAATGCAGTTCCACCCACGTCTGTCTGTACTCAGCGTCTCTTTATTTTTCACGCCAGAGAAATTTGAAAAACAAAGAGACAGATTAGTGGAGATAGTTTCAGAGCTATTTCAGTGTAGGGAGCTCCTCCCTGCAGCTAGATATAAACAGGGTCTAACCAGCACTAGAACCAGAGCTGACGAAGCCTCTCGGATGAGCGGCGAAACGTTTTCAACCAAACAAACTTTGTCCAGTTGACAAATTGAATTTCTCCTTTTATCATGGATTCTACCTGGACGACTGAGGGACTCTTCACGTATGTTAAATAATGGTGTTTCCTCATCAAAAACATACCTAGAATTGTTGTTTACACATGTTTAACACACAGATCCTGCATATTTAGTCCCAGAAAACAATACACTGTGATGTCATATGGCAGTACAGAATGTGTTTTTAAACTCTACACTAGAAACTCTAAAAACACCTTCACTAGAATCATTTGTCACTGGAATTTCCAAACTGCTGAATAAAAGGAAACCGCTCACTTGAAAACTACTCCTTCATGACATCACAAGGTGGAACATTTTGAGTTTTGGAGATGTAGACAGACTAATAATAAAGGATTATAAAACACAATTCGAGGTGTGTTTTTGATGACGTAACAACATTGTAACATGGCTTAAAGCTCATAAGAGTCAGTTGTGTGTAATATAGGACCTTTAACATTGAGGAAGTTTAAATAAATCCAGTGAATTTGCTAACAGCCAGTTCTACGTGTGAGGTGTAATATTTAATGCATTTGTTGTTCTTTGAAAAGCTCAGCACATCTTCAAGAAAGTGCATGTCGACAACTGTTTGCAGCCTCTTGTGTTCTTGCTCTGAAACGTCAAGTTACACAAAAAGCTTAGCAGTGCTAGGTTACAGCCCTCGTGCTTTTTTGTGGAATGGAAAAGATTTAAAAAAAAACACACACACGCCACAAAACAGCCATTTGTAAATCATCTCTCAGATCCTTGTGAGTGGGAAGGAGGATGTGAGGAGTCTTTAGCAGTATTCACACCGCCGGTAGCACATTGTCATCAATCACTATCTTTTAAAACAACAGCTGTCAGTGAGGCTCAACGCCGCACACTAAACACTTACAGCCTTTTGAAATCCTGGCTAGACAAAGTACATTCTTACATATCGCACCCAGAATACTGTAGATGTAAGGTTAAGGTAAAGTTAAAGGTCCTATTGTACACTAAATGGAGCCTTTTGAACTTTTAGCCATGTCAAAAACATACATAGAATTGTGTGTTATTTCATTCACACATGTTTGAGTAACCCTGCATTATTAAGTTTTCTACCTCTCCAGATCAAAATGCTCTATTCCACTTTGTGATGACATGGATCGGTAGTTTTCAAGTTAACAGCTACCCTTTATCGTTTGTTCAGCAGAGGTGGGCAATTCCAAGACTGAAATTATCCAAATGATTCTACTGAAGGTGTATGAAGTATAAAAACATAGTGGAACACCTTTTTTCTGTTTGAGAGAAGGTTTTTGTTTGAATTAAATATGCAGATTTGTGTGTTAAACATGTGTGAATGAAACAAAACACCACTCCAGGTATGTTTTTGATGAGGAAACAACATTATGACAGATCAGAAAATAGCATAATATGGGTCTTTAAATGTCACTGTAGGAAAATTTGACGCATTCTCCAACTCATGAGCTAGCAAACTGAGTAGCTGTAGGATTAGCCTATACAGTAGAACCTATGAACTTATGTTTTAGGCTTAGTAGCAACCGCGTGAATTCAGTGTAGTGAGCTCCTCCCTGCAGCTAGATATAAGCAGTGTCTAACCAGCACTCGAACCAGAACTGACGAAGCCTCTCGGATGAGCGGCGAAACGTTTTCGACCAAACAAACTTTGTCCAGTTGACAAATTGAATTTCTCCTTTTATCATTTAGTAGCAACCATTTTAATGTGTATTTTCTACTTCTTCTGATCTCTGTGTAAGACTTGTAATGCTGTGTAATGTTGAACCTGCTTTATGCCTTCCATTTGGCTCTACATTACCATTACCACAGGATCTTGGACCTTACAATGTTCTCTAATGTAATTCTCATACTCCTCTGAACCTCCTGACTTTATAATCTTACCCTTCTAAGCCATGTAGTGCTTATTCCTTTGCATTTTTTCATTCACTCTTTGTTACCTCTACCCCTTTTCTCCTCATTATTTAGCCTGTTTTTTTACTCATTTTACCATTTCAATTAGTCTGTGTGCCCCTACGTCTCATGCCAAGATAAAGCCTTGTTTTCTGCTGCATTAAGCAGGTTCTGAGGCTTTTAAGAGTGAAACTTGATGAAACTGGCTCCTGTGAACTTTGAACTTTTCCCCTTTAACCAACTGAGACCTCCCGCTACGTGAACCTCAGACTGTTCCCACACCAATGGAATGTATAAAACCTGAAGTACACTGTACAGCTATACATGTTCAAAACTATACAGTAAAATGTATTTAACTGTCTGCCTTATTTCATGCAGGGTTGTTACAATAATAATTATGTTAACTTACCATCAACAACATTTTACTATATTCATTTAGCTAAGGATTTACAGGGATCAACCAGCTCTGGAATTATTGTGTTAGTGGCATGAAGTAGTATATATTGCTCTTATTTATTGTTAAATTTAAAGGCCCTATATTACCCAAAATTGTGAGCTTTAAGCCATATTAGAATGCTATTAACTCATGCAAAACATACCTGGAGTTGTGTTTTCTTTTATTCACACATGTATGAGAAAGGCTGCTAGTAGAGCTCAGCAATTCTAGGGCTGCAATTATCCAAATGATTCTAGTGAAGGTCTATGGAGTTTAAAGGGATATGCCACCCCCAGGTCAAATTTGGGCATCTCCCCACAGTCCAGAGACTAAAATAAGTGGTGGAAAGCATTTTCCTGCTCACCCAGCCATTGTCCGAGTCTGTCGCCACTGACCGCCGCGGTATCTGGTGCTCCTCCGCCTTAGACTGGAGTCTAACGTAGCCAGAGAAAGATTTCGGCCAAAAGGAATTAATTTGCTCGATGCGTTTCCCAATTACTTTGTGTGTAGTGCGCATTCATATCGAGTGCAAATAAATGTGCAAATCAACACGGAGAGCTTGCCTTGGTCATTTTGGGTGGGAACTATTTTCCAGTGCGTAAGAATACAGCCGTATCACGCACCACGTTGTGCAACAGGGGAACTCCCTTCCCGGTGCGTAACTGGGATTCCCCTGGTAGCGTGCTGCGTGATACGGCTGTATTCTTACGCACTGGAAAATAGTTCCCACCCAAAATGACCAAGTCAAGCTCTCCGTGTTGATTTGCACATTTATTTGCACTCGATATGAATGCGCACTACACACAAAGTAATTGGGAAACGCATCGAGCAAATTAATTCCTTTTGGCAGAAATCTTTCTCTGGCTACGTTAGACGCCAGTCTAAGGCGGAGGAGCACCAGATACCGCGGCGGTCAGTGGCGACAGACTCGGACAATGGCTGGGTGAGCAGGAAAACGCTTTCCACCACTTATTTTAGTCTCTGGACTGTGGGGAGATGCCCAAATTTGACCTGGGGGTGGCATATCCCTTTAAAAACACAGTGGAGCACTTCCTGTATTAACATGACACACATGGTGGATCAGTGTTCTCTGTTTGAGAGAACTCAGCCTAAATATGCAGGGTGTAGGGTTTATGTGTGAATGAAACAAAACACAACTCCATGCATGTTTGTGATGAGAAAACAACACTATTGCATAGATCAGAGAATAGTGTAATATGGGCCCTTTAAGATTTTTTTACCCCAAGAAATCAGTTGTAACGTTTAATTTATTTTGTTCATGCTTGCATTTGTGGTATGAAAATCACTATATACAGTATGTTGCATGATAGTCCCAACACATGAATGATAATTTGAGAGACTAAAACCTACCCCTTTCTTCGCAGGGCAGTGAAGAGAAGGCGCAGGTGTGTCCGGTCATCATGTGTACTCGGGCTGACCCTGAGCCTGTCCCTGAGTGCCAGCTGTTGCCCACAGAGGTGGACGAGCCGGAGGAGAGAGAGTCGGACAGAGACAGTGCCGTGGAGAGCACCCAAGGCTCAGACACCTCAGAGGGACCGGCCAGAGTGGGAGACAAAGAGGACGCACTGGGAGAGCTGTTCTTCCACAGGGACAAGTAAGCATCACATTCTACTGCAACTAGAGAAGGTAACTTAGAATACTAAGTATAAGAACGAAAAGCAGAAAAAAGACCTGATACCAAAATAAAAATAAATAAATAAATATAAAAGTAACACTGGCACTTGTTGCACTTGTTTTATTTAAAGGGACAGTGTGTAAGATTTTTACCTGTTAATTACTGAAATTGAAGATACCCATTCAAAAATACATTGTTTTCCAAGCCTTTTCACTTCCATCATGAAATCAAAGTATTCTTTTGGACTTAGATATAGTCACATAAAAGGGGGATCTTCCCCATATAGAGGCAGCCATTTTGAATACGAGAGCCGCAGAAGGACATTTGGGCTCATCCTTCGCCTCGGCTCCTGCTAGCAGCTGCTCAGCCGCGCTGCCTGAGGGAGCGGAGGAGCGAAGGAGAGAAGGGGAAGGGGAGAGGGGAAGGGGGGAGCCTCGTGTAAACAAGCATGCTGCTGTATCACACGTCGTAATGGATCTAACAGTATTTTGGACTAAATTGTTTTACTGGATTTTATTCGCTGGATCCTTATGGACAGATTGAGGCCAAGTTTATGATGAAATACAGAGTTTGACCTGTGCAGAGCCTTCAAAGGTAAGCTAAGTAACAAACCTCGTTTTGTGCTTTTCCGTATAAAAGTCCCATGTGCTCGGGGAGTGATTGTTTTGCAGGGAAATGAATTGCATAGTCAAAAAGAGGAGACTGTAAGGTTTCATTTGATGTGTAGATTGTCATGAATCATGATCGGGATTGTGTGTTTTCATGCGAAAAGAAAAAAAAAAAAGTGAACGGGGAACCGCGTTTTATGTATACAGCGGCGCGCGGTTCGTGCGCGGGTACGCGAGCTGTCGGCGCTACGGCGCGCCCGGGTGACCCTCGAGGTCTGCCGTAGCCAAAAGAGGAAGTGCATGGTACCTACACCACCTATGCGCCACGAATCCTACACACTGTACCTTTAAAGAGCCCATCATAAAGCATACCTGAAGTTGTGTTTTGTTTCATTCACACATGTTTAACATACAAACCCTGCATAGAGTTGAGAGTTCTTCTCTCAGACTGAAAACACTGAGGTAATGCAGGAAGTTTACAACTCCATATCCCTTCACTAGAATTATTTAGATGATTTCAGCCCTGGAATTGCAAATCTCTACTAGACAATGCTCTTAACTTGAAAACAATCACTTCATGACATCACAATACTGATAATAACAGATTACACAAACATGTGTAATGAAACAAAACTCTGAGTATGTTTTTGAGGAGGTAACAACATTATAACATGGCTAAACAAGTTAGAGGTTAGCAAACTACTACAATACTAAAATATTGTTACTGTAGCATTTTTGTAGCACTTTCACACAAAAAAATCATTGGGATTCTGCCTTCTATGATGAACGCAAAATGTCTTCACTCTAAAATATTTGTCCAGTTAACAGAATAAAAATTGTCTTTTGCTTTGACTGAGGGATTACACAAATATTTATACATATATTTATGTTAAATGCTTTTGAAAGATTAGACAGTACATACATCTTTCATTTTTATGGAAAGAACAGTTGTAGCTTTTAAAAAGCTTTATTGTTGTTTAAATGTGTGTATGATGTATGTTGATTATAAAAATACGTTTTTACATATAAACAACTCACACTGTATTCATGTCTTCATTATCCGTTTTGCATTAAAATATTACCTCAGTTGTAACAAAATTACTCATGCATATTGACTATTAAAATGTAATAATAATAATAATAATAATAATAATAATAATAATAATACATTTTATTTATAAAGCGCTTTTCAAGGCACTCAAAGACGCTGAAAATGTACCCTCCTGTATTGTTCTAGGGGGGGGCAGACCAGTATCTCGGTGACCTCCGACCTCTCCACGCGTTCTTCTGCTTCTCTGAACGAGGAGCAGTTTGAGGATTACGGTGAAGGGGAGGAGCCAGACTACGCTCCCAGCAGTCCCTGTCCAGACGACGACGCTCGCACCAACGGATACTCAGACCTTGGCTCCTCTGTTTCCTCCAGGTAAATTCTACAATGCAAACAGTCTAATCTTCTTAAAAGTACATTTACAGCTAATAATAAAAAGGTCACTGCAATGTTTCTCCCTTAAATGTCACAATGTAATAACAAATGGCAGAATTACATTGTGTGTTATGAACTCCACTGCAGAAGTTCCAAATTGACTACCTGGGTCATATTATCTCCAGTCCTTCTGAATATGTGAGTGTAGCTTAGTAGCTTCTGCCCTTAAGGCCACATTAAATTTCATCAAAAGTCTGTGTTCAATGGGATTAGGTCTCCTGGTTGATAGACTGGCAGAACTCACTTTGTTCGCTTCTTGCATACCAAGCAGACAAGTCAAGTTGGCTCTGAGATTTCAATTCAAAATAAGGGTCAGATTTTCAAGCCTTTAGCAAAGTAACTCTGGGAAGTCAAGATACGTCCAAGTGGAGCTCTGTCTGTCATACTGTAGAGTTGGAAACAAACACTTAAGTCTAAAGTGAGGGTTTAAATCAAAGCCAGTTCTCTTCAAAATGGCATCTACCCAGCTATTGAATAAAGCGCGTTGTGTGTGTGTTTGCAGTGCGGGCCAAACTCCTCGTAAGGTGCGTCAGCATTACACTGGCGAGCTAATGGATGTGTACTGCTCCCAGTGCAGCAAAAAGGTCAACCTCCTTAATGACCTGGAGGCGCGGCTGAAAAACCTCAAGGCAAACAGGTACATCGATAAGTGGTTTTATTGCTGTGTAGATTGGATTATATGCAAATTAACACACATTCACCTAAATTGTAACATGTAACGTGTGTGCTTTCATGGTAGATCAGATGTTCTACTGCCCTGGTTTAATAACAATAATAATATTACATAACACTTGCATAGCTTATATGCTTTTTAAGATACTCAAAGAAGCTTTACATGAAGAGACAAATGTGGTGTGTTATTTTTCGTTTAATTACCGGCATCATTCAAATGCATGCAATTAAAATGTATACATTGATATCTCTCATAATGTCTAATGCATAATTATTAATTATGATTAATTATGAATCACACCAATTTGTGAGGCAGTGTGATCTGTGCACACAATTTGTAATAGTGTATTTTACAAAGTAGTCCAGTGCTTACCTCATCTACTATTGTTATTAGAAGCCTATTCTTATCCATCATAATCCACAGTAACCAATCAGACCTACACTGTGTACCTGGGAACCATATTGTCATTTATTTATTTATTTATTTAATTTCAGGGACAATGCACATTAATAAACATCTACATGTAAATATGCCATATTTACATGTATATTTTCGTCTGTATTCCCTGGGCTGGTGTAAAATGTCAACCTGCAGGAAGTAAAATACAATAGAATAAAAACAGGGTTAATAATTGTCATCCCATTAGATTCAGTAAGAGCCAAAAACTGTTCATTGTGAATTTTAGACAGGCAAGCCTTTATGACTCTGTATGCAGCACAAATGTTTTTACACTCCATGATTCTGTCTCATATAGAGATCTGCAGAACCACATGGTCACTCGCTGCTGGCACAACACTCAAACCATTTGAATCACTTTTTTAAAAAGCTGTAAAAATATTGGACAAGAAACCATTCTCATTCCACCACTGCACTATTTTAGACAAGTACAACTTAATTTTAATAATTTTGTTCATTTTAAATATGGATGCTTTATATATAAAGTTTTATATACAGGATTTTATTAAAACAAAGACTGTCAGTGGGATGGGAACTAGGGCCACAGCCCGGGGGAACTGTGAGGTCCCGCACAGACCTCGGGGGAACTGCGAGGTCTCGCACAGACCTCGGGGGAACTGCTAGGTCCCGCACAGACCCCGGGGGAACTGCGAGGTCCCGCACAGACCTCGGGAGAACTGCGAGGTCCCGCACAGATCCCGGGGGAACTGCGAGGTCCCGCACAGACCCCGGGGGAACTGCGAGGTCCCGCACAGACCTCGGGGGAACTGCGAGGTCCCGCACAGACCCCGGGGGAACTGCGAGGTCCCGCACAGATCCCGGGGGAACTGCGAGGTTCCGCACAGACCCCGGGGGAACTGCGAGGTCCCGCACAGATCCCGGGGGAACTGTGAGGTCCCGCACAGATCCCGGGGGAACTGTGAGGTCCCAAACAGACGCTCTAAATTCAGACAAAGTGTCTCTCAGTCCGAGGCACTAAGTTCTGGAACTCTCTCCCATCATCAATAAGAGAGACTTCAACACTGGACACTTTCAAATCATATTTGAAACAGCGGCTAATGGAAAACCAGACTTGTGGACACTTGTAATGTTTAACTGCTGTTATTGTCAGTTGTCATTGCTTTTGTTGTTTTTGCTGTGGTGTCACCTGCCCAGGGACTACAGATGGAAATGTGCATTTTTGCTATAATTTGGCGTATTTACACTGCAACGTTGTAGATGTTCGTTAATATGCACTGTCCCTATTAAATAAAGAATAAATAAAATAAATATAAGCATACTCTGGCCCCAGTTTTGTCTGGAATATTCCATTGCAGAGGTCAACCCAAAATAATGTTCAAAACAAAGGCGAATACATCCGCTACAGTCAATGAAAAGTATGTATTGATTGGAACTACTTATTTATTTATTTATTTATTTATTTATTTGACAGGGACAATGCAATCGGACATAGTTACAGAACAGAGCTTGCAGCTGATGTGATGCATACAGAGTTAAGCAAGTGCTAATTTTCAACCCCCGTCCCTGGTTGAGCTTTTCTACACTAACATAAGATCTAAAGTACATATATATAAAAAAAAATACAATTTCATCTATATAAATACAGCAGTGCAAAGACATGTAACACTCACTCATTCACTCATTCGGCTGATTCATTCACTCATTCTAACACTATTTACACATGGGTACAGCTTTGGTTTATCTTGAGCCAGGATTTAAGTTTAACGGTGAACAGTTTCAACTCGCAGAGGGACTTTCACTTGGCCTACTTCCTTCATACATTTGCATTAGTTTCATGCAAAGTTAATGGAAGTAAATTGGCTACTGTTAAATTAAATTAACCCTTTTTATTTTACCAGGAATGTTAATGCCTTAGAGACTACATCCAAATAAATTGGCTTCAGCAGTGGAGCTTTTGTTCATTATTGATAATCCATTTTGGAGCTGAGCAAAGATCCTATTGAACTAACCTCTCTGCTCTTGAGACTGCTGCTGCTTCACTGAAAGATTCTCTAGCACAGTTGTATTTCCATTTATGTGTGCTGTTTCATTTTGTTATTCTAAAGTGAACTCATACTGTTCATACCAGACCCTGCACAATTTATGTTTCTGTATTTTTAATTGTCACTTTTTTTCTTTTGTAGTCCCAGCAGGAAAATCTCCAGCACAGCTTTTGGAAGGTATTCTACATTCTTACACTTTCTTTCTTCTTGAATACAGTGTGCCTCCAAGTGAAATTTAAAGGTGCACTGTGTAAATTTTAGATGGGGGATCCGACACCTTCTTGTTTCTATGGATATGTCATTGCTCTGCTTAGAATGTTCCACAGTATGACATTAAATAGATCCACCGTACATTTACTCGATTACAGGTATTGCTCAAAAACACCTAGAAAAACATGCATTCTAAGTGACCTGGAACTTGGTCTGGTTTGGTCTCCATAAAGATAGAAAGGTTTAATGCCATACTGTGAAATATTCCACACATACCAATAACATCTCCATGAAGCTTTTGACACAGCCACTCCACCAGAAACAATGCACCTTTAACAAGGTCATTTTCTCCTTTGTATGTCCGTTTAAAGTGAGCCTTATTTACTCCGTTCCGTATACACACACAAACCAGACGTTTTAGCTCTGTTATCAGTCGGCTGTAGTGCACTGTGCTGCAACATGGAGTTAATCAGTAACTGGATATTCAGCTAAAATAAACAAGTGGAGTGCAAGTGAACAAACTGGTTGTAGATTAAAGTAGTGTTTGCATGATCTTGGTAGACATAATCTACCCTTTAAATTGAAGTATCTCTTTTATGGTCAGTGCAAAGTAAAATGTCCCGTGTCCACCCACACTAAGTGAGCTATGGTGACAGAGTAAAAATGCCCTGTCAGACCTGATCTATGTTTCCAATATACACTAAAACCCTCCCTCCTCTACGCCACTGTCCTCTGTGTCTGCTTTCATTACTTCTTCTCGTTTATTGTTCCTGTCTGCCCCTCTGTTGTCTCCCTTTGCTTCCTGTTCTCTCGCTGGTCACTTGGAATAAAGCCATGGTTTGAATTGATTGGAAGTGATAGCTGTTTATTTAGTTTTATACTTGAAACCTAACCAGCTAACTTTCATATATTCACAGTTAAAACTGAACTATACAACTCTGTTCTGAGGCTCTTCTGACATGTTTTTCGACAGGCAACTGCTCCATAACAGCAACTTGAGCAGCAGCAATGGAAGCACAGAAGATCTTTTCAGAGACAGCGTTGACTCCTGTGACATTGACATTAATGAAAAGGTATGCATTAGGTGTCTTTTATTATTTTACTTTTCAAAAGATCTATCTATAAATATAAATATCTCATATGTACAGGTCAGCTTCCTTGAGAAGAAAGTGTCAGAGCTGGAGAATGAGATCATTATTAATGGTGACCTTAAGTCAAGGTTAAAACTGGAGAACACTCAACTAGTGCACAGGTACTAACAATTCAATGTATATCATTCACTATTACACTATATGAAGTGCTTAAAGGTAATTATGAATACCATCAGAGTAAATGAGCTGGAGGAGCAGCTGAAGGACCAGGAAGCAAAAGCAGAACACAACCTTGCGCAGCAGCTGAGACGACACCGAGAGGCCTACAGCAAAATGGAAAAAGACAAGAACACGCAGATAGAGCTACAAAGCAACAGGTGAGGATGTCCAATTAATTTAAGAAGACATCTTGTGTTTGTTCACAAGATTACTCAAACATGCATTATTGTTGTAAATGGTTAAAGGAAAAGTAACGTTTTTTACAATTTGAGCCTTATTTCGGTAATAAAACAAGTTGTTTTACTCACCCATAGCACTTTGGTGTCATATGGAGTACTTCCAGAGATGTTTTAGATTTGCGATAGCCTAGCGCGACTTCTAACCATAGCTCGGGGCATATAATATATTCCCCGAGCATGTAATATGCTCCAAATAACGCGGGCTCCAAATAACACAAACTTTAGCACTTTTCAAATCATAGAAGCTCGATGTCTTAGTCTACGATTTCGTTTGAATCAAAAGTGGCCTGTAACCCGAGATTTATCCATAGTTTACAGCTTTGCGTTTCATGTTTGGGTCCCGGGAGCTGAGAGCACACTCCGCACATGCGCACTGGCGTCCTCATCTACTCGGCTAAATGGCTAAAATCTCGGATTACAGGCCACTTTTGACCAAACTAAATCGTAGACTAAGACATCGAGCTTCTATGATTTGAAAAGTGCTAAAGTTTGTGTTATTTGGAGACCGCAAACATGTGCCCCGAGAACTCACATTATGGAGATCGCAAATCTAAAACATCTCCGGAAGTGCTCCATATGACACCAAAGTGCTATGGGTGAGTAAAACAACTTGTTTTATTACCGAAATAAGGCTCAGATTGTAAAAAACGTTACTTTTCCTTTAAAAGTTCATAGTAATTGATTTATCATAATATGGTTTTGTTATTGTACTGTTAAATGAAGAATCAAGGACCCATTATAAAAACTGGGGATCTTTTCAGGGTGAGGCAGTTAGAGGAGGAAAACAGTGAGATGGCTCTAAATCTGTCCCGGCTGAAATCCCAGACTGAAAAACTGGATGAGGTACATTTAAGAATATAATATACCATTTTAGTATTTGATATGCATAACATGACAACAGAAAATGTAACATTTACCATAATGTCTAAATATATTTTTAGGAGAAACAAAGAATGACGGACAAGTTGGAGGACACAAGCCTGCGGCTCAAAGATGAGATGGATCTCTATAAGAAAATGATGGACAAACTGCGACAGAACAGACAGCAGTTTCAGAAAGAGAAGGATGCAATGCAGGAGGTGAGAGATTGAAAATATAATTTTAAAGTTTTCTCAGGGATTACAGTACACAACACTTGCTGTTTTGTGCTTTCTCATATAAAGCTGATAGAGGACCTTCGGCGAGAGCTGGAGCATTTGCAGCTGTTTAAAATGGAGGCGGAGAGGCCGGGTCGTGGGCGCAGCTCATCCTCTGGTCTGTCAGACTTCTGCAACAGGAGCAGAGAGGTGGAGCTGGAGCACGAGGTCAAGAGGCACAAACAGGTACTTCTGCACCGCTGCACTTCAGCACTGAAGACGAGGCAACTTATACTTTTACATTATAAACACAATGTGTGTGTATTTGTCCAAAATGATATTGCTTATGTTATACACAAAAACAAAACATAATAATTGAAACATAATCCAAGAGGAAACTCGTAGAATCCATAAAACACTGTGATATACATACATATATTCTCTCAAACTAAATAAATTCTAATATATGTTTAGCCATTTGTGTCCCAGGACCCTGAATCCCAGCACCTGTTGCTTTCTGGAGCTTGGCTCCTTACCAGTGGAATGGTAACATTTACAGAGGTACCTCACCTTACGAAAGACCCAACAAACGAAAATTCCAAGTTACGAAATGCCTTCACGTTAAATTTTGGTCTCTAGATACGAAAGAAAATTCAAGTTACGAAACGCGAAATCTCAAAAATTCAAATAATGCGCGCTCAGCCACACACATTATACGCTTTTCTCAGACTGGATTTAAACTTTTCTCACATTTGTCTCTCGTTTAAACACTCAAACTTTCATAGATTTTCAACAAAATGTATTAATAGTGAAGTGTGGGGGGAAGGGGGAGGGGGAGAAGACTGCGGGCGGACACGTGTGTGATAGCGCAGCATGACCCGGCGCGGGGCTGCGAGCACGAGACCCGTGCTCAAACCGGGCCTCCTCTAGACCAGGTCTAAACCAGGTCTAAACCAGGATTAAACCAGGATTAAACCACAGCGGCTCTTGCCTGCGTTCGTTCATGCGCTCGGACTGCGTGCCGTCCCGAGGGGAGGCACATCTCCTCCCCTCCTTGCTGCTCGCCTCAGCCGTGACTTGTGAGGTACACCGGCAGAGCTAGCACGAAACCAGGAAATAGACCCGCACACGGTGGTTTAATCCTGGTTTAGACCTAGTTTAGATCTGGTCTAGAGGAGGCACGGTTTGAGCATGGGTCTCGTGCTAGCAGCCCTGCGCCGGGTCATGCTGCGCTATCACACACGTGTCCGCCCTCCCCCTTCCCCCCACAGTCGCTGCTCGCCTCAGCCGTGACTCGTGAGGTACACCAGTGCTGCTGCTAATAGCAGAGCTAGCACGAAACCAGGAAATAGACCCGCACGCGGAGCTTTAATCCTGGTGTCCAGTCCTGGTTTAGTCCAGGTTTAGTCCTGGTCCAGTCCAGGTATAGACCTTGTTTAGACCTGGTTTAGTCCACATTTAGTCCTGGGTCTACAGTCTCTTAGCCAATCAGGACGCAGAACACAGTGTTACACTATAAAAAAAAAAGTTACACTATAAAAAAAAAAAAAACTTGGAATGGGGCCTTGGAACGAATCAGGCTTTTTCCATTGAAATAGCTACTCAACTTACGAAAAATTCACGTTACGAAACCACTTCTGGAATGAATTAATTTCATAAGGTGAGGTACCACTGTATATTTGTAACACCCCAATTAACTACTAATCTTCAAAAATTAGGATTAAAATGTTCGGTGCTCAAATGGTTTTTGCTGTATCTCCAAGTCTCTTCCTTAATAATGTGATAGCAAAATAGAAGAAATGAACTCACTGCTGTAGAATTTTAACTCAGAGCTTCGATAACCACCTAGACAGAGAACAGCAGTTTGTTTTTGTAACACACATAACCTGTGTCATGTCCTGTAGCTGCTACCCACATAGAGCTGCACTGCTGTGGCTAATCCTGTGTCAAAACACTGTGTGTATCAACTAACTGAGGCTTCAGTAGTGTACAAGAATGCATCTTTTTAGCTGTCAGTTTAAAAGGTTTTATAAAGCAAACGTTTTTATTTTATTTAGGAAAACCAGAAGTTAAAAGAGCAAAATGAGGATTTAAATGGGCAGATCCTCAGTCTAAGCCTTCATGAAGCCAAGAACCTGTTTGCCACACAGACAAAGGCACAGTCACTGGCCGCTGAGATAGATAATGCCACGAGGGACCAGGTAAGCTTTCAGTCCAATATCAAATATTATTAGATACTAGTCATAATTAAGCTCTGTAAATTGATAATAGGGCTTTTGCAACAAGTGTAAATGTAAAATAATGTCCAAAAGATCGAGCACATAATATCATATCTCAATAATATCTCTGTCTACAGCTTATGGAAGCTCTGAAAGAACAGGAGGAAATCAACATACGACTGCGACAGTACATGGACAAAATAATTCTTTCTATCTTGGACCACAATCCTTCCATACTGGAGATAAAGCAGTGACAAAGCTCTTCCCAATTGGACAATGGTGGTTGTTCCCGTTAAACGACTTGAAGCTGATGGAAAACTTTACCAAAGCTCTGGAAGTAGTAGTAGTAATGGATGAACACCTCCCCCTGCTGTCTATGGGGTAAAATGCACTTGACCTGAAGAGGATTTTTTTTTTTTTTTTTTTTGAAGTATGAACCAGCAATTAATTCCAGACTGCTGCTGCAGTCTCCAGTCTCCAGCCATTTGGTGATTTTGTACCATGAAAAATATGCTACAGATTTTACAGATTCTTGATGAGAGATGAAGAGGGCTGTTTGAGTCATTACACTGCACTGTCCCACAGTAAAACTGGAATCACCAGTTAATTTTCATGTACTATACTGGATTTTCAGCATAGACTGGGCTTTAAAGCTTCTCTGTAACAGGCAAGAAGGCAGTTCTTACTGTTCCGGATATGTAAGATTTGTTTTAAAGCGATAGTGTGTTTTTTTTTATGTTAATCTGTATGGGTTTCCTTCTAAAAGTTCCGTGTGTTGACACTGGCTTACCTCTGACAGTCTCAGCTGCTCCCGGTTCGGCTCGCTTTCAGCCTGTTCACCTTCAGCGGATGTCTACGCCGAAGTTTACAAGTGAACAGGCTGATAGAGTTAACATGGGCGTAGTGATACGAGTGGAGAGACAATACGCGAATGCGAAATACGCTGCTGGATGTTTCGTGGCCAACTGTTTTGGACGCAAATATATCACCTTTCGAACAAATGTTTTGTTTTGAGAAGAAAAACAAGCTTTATTTCATGTTCCAGGGAAGTTACCGGACCTACTTACGTGGGCTCCAGAAAGCGAGCCGAACCGGGATCTGTCAGACTGTCAGAGGTAAGCCGGTGTCAACACACGTAACTTTTAGAAGGAACCCCATACAGATTAAAAATACATAAAAAAAAAAAAAAAAACGCACTATCCCTTTAACTATGATGTTGTATTGTGAAGGCATTGGAAAGGACATAGGGGAAAAGGCAGTATCTTAAAATAGGCAGGTCTGATAAGAAAGTGAATGATAACTGAAAGTAAAGGTGTTTGCTAACTGATAAAATATGTCTTCCAGAAAAAGAAAGGTCAATCATTTCAATAAGGACTTTGTATGTGGTCTTTAGATGGTAAAGAGGGATGTTTTATGCATCAGGTTGCAATAAGGAGTGAATCAGATATACATTAGTGTACAGTTATGTGCCTGACAGACACGCGGGGATGAGATGCACTAATATTGCACTGTTATGGACAACTTGAATGTTCATGGTGTATTGAAGTATGTAATGAGTGAGACTGTAAGACACTTAAACATGGTTTACTCACTCAGTTTCATCTTTCATAACTTTTGCTACATATATGGACTTGTTATTAACTGTGGGGTGAAAAAAGGTCTTGCGTATATAAGTAAGGTTCAGTAACGAACAAATTAAAACAATCTTTAACTGGTATAGTTGCTATAAAGGCTTCTTGTGGGTGAATTTGTTGGACAGAATATAGCATATTATGTTACAAAAATATGGTTTGAATATTTAAATCTGTTGTAAAATTATACAAACTTATGTTTTGCTTCCTTGCACAAAAACCTGCATTTGCATGTGTCACCTGTTTGTCTGTGCCTTTGGATGTCATTCACATAAACAGAGCCACTGTTTACATTTTAAAGTTGTCATATTGACTTGTAAATGTTGTAATTATTCTTAATGATGGTTTGTAAATGTGCCACTCCACTCATTTCTATGAAAACTTTTATATGGTTTGCATAAAATATGTAATTACTAAATCTAATAAAATGACAGTCCACATTAATACGTAAACCGGGATCAAGTTCAATTATAAAGTTATCTCATTATGCTTTTAAACATAAAGTCTACTTCAGATGACCTCCATTTGTGATGCCCTCCAGAAACTGCCTCCAGCCTCGTGCCAAATTCTGCCAAAATCTGTTCGGCTTCCGTCTGCCACATCACGACACAGTTTTGTCACAAACACAAGACTGTGATAAGTATAAATAGATGAATCATTGTATTAAATAGATGAATCATTGTATACTGGGGTGATACAAATGAAATGGTAGTGCACAAATGAATGGCTCCCACATGTGTGTGAGGCACAAGCAGTTTCCCAATTCAGCGAGCGCACGGTTCGGAGTGTGGTCTCAGTCTGCAGTCGAGACGGTGCATACTCGCTGAGCCCTGAGCGCAGTCCGGGGATCACATGGGCGTCTGCGAAATGGAACAAGTCCCGCTTCAGCTCAATGAGCGGGGTGGTCTGCTCCTTGTTCCCTAAAGACAAAAATATTATTCTATTGCGACTAGTAATACTTGGAATTGGGACATGGCCAAAGTTCCCCCTAATTTTTAATGTGTCTGAGCACATGATCTGCGCGACATCCGAAATGCACCCCCCCCTCGCGCGGCTCACACTTTGCAGATATAAAAAAAAAAAAAAAAAAAGTCCCCGCGGCTGAATAAAAAGCGGAGATCCGGTAAAAGCTCTTTCATCCCTGATTTACAGTGCGCTGCATAAGTTTTCTTGTGCGCTGAGAATGTGCGAGCAGTGCGCAGCTTAGAGTAAACGGTGGACATGGCGACACTGTAGAATATCCAGCATTACAACAGCAAAGGAAATATAGAAGTGTAAGGGGAAAAGCATGTGAACGGTAATACAGGTGCCGTGAACTATGCCGTTACGGCTACCGTCACACATGTTTAGCGTAGTTTATGAAGAGTTTCATGTAGCATAGTCAGGGCTCTCAAGTTTTGAAGATTGCTAGGAGTGAGATTTCTGAGGGGGGGCGGGTGCGAGCAGTAGTCGAGTTATAAAATGAAACCAGGGGGGATGGTGGAAGGGCAGGGCAGAATTAGAAGGTACTTTGTTAATATGGAAATGCTTTTATAACTAAAAGTCCATATTATTCTATAATGCACAGGATAATATGTTATCACACACAGTCTTGGTTTAGTCCTGGTTTAGACCTGTTTTAGTCCTGGCTTAGTCTTGGTTTACACCTGATTTAGTTTTGGTTTAGTCCCGGTTTAATCCTGGTTTAGACCCGGTTTAGATCTGGTTTAGTCTTGGCTTAGTCCTGGTTTAGACCTGGTTTAGTCCTGGCTTAGTCTTGGTTTAGACCTTTTTTAGTTTTGGTTAAGTCCTGGTTTAGTCCTGGTTTAGTCCTGGTTTAGACCCGGTTTAGATCTGGTTTAGTCTTGGCTTAGTCCTGGTTTAGACCTGGTTTAGTCCTAGTTTAGACCTGGTTTAGTCCTGGTTTAGTGCTGGTTTAGACCCGGTTTAGATCTGGTTTAGTCTTGGCTTAGTCCTGGTTTAGACCTGGTTTAGTCCTGGCTTAGTCTTGGTTTAGACCTGGTTTAGTTTTGGTTAAGTCTTGGTTTAGTCCCGGTTTAGTCCTGGTTTAGACCCGGTTTAGATCTGGTTTAGTCCTGGTTTAGTTCTGGTTTAGTCCTGGTCTAGTCCTGGTTTAGTTCTGGTTTAGACCTGGTTTAGTCTTGGTTTAGTCCTGGTTTAGTTCTGGTTTAGTCCTGGTTTAGTTCTAGTTTAGTCCTGGTTTAGACCTGGTTTAGTCTTGGTTTAGTCCTGGTTTAGTTCTGGTTTAGTCCTGGTTTAGTTCTGGTTTGGTCCTGGTTTAGTTCTGGTTTAGTCTTGGTTTAGTCCTGGTTTAGTCCTGGTTTAGTCCCAGTTGAATCCTGGTTTAGACCCGGTTTAGACCTGGTTTAGTCTTGGTTTAGTTCTGGTTTAGTCCTGGCTTAGTTCTGGTTTAGTCCTGGCTAGGTCCTGGTTTAGTCCTGGTCTAAACCTGATTTAGTTTTGGTTTAGTCCCGGTTTAATCCTGGTTTAGACCCGCTTTAGATCTGGTTTAGTCTTGGCTTAGTCCTGGTTTAGTCTAGGGATGGGCGATACCAGTTATTTTTGTTTCGATATGATACCAAGTAATACCAGGGTTAGAATCGCGATATCGATACCGATACCGATACTTTCATACATTTATTAATCTATCTATATACAAAGGCTGTGTCCCACCATAGTGGGGTAGCCTAGACAGGGCATACATTTTTGTTCCTTTCCCTCCTTCCTTCCTTTCCCCAAACCCTCCTTCCGTGACTTTTTTTTTTTTTTTTTTCCCCTTGTTTGTACCAGCGTCCTTTCCTCATCACCATCACCACTCTCTTCCCACACTGGCGTCCACCCACCCCCCATCCATGCACTGGACAACCGAGAAAGCAGCCAGCGAACCCGAGCGGAAAAACCCCAGGACCCGCCCCAGGCGGCACAAAGGGATGACCGGCCAGACCCAGAGCGTAAACCGGACCACCGCCAGCACCCAGGAATCCTCCAGAGGACCACACAGGGACAGCACCTAGAGAGGGACGAGCACCCAAGCACACCTTCCGTCCATCACCATCACCGCTGTCGCCCCACTTTAAAATCCACTTCTCCCCCTCTCCGAACATTTCTTCATATCCTATGTTGCCCTATATTGTGTATAATGTGTATGCTATTTATAATGTGTCTAAATGCATTAAAAGAAGGAGGACATTGTCCTGCAAACCTAAGTGTAGGTGTTCAGCCCTCACTAAGAAATGATGCATTAAAAGAAGGAGGACATTGTCCTGCAGCCTAGGTGTAGGTATTCAGCTTGCCCTGACTAAGAAATGATGCATTAAAACAATCCAAAACATTGGGAGAGGGTCCAGGTCCAGACCATCCGCAATCATCCCACTACAACAGCAGTAACAGTAATAACTAAAGGTGCACCTAGATAACGTCGCCCCCCTCCAGGTGCCCCCATCCACCATACAGAACCCCAAAGAACCCCGGATCCAGGCGGCCATCCGGACCACACCCCTAAGCACCAGCCAGCCGCCCTCGGCACCCCCGAAACCAGACCTGGTGATACCACACAAGCCCGCCAGCAACCCCCCAACCAACCCCGCACTCAGAACAAACCAGCACTCAGACGCCAGCACCACCCAAACGTCACCGGAGAGGCATGATGATGTTGGGGGAAAGGACACCTTGGTTTAAGGTCTAAGGACCGATCTAAAACCACACCACACTGCACCAGGCTCAGATGCACAGCCCAGTGTGCACTCTTCCACAGCAGGACCTCAGCCAAAGCTGGTTTCCCCTGCCGCTTCATATCAAGACCCGTCCTCTACCACACCCATCCATTCATTCATACACAAACTCTCTCCATTCATCCCTGTCCTGAGCAGCCTCTCTCCCTTGCACCACAGTCATCCCTCTTGCATTCAACGCTCTTCTTACACCCTCTGTCCATCCCATTCGCGGTCTTCCTCTCATTCTCACTCCACTCACATCAGATTCATACACCTTTTTCACCAATCGCTCCCTTTCCATCCTCTCAACATGTCCAAACCATCCCAATGCCTTTTGCTCTGCTCTCTCAGCCAACTCTCGCAACACACCAGTTCTCTCTCGGATTTCTTCATTTCTCACACGATCCATGCGCGTCACACCACACATACTCCTCAGACATCTCATCTCAACTACATTCAACTTCCTCTTCTCCGCAACTTTCAAACTCCACGTTTCAGCCCCATACAACGCAGCAGGCACCACCACACCCTCATACAATCTCCTTTTCGCAACCATTCCCAGTGACCTACATTCAAACACTCTCTTCATTCCCCCCCATATCTTACGTACTTCATTCATTCTAAACTCTACCTCACCCCCTATTCCACCATCCACACCAACATGCGACCCCAAATACTGAAAACACTCTACCTCTTCCAACAACTCCCCATTTAATGCCACATTGAACCTACGTTCATCCTTTGACCTCGTGCACCTCATCACCTTACTCTTATTCACATTCACTCTCAGCTTCCTTCTATCACACACCCTTCCAAACTCCTCAACCAAACGTGCCAAGCTCTCCTCTGAATCAGCCACTAGTGCAGTATCATCTGCAAACAACAACTGATTCATGCTCCATTCGCTGCCATCAACACTCACCATGCTCACACCCTTACCTGACACTCTTGCATTCACCTCTTTTACCACACCATCCATATACACATTAAACAACCACGGAGACATCACACATCCCTGACGCAAACCAACCCTCACAGGAAACCACTCACTCGTGCTATTTCCCACTCTCACACACGCTCTACTGTTTCTATAAAACTCTTCACACCTTCCAACAATCTACCATCGATACCATACAAACTCAACACAACCCACAACGCCTCTCTATCAATCCTATCATACGCCTTCTCTAAATCCATAAACGCCCAAAACACCTCCCTCCCCTTAGCCAAATACTTTTCACACACCTGTCTCACCGCAAACACCTGGTCCACACATCCTCTACCTCTCCTGAAACCACACTGCTCTTCACCAATCATACACTCAGTCCCCTCCACTACCCTGTTAATCAGCACTCTTCCATACACCTTGCCTACAACACTCAACAGGCTAATACCCCTATAACTACTACATTCATACTTATCACCCTTACCCTTGTACAGTGGAACCACACACGCACTCGTCCAGTCAAGTGGCACCTGCCCACTTACAAAACACACATTCAACAATCTCACACACCACTCGGTGACACTCGCTCCACCACACTTCAAACATTCCACAGTACACCCATCCACACCTGCAGCCTTTCCTGCTTTCAACTTTCCCACAGCTTGCTCAACTTCCTCTCTCGTAATCAACGCTTCATTCAACTCTCCCAGTACATTCAATCTGCTTTCCCTTCCATCCATCACACTCACAGCATCCCGATCTTCCTCCACATTCAACAGCCTCTCAAAATACTCCGCCCACCTCTTTCTTACAGCATTCCCCATTCAGCATCCTTCCATCCTCTGTTTTCACTTTCTCCTCCCTCCCAGACACTTCCTTTCGCACTCTTTTCACCTCCTTCCAAAACATTTTCTTGTTCTCCCGAAAATTGTCAGTCAACTGTCTGCCCCACCTTTCGTCCGCAGCCACTTTTGCCTCACGCACAGCTCTCTTTGCATCACTTCTCTCTCCTTATAACACTCATACGACTCCCTGTCCTTTCTCTGCAGCCATACTTCATACGCACGTCTCTTCTCAGTTACAGACAAGCTTACATCCTCGCACCACCATTCACTTCCCTTTCTTACACCACCTCCAACACGTCTCACACCACACACTTCCTCTGCACACCCAACCACTGCACTCTTGAACTGTTGCCATTCTTCCTCCACACCAACAATCATTTGATCCTTCACCTCATTCCACCTGCCACCTATTTTCTCCTGATACTCACACACTTTCTCTCTGTTCTTCAAAACACTCACTCTCAAAACTTCTCTTGCATCCCCACTCTTTCTCGATCTCACCCATGGCATACCCACACGCAACCTTCCTTCCACCAAATAATGATCAGACATACCTTCACTCTCTCCCCTTCTCACACTTACATCCAACAATCTACTACATGCAACCTTTGAAACCACCACATAATCCATCAATGCTTTATCAATCACTCTTCCACCATCCTGCCTCACCCACGTATACTTATGAATCTCTTTTCTTTCTGAACCATGTATTCCCAATCACCATCTCTCTCTCAAGGCACGTTCCTATCAGTCTCTCACCACTATCATTCTTTCCAGGTACACCATGCACACCAACAACACCCTCAATTTTCTCGTCACCCACTCTCGCATTCAGATCTCCCATCAACACTACATTCACATTTGCTCCAAATCCCTGCAGGCACTCATCCAAGTCATTCCAGAAGGACACTCTCTCCTCTTCATTCTTCTCACTGCCAGGACCATACGCACTCACGAACACCCACAACTCATTCAGAAATTTCACTTTCACCCACATCAGTCTTGGTGAAATCTCCTTCCATTCAACCACACATCGTCTCACCTCACAACTCACCAACAAGGCCACACCTTCTCTTGCTCTCCCACTCTCTACACCAGACCTTCTCCCACTCACACTTCCAAACACACACTCACCCTTCCCTTTCATCTTTGTCTCACTCAGTGCTAACACACTCAATCTCCTTCTTCCAAACATCCTTCCAATCAGATCTCTTTTACTTTCATTCGTACTACACCCACGCACATTCAAGGACCCAATCTTTAGGGTTTGGGGAGACAACCTCCCCTTCCCTACTCAGCCCTGTCCGTTTCTAGGAAACAGTTACAGGGGAGAGGATTCCCAGTCCTCTCGCCCCGTCCCTTTTAGTCGCCTTTTACGACACGCAGGGAATACGGTGGTAGTATTCTCTACCCCCCTCTTTTAGGGGGGGGGGGGGGCCCTAACCACAGGCTCATTTATTAATACTACAGAAAAACACTAACCTGGCTCTAACTAGATACCTTGGCTTCGCAAAGCTCCACCAGGGGCTTAGCTCCACACATTCTAACACCAGATATCTGAAAAAAAATCTTTGATGAAATGAAAATGGCAATGCAGACATCAAATGTGACCACTAGACTTGTTTGTGCTGCTTGTATTGTATGTTGTATTTTTATGTATTTGCCTGTCTAGGGATCATGGATGAAAACTAGCTTTGTAGCTAAAATTGGCATATTTACATTTGTTTTATACTTATGTTCATTAATGTGCATTGTCCCTATCAAATAAATAAATAAATAAAATAAAATAAAATAAATAAATCTATTGTAAGTTGGGCACTTGCAGCCTATGAAAAAAGACAACAAATGAAGTATCACTATTCTCACTCTCGCATACATACATTCTCCTCTCACATACACTACTCTTAGTCTTCTACATGCTTGATGGTTACCTGGATTCTCCCTCTCTCAAACGCCTCGGCAGCTGACCTCTGTCGTACTGCTGTTGCTGCTGTGCTGGAGGGAGCTGCCTGACTAGCCTCCTGTCGTCGTTTGGTCAGTAGCATTTCGTCATGCTGAGGTTTATGATTTATGATCAAGTGTTTATTTAAAATTTGTGGTATTGCCACAATATCGGATCATTTTTGGCACACTGCACTTCGCAACATTGTCGTCCACGGTGTGGAAGTAACTCCACACCACACTTCTCTTGCGATCTCCCATGGCTCCCGCAGCCCCGCGCGGCGCCGCTTTGACTGAAATCTCACAGCAGTGAGTCTATCGCGGGATGACGTACTACCCCACGTTTGGTGAGAACGCGGAAGGAAAAGTAGTGCCTGACAAGTGGCAATGGTTGAATAATGAACAAAACACATATGAATTTGAACTAAATAAACTGAAAGTTAAGTCAGTAAGAAAACATGACTTGGTATCGATATTTTAATACCAGGATCGATGCATATTCAATACTCCATCAGGATCGATATATCGATACTTTGGTATCGATCCGCCCATCACTAGTTTAGTCCTAGTTTAGACCTGGTTTAGTGCTGGTTTAGACCCGGTTTAGATCTGGTTTAGTCTTGGCTTAGTCCTGGTTTAGACCTGGTTTAGTCCTGGCTTAGTCTTGGTTTAGACCTGGTTTAGTTTTGGTTAAGTCCTGGTTTAGACCCGGTTTAGATCTGGTTTAGTCTTGGCTTAGTCCTGGTTTAGACCTGGTTTAGTCCTAGTTTAGACCTGGTTTAGTCCTGGTTTAGTGCTGGTTTAGACCCGGTTTAGTCTTGGCTTAGTCCTGGTTTAGACCTGGTTTAGTCCTGGCTTAGTCTTGGTTTAGACCTGGTTTAGTTTTGGTTAAGTCCTGGTTTAGTCCTGGTTTTGTCCCGGTTTAGTCCTGGTTTAGACCCGGTTTAGATCTGGTTTAGTTATGGTTTAGTCCTGGTTTAGTTCTGGTTTAGTCCTGGTCTAGTCCTGGTTTAGTTCTGGTTTAGACCTGGTTTAGTCCTGGTTTAGTCCTGGTTTAGTTCTGGTTTAGTCCTGGTTTAGTCTTGGTTTAGTCCTGGTTTAGTCCTGGTTTAGTCCCAGTTGAATCCTGGTTTAGACCCGGTTTAGACCTGGTTTAGTCTTGGTTTAGTTCTGGTTTAGTCCTGGCTTAGTTCTGGTTTAGTCCTGGCTTAGTTCTGGTTTAGTCCTGGCTAGGTCCTGGTTTAGTCCTGGTTTAGTCTTGGTTTAGTCCTGGTTTAGTCCCAGTTGAATCCTGGTTTAGACCCGGTTTAGACCTGGTTTAGTCTTGGTTTAGTTCTGGTTTAGTCCTGGCTAGGTCCTGGTTTAGTCCTGGTCTAGTCCTGGTTTAGTTCTGGTTTAGTCCTGGTTTAGACCTGGTTTAGTCTTGGTTTAGTTCTGGTTTAGTCCTGGTTTAGTTCTGGTTTAGTCCTGGTTTAGTCTTGGTTTAGTCCTGGTTTAGTTCTGGTTTAGTCCTGGTTTAGACCTGGTTTAGTCTTGGTTTAGTCCTGGTTTAGTTCTGGTTTAGTCCTGGTTTAGTCTTGGTTTAGTCCTGGTTTAGTTCTGGTTTAGTCCTGGTTTAGTTCTGGTTTAGTCCTGGTTTAGTCCTGGTTTAGTTCTGGTTTAATCCTGGTTTAGTTCTGGTTTAGTCCTGGTTTAGTTCTGGTTTAGTCCTGGTTTGGTTCTGGTTTAGTCCTAGTTTAGTCCTGGTTTAGTTCTGGTTTAGTGCCGAAATAGATGCAGAAATAATCTGATATGTTCTCAGTTTGTTTTATCATCACCGCACTTTGTCAGTGCGCGCTGAGAGGAGCGGGGAGGAGGGACCGGGGCGGGGGGGGGAGCGGGACATTTTTAACGGATTCATGTAAGAGTCTGGTTAATGCACCGGGCCCGCGTCTCACCATGGGCAGTTCAGCTCTGGGCCGCGCATATTCTGCGCGTAAGCCGTCGGGGGGGACACGTTACGCACAGACGGAGACACCGGGACTGAGGCTCAGGACGTGCCCGGGGCACGGCGCGTTTGCTCCGGCCTCGCTCGGACCGTGCGTCCGGAGCAGGGGGAGTTTTTTTCGCTGAAAACGCGCGGCGCCTGCATAAACTAAGCCACACAGACCGATTTTCTGGGCACAAAAAAAAAAAAAAGAAAGAAATCAGCGTGAGAAATGCCATGTGTGGCGTGTGAGCATGTGAACACGTCGAATTGCGTGTGTCACACTCTCAATGCGTGAGACTTGAGAGCCCTGCATAGTTGTAAGTGAGGTGAACCAGTACGTATATTTTATAGTGACGTCGCAACTCTCACTTGTGGATGTCGCTGGCGAGTTGGTCTTTGTAGCCATGGCCGTTTCCCAATTCACCGACAGCACACTTGTGAGCGTCCTTGGAACGGGATGTGCGTCATATCCGGCGCGACAAGCGCCGTTCCATTCGTTTTTTTCCCCCTGCATCGTTAAGATGAGCCCTGAACGGCGCGGTCGTTTCCATGGAAATCGGGGCGTGGACCAAGCGTGCAAACATGCACGCTTCGCACACTTAAAAGCCCCAGCATGCACAGCGCGGGAGAATATATGACTACAAAGACCGACTCACCAGCGACATCCACAAGTGAGAGTTGCGACGTCACTATAAAATATACGTACTGGTTCACCTCACCTACAGCTATGCTACATGAAACTCTTCATAAACTACGCTAAACATGTGTGACGGTAGCCGTAACGGCATAGTTCACGGCACCTGTATTACCGTTCACATGCTTTTCCCCTTACACTTCTATATTTCCTTTGCTGTTGTAATGCTGGATATTCTACAGTATCGCCATGTCCAGCGTTTACTCTAAGCTGCGCACTGATCGCACATTCTCAGCGCACAAGAAAACTTGTGCAGTGCACTGTAAATCAGGGATGAAAGAGCTTTTTATTCAGCCGCGGGGTCATTTTTTTATATCTGCAAAGTGCGAGCCGCGCGGGGGGTTCATTTCGGATGTGGAGCTAGTGTGTTTGACGAATGATACACGGAGGCCGTTTCCCAATTCACCGACGGCACGCTTGTGAGTGTGCCGTCGGGCTGTCGTCGAGACAGCGCACACTCGCTCTGTCCTTAGTGCACTACGTTTCTCACATGGCCGTCTGCGAAATGGAACAGGTCCCGCCTCAGCTCAATGAGCTGGGTGGTCTGCTCCTTGTTCCCTAAAGACAAAAATATTATACTATTGCGACTAGTAATACTTGGAATTGGGACATGGCCAATGTTCCCCCTAATTTTTAATGTGTCTGCATTACAAACAGCAAACACACACTAACTCCACATCCGAAATGCACCCCCCCCCCGGCTCGCACTTTGCAGATTAAAAAAAAAAAAGACCCGCTAAAAGCTCTTTCATCCCTGATTTACAGTGCGCTGCATAGGTGAGGTGAACCAGTACGTATATTTTATAGTGACGTCGCAACTCTCACTTGTGGATGTCGCTGGCGAGTCAGTCTTTGTAGTCATATATCCTCCCGCGCTGTGCATGCTGGGGCTTTTAAGTGTGCCCCGATTTCCATGGAAACGACGGCGCCGTTCAGAGCTCGTCTCGACGGTGCAGGGGGAAAAAAAACGAATGGAACGGCGCTTGTTGCGCCAGATATGACGCATATCTCGTTCCAAGGACGCTTACAAGTGTGCCGTCGGTGAATTGGGAAACGGCCGGATTCACCCGGCTCATTGAGCTGAGGCGGGACCTGTTCCATTTCGTAGACGGCCATGTGAGAAACGTAGTGCACTAAGGACAGAGCGAGTGCACACTCACAAGCGTGCCGTCGCTGAATTGGGAAACGGCCTACATATCCTCCCACGCTGTGCATGCTGGGGCTTTTAAGTGTGCGAAGCCTGCATGTTTGCACGCTTGGTCCACGCCCCGATTTCCATGGAAACGACGGCGCCGTTCAGGGCTCATCTCGACGGTGCAGGGGGAAAAAAACGAATGGAACGGCGGCGGCGCTTGTCGCGCCGGATATGACGCACATCCCGTTACAAGGGCGCTCACAATTGTGCTGTCGCTGAATTGGAAAACGGCTACAGACTGCGGTCTGAACTGCGCCTGTTGTCCTGGAGACTGCGCAAACCTGGGCACATCGAGGGCGGCGTGCGGATCACATCAGGTAACAAAATGTGACGCACAAAAGACATTGAACTATGCTTAATCTGAAACAAATATTTGAAGCTTAAAGTTTATAAACTTAACTCATGCTAATTTACTCGATAGCTGTCGGCTGGCTAAAGGGGAGTCGTTAGCTTGTTATGCTAACTAACCAAACATTGACCTGAGGGCCTCAGATCCTCAGATTAAAGTGTGTTTAACTTGAGTGAACAAGATCTCCAGCATGTCCGCACACCCGAGTCCGTGAAAACGCTCTATAACTTGTGTGGAACCTGCTTTACAGGGTGAAGATGCCTGTATCCGGATTAAACTGTGGAAGAAGACAGCCACGCCGCTACAACTACAAATTCAATGGTGTGCGCCATGATCAAGTCCAGGACACAGGATTGGTCAGTGGTCCCATGCATTATGACAAACATGCTCGTGTATATGACCCTAGAACAAATGATCCTACACAAGCTGCTACACACAATGTTAGGACTCCAAGAAACATGGTGAATGGCCATGTCAAGAATGGCTTCAAGAGCAAGAGCCTTGAAACGCCCTTTGTGTCCAGGAAAGAAAGTAAGAAAACCCCAGGCTGTTGTAGTGCAAAACAACATGAATGCAGTGGTAGTATTTTGGTAAATGGGTCCAGAGTTTTGGGAAATGTTAGGGAACTGTCTACTACTATATCTGGACAAGAACCAACTACACCTTACCAATCAACAGCAACCAAGGTCCAGAGAAAAAAGAAGAAAAGGTACTGTCCCTTTCATGAGACAATATCATTATTAATAATAATATTATATAATATTAATCTTAATAATAATAACAATATCATACATTTAAACTCTTTCACACTCTAATCTTTGCAGGAATAATCATGTTGCCCCTCTTGAAGACATTGTACCCAAACCCACAGAAGACTGGGAAAGTGAAATCCAAGAGGTCAAACTCAGTAACTGGGAAAAGATGTCTTTTGGGACTCAGCCATATGGTAAACACACACCCTACAAAAATGTCATGTTATATCTATGGGTGTATTTCATGTTGGTTGGACTGTTGTAATTTCAAGTTTACAGGTTTCTCATCAGGCTGGTCTAATACAAAATGCAACCAGAGTTGTCTCTATATTAGTTATAATAGTTATTGTTTTCAAATGGAAATAACATATCTTGAAAATTCTTTAATGATTCAGAAAAAGAAAAATTTTTAAGTTTACTTTTTGAAGGAAAGCAGCAGTACATTTTAATAAACATGAATTATTATGTAAACATGTCAAACTGGTTTCCATTTGTTGCCAGCACACTCACTTGTGTTGAAGTTGAGTAGTTCTTCAGTCGTTTTCTTTTTTTACTCGTGTGCTGCCATGTTTTAACATGAACGGACCATGGGTCCGAAATAAACCATCAGTCAATATATCAATCACAACCATCACCACTGATTTTTACCTTTGACCTCCGAATGTACAGTTAAAGTACAGAAAAGATGGTGGTTTGAGAAAACGTATTTGGGGAGAACTTTTGCCACCAAAAACATTACATTTCAAGTCTGTATTTTGTCCCATTTCAGAATTACTATAGACATAAAAACATGGTGAAGTATCTGAGTTGTGTGAAATTCTCCAGTAAAACAACAGAAAAATGTATCTGCATTTGAATTTGTCAGTTACAACATCGCTGTACAGTACTGCTGCACTTTTCCTTTGAATCACTGAGGAACTTGTATTTACTGCAAATTTAACATCAAGATTTCTCAAAAATGAGAGTTGAGTCATAAAACTTTGTCACCAAAGAAAACATATGAAGGTGTTTTTTAGTCTTAACTCAATTTTGACAAAAATATTTAAAAGAAATATATATATTTTAGCGCTGTATAGTAAAAGTATATGATGCTGTATTCATGTGTTCTCAAACTCGTACGTAATCGTCAGACTATGCATGGAACATGCATGCAACTGCAACAACATAACATTTGGTCATCTTTGTTGATTCATGGGAATGATGTGTAAAAACCTGTGTTGTGATAGGATCAGTGGATGTGTTGTTTCTTCTTGGTAGAAGTAGAATCATCAGTGTATTTTAAAACTAAATCTCAGTTTGAATTCATATTGTCCTCCCATTCCTGTCCTGCCACTGTGACATGAACTCTGGGACTCCATTATAGGCCTCTGACCTGACTCTGGTCTGTTGGCAGTTCCTTGAGTACAGATGAAACATGGTGAAGCTTTGTTTGGTTTTGATGGATTCCAAAAAAACTGAACTGAAATTGGAAAAAAACAAAACACTTGAAATGAGCAAGTTTTAAGCTTGATTTGCACTTAAATGAGATGCCTATTTGTATAAGGAGACTGTCTATTATTCAATTTACCTGTCAGTGATCATAATATTTTCACAAATTATTTTTTCTAGGTCCAGAGGATGTGATAAACATCACCCTACGGGACCTGAAACTGGAACAAACCATTTCTCCTCTGTGGCAAATTGCCAACAGCAAGTACATCCCAGCCACACACCACAATCGGCCCATAAACTGGACCAGGTACAAACTCTGCACTGAACCAGGCCAGTTCTCAGACGCTGAAGACTGAGTGTTGGAGTTCATGCTAGAGCTCAGAATCTAGATATGTTTACAGATTTAGTGACCTCCTTATGGATTCTCAGTTTCATTTCCTATCAATTGTCTACTAGATTTTGGCCAAAGCTGAGTGTATGAGCAATACGTTGTTAATATAGTTTTTTAGTCACAGCTTTTATTATATATATTTTACATGCAGACTTAATATTTCTTTTAATTCTGTATAAGCTTTTGTATCCATGTGTAAATGATTTTATTCATCTGCCATGCTTTCCAGTTCTGTTGCTCTGTTACTACTGGTTTTCATCACACACTAGTATGTGATGAAGTTGTTTTATCAGTACCATTGTCAACAAGATGCTGCATTATTGTTTGATTCGAGCTAAAGCACCTAAAAGTATCCTGTATACAAACTCACTTTCATTTATGCAACCACAATAAATACATTTATTGATGAATACAATAGATGAAGTTGTGACGATGCTTGAGCTCAGACTTGGTTGTAATTACAGGTTTCCGTCACTAGATGGCGCAGTTGGCGTAACATTGTGATCTTTCCATTACAGTTTCCACACCTATGGGAGTTCACTGGGTTCACTACCAAGGACTTGAGAGACATACGAGTTCACTGTTTGATTGTAAATGCATTGGCTGTAGCCTGCTCCCGTTAGATGACGTTATTAACTCCATCTGCATCTACTGCTACATTCGTGTCCGCAGTGTCAAACAAGCCAGTGTGCTTGGCCCTTTGTACAGAAATGTGCATGAACTTTGTGGTGAGACAAAGTTCTGTTGCTTACACTCACAATATGGATGGCTTTTGATTTTTTTTTTTTTAACTATTGTTGGGTGATTAAAATATTTTCTGTTTATCTGGACAGTATTAACTTGGCTATACAAAAACATCAGATTTAATTGTTCATAGGTGCTATCTCATAAGTGCAAAGTTAAATTTCTCTCAGAAGGCAATCGGGTAACAATATAAATAACATTTTACGTATTTTTACTTTGCTTGGATGATTTGGAGGATAAAAGATCGAATTTGTTTCCATTTCAGATCTAATACTATTTATAGTAAAATCAAGCACCAGTGTTGGAATATTATGCATGCATTGATTAATGTCATACTTGAATCTTTCCTTGTCTTTTGTCAGAAGCTAGAAATGACCAGCTCTGACTGCAATGCAAAGTAATCAACTTCTTTGTTCCTCCTTAATTTTAATAGGCTTGGTTCTCAGTTATGACTCGACCCTCTAAATAAGTTCCAGATATACTTACCATGGTACTGTGTTTTCTCTTGCTATTTATCTGGCAACATAATGGTTTGTTAGTCTGGCACAGGAAGACCACCAGGAGGAATTGGGAAGCCTGGTTGTGGTTGGCCTCCTACAGTTAACCAAAGCCAGGACTTTGCAGGAGCAGATTGATGCGTTTGTCATTAAGGCCATTTTTCCCTGCTAATCCCTGCTGCCGAATGCTCACCTTCAACTGCAGAGAACTATTTAACCCAGAAAGAGACATGACTGTGCAGTTATATCCTACTTCTAAAGTTATTCTGGGGTTTAAATGTTGCCAGAAGGCTGTTTGGCGCAGCATTCAAAGCTCTTAATATTTCAGAATAAAGTTTTGACATGAGGAAAAAACATCTGTATATAGTTTAAAATGCCACAGAACCAGTGCTTTGTCTTTGGAGGATTCACTGTGTTCAGTATTACACCTAACTTTTGATTTGACATTTTCTGTAAGCAATAAATCATGAAGTTAACTACCTAAAGTACTAAAAAAAAAAGGCGATGCTGCAACATTATTTGTAATTGGTGCAGCCTTTTCCCATTTTTGAGCATGTACTTCTTTGATTTGATGTGACTATCCACTGTGTGAACTGCGAGAGATTTAGCAACATTTGTTTGATTATTTTCATAGACTGCAACTCTGAGAACCTGGTACACTTGGAGAATAGTCTGTAGATTTTGCGTGATGTGCGTTAGTTGGCCTGATCGTATTACAATAGCAATTTGAAAAGCACCTTTTTTACGTAAACTGATGTCCTCTGCATAGAACTAAATGTCCCGTTCTTAGGATCCTGCAAAATTTCTACAAAATGAAATGCACGTAATTCTTTTATTTGTTCAGCAGTTCATATTTCAGTGTGCTCATATGTGTTAGCACTCCTACAGCAGCTTAAATGTGTACAGAAAACTGAATATTATTTAATCACTATCCTGCCAGTAATATATCAGTTTGAGTGTGTGATGTGTAGGATCATTTGAATGCCCCCCAAGTTGTTCATAAACCTGACTTGTGACATTTACACGCAGTTTTTCTCTGTGACTCAGCTCCAGTTGTTTCCATCTCTTCTTTCTTTGGGGATTGGCTGTTTGGTCATTCTCTTGACTTGCTCATGATTGATCCTGTATGGTATTTGGCAGGAGGATGCCTGCGGTTGGTTAACCACAACCAGGGCAAAAAACAAATTGGCTTCCTTGCTATGATTCCGGTAAATTAAGCCATTATCTTCCGGGCACTTGTGAAAATGGGTAAAAGGTGGTAATTGTTAGACCTTTAGAAAACTGTTGATCCAAGATGTTTTCTTCTCATGAATACTTGCCCATTACAGTTGTGGAGATGTATGGCTGGTTTATTCGAAGAGTATCAAGGCCGGACAGTGGATCAACTTTAGTTGACACTGGACCAAATAACATATTGTCTATCATGTGATGAATTTCACAAGTCCTACTTCCAAAAATTGGTATAAGTAATTACAGGCACATTTTGTAGTCTAATTTTTGTAGACAGTCTTAAGGATGACTCATTTTCTGGCATTTATGAATTCAAACATAGGGAGCCATGATCAAAATTTGGCATACTTTTTGGAGAAAATTAGTTACCACATCTGGTAAGCAGAGGAAAGGACTATCATGATTTGCTGAATCGGAGTGATTAGAAGCAGCCAGGTTTGGCTGTAGTACTCCTGAATATATGGCAAACGTCATGGAACACAGTACAATAGTACCTATACTGTAACACATTGCACAGTGTTGTATTGTCACATAGACTCTCTCAGTAGTGATTTATTTGTATTGTGTACACTCAGTGTGTGTGCAGAGCTGCAGTACAGTGACAGGCTCAGACGAGGGCAGTGTTGTCTCCTCTCCCTGACCCTCTGGCCTGTTGGGATGCTGGGCTCGTAGCTGCTTGTAACTTGACGAGCTGCTAAACAGCAGGCTGTGATAACCTGCTCCTGTGGCTGCTCTGCCTGTCTGCCTGCTTCCTGTGCATCATGCCTCAGACAGTCTCCTGTCTGGGAGTCTCTTAAGTTTGAGCTTTTCCATCTTCCTGTCACACGACTTGGCTGTCTCTGTGGACGCTTGTGTCCACTCCCATTTCTCTGCTCCCCTCAGCCTGTCAAAGTCTGTGCAGTAGCTGCTGAGCTGTCAGTCTTGGTGGAGCTCCACTCATCTTTGTGTGTGCCTCTTACCTCGTCTGGCTGTTGGGCTTCCCAGCCGAGGGATGTCTGGATAGGTGCTGGATAACAAGCACCCTGCAGCCCCACCACTCACGCTCACAGCTGAGGAGGAGAGAGAGAGAGATGAGGGAGGGACACAGGCAGAGGACAGCAGACATACTTGATGAAAAAATGGACTGTATACACTGTACGAGTCCGTGGATATGAATTTTATAAGACAAAGACATCACATCACATCACAGTGGTTACATTGGCACCTGGATGGATCCAATGAGAGGACTGTAGAGATGGATACATAAAGAATCAGCATGTCTCACGCCCTCCACGCATGCTCCCACACATCACACTATAGGCTCATAGCCTCATTGTGATGCTTCTGAATCATGATGAGGCTGTGCTGGAGTCAGTTACAGCTCCACTCATTTGTAAAGTGCATAATTATGTACAGCAATGCATTTAAAAAAAATCGTTAATGTCATAATCATTTGCATTTCCTACAGAGTTTAACATCATCCTTATGATTTATTCTATCTCCTGCATTGATTAAATGTATTCTAATCTTCTGTGTTAACCTGGTCATGAAGGTGCCCTCAGCAGCACATGGCACAAGGTAGACTCTCTATTAGCCTCAGTGTCTGTCTTTGATCAGTAAAGCTGCTCCAGAGTTCTCATTCTCCACATTGCTCTGTGGAGCGATAAGAGGAGTTGTTGCTGGCTCACTTGCACCTCCCACGCCCATTTTTACAATCCACAACGCACATGCACACGGGCAGTCTGTGCACCATACATCACACAGGAATCTGCCCTTTTAAAGATGAATTACTTGCTCTGCTCTCTGTCTGCCTCCCCCTTCACATACATTTAACCATACATCTACTGGAGATCCTAAAACGTGCACTGTCAACTTGGCCATCATCCATTCACAAACCCACTCCCCACACTGGTCCTCCTGCTCCTGTTTAAACCATGTGTTGTCTTTCCATGCCTTTTGTAGCTGTGGTCAGTGGAGCTCTCTTCACAGCTGTATCCACAGTCAGGGAGAGTTTCCGAAGGGAAAGGCCCGTCCCACAGCACATAACAAAGGAATGTGGCCGGACTGTCACAGCTGATGGACACATCTCAGGCCGCCTCCTCTAATTTGCGCTCAACAGGAGCTCAGCTGTTTGATTCTTTAATCCCCTCACATTGTGTAATTGACTCAAATAAAACTGTGTTACTAGCCACTCTTCACTATAGGAGCTTCTTTGTGTAGATCAGTCAAAATCAGAATTTGGCAGTTTTGCATGTTTACAAAGCCACTGTAGTAAAATATAGTATGATATAATATGGTCAGATATGACTAGACTGGGCTTCTGCCAAGCTGTAGTGAACATTTCCTACATGGGTTAAGAAAACAAAGGTTAAAAAGCAAGGCTCATTTTTATAGACTTATTTGTTTTGTGTAATCATTGTCAGAAGGTATGTTTTCATGTCCTCTGAAGGAAATTGACTCAGTCAGTGCTTGATTACTGAATTGGTCATTTCAAATATAAAATAATAATTAGGGCATGAACGAAACTTAAAGGGATATGCCACCCCCAGGTCAAACTTGGGCATCTCCCCACAGTCCAGAGACTAAAATAAGTGATGGAAAGCGTTTTCCTGGTCACCCAGCCATTGTCCGAGTCTGTCAGCACTGACCGCCGCGCGCAGCTGCAGCTACTCCGCGTTAGCCTGGAGGCTAACGTCGCCAGAGAAAGATTTTGGCCAAAAGGAATTAATTTGCTCGATGCTTTTCCCAATTACTTTCTGTGTAGTGCACATTCATATCGAGTGCAAATAAATGTGCAAATCAACACGGAGAGCTTGACTTGGTCATTTTGGGTGGGAACTATTTTTCAGTGCGGAAAAACAGAGCCGAAGCACACACCACGCTGCGTAACAGGGGAACTCCCAACGTGGTGCGTAACTGGGATTCCCCTGTGTGCTTCATCTGTCTTTTTCCGCACTGTAAAATAGTTCCCACCCCAAAATGACCAAGTCAAGCTCTCCGTGTTGATTTGCACATTTATTTGCACTCGATATGAATGCGCACTACACAGAAAGTAATTGGGAAAAGCATCGAGCAAATTAATTCCTTTTGGCCGAAATCTTTCTCTGGCGACGTTGGACTCCATTCTAACGCGGAGTAGCTGCAGCTGCATGCGGCAGTCAGTGCTGACAGACCTGGACAATGGCTGGGTGACCAGGAAAACGCTTTCCACCACTTATTTTAGTCTCTGGACTGTGGGGAGATGCCCAAGTTTGACCTGGGGGTGGCATATCCCTTTACAGAAAAAAATATATATACATTTTTCCAGGGTAATAGCTACTTGTTAGATGTTTGCTTATTTCTGACCAGGACATATTGTTGTTCTCTCCTTGGGCAAGACATTCCACCTTGATATATATGAGTGTGGTATGGGTGTATGATTGGAGGGGCTATAATTCAAACCTTTATTACTGTTATTATATTATAAAAGTAAATGGCATTGCCCGCTGACCAATTACACATTTTGCCTTGATCCCTGTCTAGGAGCCTTCATAAAACCACACACCACACTGTTACTTTCTGGCTCTGCCCTCGTCACATAAAAGTGGGCATCTGGTGGAGCGGCACCTTTGAGCCGATGGCGCTGTAGCCTGGCACAGACTGCAGAGGGATGGCAGCGGGTGGCACACACAAACACGGGCGGGCACGGCTGTATCCAGGACAAGGAAGGTCGCTGCAGGTTGATTGAGTGCTCATAGGTGTGGGTGACCTCCTTCACTTCCCCTCTGCGACGAAAGACAAGAGAACAAGAGGAGAGGAGAGCAGAGGGAAGAGGAGAGCCTCCATCAGTGCACTGCCTGTTCTACTTTCTCTGTCGGGTCTGCTCCTGCGGTCACACTGTCACACTCCCATTATTTTGGATCTTCACTGTACACGGTTTTATTAGGACAGGCTCTTAATTGTCCCCATTTTACTTATGCTGCAGGCACCACATTAGGGTTTGTCACACTATAGGAACGTTTTGCAGTAACTGGTACTTTTTTTGTTGTTGTTTTTACAAGCCTTGACCCTTTTGAACTGGAGACTGGGGCTACAATTTTAGCACTTTTTTAGCAGGTAGTGTCCAATCAGACCAGGATGAGGAGTCAGAAGTTACTTGCTCCAAAAATACGATATTAAAACAATTAGTAAGGAGTACCAAACTCTTATTTTTCATTCTGTTAGTTTGAGCATCGTTTACAGTGCTCAAAAGTGGGAATAATTAGTTTAATTTAAATACCTGACAATGCTGATGCGTCATTTAATGTCTGCAGTAACTTCATGGCACGGTGTGAAAAGCCATTTTGGGTACTCCAGAAGAAAAAAATCATTTGTTGTTGTTTTTTAGCTTATTTGAGGTAATAAGGAGATAATGAGGGGTTAATGAGGGTTAAAGTTGTACATCCTTGACATGTAGTTCCCCACCCTTATCTCACCTGGGTGTTAGTGCACTTTGTTCTTTAACACAGTGCCTACATATTAAGAATATTAGCCTGTTCATATTCTGTTGCCTGACAGTAATGGCTTTATGACCATAAGTCATGCATGTGTATTTTTTACATTGAGCTTGCAAAGTCGTAGTAGTGATGCACCATTGATCACACTTAATCAGAGCAACATACAAGCAGGTTGGTGAGTCAGCGAGCAGGCACGTCCATGTGTGTCAGGGGGCTGCCACTGAAATGTAGCACACATGCTTCAAACCGAATGTGAAGAAGGCTGCAGAGTTGATCTGGAGGGCACAGAGGGAGGGAGCGTTTGAGAGTGTTGCTCCACTTTTGGTTTTGTATTAAGATTTTCAGACTTTTCATTTGTCCTTGGCCATTTCCATGTCTGCCATCCAGCCAATCCATCTCCCCCTGTCTGCTCCGCTTTTACCGCCAGGCTTCTTAAAGCGTTTTTCAACTCCCACACTTACTCTCCTTGCTGGCTCTTTTCCCTGTGCGGAGAATGTTTTGTTGTTTTATCGTATCATACACAGCCTCAAAGAGCAATTGAGTTGCAAATTGCTGCATGTGTATGTGCCAGACTCTCTCTCTCGTTCCTCTGGGATTGTGGAACATTTCTTGCTCCTTCTCCCCTTTCGCACATTCGTTCACACCTACCTTCTGCCTGGGTTTTAAGTGCTACGATACTGCAACAACTGTGAAAGCAATGTTTCATTTAATACTGTTCCAACACACTTAATATTTCCTATATGGAAATTAATTTCTCAGGAGTAAACTGCAACTGCTCTGTTTTGGATTCAATTTTCAGTCCCACATGGGTAAACACGATGACATGTTTTTTTTTTCATTTTATGTGCTTCTTTCTTTAGTCTCTTTGCATCATTGATGACTTGACAAAGTGGTTAATTTCTAATTACCTGATAAGTGCTTTTATGCAAAAAGCCAAATTTTTTTGTTCGTAATCTGGATATTCTACAACTGTGTTAATTGATTCAAGAACACTTTAGTTTAATGCTGATGAGCTAGCTAATTAGACTCTTAGAATTTAATGCAATGGCTCTCAACTGGCCTGATTGTGGCACTGATGTTATGTTATCACAACCGTCTTGTTACAATGTCAGTTCTGTTTCTACAGTTCCTTGAAGTAAAAAAGACCTGTATTCAACTTCCATTAACCAGTCTGCTCTCCTTCCAGAGAGCAATATCTAAAAGTCTAAATGGGGTTAGATCATGTTTATCTTGTATTCACCACAGAAAAGCAATGTTCACATTCTTAATGAACAGTATCTAGTTGAGACAGATGGCTGAATGTGAGACTTGAAGCTTCATGCTCTTTTCACAACCCACGGTGACATAATTTCTACATTTAGCTTAACTAGCCTTGGTGCTCATCCAGAATCTATCTTTCCGGATGTTTCTAACAGGTGCCCCTCAGTCTGACCTGTATCTGTGTCAGCTGAACCATGTGTGTGTGTGTGCGCGTGTGTGTGTGCGTGCGTGTGTGTGCGTGTGTGTGTGCGTGTGTGTGCGTGTGCGTGTGTGTGTGTGTGCATGCGCGTGTGTGTGCATGCGCCTGTGTGTGTGTTGGCATGCAGTGCTGCATCCTCCAGGGGGGTCAATACGGCCACTCACTGTAAGCAGATCTTCGTGGGCATCAGCAAATCCCCCAACCAGAGCATGTGGTCCTCTATCATTTGCTTTTCCACACACAAGTGCTAACCCGGCCTCAGCAGCACGTAATCACTCTCAAGTTATACATTAAGGCAAGATTTCACCTGTGCAGCTTCTTTGCTGATGTTTGATACATATCGAGAAGATGGCTAGCATCAGACTCAAAGGTTATGTCTGTGTTGTCTAGATGTTTTTATTTTATTAATCAAATATGCAGTAAGCATCAGACACAAATAAAGGTTAAGACGAGAATATAATATGAACATTTCATTTATAATTAATTAAAAATTTAAATAGTTTTTTCTTGGGCATTAAATAAATAAAAGAAACTGAAAATATAAATCATTCATGGGGCAGGAGCAGACAATGTAATTCCATTGTAATTCCAAAATGCAGGTTTATCACTTTAGACTCCATGTGACCCACAGTTCCTCTCTGCCCCTCTCTTCAGACCAGGGGCCTCTCGCTGCTGCTTTAATGTTTCCAGGAAGCGGGTCAAACCAGTCTTGAGTTTCCCCTCCCTCTCGTCTTCTGCCCATGCTTCCAGGTGGAGAAAATAGACTGGGCTGTCACCCCTGTCCAAATGTGTCCCCACGATGAGAGTGCAAAACAAACAGTGGAGCTCCCTGACAGGTCCTGGGGGAGGGAGGGGCGCATGAGGAACCATTTTGAACCAGGCCCAAGATGCAAAATAATGGATTGAACCTTCAGCTTGTTATCCCCATTGTCTCCAACTGTAAGTCTGCAACCCCAATGTTGCTTATTACACCACTGCTTTTAGGTTTAAGTTAATTTATTTGTCATTTACAGTTAAAAAACACATGTAACTGAAAAAAAACCAACTGAAGTTTGTTTTTGCTGGTTGCCCTTCTTATGAGTTTATATGATGTGATGGTTCTGTATCTGAGGATTGATTCATTCATTTATTTTTAGAAGAGTGAATTGAAAATGTTGCGATACGAGAGGTTTAAGAGTACTGAATGTACAAATGCTGTTATTTCTATTTGAGTAATTTCAGTCTAAAGCCTATAGATATAATTCCCCTTAAGTTCAAAATACACAAATGCTTCATAGATAGTTCTTCCCATTTTTAAAGCTCACACTGAATCTTTTTTGTCCTAACGCCAGGGAAAGAAAACGACATATTCTTCGAAAGTCCTCCCAAACTTCTCACACAACAGCTTTCTCCTTTGGCAGGTCTGTGGTAAGCAGAGTTTTGGCTCATCTCTGTGCCTTTTGTGTGATCGTTGTTTGCCGAGTGTCAGGAAGACTTTCTCTGCCAGTGGGCCACAACAATAGAGCAGTTTTGTCTTACGCTTGGATCTGTGCGCTGGCCTTTTTGCCTGTGAGCGTAGCAGCACAGCAATCGGGGAAGTCCAACTGAAACTCTTCTACCCCTTGACTCCTCTCCCTCCCTACCTCTCAGTCTTTCTCCTCTAATCTCCTCTTTTCTCTCCTTTCTCCTCTTCCATCGTTTCTCTTTTGACAATCACAACTCCAAACTCGACTCCTCCTCTACCCTTTCCTCCACTCTCCTCTCTTCTCAGCAATCGGGGAGCCCCAACTGAAACCCCCTTAACACTTTTCTCTCTTTCCTCCCCTCATCTCCTCTTTTCTCTCTTTTCTCCTCTCCCGTCCATCCTCTCGCAATCAGAGCTCTATCTGCTCCCACTCTCCCCCTCTCAGCAATCGGGGAACTCCACTTGTAGCTCCTCTACCCTTTACTTTTCCCTCCTTTCATTCTTTTCTTTCTTTATTCTTTATTTGTCAGGGACCATTTACAAATGAATTAATCTTATTACATTATTACAATTACTTTATAAGAATTACTTCATCATTAACAGTAAAATACAATAAAATGTTTCCATTTCCATTTTTTACAGTCCACACAAATATTAAAACTCTCAATGTGAAGGTTTTTACAGTGAATACAGCACTGTACAATTTAACTTAACAGATGTCGACAGATCTAAATTTAAAAAATATATATTTCTAGTGAAATTATTAAGATCTACAGACAATTTCAGCCCATCTGGAATCTGATTCCACTGTTTGATGGTTTTGAAAAGAAAAGGCCGACTGAGCAAAGGCCGAGGATCTGTTCTCCTTCCTGCTCTCTTTCCTCTCTTTTCTCCTCCCTCCTCTTCGCATTTGGGGAACTCCAACTGAACCTCTTTTACCCAAAGACTTCTTTCTCTCCCACTGTCTCCTCCTTTCTCTCCTTCCTCCTCTCCTCTCCCACTCCTCTATGCTGATCTTTCTCTCCCCCTTCTCCCTCCCTCCTCCATTCCCACTCCTCCCTCCACCTCTCCTCCATTCCCACTCCTCCCTTCCCTGTTCTCCCTCCTCTCTCCTCCTTCCTCCTCTCCTCCATTCCCACTCCTCCCTTCTCTGTCCTCCATTCCCACTCCTCCCTCCTCCATTCCCACTCCTTCGTCCTCTCTTCTCCCTCCTCCTCCTTTCCTCCATTCCCACTCCTTCGTCCTCTCTCCTCCCTCCTCCTCTCCTCCATTCCCACTCCTCCCTCTTCTGTCCTCCTTCCTCCTTCCTCCTCTCCTCCATTCCCACTCCTTTGTCCTCTCTCCCCCTCCTCCTCTCCTCCATTCCCACTCCTCCCTCTTCTGTCCTCCCTCCTCCTTCCTCCTCTCCTCCATTCCCACTCATTCGTCCTCCCTCCTCCATCCCCACTCCTTCGTCCTCTCGCCTCCCTCCTCCTCTCCTCCATTCCCACTCCTTTGTCCTCTCTCCTCCCTCCTCCTCTCCTCCATTCCCACTCCTCCCTCCTCTCTCCTCCCTCCTCCTCTCCTCCATTCCCACTCCTCCCTCCTCTCGCCTCCCTCCTCCTCTCCTCCATTCCCACTCCTCCCTCTTCTGTCCTCCCTCCTCCTTCCTCCTCTCCTCCATTCCCACTCATTCGTCCTCCCTCCTCCATCCCCACTCCTTCGTCCTCTCGCCTCCCTCCTCCTCTCCTCCATTCCCACTCCTTTGTCCTCTCTCCTCCCTCCTCCTCTCCTCCATTCCCACTCCTCCCTCCTCTCTCCTCCCTCCTCCTCTCCTCCATTCCCACTCCTCCCTCCTCTCGCCTCCCTCCTCCTCTCCTCCATTCCCACTCCTTTGTCCTCTCTCCTCCCTCCTCCTCTCCTCCATTCCCACTCCTCCCTCCTCTCTCCTCCCTCCTCCTCTCCTCCATTCCCACTCCTCCCTCCTCTCGCCTCCCTCCTCCTCTCCTCCATTCCCACTCCTTCGTCCTCTCTCCTCCCTCCTCCTCTCCTCCATTCCCACTCCTCCCTCCTCCATTCCCACTCCTCCCTCCTCTTTCCTCCCTCCTCCTCTCCTCCATTCCCACTCCTCCGTCCTCTCTCCTCCCCTCCCTTCTCTCCCCTCCTCATGATGACTCAGAGAAATGTGCTTGGCTCAGACTCCTCCTGCCAAAGTGCAAAGCAATCACAATCGACAGGAGATTCCACTAGAATCATTTGGCACATTTCAAGTCTTAAGCCCTTTCAGATGCACAGAGTTCAATGAAGTGGAAGAAAAGGCTCAATAGACCGAAATGGATTGCTGTTCAGTTTGACGTCTGTTTAAAATTGGAGGCTGTGGAAGGAGCATGATGCCAAAACACTACTGTTGGTACACTAAAGCTCATTCATCAAATGCTTAAGAAGTTAATTTCGGAGTGTTGAGTTTGCAGTATTTACTAAACATTTGAAGATCCGAAGTCTATGAAGCTTTACTTGAAGATCTTAAAATGTATACAGTAGGCAGCATGTAGTTACACCGTTAATGGTACGTGTGGAGTCATTCACTTTGAGCTTGTTCTTCACGTTTTTGTTAATTACATTTTTTTCTTGTCTTAGTTTGTGCCTAAGATGTCTGAAACTATTTTGTACTTGAGGAACTGAGCCCAGATAGCGGAGAAGACACCGTTTTTTGTTTTGCTGTTTCAGTGCTTTAGAGCCACATTGCGTCGGGATCCCCCAGGGCTCCTTTGCTGGCCCGACACATTTCTGCTTTGGGATAAACACATGCTTTGTTCCGCTCTCGAGTATCATGTTCCAGATCACACTGTAACCACACTGATCATAACGCCTTCACTATCAGACCCGCCAGTGTACAAATGCCAGCAGATTGGGGCTGGTCATGCTTCATAATGAGAACTAGACAGACTTAGAGCAGTGGAGATACAAGGCTGGAGGAAATGATGACTGAGCCACATCCGTTATCTGTTTATAGGGAAGTTTAGATTTTGAATACAGCAGAGCATTGTACACATACTTATGTTGAAATATACAGCCTGTCATGTAAAAATAACTAGTTGAAATATATGGATGTAACACAGAAAACCAGGGAATTTGTAACATAGCATAAATACTACTGGAGGAATACTGGAGGTCTCATATAAATCACACTAAAAGCAAAATATCCAAAGCAATTGCTGTGCTGCGTAAAGTAAAGTTCTCACTAAACAGTGCAGCATTATTAACCTTGTGACTATAATCGCACCATATCTGATGTACTGTGCGGAAATTTGGGGGTCAACATGTAAAACTTACCTACAGCCATTATTTATTTTACAGAAAAGGGCTTTGAGAGTTATCACCAACAGTCATTATAGAGAGCCATCCAACCCATTATTTGTTAAAGTGTTGAAAATGTATAATACAGTGGTACCTCGCCTTACGAAATTAATTCGTTCCAGAAGGTTTCGTAACGTGAACAATTCGTAAGTTGAGTAGCTATTTCAATGGAAAAAGCCTGATCCGTTCCAAGGTTTTTTTTTTTATAGTGTAACATTTTTTATAGTGTAACGTTCGTGTTCTGCGTCCTGACGGGCTAAGAGTCAGGACTAAAAGAACATGGAATAAACCAGGTCTGGCCAGAACTAAACCTGGATTGGACCTGTTATTATTATAACATGGCAGTGCCGTTGGATGAGAGCGTTGCTCGTTGCTCGTGTCTGCACTCCTTGCGTTCCGCGCTAGGGCTAAGAGGCCGAGAAAGACGCTCTCTCAGCGAGAATAAGGCTACGTTCACACTGCAGGGCTTAATGCTCAATTCCGATTTTTTTGTGAAATCCGATTTTTTTGCGAGGCCGTTCACATTTCCAGTTAAATGCGCATTGTATGTGATCTCCAGTGTGAACGCTAAACTCCCCAAAAGTGTCCCGCATGCGCCTTGGAGGACACGATGACGTCACACGCAGCGAACACGCTCAATGTTTACGGAAGTAGCCTAAAGTTGCTTTCGTACTGGAGCCAAAACATGTACAGCTTATTTGTTTTAAGGAGGAGACGGAGAAGGATTTTGGCCACAGCGTTTTGTGGGGCAGTGGCAGCAACGTCTGCAGAAAGGAACATGTGGGTGCGGAGTCACAGGCAGGAGGGGTGGGATTGCTACGTGCTTCGCCGCTTCACTGATACGGAGTTTATATACTATTTTCGCATGACGAGAAGAATGTTTGTGCACATTTGTGAACGCCGACTTGTACCACTCTCATTGGAGGAAACACACTCAGGTCGGATGAATGCGACCTGGCCGTTCAGACTGAAGTCGCATGCCAAAAGATCGGATATGTATCGGATTTAGGACCACATATCCAAGTGGCCTGGATCGCATTTGAAAAAATCGGATCTGTGTCGTTCACACTGTCATTAGAAGATCAGATACAGGTCGCATAGAGGCGAAAAAATCGGATTTGGGTCACTTCAGGCTGCAGTGTGAACGTAGCCTAAGAGCGGGGCGGGCTCTGCTTCTATCTGACCTCCAGAGCCGGGGCGCCGACACTGTGAGCTAACAGGCCGTATGGATGTCGCTTTTTGATCGGCTCTTCCTATCATTGTGAAGCAGAATTCACCAAGCGTTGGATTGTTCACTCACTAAGGGAACGTGAGACAGGTGAGTTTTACCATACTGATCATGTGTTGTTGTATCTCCCCTCGCACGTTCGGCGCTATATTGAGCCATGTCCACCCCACGCTTCACTATCAACACATTCCATTGCAAATCTATGAAAGTTCGAGTGTTCAAACGAGAGAGAAATGCGAGAGAAACTCCAGTCTGAGAAAAGCGTAGAATGTGTGTGGTGAGGCATTTACAGCCCTAAAACATGTAGAACAATTGCAAAATACAGTACAAAGTTGTCCTACCTCGTGGACCTCTCCCACCGCGGGCCACCTCTGGAACTCCGTGTGTGTTGATAAAGTGTATTTACGTTTCGGGGCGTGAATCTGAGCGCGCATTAATTGAATTTTTGAGATTTGTTGTTTTTAAAGTGCTTTATAAATAAAGTTGGATTGGATTGGATTACAGATTTCGCATTTCGTAACTTGAAATTTCATTCGTATCTAGAGACCAAAATTTGACGTGAAGGCGTTTCGTAACTTGAAATTTTCATTTGTTGGGTCATTCGTAAGGTGAGGTACCACTGTATTGTTGAATTAAGTATCCTCAAAGTAATGTATAAAGCAAAGTGCAGTGTATTACCTGTAAATATTCAAAGACTGTTTGAGATGAGAACAAACCACTACAATTTAAAAGGAGCCTACATGTAAAAAAAAAAAAAAACTGATTCAGAACCAATGTTATGGAGCAAAGCGTCGCTGTGAAAGGAGTTAATTTATGGAATAGTGAATATGCAGTGGTGAAAGTAAAGCGGTGCGCACCGGAACGGCGCACCGGTATAAAATTCACAGCCAGTACGCAGCACCGCTAAGAGAATATGGTTAATGGTGGCGAAAACCCACATTTGGAGTTCCCCAAAAGTAAGGTGCGCTATTTAAGTAAAAAACACAAACAACCACACTATGCCTTTCGAGAATAACTCATAGCTACCGGCTGGTTAGCTCAACTGGTAAGTCACTGATTTTTCCTCCTGGGGGTTGTGAGTTCGAATGTATTGATGAAATGTTTATAATCACAATCGATGTTAATGTATTGTCTGGAAAAGGGAAGAAGGGGACAGATAGCATAAGATTACTAATTTTTCTGCTCCCTTTCCTTCAATATTTTGTATTTCTATCACACTGATGATGTCTTTTTATACTTTATGAATGAAATAAACAAACAAACAAAAAATACTGGAAACTCTGTGTATCTAGTATTGTAATATATTTCCAAGGAAGTGTGTTGACATCTGTCAGGGCTAAAAAATGTACATATTGAACACATTTTGCTTCATGGAGCAGACTGCTACTTCATGTGACAGATGCTTTGCCGTTGACTGGTTCGCGTGACCTTAACAATGACTAATTGTTTGATAAAAAGGAGATTTTACAGCAACAATCTAAAAATAAAAAAGAACAAGTACATTTGTTAAGAAAACACTGCATTATAATTATAGTATAAGCAATAATGGACTGACCGACAAATACCACAATGTTTAGATAAGGTTTGGTTAGATAATGATTCCCTCAACAATGGAATATAATGGCATGTTGTGTAAGGTTTTGTACATAATTTAATGAACACAATGCATTCAATGAGCCTCTCTTTTAGCCTCAGACATGTATTTATACATATGTGCACACAGACTGCAAGGGTTTTGTCTATGTTTGCAGAAATCCCTGTGAGACTGAGCATAACTCCAGTGTTTGCATAGGCGTGCTTGTGTGCGTTGTTTGCGTGTGGGCAGGTATTTATCACATATCTGTATACATTCACATCATGAGAACCTGCTTCTCTTATGGGGACAAAAAACGGGTCCCTGTGACATAAATCTTTTGTTATTAGCTCAACAATATGGTTTAAAGTTCAGATATGGTTTAAAGTGAAATAAGTCAAGGTTAGGGTTAAGGTTAAGTAGCATCTATGTTTAAGATTATGATCGGCCTCCAGGAAATGAATGCAAGTCTACGTAATGTCCCCAAAGAGCATGGAAGCCCTACATGACTATGTGTGTGGGAGTATGAATGCGTTAGACAGAAGTGGAGCCACTGCCTATTTGAAGCCTGCCACCGACACGAGCATCAAACACCATGTGCTCTCTGTTCCCTTCAGTCTGTAACACACACATCCCCAAGACATCGCACAGCTCTTCCCACTGTAGACACAAATGCACTTGGCACTTGGTATGGAGGAGGCTCACAGGCATTTGGGGTGTATACAAGCTATACTGTCCGTTACATTTCTTTTGACCATGTGTGGCACACCCTCCATGTCCCTAAGTTTCATTTCTATATACCTAAAGGGCCCATATTACTCTATTTTCTGGTCTATATTATAATGTAATTTTCTAATCACGAACGTACCTGGAGTTGTGTTTTGTTTAACACACAAATCCATCATATCCTGAGTTCTTCTCTTAGGGCCCGTTTACACGAGAACGCTTACGGGTAAAAACGACAAAATATTTTATCAGAAGTGCCTTTCGTTTACACGGTGACGGCGTTTTTGGGGCCTAAAAACGCAAAAATATCTGTAAATAGCTGTAGCGTCTCCGTGTAAACTGCCCAAGACGCAAAACTGGTCAGATCTGCTCACGTCAGTACACGTTTACGTCACATAGATGCGGCATACTTTGATACCGCGGATGTTCAAGCTGCGCTAGCAGCTCTAGTCAACATACAAGAGTCATTTCAACAATTGTATAAATCGCACCCACACACGTCTACGGCGTACAAGTCTTTGTCACACTCTCACAGCCACACAGACGCCAAGACAAGCGACTTCCGCATGAGGCACTTCAAATGTAAAACCCCATGTGATTTTATATTTTCTAATTCACTGTAATCCTCCTGTAATGTCACTATTTTCAGTACAATATTCAAAAACATGTCAACAAAAATACAAGTCACTGAAATGTTTGGAGCAGAACTTAACAACTCATTTAAAACGCAACTAGAACATTTTATTTTGAAGTTTTACCTTTCTCTTTTCCGGTACAGTCGTGGTTAGAAATGTAACTTGACGCTGTTGTGATGTTTTTTTTTTTTGTTTTTTTTTTTTCAGTCCAGCGCCTCCCTTCGCTGGCTTTTGCGTCCACTTTTGCGTCTTCGTATAAACGCGGATAAAAAATTGAAGATGAGACGCCACGTCTTCTGTTTTGATCGTCGCCGTATAAACGTAGCCTTAAATGAAAACACTCCTTGTGATGTCATGTGGTAATACAGGAATTGATCCACTTTGTTTTTAAACTCCATACACCTTCACTAAAATCATTTGGATGATTTCAGCCCTGGAATTGCCAATTTCTACTGTGAGAAAGGTAAAAGGTAGCTGTTATCTTGAAAAAATACCACTACCTAATATCACAGGTAGTGGGACAGCATTTTCAGATGTAGACAGACTAATAATAAAGGATTATTCAAACACGCATGAATGAAACAAAACACTCTACTGATGAGGTAACAACATTATAACATAACTTAAAGTTCACAAGAGTACATTTTGCGTAAAAGCGTACATTTCCACCTATAAGCAAGTGAAACATTCATAGCCATCATACACAACCTAAAAATGGATCACATGGATATGGAGACCAGTATTTCTAATAGTTCATGTGGTGGCATCTATATATAGAAGAAATATCCATCTTATTAATCATATTATCATTTGAAGCAACTGCATCAGACTATCTCAAACAGGTGTTTCTCTGTGTTGCAATTAAGTGGGGGTGGAGATAACAGTTGGAACTTGAAAGTGAATCGTGTTTCTTTACTCCTAGATCAGGTACAGGCCCTATTGTGTAATCTGTAAAAAATGTAAAAAGTAAATGCTTTTAGATTAAATTTTGATACCTTTATAATACCAGTGTCTCTTTTACCTTTTAAATTGTGGTCAGCTTTTGCTTCATCTTCAATTCAATTAAGCCGTGCGTGTGCGTGTGTGTGTGTGCGCGTGTGTGTGTGTGTGCGTGTGCGTGTGCGCGTGTGCGTGTGCGCGTGTGTGTGTGTGTGTGTGTGCGCGTTGGTGACCTACATTTGCAGATGCCACACATCTCCAATAAGAACACAAGAAAGGACTGTCTTTGGTTAAAATGTGTCAGGGAAATTCCTTGGTGACTCACTCGCTGGCTTGCTCTCAGCTTGTTCTAGATCAGGCTTGGTGGAGTTTTGGTAACGTCCACTGGCTCATGTGCCTGTACAAGAATAAGATTACGGGCAAGGAGAGACAAGTTTTTTCATTTGACTCCATATACTATTTGGGAAGCCTGATCTGTGTGATACTGAGTCATAGCCGTTTCATATAACTTAATATAGTAACCACACCCGCTACTACCACTGGTACACATTTCACCCAGCACAGTAGGTCTGCTCCATCGCCTACAGGCTTGTTACTCCAACTGGGTCAAAGCCCATTTGAGAATTAAGAAATGATAAGAATTCACATTTTCAACAAAATGGCTTTGTTTTGAATTTATAGCCTTTGAGCCAAGAGACAAAGTGATAGATCTGTGCAGGGTTATGGCAAAATTGAGTTGGCCCCTAGATATGTAATTTTCATGCTAAAAAATAGGAATTGCATCATTCACTGGAGTACACTACTCAAGTGATGCAACCTGGGCTGCAGATAAGCACACATGGTATGAGTAGATGGCTGGATTAAAAACAGAATAAAATTTTGTAGTTTTTTTTTTTTTTTTTTTAACAGGAAGATGAGTCTTGTGCCATTTCTAGATGTCATATGACTGTACTTCGTGTCAAAGTGTGTTGGACAAATGAGAATCATCTTGGAACCACTCATAGTTGTCTGAATCTACTATTGAATTGTAATGCCTTTATAGAAGTCAGAGCTCAGTCACATGGGTGGGGCTTGGAGAAGAGCCGCTGCTCCTCCATGTTGAGAGGAGCCAGCTGAGGTGGCTCGGGCATCTGTTCCGGATGCCTCCTGGACGCCTCCCTCAGGAGGTGTTCCGGACATGTCCCACCGGGAGGAGGCCCTGGAGAAGACCCAGGACACGCTGGAGGGTCTATGTCTCCCGGCTGGCCTGGGAACACCTTGGGGCGCTCCCAGAGGAGCTGGAGGAAGTGTCTGGGGTCAAGGAAGTCTGGGAGTCCCTGCTTGGACTGTTGCCCCCGTGACCCGGCCCCAGATAAGCAGAAGAAAATGGATGGATGGATTTATAGAAGTCCAGGTTATTATAGTTTGTGTGTACAAGCAGTTCAATTAGTGTAAGACATTTTCAAACTTAAAAGTCCTATATTACACAAAATGGACTCTTTAATCCGTGTTACAATACTGTTACCTCCTTAAAAACATACCTAGAGTTGTGTTTTGTTTTATTCAAACAGAGTGATCCTGCATTATTAGTCTGTCTCACCAAAGCTCAAGATGCTCATTTCCAACTTGAGATGAAGCAGTAGTTTTCAGGTTAACAGCTCCTTTTATTGTTTATTCAACAGAGATTGGCAGCTCCAGGCCAGAAATGATCCAACTGATTCTATTAAAGGTGTATGGAGTTTAAAAACATAGTGGAGCACTTCCTGTATTGCCACATGACATTGTGTTATGGTTGTGTTATCTGATTGAGATAAGAACTCATTTTAAATATGCAGGGTTTGTGTGTTAATTTAAATATGTGTGAATGAAATAAAACAAAACTCCAGGTACATTTTTGACGAGGAAACATTATGACATACATCAGAAAAAAGCGTAATATGAGCCCTTGAAATATGTTCAAATTAAACTTTGCATATTTCCAACTTGTCAGAACAAGTTTGAGTAATCGTGATCTGTTTAAATGGGTTAACTTTTTATTACCTGTATTATTTTGTCAGTGTTTAACTTTAACTTATCTTTTGTTACTTTGACCTATTCAGTAACTCGTACCTAAGCATTAACCCCAAATCCCGTTCAACTGTCTCACCACATGGGACTTAATTTAAAGCAGTGTCATTAATGGGCATACCGTGAAAAGCAGGCACCAGGTCTATCTGCACGCGCACTCTTTCTTCTCACATCGCCTTTGTACGGAGAAACATGTGGTTTTACATAACATCCCTTTGCGCTGCTCAGTCCTCCTGGCACATGTTCGTTTTCCGGGACCAACATTTTTCATGAGTGAGATCTTATGTGTTGAAATATTTCATTTATACCAGAGCCTTGAAGATGTGGAAGTTCAGTCGCTGAGGGCATATAACAATGTCATGAGAAGTCCAGGAATGTTGGTGACTTATTGATACTTTGCAGTCTGATGTCATCAACATTCTCCAGGGGTGTGATGCTAACTGCAGGCACTGCTCTGTCTGAGGGTTGTTAGACATGAGCTTTATTTTAGTACAGCCTGACCAGAAGGGAATGACTTAGCTGGAACTACAACAGGTGATCTGAGTCGTGCTGATAAGTCTCTCACACGTAAAATAACAGTCATAAGCTAGCTAGCATTAGTCGACAGTTTTTTAGTTAGACACTCACATTTTTGTCAAAAATCAAACTCCTAAACAGGACCACGAATGCTTGGATTGAACACAGCTTCGTGAAAATGTGTTGTTTAAATGCATTTTGTATTTTTCTTTAGTTTTCAGATTATTTTAAAACTTTTTTGAGACCATGGTAACTCCTAAACCACAGCTCTCAAGTCTCACGCTTTGAGAGTGTGACACACGCATTTCAACGAGTTCACACACTCACACGCCACACATGGTATTTCTCACGCTGAAATTTTGTTAAGCAATTCAATGAAACTCTAGCCACTGGTCACAGCGCTTCTGTGCCCAGAACATCGGTCTGTGTGGCTGAGAAGAGTTATCCAGGCACCACGCCCTTTTCAGCCAATCAGAAACTAGATTGTTCTGTTGTCGGGCAGACTAGTTTCAGCTAAGCGCGCACTGCACTGTCAGTGATAATTGAAGGACGGCAACTGAACACGAGTGAGACGAACCAATGATGACAAAACAGTGAATGATAAAATAAACAAACATCCAACTCAGGACTGAGAACCATCAGGTAATAACTTCATTTATATAACTCATTAGTTGCTTTGTAGTTTTGCTCTTTAGACCAACATTTACGCCTGTCCATTTCAAGACACCCCCCCCCCAAAAAAAAATAAAAATAAAAAAATCTCACTCTGCCTAAACATTCCACCATTAGTGATACATGTAGAACACCCCTAGCATGATGTCACTGCAAAGTATCACATATAACACATATTTTTGATCAGCTGGCAACAAGCCAGGGTCAGTATGTTTAATTGAGATAATTTGTTTGAATATCTGATGTAATGTATGTCAGAGGCGCGGAGGTGAAATAATATGGAAATGCTCAGTGCAAATATTTAAAATACAACCATTCTGCCTGTATGATAATGTTCTATTAGACTGAGAAGTGCACAGTTGTAAGGCAGTTGTCTTTTCCAAACGAACATGTAGAGACCTTGCCCTACCAGTGCACACAGCGTCAGTGGCTTCTCATGCATGAGCAATTGCTTAATATCTCACAGGTAGACAATTTTTCCCAAGGATCACTTTTGCCCCCCAGCCCTAATCCTCCCTGTATCAAAGCGAATGCACTGAATAATCTGGCTTTTTTATTTGGAACTCTGCCCCATTGCCCTCAGACAATAACCACGCAGAGGCAGTTTTCCCATCTGCAAATCACCTGCCACTTAGCTGTCTTCTATGGAGACTTCACATTTAGACTGCTGTTTTAGTGTTGATTTGTAGGACAGTTTTTGATATAAAGGAATATATAATTATTCATCTGAGATTTGTTCTAATTACTCCCACATAGAAAATGTATTATGAAGCACTATTTCACCACTCTTTGCAAGGCTTCTATTTGAAGGATACACACAAAATAAACATATGATATTGTGGCATTACACTAACTTATATACAACGTAAGCATATAATGCCATTTGTTCATTAAGATGCGTGAAAAGTCCCTCAGTCGTCCAGGTAGAATCCATGATAACAGGAGAAGTTCAACAGGAGAAGACAAATTGAACTTCTCCTGTTATCATTTGTTCATTAAAAAAAAAATGTCTACTGTTTTTTTTAATTTGCTTTTGAAAAAGGGTTAAAGAATAGCAATCTTGATAAATCATATGTGTCATGAGGCTGAAGCTATTAGCACAATCTATCCATGGCATCTGCACTGGAGTGTGAATTCAACTCAGTGACCCACACACATTCTTTGAGTGTAGACCTCTGGTGTGAATGCTGGCACAGTGCCTAGAGAAGACTGCCTCACACTGTTTTCAATGTAAATGTGCAGAAGAATACAACAAGAAATACCTACAGCATCTGAAAGCACTGTCTTTTTCAAAGAGTGAAATACGCAGTGAATTCACTACATACTAGAAAATCTGTATTTTCATTTTTGCCAATAGATTGATTTGCTTTGGAGTGTCATGTTTTTGTACATCTGTTCCAGACGCATCCTTTTTTGTCCAGCAAGTTTAAAGAACAAAAGCTCCATTGTTGCCATCTGCAGAAGAAACAATGCATAGGCTCTGCATATTTACTCAAGGATTTGTTACACTAGTTGTACCAGTGTCATACACCATCGTATGGAGGCAAAAGAGGTCTTGCCTTGAAAAGGCCAGCTCCATATGTGCCCATCTTCAGTAGAAAGCAAAAGTCCTGGTAAAAGTGGAAGCTTCCTGCTCTTGGACTGAGGTCGACTCATCAGACTTGCATCGCTCAGTGGAAATTAGCATGATAATTGTATTCCTTATTTCTATTCCTGATTCCTAATTGTAGACTGTTCACAGCACACATGCACACATACATACACACACATGCACATATACACACATGCATGCACACACACACACACACAATTTTCCACAGCGCTGGCTTCTGTGATGTGGTGGGAATCTCAAAGTTTGGGCTTGGACTAGTTTTGGTGATTTGAGCCACATTCTACCACTGGCCTGGTTTGATCTGACCCCACCACAGCCTCTGCCATCTGGTTCTGCCCGGAGACCAAAGGGGCGGGGCTCAAAAGGGGCAGGGCTTATTCAGTGAGGAGTTTGCCAGTGCTGATCAGGAGTTTCAATGAGGGTTTTTGTTCCAATGTGACTCACCATGCTTTAGCCACAGAGAGTGCCTGGAAGGGCAGATTGAGGCAGAATAACGGCAGTCAACACGCATGTGGCCAAACTAATGGAGAATATAGAGCAACATTGACTCAAATACTGTTGTGATGACTATAAGAAAAAAAAACACTAGATTGACATGCACGGTGAGTCACATACTGTATATTGATTTTCTCTCTGGTTTACCCACATCCAGATTACTAAAACTGCTCTCAAAAAATATGGCTATTTGATATAATGGATTTCAATATAAATAATTGGTTACATATAATTTTTACTATAACAAATCTAGAACTGCTTTAGCATAAAGAAATCATGTGCTTCACAGTCAAATAAATAATCTTTTACTGCTTATTAACCTCAGCAAAGGCCTAGCCGCTGAATCCACAGCATAAAGCACGTGGATACAAATCCTGACACCCCAAAACCAAATGATGTTTGAATCAAAATTGTGTACAGTCACACGTAATTGATCTCATTGTACATCAGTCCATTGTGAATCTAATAAAGCCAAAAGAGTTAAGATTTTAAAATGTTAAAACTCCAAGCATGTTTTTTCATGTAAGAATATACATACAATATTTGTTTGATTACTTTAGTATGTAAAAAACTCTCTTAAAGTCTCAAGTGTAGCCAGCCAACTTGCATTATACTTTTAAAGAAGCACAGAAAATTCCACTTACTGAAAATGAAACTACCTAGGATTTTTTTTTTAATTATACTGTTATTTTCCTTGTATGTTTACCTTGTACCTTTTTCCACATCATCTCTCATTATCACATAAGTGTAAAGAAACCTCCACTCCAGGCACACCCAGGAGCTCTTGTGTGGCCCCTTCAAGTGTTCCACTGTGGCCTGATTTACTATCAATGTCTCAAAACCATCTGACCGGGCCACTTTAACAGGTGCCTATTTTGGGACAGTGATGCCAAAACTGTCTGCTTGCAGTGGACATTGGAAAAAAACAGGGATTGCTAAGAAGGAGTACTTGCTACTTCAAGTGGACCCCCCCTGATCCCAGGGGGGTCCACTTGTGTTGAGTGTGGGATAGAGGTATACTGCCTAACCCTCAGGGGAATGCTGTGTGTAAACTGACTGGCAAAATTTGATTCTTCGGAAACTGCTAACAGCATTCTCACATTTCAGAGTGTGAGTGTATGGCTCGCTATGGTACAGATACTATGGTCCTACCGTGTCTTTTTCAGTATACTTAAAAGTGTTGTTTAAAGGTCCTATGTTATGCAAAATTGACTCTTTTGAGCTTTTAGTCATATTATAAAGTTATCTCCTCAAAACATACCTGGAGTCATGTTTTGTTTCATTCACACATGTTTGAGTAATCCTTTATTAGTGGTCTGTCTACAGCTCCAGAGCTCAGTCTGTTCTAACTTGTGAGGTCATGAAGCGGTAGTTTTCAAGTTAACAGCTACCTTTTACCTTTATGTTCAGTAGAGTAGATCTGAAATTATCCAAATGGTTCTAGTGAAAGTGTATGGAGTCTAAAATCACTGTGGAGCACTTCCTGTGTTTCTACATGACACCAGAAGCTGGAACAGAGTTTGAGAAAAGAACACAGTCTAAATATGCTATATAGGATTTGTGTGTTCAACATGTGTGAATGAAACAAAACACAACTCCGGGTATATTTTTGATGAGAATTTTTTTTTTTTTAAAGCATAATATACGAGTAAAAATGAAATATAGGCCCTTTACGTTATTTTTGACTGTTGTCTTGAGTTGAATTGTTTTGTATTGTCCCTGTCAAGGCCTGAAATACTCAGTTTTAATCCTAGTTTAAATTTTTTACTAGTTTTAAGTTGTGTTTTAATCCCTCGATAGCCTACATTTCCAAGTCTTGTTAAATGAATGGAACTGTTTAAGCCTTGGAGAATCAATACAAGAGTACACACAGCATTTCAATCCATTTGCACAGACTTGGAGATTTTTTTTTTTTTACATTTATTCATTTTTACTCGGGGCCATTGGCAAGAGAAGCCAGGCATTACGTTTGAACTGCACTCAGTGAAATATGCATGAGGGCCCTTGGAGAGGGAGCTTGATCAACAGGTTGCGCAGCGGAACATGCCAGTGTCAGAGCGGGGCATCTGTGTGCGCCTCTGAAACACCATCTCCCTCTGTGGGACCAGACATGTGCACGTCAGAAGAAGAGTCCAATCACGCGGCTAAACACCAGTGTGCAGGATAAGGACAGCTAAACACTCACTTTTTGGTTGGATTTTGTAATGCTCTTTAAAAGTACATTGTGTAACTTTTTTGGTGGAGGATCTGTCAAACGCTTTTCTTCAGGCAGATTTGATTGTTTTGTCTGGAATGTTTCGCAGTATGATATGAAACCTTTCTATTTTCATGGAGACCAAACCAGACCAAGTTACAGGTCAGATCTTTCTTCTTTTCCTTCTTTCTTTTCCTTTTTTTAAGGTATTTTTCAGCTAAAAAACCACCTGTAATTGAATAAATAAATGTAAGGTTTAAAGGAAAATTAACGTTTTTTTTTTACAATCTGAGCCTCCTTTCGGCAATAAAACAAGTAGTTTTACTCACCCATAGCAGTTTGGTGTCAATTGGAGTGGTATTGCAGAAGTTATGTTGGAGCCGTTCTGTTCTGCTAATGATCCCGTATCCGTTAACATTACTTCGCACTCTCCAAATAACACAAACTTTAGCACTTTTCAAATCACAGAAGATCGCTGTGTCAGGGTAGACTTTTAGTGGATTCCAAAACGGCCTGAAACCCGATATCCAGCTATAGTTTCATTTGATGACGTCATCAGAGAGGACAGTGCGCATGCGTGAACTCAGCTGTTTTGTAAACACCGCTAGTCCGAAAGAAGCTAACACCGCTCTGAACTTTACTTTTCTGTTGCGATATCGGGTTTCAGGCCGTTTTGGAATCTACTAAAAGTCTACCCTGACACAGCGATCTTCTGTGATTTGAAAAGTGCTAAAGTTTGTGTTATTTGGACACCACAAATCAGTGCCCCGAGCACTCACGCTAACGGATACGGGATCACTAGCAGAACAGAACGGCCACAACATAAGTTCTGCGATACTGCTCCAATTGACACCAAACTGCTATGGGTGAGTAAAACTACTTGTTTTATTGCCGAAAGAAGGCTCAGATTGTAAAAAAAAAACGTTAATTTTCCTTTAATGTCATTCACTGTGGAACATTCCAAGCAAAGCAAAAACATCTCCTTGGAGACAAGCAGGTTCCTCCACCAGAAATGTTGCACAATGCACCTTTAAATATTTGGGAATTTAACAGTTGCAACAACAAAAGTGTCAAAGCTGGTCATCCTGAAAATCTATTTAAGTATTAAATTTGATGATATATTTATTCTGAAAATATCACAATAAATGATAATATTGAAATTATACCACTTTCACAATAACCTTAAAGGTGCACTGTGAAACTTTTCTGGTAATGCTCTGCCATAAACTTGTTTCCATGGAGATATTATTGCATTGTCTGAAAGTTTTCACATTATGGCATTAAACTCATCTGTGTTGCATTTATGCAGCTACAGGTGTTTTACTGCTCTAAAATACTATGAAAAACATGACATATCCATAGAAACAAGTAGGTGATGGACCCTCAACCAAAAAAGTTACACAGTGCACCTTTAAACCACCGCTATAAGGTGAAGATACACTTAGACTGCTTAGACACTTAAACTTAGAATATTCCAGGCAAAGCAATAACATCTCCATGGAGACAAGCAGGTTCCTCCACCAAAAAAGGTTGCACAATGCACCTTTAAATATTTGACGTGAATTTAACAATTGCAACAACAAAAGTGCCAAAACTGATCATCCTGAAAATCTGTTTAATTGAATTATTTTTCTTTACCTGATGGTGCTTGAAGTTCAGCTCTTTGCTCGTTCAGGTTTATGACTCCTGTAATTAACAAATCAAATTAAAACTTAATTTAGTAAATGTTGCGCTGCACTTTGACACGTTTGCAAACAACAAGCACTGGAAATGGAATGTGTAATACGGAGAAAACAAATTATTAATCATTTCAATAAGGCCACAGTGCAACAAAATAGAATCCCTCATACGATGTTTAATTAAAGGAACAATTAATGGTTGACCCAGGAAAAAAACAGAAGGGGACGCTGTAGTGTGGTCTCTTGTTAAGCACCGGTCTCTTGCTATTTTTGCTACTTATTTTGACTTTATTATTACCATTTATATTTTTGCTCTTTGTTATTATAATATATTGTAATGTGTGAGCTACTGTGTCCAAATAATTTCTGCTGTGGATCAGGAAAGTTTGTCTAAATCTAAGTCTAGGCATAAGTCAACAATATAATAATAAATTGTAAATGTCGTCGAGAAACTTCGAGAGGAGCCAGCTGAGGTGGCTCGGGCATCTGTTCCGGATGACTTTTGCCTCCCTTCCGGGCATGTCCCACCGGGAAGAGGCCCCGGGGAAGACCCAGGACACGCTGGAGGGACTATGTCTCTCGGCTGGCCTGGGAACGCCTTGCGGTCCCCCTGGAGGAGCTGGAGGAAGTGTCCGGGGTCCCTGCTTAGACTGTTGCCCCCACGACTCGGCCCCGGATAAGCAGAAAAAAAATGGATGGATGGAATTGTAAATGTAAATAATAAAATATGATGTTAACTTACACAACCAAACCTTTCTTTCTTTCTTTCTTTCTTGTTTTCTTGTGTTGAACTTGCTCAGAGCTGACAGGATTATGGACTAAAATGCATCAGTTTCTCCTCAAATGTGTCCCTCGTGCTAGCATTGAGTTGCTGCCAATATTGTTCATTGCAGCTGTGTATATTTATAATTTCTTAAAGGGTACAGTTTGCCCCTAAATTGCGTATGGGCTGAGGTGCATGTAGTGTATACGTTCTTAGTATAGATGAAGAATGAGGCGTAGAGTAAGGCGTGTCTGTTTGCTTATATACAGGTCATACTGGACTATAGACTGCAGTTCCTTTGAGCAGAGTGAGGGCGTGACTGGGCCTCCTGGTGCTGCCGCTGTGTTTGAGGGTAGGCCCCACGGCAGAGCTTCAGGGATGGGCTGCGCTGCTTTATGAATGGACCTCATGATGCAGCGCTTGGGTGTGGCAGAATAATTGCCTCTCACAGTGGATTTGTTGAAAAGATTGATTTTTAAAAGGAATTACAGTTTGTTTGCACGTATACTGGACAAATGAGTGCATGTGGAACTACACAATAAGCTTTTCCGGCAAATCTGATTCACTTAAATTATTTTCTTGCTTACACATATATGATCCTGGCACCATACCATACATTATCACAGTTTATATTAAAAGGATTTGAAATGTTCTAAGGGGGAAAAAAATACCAGCAATAATTTAGACTTAGACTTTATTAATTCACAAGGGAAATTATTTGGACACAATAGCTTACAAATCACAATATATTATACAGCTCTGGAAAAAATAAGAGACCACTGCAAAATTATCAGTTTTTCTGATTTTACTACTTATAAGTATGTGTTTGGGCAACGGAACATTTGTGTTTGAGTCTTTAAAATACTGACAACATTTCCCCCAAATTCCAAATAAAATATCGTTTAGAGCATTTATTTGCAGAAAATGACAAATGGTCAAAATAACATAAATCAGTCAAAATAATAATAAAAGATACATGTTTTCAGACCTCAATGCAAAGAAACAAGATCAAATTCATTTTAAAACAACATAATACTAATGTTTACACTTGAGAAGAGTTCAGAAATCAATATTTGGTGCAATAGCCCTTATTTTTAATCACAGCTTTCATGCGTCTTGGCATGCTCTCCACAAGTCTTTCACATTGTTCTTGGGTGACTTTATTCCACTCCTGGTGCAAGAACTGAAGTAGCTCAGCTTTGTGTTTGTGTTGGAATTCAACAGACGCTGGAATGGAATGGCTGTAATACATGTAGAGATGCTGATTTCAGAAAATAAATGCAGTGGTCTCTTATTTTTTTCCAGAGATCAAAAATATATAAATGCTAATACTAAAGTTGCAAAAATAGCAAGAGACTGGTGTCAAATAAGGCATAATTATACAAATGGATATGTACAAATACAAATAAAATATAGAAATACAGTAATACAAATCTATCTCAGCTATATACAAGAGGTGGTATTTGTTATTCCTTCCTCACATGATAAAATGTATGCTTTACTACAAATGATTCGCCAATATAATTAGATTAGAAAACATTTTAGTTGGCCTTCATCATCAGTGTAAATATATTTTTATTTAGAACTCCCATACAACCGACCCAGAGATCCTATACCTGGTTTTCAAGTGACATAACTCCATAAGGAAATAATATTTAATACAGATAGGAGTAGCTAAAATTAAGACCTGGCTCTGGTCACTAATAGAAATCTGAGAATTTACCTTTTGAATATTTCATGGCAAGGCACCATGTAATCAACAAAAAAAATCTGACTATCGCATCTCATTCTAAAATCTGAAAAACACAAATTATCTTGTTATTTTCATTAATCCAATTTATTCTAATCCGGAAACACTGGGTCGGTTCAGTGTTTGTTCACACTGGCAACAACTCTATGTCTTGATATTTGATTTTATACTGCAATAAATTAATGAAAACATGTGTAGGAATTTTGTTGTATGGGAAATATGTGAGCTTGGGAGCAAATTTTGACGGGGGAAATTGTTCAGCTATGAATCACTCTAGATTAGACATTTTAGACATTCTTTATTTCCGTTTGTTGATATAAACCAGCAGCATGTGACTTCCCTTAGGAGCAGTGTGTGAGTCTATGGGATTAAGGGTTACTTCATGCTTTTTCTGTATATTTTTTCTATAATTTTATGCATTTATTATAGTGCTGATTATCTCACAAGAGCCATAGTCATTGTGTGACCACATAGTTTGATAGCTTCGTTAGCTAGACACAATTTTCTCTTTATATTCCATTCTAAAATTTAATTTGGGTACATTTTAATGTATGTTGTATGGTACTAAACATTTCTATGTTCATGGAGACCAAACCAGACCAATTTACAGCTGTTGAATGTAAGGCAGAGGGCAAATAAATCAGAGGAGAAATTTGTGTTGTAATACTGCTGTTGTGTACAATACTGGATTAATATGCATCAAGCAAGGATTAAGCATCACAAGTGCTCATTTTATTAGTTTATTTAGATTTTATTATGACTTTATGAGGCTTTTTGGAGACATTTATCCCATTAACCATCCAGTATTACACAAACTTAACTCTTATTAAGAGTTTTTAGCCCTGTTATAATACTGTTCCCTCCTCAAAAACATACCTGGAGTTGTGTTTTCTTTCATTCGCAGATGTTTGGATAATCCTGATTTATTAGTTTATCTACATCTCAGTTGAAAATGCTCTTTTCCACCTTGTGATGTCATGTTGCAATAGTTTTCAAGTTAACAGCTACCATTTTTTCCTTTAATTAAGTAGAGATAGTTAATTCCAGGGCTGAAATTATTTAAATTATTCTAATGGAGATGTATGGAGGTTAAAACACAGTGGAGCACTTTCTGTATTACTATGTGACATCACAAGGTGGAAAAGTGTTTTTTTGTTTTGTTTGAGAGAAGAACTCAGCCTAAATGCAGCAGTTGTGTGTTAAACGTGTGAATTTAACAAAACAAAATTCCAGGTATGTTTTTGATGAGGAAACATTATAACATAAATCAGAAAATAGCTTCATATGGATTCTTTAAATTATGTTAAATTAAAGTTCATTATGATTTCTTTTTTGCAAGTTGGAATTTAGAATTTGCTTACCGAATACTGGTTCAGTTACGTTGTATGACTATTGTGACTCCTCATATTCTTGCAGTCAGTTTACATCACTTCACTTAAACACAACTTAAATGAACATAAACATATGAAGATTTTTATGTATTTCTTTATTTAAAATACACAACACATCTATCACATTTAACTCGCCTCATTAGGTCTTTACATATTGCCCCATGCGCCTCCTCCGTCCTCTTGTTCCAGCAGATAATTAACCACGGACACATATGGGTCTGCAGATTCAAAGCTCTTTTCTTCTGGATTTCCACGCGGCCTTCAGCGTTGCAGTAGACAATCGGGGCTTTTCACATCAGTGCAGAGGACGAACCCTGTAACCTTGTTTTAGTGAACACGCTTCTCATTTAAAGTGCCCGGGGACTGCTCCTCTTAATGACACTACCTTGTGATGAGGCTTGACAAAAACACCCACACATAACGATTTGATTTCACACTGTAGTTGTACACACTGGTGGTAAATCCTTAGTTAATATTTACAAGTACATACTCATCTCTCCCCATTTACTTTTGCCTACTGTATGTGGAATGGTTTCTTATTACACTGGTCTACTAATTTTTTGACTCGATCTGCTTCCAAGATAAAAGTGGCTAAATCTCATTTATATTGATAAGATGAACTGAAAATCAATTGATAACTGTGCTGGTTAGCTAATGTATTTAAGATATTTAATGATATTGTTTTACATCAAAATCACATCTGTTTATACAATAGATTTAGGCATTTATAAATAATATTTATATTTTGAAAATATTTAACTTGCACTTCTTTATCCATCAAGAAATAAACAAGAAATATCTTAAGACATCAGGTGCACACAATTTCAAGGCATCTCTCTTATGTGAAATCAAAAAATATTTGATGTTAAAACTCTAGACATATTAAAATGAATGTATTGGAATGTGCAGACAGGCTTTCAGATAGAACTGGTTGCTTGTAGACACACTGTACCTTCTGATAAACTACAGTTTTTGCCTTATTTTGCATAAATTTCCTATTTTGACCCAATACTATATCTTGGAAACTATAGCCAATCAGCACTTCTGACGTTTTCTTTATTAGTGACAAGAAAAAAAAACAAGAAAAATGTCACTACTTTTGTTCCGGGAGCATTTTGCTTGTAGACCAGTGTTATCTACTGTATATCAAAACCTGTACCAGACGATAAAACCTAAAGAAAAGACTGCAAGTATTGAAAGAAAAGTGCAACAGGTGTAAGAAACAGAGAAGACATTACAGTAATAGTGCTGTCAGTGAATGCTCATGTGGTGTGAACATTTAAATAAAATATTGCCACATCTTCATAGTGACATTATTTACTTAAGGAAAATATGCACACCTTGATCTTAAACCTCTAACCAAAATTAATATCTTAACTTTAAAGGTCATATATTATGCAAATTTATACTTGTGAGCTTTATGCCATACTATAATGTTGTTAGCTCATCAAAAACATACCTGGAGTTATGTTTTGTTTCATTCACACATGTCTGAGTAATCCTTTATGATTAGTCTGTGCACATCTCCAAAGCTCAAGATGCCCAAAATGTAGTTTTCAAGTTAACAGCTACCTTTTCCCTTTTGTTCAGTAGCGATCGGCAATTCCAGGTCTGAAAACTCAAATGATTCTAGTGAAAGCATATGGAGTTTGAAAACGCTGTGGAGCACTTCTTGTGTTGTTGCGAGAACTCGGCCTAAATGTGCAAGATTTCTGTGTTAAACGTGTGAATGAAACAAATCACAACTCCTTGTAGGTTTGTGATGAGGAAACAACATAACAAGAAAATAGCGTCATACTAAGAACTAACGAATACTAACTAATAACAGATTTACTTCACGCGGACCTAATTTTCTGTCCACATGTTTAGATTTCTGTCACCACACTCTGATCAAATCTGATCTCAAAGTTGCAAAAAGGTTGTACAAAATAAAGTACATGTAAGTGTAAAGATTAATATAACAGACATTTATCATTTAAATTTGCTTCAGTTCATTTGCATATTAAAAGCATTTACCCAGGCATATAAGATTAAGTTAGATTTTATAATAACTGTAGAGTAATTAGATGTGCAGGATGTAAATTTTGTGAGTGATCATATAATTTTACAGTGTTAAATAATTAAAGAAATATAGCTCTGGAAAAAAAATAAGAGACCACTGCAAATGTATCAGTTTTTCTGATTTTACTACTTATAGGTATGTGATTGGGCAAAAGGAACATTTTTGTTTGAGTCTATAAACCACTGACAACATTTACCCCAAATTCCAAATAAAATATTATCGTTTAGAGCATTTATTTGCAGAAAATGACACATGGTCAAAAAAGATACATGTTTTCAGACCTCAAACAATGCAAAGAAACAAGATCAAATTCATTTTACAAACAACATAATACTAATGTTTACACTTAAGAAGAGTTCAGAAATCAATATTTGGTGCAATAAGCCTTATTTTTAATCACAGCTTTCATGCGTCTTGGCATGCTCTCCACAAGTCTTTCACATTGTTCTTGGGTGACTTTATTCCACTCCTGGTGCAAGAACTGAAGTAGCTCAGCTTTGTGTTTGTGTTGGAATTCAACAGACGCTGGAATGGAATGGCTGTAATACATGTAGAGATGCTGATTTTAAAAAAATGCAGTGGTCTCTTATTTTTTTCCAGAGCTGTATACCTAGATGATGAAATGATGATGACACCCACATGAAGCTCCATCAGTGGATTATTTGCATTTAGCTTTGCATGACTACCCTAACTGTGATGAATTGGGCTAGAGATAAACTGCCACTGTGCCTTGTAGGTAAAATATGCATAAACTATGGGACCATTGAAACAATTGCCCTTTGCTTCTCCTTTTCTTGTAATGCTGTAACTGCCTCTGGCCCGAGCAGCTGATTTATTGACGATGTGTGTTTTAAAAGGGGATTTTTTGGTTCAAACTTTTTATGGCTTTTTGAACCACGAGATACAGCGTGGCGAACCAAATGGAGACCTCATGACTGCTCATACACAGGACAGGGGGTGGGGGCAGTTTTCTTCCCAACAGGCTCTCGCTGTGGTACGCTTTTGTCCGATAAGAGGTCACACACCACACCCAATTAAAGTCATGTGCTCCTCATCTTGCTCAAGACAACTGGAGATTCTGTTCTGTTTGTGCTTGGGATGCAATGATTTATCAGCATTTTGTTTGTACCAGAAAAATAAATAACTAAACCCTTTACCAACTTTGGGGACTGGGGAATTAGTTGCGATACATAATCATTGTTAATTAGTGACATTATTATTTTTATTATTATAATTTTTTTAACCATTTTTAGCTTTATGTGTTTAATTGCTTTTTATTTATTGCTTTTATTTAGGATATACTCTCTTTTATTTGGTCTGGGCAGCACTTTAGAAACTGTCATGTTTATAAAATTTGTTATATGAATAAAGTGGGTTATTCCTCCAATGTACTTCTCCAATCTAATTGGAGAAGTACATTGGAGGAATAGGAGTAATTGATCCTTGTAAGTCCATTCTGGGGTCAGCTGTGAGAATGTTCAACATCCTGACACAACGATTATTTCTGACATTCACAGATAGAATTATAATTTGTTTACTCTTTCCAACGTTAATAGAAAATAGAAAAAAAAAATACTTCTGTAAGGTAGCTTTTTTGGTCTATCAAATGAAAACAAATTTTAAAACTTTAATTATTGGAAGTAATGGGAGTGTTTTGTCAGAACTTGGTTTGTGAAGCTGCTCTATCAAACCACTGGAAGTGCTGTGAAGGGCAGGAGCAGAGGCTGTTCTCTGAGTGGGTGTAAGAGCCTGGGTCAGGGGGGTCAGGGGACTCCGAGCGCTTGAGGACCCAGACTGCACACCCACGGCTCTCTCCGCTCCTCCTGGACCAACATTTGAACAGAAATATAAGATGCTGAATCATTGCCTACTTGCGTAAAAAGATGTGTAAGTAAATATTTAACCACATATTAAAAGGTTAATTTTATATTTAAAAACAAACAAACATGTAGGATACTTATTTTGAGGAGGAATTAGTATTTGTGTTGAGACCATGGTGGCCCACATAGTCTAAATTTCCATAGTCTACAAACAACCATTGTCTTATTGTAAACACTGAAAAGTAAGTACAGGGCAGAAATGACTGATTTAAGATTAAATATAGGCCACAAATTGTATAAAATGAAATGATTAATATCTTAATTATTTCTGCCACCAAAGTCTCCCAGAATCTATGGGAACCACAGAGTATTATATAGCAACTTTCCATAATAATACACTCAATTATTGACAGCCTGTTTGATTTACTGCAGCCATTAGCAATTGGAGTAATGTATTTGTTGGTTTATAAATGTGGTGGATTTAAATAATTTATGTCATCACAAATCCAACAGTAACTAATTCTGAGTCATTAAAATCCAGCTCGTCCATTAATGTCTTTCATCTAAAAACTGAACACCCAGCTGACATGCGGAAAGGTCAATCGCACGAACTGTCTTTAAAGTGGTAACCACTAACCTATTAGCAATACAGAGGAACCTTGTGGTCTTTAGATCCTGGCCTGACTGTGGAGCCGAGCGGACACAATAATGTTTCCAATACACATGTCAAACACAGCAGCCATTCCTCCAGCATGCGCAAAGACCTGGCTCTGAGACAAGAACCATCAAACTGAAAGGGGAAGCCCCAGTCGGAAAAGCTTTCACCTCAGATTATTTGTTTACATTTTATTAACCAAGAGTTATTTGCTAGAATTAAATGACTCATACATTGGACATCAGTCACTTAAAAAATACATGAGCTTTCTTATGTGCTCGTCAATATAATACGCTTATATTTAATTATTTAAAAACATTTTTAAACATTGATGCATGCATCTGGGTGGTCATTTTTCTCCATGTTATGTGTTACAATGTTTATTTCTTAGATTAAGCCTGAATACTGATGACATATTAAACAGGCTTTAAGAACATAGAGCCTGTACTGTACTTTTCCATAATTATAGGGCTATAATGCCAGGAGCTCATTTTATTGAATATATTTTCTGAACATATTCTATAAAATACATTTTTCAAGAATTTAGATCTGATGACTAATCTGGCTCATGACCTCTTAGTATATACAAGAAGTTTTGCCAAAATGGTACACCATGTAAAGCTATGGGAAAAAATCTCCTGTTTCACATCCCACAGACCGCAATTTTACTGCATTGCATAAAATATAATTAGATGCAATATTTGTAAACAGTATTTTAGGGATCTGTGGGATATGACTAAAAATGCATTATATTTTTTTCATAATTTCTTATTTGATTTTATTAACAGAGTTTTCATTATTCCCATTTAACACAAACTATAGTAAACTAAACTCCATTCCAAACCACATTTTACTGACAGGACTGGGTGTGGACTTGACAAATAAAACCACCCAAGCATATCATTGACTATTAGAAAGCCTGAATGTCACATTGTGTACTCACAAACACATCTTATTTTGAAGCAAATGCTCTTCACTCCAGTCCCTCTAACAGTTCAGCCATGTTTACCCAGACGGATCAATGGAACACATCCCTTAGACCTTGGACTTACTCTGAGCCCAGGAGGAACTGGCTCCATCTCTGCACTGTTAGACTGTATATGTATGTGTGTTAGTATGGCATGCCTGCTGTTTACATGCCTTATCTGCACGTGGGAGTTTGTGCATATGTGCTTATTCATCATGGTTCGGCTCAACAAGCTCTGAGGGGATGCAGTAACACACTCTGGATGAAAGAGGCTGCTAATTATTTTCAGTCTGCAAAGCAAAGAGGGAAAATACTGACTAAAATTAAACTGAAATGAAATTAATGTAAGATGTCAGATGGTAGCGGCAACAGGACAGATGTGTATGATCAATTAAAAGTAAACACTGAATTTATTATTACCATTTATATTTTTGTTCTTTGTTATTATAATATATTGTGATCTTTGAGTTACTGTAAGATCTCTCTTAGATCAATAAATGACGTATAAATCTAAGTCTAAAAAGTGCAGGATTTTGTTACATACAAACAGTAATTAGTAATTAGTAATAATGAAGCAGATGTGTGTGTTTGTGTAAGTGTCTGTGTGTGTGCCCAGTTGCGTGCTTGCTTGTTCGTAATTTGTAGCAACAACTGCCAAACTCACTGTTGATACAAAACACAAAAATGACTTCCAGCCATGTTGATCTGTTTTTTTTATTTATTTAATAATGGTAAAATGTATGGATGTAACATTTCAAATTAAATATACAATTCAAGTTCAATATATTGTCAAAGTAATGCTGTGATATTAAAGGTGCGCTGCGTAACATTTCTAGTGGAGGGTCTGCTACCAGCTTGTCTTCATGGAAATGTTATTGCTTTGTCTAGAATGTTCCACAATATAGATTAAACCTATCTATCATGAGCGAGATGAGCAGGTTCCAGCACTATGCCACATTACAATTCAGATCTGTGAAGAGTCACCCTTATTCACAGAAGAAATTATTGTATTTTTGATCAATAGAAACACCCGTAATGGATAAATGCTAGATGGATATGGAGGACCCTCTACAGGAAAGGTTGCACAATTCACCTTTAAGTAAAAAAAAAAAAAAAAAAGCTCCACTCAATGATTGTAATGAACCTATAGCACATTATATAACATCATGCATATCAGCTGAAGCGGTTACATAGTGTACATGTTTATGCTCTATGAAAAGTATGTGTGCGTGTGTCTGTCTTATGGCAGTAACTCACCGTGACTCAACTCAACTCTGCTCCTGTGCCCATCTCTGCTGGTGACTGCTGAAGCCCGTGAAAAAGAATCTCCAGCCTGGGAGGGCCTCTGGGTGAAAACAGGACAGTGTCATCATGGCGTATTATTGGCAAGCATTGCAACTCCACAATAGGTCTTGACTCACACAGCTGAGAAAGTAGCTTGGACATTTATGTCCATTGATTTGTTCAGTGTTTGTCGTTTGCTTTTGATGAATGCACTGAGAAGGCTGTTAACACTGTACCAGGCCAATGCAGTTTTAAACGCAGCTCTGCTCTGCTCTATATACCTGTAGCCCATATACTTGGGTTCTTAACGGCAAATACAGATCTATATGGCAAACATTTCTGAAAGGTTTACATTGTGTAGTATTTCATTTATTAGCCGTATTATTGTAGACTGACAAGTTGACATACTGTGTGACATTAGAGAGTACAATATGTGATCCAAGCCCATGAGAAGGTGATGTTTATAGCAGGCGAGGGGGAGGGCCTGTCAACACTAAAATACAAGTGAGACATGATAGTTAAAAAGAGTACACATTTAGACAATGCCCCACCTAAATAAAGCTACCAGGTGCCTTTGTCTCAAAAGTCTTAAGCGGCAGGAGTAAATGCCCTGACAACTTTGGAAAAATTAAAAATCTTGTCCCATTCATAATAAATCTGGGAGACCAAAGAGACAACAGTAATATTACTTTGAGACATTGCAGTCAACAGAACTGTAACTGTATCATTTATTTCCAAAGCAAAACATTTTCAGCGTTAACATATGTTTTGACAAGTCTCAACAGATATAGAATAGAGAGCTGTCTCAAACAAGGCATCTTTTTGAGATAACTTTGAAAGATGAGATAGAACTGTAATAATCTCACAGTGAAGAAAAAGTTACACTGCCAATAGCCTATTGGATTTAAAGTTTGTTCAAGTTAAATTAATCATTAGTCTTGTACAGTACTTTCCAGATGCTCAAAGTCACTTTATTCTTTCATGCACTATTCACTCGATACTTGGTTTTGTAAGCCACTATCATAGCCACAGCTGCCCTGGGGCAGACTGAGGGAAGTGAGGCTGCCCATCTGCTCCATTGGCCTCTCCAACCACCACCAACAAGCACACGCCACATTCATACGACGTTTTTTGCCACTGGTGCTCACCTGTGGCACCTGAAATTCCCAGTGGCCTCCCATCCAAGAACTAACCAGGCCCAGCCCTGCTTAGCTTCTGATATCTGAAGAGATCATTCAGTTCTGAAGAAAACAAGTTTTTTTTCTCAGATTTCACCAATTATTGTTTGGTTAAAATGTCTTCAGGTTTCAGCTTCTTGTTTTATTTTAAATGCCTTTCACCATTCAAGATATAATATTTAGTTTTAAAGAGTTAACCGCTACGGCAATGGCCATTATTACTATTCATCATTCTAAAACCTGCACTGATATACTGTGACATCCAGATTGAGTGTTTAGTACTTCCACATAACAGTCATACAATTGCTCCTGCTCTGCTGCTCTGTCACATGTGTAACCTCTCACTCATGTGTCCCGTAAATGAGCGCCTGTAAACGCTCCCTGTTTCCATGCACATGTCATGTTGTTGTATGAATAGTCTTTTTGTGGCAGCCGCAGGTCTCTGGCTGCTACTAGACCTGCATGTGAATTCTATAGCTGTTCTTTAGCCTGACGTGAACTTTTCTTCGTTCTCATTATTCCTCATGGGAGATTATGTCGTTTAAAGAAATCCTTAAAAATCCAACCATTATATCTGTCAAGCCTCAAATGACACCTCTAAATTGTGGCAATGTTCTTCCTCACCTTATTCATTTTCAGTGGAACTAATATGATCTTGGTTGTGTGAAACCCTACACAGGCAGAAGGGAAAGCTGTTGCCTCTGGAAGGATCTGGCCGTGCGTGCCAACCCCAGCATATGGAAGGAGAGAAAGACGAGAAGCTGGCTCAAAGAAATAAGGCCATGTTCATTTATAAAGTAGGTTACAATCTAAAAAACCATCAAGTGTTGCAATATGAAAACTCTGTAGTAGAAGTTGTAGGTTATACAGGCTGTATTCTGACCCGCTTTTTAAAGGTCCTATAATACACAAAACGGACTCTTTAAGCTGTTTTACAGTGTTGTTGCCTCATCAGAAACAAACCTGGAGTTGTTTTCTTTCATTCACATGTTTGAGTAATCCTTTATTAGTCTGTTTACCTTTACAAAGCTCAAAATGTTCTGTTCCACCATGAAGTTTTGAAGTCAATAGCTACCTTTTACTGTTAGTTTAGTAGAGATTGGCAATTCCAAAGCTGAAATCATCCAAATGATTCTAATGAAGGTGAGTTTAAAAACACAGTGGAACACTTCCTGTATTACCACATGACATCACAAGGTGGAACAGAGTGCTTTCTGTTGGAGAGAAGAACTCAGCCTAAATATGCAGGGTTTTCTGTATTAAACATGTTCGTTTTTGATAAGGAAACAACAATATAACATAGATCAGAGAACAGCCTAATATGGGCCCTTTAATAGGAGTCCGAAAACCCTATCCAGTCATGGTCCCTGTGTGGTCTTCCTTTCTTTCTTTGACACCCCCTTCTCCACCCACCCTCTCACATTCGGGGCCTCGTGCGTTCTGTGAGCCAGTCTAGGCTTGTTTGTGTAGTGCGGTGCAAAATGACGACAAGCCTGAGGTTGAAACGTCACAAGACTCCACTCACAGAACACAGGCTGTCTATCAGGCACGCGTGACATCCGAGGCAGAAGGCAAGAAGGATGAGGAAGAGGGGTCCCAGAAGCAGTACTAGAAGATAAGGTTCATAGATTTGCTGCTTAGATGGAACTCGAGACTCATAATAGAGGCAATACTTCTACATATGTAACAAAATGCTATGGGCATTTAAAGGTGCATTGTGTAACTTTTCTGGTGTCTCCATGGGATGTTCCACAGTCTGGCGGTAAACAAATATATATTGTTTTTATTCATTTATTTTTAAAACTATCGCAAAAACATGCATTATTACTGTGAGCAGGCCCACTTCTCCGCAGATCTGACCTGTCCCTTGGCCTGGTTATGTGAGCTGCTTGTCTCCATGGAGATAAATTAAATGCCATACATAGAACATTTCAGGAGAAAACAACCAGAAAAGGTACAAAGTGTGTTACATTATATGAAAATGTTTAAAATTGTGTTTTAGTTTCCTTTTTATAGGCAACATTTTGAGAGTTTTCACCGTTGAAAAAAATAGGACATTTTGCTTGAAATTGTTAATTGCTATGGAAACAGTCCTTTTTCATTGGATTGCATACTGGCCACATTCATCATATCGTCTACTAAAACTTAACTTTTTCAAACTTCTTGAATTGCATTTGTCTATTCAACAAGTCAGGTTCTGAAACAACAGCTCACAGATATATTGGATTACACCAAATTAAACACATGCAATGTTCAGATCGAAAAATAAATGACCACTTAAAACTAAACGAAATTACTAAACATGAGTATCCAAGAGAAGTAGGCATGGTTTGATGTTGTAGGAGAACACTGGGTGAAAGCTGAAGCCTTTGGCAAGCTCAGTTGGCAGCCATCTTTTGCTTTCGCTGGCTTGTTGGCACTGACTCCGCCTGTTTGGTTATTTTATAGCCAAGCAGGAGTTAAAACCAAGCCAATTTATGCAGAACAAGGAATTGAGATTTTTGAGTGTTTGGCTGAGTTAATAGAAATTTCAAGCCCTGGTGTTTGAACAGAATTTTAAAATGCAAACTTTAAAAGGTGTATTGTGTAATTTTCGCTCACAGTCAGAATGCCTGTTTTTATAAGTATTTTTGAACTATAAAACCACCTGCAATTGAATAAATGTAAGGTAGAACAAGCTTAATGTCATACTGTGGAAAATTCCAGGCAGAGCAAACGCACATTCATAGAAACAAGCAGGTGATGGACCCCCAACCAGAAAGTTACATAGTACACCTTTAAAATGAGATGCTTCAGAACAGTTGTCTTACGGTTACTGGTGTGAGGCATTTTGAGGTGTTGGTCGTGTGCATTTCTTGGATGTATATCTGGGCTGTCTAGATAAACATGAGCATTGGGTCACTCGCGCCTCTCGCCCAGTGTGTTTGGATCTGTGAGAGTTAGGTGACAGATACTGAGAATGCCCTGCGCCTAAATTAAGCGCACGCTTTATGAAAAACATCCTGCCTTCACCTTTCACTGCGCACATACCGTTTCTTTTAAACAAATGAACTGTACACCAGACCAACTGACAACTTTTTCTCAGAAGAAGTGATTTGCAGAGCTATGTGTTGTATGCCAAACTCAAACCATTTTTTTAATTATTATTCTGGCAATATTTTTTTAATAAACTTAATTTATTAATGTTGCCTTATTGTCAGTTTTGGTGTATCTCAGGCCAGGGAACTTGCTTTTATCAACTGTTCTTTAGCATCATTTCATTAATTTATTTATTTTGTTATGATTATTATGGCAATATTAGATAGTTAAACAAGTTCTTCTTACGGAATAATCAACAAATAACATTCCTGTGTCAAAAGCCTAGAGGGAAACCAAAATATTCTTAAGAAATCTTTAGAAATCAGTACCAAGACACATCTTTATTCACTTGGAGCACATTTCCAAATAGCAGTGAATAAATGCATGTATTCTTTTCCATTTTAATACATTTATTCACCTGCCTGTTCACTCAGAAGGCACTCACATATCAGAGAATGACCCATATAGTTGTAGTGAAACGTGGGTGTGTTACCAGAGCTCTGCACCACTCCGCTCCAGCTCCACTCCTCAATGATCCCAGAACTGCTATAAATCTGAACACACAAGACCTGCCCCCTCCTCTGCTCCCTTCTCTGCTCCCTCCTAACTCTTCTCTCTTTCTCCACTATCTTTTTTTGGTAAGACACAACCTTTTGTTAAACCTCTGACAAATGAGGTCATTACAGAATTAGCCTTCCCTTTTATTATGAACACATGTTTGAGCTAGTCTTATCTGATAGTAAATGTTAAAAAATGAAGGAGGATATTGCCTAGTTTTGGCTGACAGTTTTATATGTCAATTCTCACTCACCACAAAGAATTATGATGGACTTCAATAACTGTGTTATTACAGCATTTCCTGCTGTACTTCTCAGTAAAGTTTGGCCTTTTGTGATACTTGATACAAAACCACAAAATAAAAGATAGCTTATATATTTCTAAACAGTGTATGGTATGTGTGCTTCAGTACTTAGTTTCTATTTTTACTTTATTTTTATCTTTTATTTTTAATGATCGAAATGGACACAAATGTTTTCAATATTTTTCTGTGTCTTAGCGACGCCAACCACATAACAGCATAATGTAAAACAGGAAGAGATGCTTTTAGCTAATATTTTGCACCCATGTTTTGATTCTGATTCTAGCTCTTTTAATTAAGTGCAGCATATGGAGCTTTTTTTTTTTTTTTTAAAGAAGAGTCTCTTTTAGGTTGTGATGGTACCCTAGCTGTGTAAACTCTGTTTACATGAATTATGTATCACAGGTCTAAACCTGGACTGAGCCAGGTCTAGACCTGGACTAAACCAGGGCTAGACCAGGTCTAAACCAGGATTAAACCACCGCATGCGGCTCTTTGCTGGTTTTGTGCGGCTCTTGCGTTCATTCATGTCGAGGTTTGATGTGCGTGTTCGCTTTGTGGCTTGGACTGCGTGCCTCCCCTTGGGCTGCGTGGACGCGGTCCCGAAGGGGAGGCATGTTCCAGGCGCCGCGGTTCGGTCTCATGCTCGCAGCCCCGGGTGGGGCGCTATCACGGATTTGACCGCGATGAGCTGGTGCACGTGTCCGTGCGCGCACTTCTCCGGGAGGTTGGTGCGCGTCGCATCCCGGGACGTGGCAGTGCCATTGGATGGGTGCGGTGCTTCCTGCGGATCCAGTAGCTCATGTCTCCGCTCCCTTTGCGCGTCCGGCGGGGCTCCCTGAGCCGTGCCCCCCCACGCTTCACTATTAATACATTTTGTTGAAAATCTACAAAGGTTTGAGTGTTTAAACGAGAGAGAAATGTGAGAAAACATTAATTCCAGTCTGAGAAAAGTGTAGAATATGTGTGGTGAGGTGTTTACAGCCTTAAAACATGTAGAATAATTGTAAAATATAAAATTGTCCTACTTATTGCGGGTTATTTTTAGAGCCTAACCCCCGCAATAAACGAGGGATTACTGTACTGACAAATATCGGTCGTTAATATCGGCCCAGTTTTACACATTGGGCCGATACAGATGTGTTAAATTTTTGACAATATCGGCCGATACCAATGTTAATGCCGATATATTGTGCATCCCTAATAGAAACACATGCACTCATGGTGAAGAACTGGTTCTCACACAAAGCATGGTGACTAAATGGTGAGCAACAACTCAAAACATAAATGTATGTTTAAAGGTGTTCTATGGTTGGGGGTCTGTCACCTGCTTGTTTCTATAGATAATGTCATCGCTCTGCCTGGAATGTTCCACATGTTATTACCATTACCTCTACCTTAAATTTTAAGTTTATAATTAAAAAGTACCTTTGGAGCAGGGTTGCTTCTCCACAGATCTCACCTGTAACTTGGTCTAGTTTGCTCTCCATGAAGATAGAAACATTTAATACCATACTGTGAAACATTCCAAACACTGCATTTGTCAGACCCACCAAAAAAGTTACACAATGCACCTTTAAGTGTTGGAGCTGCAGCCAGCATACAAACTAAATTATGATGTCAGTGTTGTTATGTAATTCACACACCCACAGATCAACATCAGTGTAACATAATAGAGGTAGACTTCTGTAATTGAGGTTACCAACCAGTATTCAGAAAAGCATGTCCCAACCTTAGACAACCGCTCAAAAACAAGGAAGTAGTCTGGGTTAAGTAAAACACGCCAGAAAAGTCCAATTTGAAACAAGACACGCCAAGAATGCAGAGGGTATGACTTCTACATATGGTCATATTGAGAGCTGTCATATTTATCAAATTATAAATCCATCTATCCCAAAATAACCCTTCTTTTCACAGCAAGCGCTAATAAAAACTGAAAACTGTTAATACAAACAGCCAAGAATTACAATGAAATCTACAGATGGAAAACAGCATAACTACCATGTATAGAGCTATTCCCAGGATGTTAGTTTTGGAGTAGAGAGACTGCGTTGTCCAAGAATAGTGAAGGAACTTCCAAGAAGGCACATAGCTGTGTTTAAGGTCGCTCAGGGCCTGTCACATTGTAGCTGGCATCAACCTAGTGCCAGGGCAGAACAACACTTTACACAACGCCTTCAAATATCTGTTTAACACTCACAAACCACACAAGAGCTGCATTCAGGCTCAACATGGCCGCACAGTGGGGAGGAAATTATGACATTTTGCAGAGCTGTCAGTCTATACATCAAGGCTATGGTGGCCTGGTGGAAATTATACTGCAATGTTTGTAGGTAAAACATCTAGGTATGGTCCTCCTGGCTCAGCTCTATTTCCCCTGACAGGCTGTCCCAGTAGCACCAATTGAAGTATGGTTCAAAGTATTTACTTATGGCAGGACAATATGACAGAAATAAAATAATAAAAAAATAAAATACAGAACTTTTTATCATTTTCATTTAACACAAGGAGGAGGTATATTTCTTTCTCCAAACTATAAACAAAATTAATGCGTGAATACATAAATAAATATAATTGACTAGTAGTATTTGTAAGTGACCAATTACGATTTCTACCCTATTTTCATTTTACTTTCCATTTTACAGCACGAGCCTTCTTTAAAACTGGATTCCGACTACATACACTACAATAACTTTTGAAGGTCCAAACGATGACTTCTGTATGGCAGTTGTAACGTCTGCTGACAGTATGAACGCAATGTGGAACCTTCTTTTTGTAACGGAAGATGGCTTTGTTGAGAGCTCCAAATTTGGTCCAATTCTCAGATTCAGCAGGCTTGGCTTGTGGATGCTTGGATTGCTCCGTGCTATCTTAGGCCAAACATGGCGCTTCATGTTCGCACAAAAATGATCAGAGACACTCAATTGTAACAAAGTACCTCACTGCTACATTTTTGTTTCCGATCATTGTTCATTCTTTCCAGTAAGCTAAAATGCCATTGTGAAAAAGGTTTTGAGGAGAGCAAAATGGCTACCTCTCCATGTGAAAAAGCCAGGCACATAAAAGCTCACCGCCGCAGGTCTGTTTGGTAAGTGTTGGCAATGCGATCGGTTGCTTTGGCAAATGATCTTTCTGCCAAAACAAACACTTAAAACGCCCATAGCACACAAACGCACACAGAGTTACTACTGGAGTCTTGCTGAAGTGGCACTTGGAGGGTGAAATATTCAACTATTCAAAGATATGAGAGGAGAGAAGCCTTCGGTGTTCAGTTTTGTTGACCCAAAACCCAGAAAAGTAGCTGGAGCCATGGGAGGCCAGTGTTAGTAAAAGAGGAGCTGAAATAGTGAAAAAGTGGAGTTCGAACGCAGGCAAGATTTGTAGTACGTACATCTTAAAGGTCCCATGGCATGAAATTTTCACTTTCTGAGGTTTTTGAACGTTAATGTGAGCTCCCCTACCCTGTTTAGGCCCCCCCCCTCATGGTTAAAAGTTGCGAAATGTCTAAACTGAGCATTTGCGATCCTTTTCTGCGTTACAAAAAATCGGAGCTCAAACGGGCGAGTTTGAACAAGGCACCTTATTGACGTCAGATCGAAAAAAGAAATGCAAATGCAGTTCCACCACCGTCTGTCTGAACTCAGTGTCTCTGTAAATCACGCCCAGAGAGTTTGGACTGCGAATGCGCTAGGCAATGCGAAATGCGTTTTTTTATTTGCCTGGAGGCACGTCCGAGTGTTTCTAGGCTCGGAAGTCCTTTATCTGAGCCTCTGGACCTTTGAACAGCAGTGGTTTAATTTTATTTTATGTGGAAATGTGTTTATTTTTTAATGGAACGCTTCAAATCTCTCCCCCCGTGCAAAAACACGGAAATGGATCAGAGAGCGCTCAGAGCAGAGAGCGGAGCGTTTGGCCACGCCCCCACCCTCTACTATTGGCCAGCTTTTTTCTCCTCATTTGCATTCAAGCAACAACGCCCATTATAGAGTGTTCAGAGTGACAAAAATTACTCTTTCTCAGCTTATCTCTGTTTCTCATGCACTGAGTGTTGATTTTGAAGAAGGATTCATTTACAGTATTAGGGAACCATTAAGGAGCCATATAAAAGCATCAAGAAGTACCATGTCATGGGATCTTTAAGGTCTTATATTATGCAAAATGTACTCTTGTTTTGAGCTTTAAGATGTGTTAGAATGTTGTTACCCTGACACACACGTTTGAGTAATCCCGCATTATTAGTCAGTCTGCATCTCCAAAACTCAAAATGCTCTGTTCCACTTTGTGATGTCATGAAGCAGTACCCTTCACCTGTTGTTTAGTAGAGATTGGAAATTGAAATTATCCAAATGATTCTAGTGAAGGTGTACGGAGTTTAAAAACGCAGAGGTGCACTTCCCATATTACCACATGACATCACAAGGGTTTTCAGTTTGAGAGAAGAACTCAACCTTCTCAACCCAACTCAACTCAAGACAGGATTGGGTATGCTTTGGATGAGGAAACAATACTATGACAGATATCAGAATATCCCATTATGTTCCCTTTACTTAAGTTGACAAAAAAGAAACTGAGTGTCATACAATCCCATGATTTCTCTAAGTCCTTCTTCTTCTTCACATTACTGAGCTGAAAAGATGTAGCCATATCATTTATTACTGTTTCAATGTTCAAACAGAATGCTCGTGAATAGATAATTTGATATTTAACACAGTTTATTATTTTTGCATAAGCCACAAAAATAAATTGACCTTGAAACCAGCACCAGGTTTGTGATTCCTTTGAAATAATGGCCCAATTATAGTATTAAAAATGTAAGTGATCAAAGAACATGCAAATTGTAACTTGTAGGAATGTTCTGACAATGTGCATTAATATGAAAATACATTCAGGTAACAACTGCAGCAAAAACAGAAATATCATACAACAGTTTAAAATATTTTTCAGCCTCTTCTTGCTCTTCTTTGAAAAATCCATACAACCACTATTTTATATTTTACCACTGTCAGAATGGCCAAAAGTAAAATGCATGTACTCTTCAGTCAATAGCAGAAAGTGGTTTTACATTCCCTTCACAAAGCAAACAGTGAGGTCAACTGTGTGGAGTTAATACGTTTGGCTCAAAGTGTTTGAGTTGTACGTGCAGCGGTGTGTGCACAGGGCTGACCCTTAGGTCTAAAGGCACACCTCGCGCTCATATACCAAAAGACTAGACCAGAAAATTACGTACAACTTTCTTCTCTATTTACTCAAGTCAAACCAGAGGCAAGCCAGTCACTTTTACAGAGGAATTCACAAAGGGGAGCCGGGTTCATCTGCTTTGTCTGCTGTGTTTGCACGGAGTGGTTCTTCTGGAGTGGGAGCTCTGTCCGTCCACGCCCAAGCTCTATTCACGATTTGGGCCATTGCCGCTACTAGTAAAGGGTGAGGGGGACTCTCCTTTGGGTGTGTCCCTTTCACCTGTTGGGTCATGCTGTCAGGTTTCATTGTGTTTAGTTTAGTATTAGAAATTCAGATGCACCCAAGAAAGGCTGGTGATGTTTGCTTCAGGTGAGAATGAAAACAAAGCAAATGCAAGTGTGTGACAAAGGCACCCTGCTAACTTTGCCCCTCTGTACAAGGAGACCATCTGTTCCTGGACACTGGCTTTACAGTGGGTGAAATCCCTATAAGGATGCAATGCAAATTCAACAGGTACAGAAATCAGTTATCATTACCCAAAATATGTATTATTTTATATTTTACCAACTATTGTCTGTACATATCTCTACATACTCCAATGCATCATGCTATTCACAATACACGACAGAATAGGCCAGAATTCCAGGCCAGATTTCCAGATGGAGGTAATGAAACTAACACCAAACAACAAAGCTACACAAATCACAACTATCCAATACGATTTTCCATTTACAAATATTTTAACTATCCACTGTAGTAGACAGTGAATCTTTATTCTAATTCTAACTCCTTATTGTCAAAATTGTAATTACTTGACACTGCTCCTGGGACAACTGACACAAGTATTAGCAGTATAATATATCGAAACAGTATAATATATAGAACCATGTGCCAATTTGAATGTCGTCATGTAACTGCCTGCCTCCTGCAGCTCTCATCACTTTACAGAGATGGCCATTGTGGTTTGTAAGATGAGCTTCAAAGGCAAAAATATGCTTGAGGACATAATTGTCACAGTTGACACATGTATTAATAAAGTTTATTACTCTTATTCCTTTGAGAAGATATTTTGATTAAATAATTCATTTAGACTTCAGAGCAAAGTATTCTTGTAGAGACTTGTCATTCTCTTCAAAATAAAAGTAGTCTGACTAATCATAAATTATTTCCTTAAACAAGTTTGTTTATTTAGATACAGATCTGATCGCTATACAAAATCAGATGATAGTCCTTGCTGTCCTTTTCTAAAACACAAACTAGAGCAAGATGAAACTTTTCCAGCAGACGCTCACATGGCGACGGGCAGGTGACCAATATGAAACCGTATGGGTAAAAGTGTGGCGTGACTCATGCCTGGAGGAGTACACTGTGGCAAAGCTGTTTAAAAGCAGGAGTTTTGTTCATTCATCCTTCAGGACATCCCGAGAACGAGAAGTATAGGGGAATGGGCTTTGAAGATTTCAGTTGACCCCAGCTAAGTGAGTGTCTGTGTGTGGCTAAAGGCCCAAGGGAGTGACAACCATGAGGAAGACACACTGTGTGTCCTGTGATAGCCGTATGAGTAATGCCTCCCGCCTCTCTGCACGGACATGTGGTTCAGGGCCCTTAGTCATCCTCCACACTTTCCCCTCCTATAGCTACCTCTCCCCATGTCTCCTCTTCTCTGTGTCTGTCTCCTTCTCCCGGGTTAAGAACATCCAGGCCGTCCCACTGGGAACTCGACAGACTAGCCTCGCTCCGATGACTCATTCACCAACATTGAGAGTCCACACCAGCCCTGTTCTGCTCCACTCCCAACAGCCCACTCCACCACACCCAGGCCTTAGAGCTACAAGAGAAATCACAATCGAATCGAAATCGGAATTTGAATGGATGAAATGAGCAAATAGCAAAGGCTGGAATTTTTGAAGTCTGTGAAATTTTTGTTCAGAAATGTCATTCTTCTATTGGTTTGTCAGCTTATATTTCACTCTCTTGGTATTTTTTGGTTTGAAATGTGAACTTAACACATAATCCTCTTATTAAAACATAAATCGCTTGTCAAATAAAGTAATGATATTAAAAATACAAGTTACATATTTTTTCCAAATTGCTCAGCCTGGCATGGAGCACAGTCATCTTGCTTGTCTTATTAAACCTAATGTCTACGTTTCTCAGTCTGCCTTTTGCTCGCTACTTAAACTTTTGATTTAGTCCTAGTCCAGTTCGGGTTTGTTCCTGTTTAATTAATATAGCTGATTTCCGGTGGTTTAGTCATAGGTCTCTTTTAGACCTGGTTTACTCTGGTTTTACTGACTTCCTCATTCACAAGTCTCAGAATGATGAAAAATTAGGACCAACATAGTGATTAATAATTTCAAAGTAAACATCTATCTTTTGAATTTGACAAAGTCCTCAAAATGTATGTCTGTAAATGCATATAACAGAAAGCTAAAACCCATGAAAAGACCTGGTTTACCTTGTAGTTAGTACTTGTGTGGACCTGTTTTCATGCTAGTTTTGTCAAGAAGACTTTACCAAAGCTATCAAAGGGGTAGGATAGTTGACTAAAGAAATGCTTGGTCAAATAAAGACATGCCCTGTGTATCGCTTAATCAACTAAAAGGGGATGCGGGAAAGCGCTGGCAAAAGCTCTTAAAATTATTAGGATCTCGGTACAAGTAAAGTACAAGTGAAAAGGCAGATTAAACTCTCCTGTCATTCATTCCAAACACTTACTCACTGCATGCATTCACCTTTCTGTTGTGATTCATATCCATCCAATCTATATAATCTTCATCAAACAATTAGTAAATTAGAAAACTTTGGTCGGCTAAGACTCCAACTGATTTATAACTAAGGACTGCAGTTTTACAAAGTGGACATCTAAATTGTGGTGTGCACCCAGGCGCTTCTGATATGGTCCTGTTCCCTTCACTATCCCTTCAGTTGTATAGCCCTCGCCTGTATATCGCCGGTAGTCTCTCTGCTTGCATCTGCTGTCTTGTCAATGCGTCTCTTTGTTTACGTGTTTTAATGCTCCCATCTGCCAGCCTGCATTGCCACAGCCCGTACTGTATATCCTAGCACTCTGTGAGTTTGTTTGGGTCTACCCGGCCTGTCACTCTACCTGTCTATCAGCTGCTCAGCCTGTTGTCTTTCACACTGTCTCTTGGCATGGAATAATGTGCAGTCAAAACAGCGAAGGAGGACACAAGATCAGCTCCCCGGTCGGCATGTTAAACTATAGAAGTTGGACAGTTACAATGAAAAAATGTACCGTTTTTCATGACAAAATACATGATACATCTCAAAAGTGTTTAAACTGCGGAAAAGAAAGGTTTTTGTACATAAATGCAATTTGGTCCAGATTCATGGAGAGTAATAATAATAATAATAATAAAAAAATAAAAAAATAAATAAATAAATAAATAAAAAAATAAAAAAATAAATAAATAAATAAATAAATAATAATAATAATAATAATAATAATAATAATAATAATAATAATAATAATAATAATAATAAACTGGTTATATGGCATTATAATGAAAATATTCCCAGTTAAAAAGTTGCTATAACTTTCTTTAAACATTAATTTTTATTTACCGTTTTAGGCAACATTGTGCACACTGCCCTACTTTTAAAAATCATGAACGGTAGTAGTTATCATGGGGGTAAGAAACACATATAGAATACATGCTTGATCATTTAAAAAACATAGATGAACCAATGAAACTTCAGATACAACAATGATCAGTCCCTACATGGAATCCTCTGCATGTGCACAGATTCGTTGACCATTGCAAGAGCAATAAGGATTTTTAGGGGCATTATGACTGGGTTAATAAAACACAGCTGCCCCTAAAAGTCCCTCACTTTTCTTGCTGCCTTTTCATTCTCTCTCTCCCTCCCTTTTCCAACTTTGTTTCATTCCAAACTTTTGAGATCAAACTACATGCGTTTTCTGGCTGCTCAAGTGAGACGCACACACTTGGACTGACCACAACATTTAGGTTTAAACTGCGCAGAGAAACCTGGATCTTATATTCAACTAAAGCTGCTGTGTGTTCCAGTATGTATGAATTGTATGTTTGAAATAGCAGAGTTTTATTGGGATTTGCAGTGACGTTGTAACAGAGGGTGAATGGGTTCAGAATGCCTTTTCTAAGAAGGAGCGTGGTGGAGAACACAACAAAAGTTCACCTTACCACGACATTTCTACAGCCTCTTCACACTGTTTTACTTGAGCTGTTATATGTGTTATACTTAGGATTACAGATTTATGGGTGCTGAGGTCCTGGTGGAGGTCTGACTGAGTCAAGTTAAAGAATTTCAGTATAGGATAACATATGCTATGTGCAGAGATCCTGCCTGTGATAAGACCATCATGGAACTGAGTATGAGGATACCTTAATCAAAGCAACAAATGAGCCACACTTACAGTATACAATCAAATCAATTAGCATAGCATTTATTGTAAAGTATAAAGTTACACCATGCTGCTTTAAATGTAAATCTGGTTGAAAGCAGGGCCCAGATTTCAAGAAAACTGTTCATATATATTAATTGTGCTTTTAATTTGTCTCTGTTGTATGCCTGGGATTCACTTCCCCTAAAAAGTGCCCAATCTCTAAATACAGAATGATACACCTACAATAAATAAATAAAAACAAACATACTCGCTTTGGGGAGATAATGTAAATGTGATTTTAACGAATGTGAAATGCCACTGAGAAGAGCCTGGCAGGGAGCAGCAGAAACCACTGTTTAATATCACTATTTTAATCAGCAGTGTTGATCAGTCTCCCAGAGCTGCATGTTGCCATACAACCTTTTCAAGCCAGGCTCAGGCTCGCCATAGAAGGCGAGTCTTCTATTTTCTACTGACTATAGTGAGAAATTAAAGCAGTCTACAGTGTATATGTGTGAGCATCAAATTAAGTTACAAGAAAATGGGACTACAGCTGCACTAAATAGGTTTGAATTGAAGATTTCAGTAAAATATTGTGTACAGTATGTTCAGTATTTTAGACTGTAAAATTGCACCAAATAAATGCAAAAGGTGTTTATTTAGAATGAATGCATTTCTCTCTTTAAACTGTGACAGAATTAAATTTTCTTATGCTAGGAACCGTAGGGTCATAAGCATAGCACGACTGAGGGATTGGTATCTTCTGTTATATGGGTCCTATAGAATAAACTTATGGATCAAAACAGTAACAGTTATAGCTAAATCTAAGTTGTTATTAAATGTATGCTTCTTTTGTTATTATGTTATGAGCTTTAAGGGAGAAACATGCGGATCTGGAGTAAAAAAAAAACAGCATAATTCACATAATGTAATGTTTTTATTAATTGTCTGGTCTTTACATTTGAAAATCAAAATCTCATGCACCAGTGAATGTCTTACCTATGTGACACTTGTGGCACGGAGATGCCACTGCAGGCCTCAGCTCTATTAATTACATAAAGCATCTCGAGTCAGGATGCTAAATTCATTAGCGAGGTATGTTGGGCATGCTAGGGTCAGTACAGATATAGAAACGGCTCTCCAAAACAACTCCTTCACCACTTAACACACTGGTCCCAAATAATAGTCATCTGATGAAATATGTAAGACTTTAAATAGAATAAAGGTTTTGCTATTGGTTGAAATATCTGTGTAGACTGTTGCCAGTTCAAATATTAAATTAAAATATTGTTATTATAGGATAGGTGCAACTTTAAATAGACCTACTTTTGTTTTGGTTGTGGCCTGTTTTCTAAACTTGCTCAAAGAAAGGCAGAGAATAATACATTGATTTCTTTCAATAACCATTTATCTCAGAGCTCACAGCAGAATGGGGCCAGCTGACAAATGTGCTAAGATTTCAAGAAGAAGCCTAACAAACTGTCATGTGAAACTTTGTCACCACACCACACGCCTCTGACTAAATCTGTACTTTTTTAAATTATTATTATTTACAACCTAATATACAGCCAGCATACGCTATGGGTATTTTCTATGTACTTATAGTGAATTACATAGAAAGTACCCATAAAATTGTATTTATTTATTTTCTATTATGAACCAATTCAAGTGGTTAATAGTAATCTAATGTTTGCTCACTTTGTTGCTTTTGTTTGACTGATATGCCTTACCAATTTTCATACAGCTGAACTGAGGACTCACGTGGGCCAGAAACTGGGACTTTGTAGGCCAGTTGAATAAATGAAGTCACCTTGCCCGCAAAGACCCAGGCTCGGACGCACTCCTTCATGTTCTCCTGAGACAACCACAAACTCCAGAGCTTTATAACAGACAGAGGCTTGTGATTCAGAGTGAATACGTACCCTGATGAGGCTGTGCCCTGTGTGTTACCTGAGAGGCAGGTGGCAGCATCCGGACAGGATATGGACACGAGCCGTCTGTCTGGAGGTGATGAGCAACTTCAACTTCTTTAGCGCTCATCCATGGCCACCACAGTGGTCGCGGCTGCAGCGTGGCGTAGCCTGGTCATTTGATGTTGCAAACATCCCTAATTGAGCAAGAATATCCTTTTTCAGAAAGGAGAGGCGTAATGAATGTCTCTTGAAGTAAGTGTCCCTTAGTCCTTATATGTGCAAAGGGAAAAAACACGCAGACGCAACAGTGTCTGGACTCCTCCAGTCTGCCCCCTCCCTTTGCCCCCGAGAGATCCCAGTGCGCTCCCGGTACCAGCCGGCCACTTCCCAGTATCCTTTCTGGAGAGACAGTCGCAGGAGCTGCCGCCGTCATACAGCATTATGAGTAGGATATTCCCAAACAGCTGGAAGGAGCTGATATATGGTGCTGCGCCCTCGTGCTGGGCCCTCCCCAAGATGGACCGGTAACCTGGTTATTTTCAGCGTGTCACTGGCTCGTCTCCAATTCCACTGGATAGGGCCCCACAACCGATTTGAGAAAGATAACTTAATATCGATTAAGATTGGTAGTCTCGGAGCCTTGGAGAGTACAGTGCACTCATTCCTGTGGTGTTGTCTTGGCGGTCGGCACGAGGCGTCCACAAACACTCTTTACCCAAACTGAGCACGTCCTCCGCGGCTGCGCGTGTCTCGTCTGCCGCGCTCTCAAGGTGTTCCCCTCTTTTATCGATACAGCTCAGGGAAGCTATGAACAGCCCAGGTTTATCACACACCTCTTTCCTTGTGCAACACGCTGGTGTGCTGCGTCCTCTGGTGGCAGTGATGCGCCATGACGCCTCATGGTCAGGACTGTTTAACACTTTGTGGGGTCAGGCGCACGCTCCACCAGTCTCGAGCTTCAGAGACTCGTGCCTGTCAGCTGCCTCAGTTTTGACAAGAAAACTTCACAACACTAGCACTTACCACAATAAAATACTTAGAACATGACAAGAAACCGTCTAAAATCACAGTCATGAGTAACCTTTTTGAAGAGTTAATTATTCCCCATTGTTTTTAGATTGCTAGAGCTGCGTTAACTGTTACTTTAAGATTCTTTTATACTGAAGGGTTTGTCCGGAACGCTGTGTTCGCTCAGAGACTCCAGGACGCACATTCCAACATTGATCGATTTGGTGTCTGTCATGAACATGCCAGCCTTTGTCCACATACATCTAAGCTCACTTAATTCGAGGCTGGCTCAATGTTTGTCCTTATTCACGCGCGTCCAATAGAAACTCATGTGCAAAGGTAAGTTCAGATGTGTCAGCGTCTTAACACCAGACTGTTGTTTTCAGACCAGCTTGTTCTGGGCTGGGCGGTTGTTATTACCATTCTTTCTCACAAGCCCTTAAAGCTGGTGTGATGTACGAATAGATGAATACATAGGTGGACGTCCATGGAATATATTAGGCTATAGTATGACTATTACGTGTCTGTTTTACAAATAAATATAGCATGTAAAACAAACACAATCCAAACAGACTTTATACAGATTATTTTATAAACAGTTTCCAAAGTGCTGCACAGAGAAAGAAAACAATAAAATGGCCAATTTGTTCTTACTCGTCTTAAACCAATAAAAACGGTAAAATCTAATAAAGTTGAAATTAAGGAAGTTGGCCTACAGTAGTTTAAGCTCAGTGATTTCATGTGTTGTCTCTCAAAGCAGTGGGTGCAGCCAACTCTCCAAATGGTCTCTCCGACCATAAAGGCAGTGGTGGATGCCGTGTGGGCAGTGTGGAGCATCGGCGCCTCCATCTATGACTACATCCACACCAGCGCCATGGAGGAGCGCATCCACGCGCTGGAGCACAGCATCACTGTCCACCAGTGCGTGATCGGCCTGCTGTCTGCAGGGGTCTGTGTACTCTTCACATACGTCGTTTTAAAGAAGATCTGACACACCATAAACAGACAGTCTTGTGTTTTTATGCAGTAATATAAATGGAAAAATGGGAATCACACGTGCTTTTTTACAATACAGTACTTTGATACAAACTAATGAAAGGAAAGATTCTCCAACTAATTTGTGTATCTGAGATGACAAACTAAATTACTTTATTAATAATGGAAATAACTTGAGTAATAATGGCTTAAGATTTAAACATGGTGGGTTTCAGGATCCCCAGAGTATTTGACATTGCATTACTCATTCACTCCACACACTGTGACGCCAGTAATCACTCACAAGCCCGACATGGCGGCTCCCATAACCAGCAGGTTTATGATGAAAAGGAACATATGGTGATACAAAGATTTGATTTTTATCAGTAGCAGAAGAGATCTTTTTTACATTAATATTACATCAAAGCAGTGGTGGGCATTTCTTTTTTTCCCCAGAGGGAATCTGAAAGCAGGTCTGTGGCAGAGGGCTGAACCAATGCGATCCTTGGTGTAACAAATGCTTACTGCTTGTTGTATGTTGATTACATTTTAGGGCATGCTAAAGGCAGGGGGTATGTACAGTCTTACTGCTTTAAAAAGAAACTAAGCAACACAACTGAACCTTGGCTGCAGTGTCTTAACCTTCATGTCATGGACACAAACACTGGTTTGGCTTATTCTCATGAAGAGGACATTGTTATGAGACACAACTTAAGATTCATTTTCAACAATTTTAGTTGTAGGATCTGGCAACCCAATGTGTGAGGCATGACTACTGTCTGATTGGAAAACTGGTTTGGAAACAAAAACCCAACATGTACATCATGTACAATGTTTCTGCACATGTGAATCAACATCAGTTACCAGTAAACTCATTTTATTTGAAACTCATTTCTGCATATTTGAGGGCACAGAGATGAAATACAAAATGTCCTTACTATTTATAGATGTTTTTACCACTGACAATTTAAACTAAATTAAATGTTTGTGCAATAAGTAAAGTTCATTAACAATCAAAAAATGCATTGTATGGTTGTGAATTAATTTGTTTCCCTATATGCAGAACAGGTATTAAAATATTAAAATAGATAAGATGCAAATTCTGTGGTTCAAAGCCACAGCTATGAAAATGTGTTCAAAAGTATAAAAGAAATATTCATGTGAACTTATAAACGGCAAACTATTAGTATTCTAACTGTAAACCATTTTATTGATTGGATGTTACAAGTGTCCAGTCTGTAGTAGAGTGTACTTTGAGGTGAATCGTTCAACACTTTCTCCCTCTAGGACCTTCATGGCTCTCCAGTGGATCTTGCCACAGTTCTCCGGCTGCCCCAGTGGTCCCAGCTCCTCCTGAATGTACTGTAGCCAGAGATCTTCAGAAACAAAGCAAATTCAGTACACGCTATTTCTTCAAAACACCTGTACTTTGTAAATTCATTTTTAAAAGTTTATGTTTAGACTCCTTACCATCATCTGAGGTGCCAAACTCTTGCAGGGCTCTCTCAAAATAGTCTCTTAAATTGTTTATTTTTGGCATTTTCTGGACAGATAAATTGATTAAAAAGCATAAGTGTAAATAGCAAAACACTGCTAAACTAGTCTTTTTAAATTATGTAATAAGGCAATTCACAAAGAGAGCTTGCATACTTGCTCTTTCTCCATTTCAATCATTCTGGTGAAGAAAGTTCTGGACAAGGGGCGGATTTCTTGTAAGCTAGAGGAAAAGGTTTTTTTTTCTTAATATGTCAAAAAAAACCAAACATCAATTATATGTATTTATTTCTCTGTAGGCCATTCACCTGGTAAAGGTTTTCCTTGCTTTCTTATAGCCCCCAGTGGAGTACGACCAATCGAGGAAGCGGTCTTTCATTTCCATGGCAACAGTCGGTACAGCAGACAAAAGGCCACGCTGAGGAAACAAGAAAACATAGTTTTAATGGTTGAAACCAGGTGCAACAAAAAGTCCACATGACTTTTAGTTAGTTCATTAGGGGATAAAAAAAATAATTTGGGACATTACCTTGAAAACAGCTTCAGTCTCTTCAGGGTCCTGGCTGGCCACACTCCACTGAACCTGCAGCTGCCACAGAGGCAAACTCTCCTGCTCAAGCAAGGACAAATTAACTACTTAAAATGCAATAACAGAACAGAAATGTGAATGATTTTTTTTTTTTTGCTACACATTTAGGACTAATTCATTAGAAACAGTGGCGTATTAATGACTGGAATTGGAAATACAGTCATTTTTTTATTCTTATGATATTGATAACTCATCAAAATTGTGAATGCCTTTGAAGTTGGGACCAATTATTACACTTATCATGGACATCATCTTATACTCTTGTATGGACAATTACACAGCAGGTGCATCTGTTATTGCAGCTTTAAAAAAACATTTTGTTTATATCAACATCTAATTTACTATACCATTTATACATCACTTTCAATGTTATCCTGATGACATAATGGTCACATCTAGAATACACCAAAGTTAACAAAAATGCAAGGAGATACATCTAGTAATTAATCATTTTAAATATGCAACAATACCACTAAGGGCTTGTGAAAGTATTTCTATAAAGAATGTACTCTTTAACCACCCTACAATATCATAATAAATACACTGTTGCACTGTGGTGTGGCAATATCCATGATATATTGTTACATTCTTAATATTAATATTTCAATTTTAAAATAATTGTTAAATTTAAAGGACTAATTTGTCATCTTTTCTAAAACAAAGAAAGCTGCAGAGGGTATTTCAGTCTCAACTAATTGGGTCAAGAAGCTGGCCCACTTATAGCACACTCGTCCCGTGGGACAACACTTGGTCCTGCGTCTATGGGGGCGCACCGTTGTACTGCAGTTAGGTCAGATATTAAAGATAAAATAATTACACACCTTAGGATTAACCTTTATGAGTGCTTCCTGGAAAAGCCTGTCCACATTCCTGCTCCCGAGCTGCATTAGTGTCTGAAGACTCACGCTCCACATCGACACTGATTGGCTAAACTGCTGTGTTGCTGCCATGGCAACACTGGCCGCTCCCTCAGCATCTCCGTTTGAAAGTAGTATCTGCAGCTAGTAAGATCAGAAATAGTTTAAATACATGTACAAATGATAAGACTATATATGAACTTAAAGCTGCTAGAAACTCAAAATAGAAGAGTTTATAATACACAATTTTACTCACCCAGTTTTTGTAGTAATTTTCTTTTAACATTTGACAGTTATGGGCACGCTGCAGTACATCCATCAATCTCTCTTGCCTCTGTGAAAAAAACAAAATGATTGGGACATATTTATGTCAATTTATGTACTAACAGTTATTATTTTATCTTAATGAACACAGTACTTACCTTTTCTTTCAGTTCCTGGACATTTGTTTTCCTTTTTTGTCTTTCCAAGCAGAATGACACATAGCAAGTCCACATAGGCTCTACAATGGATGCATAAGATCACAGTTCAGAACTTCATCTATATCCATTTGTGTAGTATATGCGTTCCAAGTATTAATAGATCTTACCTGTGTTCAGATTCTTTACTCCTTCCTCATAGACTTGGCAGCAGCGCTCTTCTCTACGGTTTATGTCTGAGGCCCGTCCTTTAGCAGACTGAAGTTCCTCCCCTGCCCCAGGAGCTTCTAACTCTCTCTTTGCCATGAAATCCCAGGTCACACAGTCACCAGTGTAATTAGTCTGTAAACTGCAACATAAAAGGAGACAGGAGTTCGGTAGATTAACAAAGTTTAAACATATCAAGGTCATTAACAAAACCTACTCTTGCAAAATGGAGTCCTGGAGTTCTTTAGTGAAATCAAAAATCGCTGCTATATTTAGAAGTGAGATGACAAACTCTGCCTCTGTAAAAGAAAATGTGTGTGATTATTATCCGTTTCTGTTCAGTGGTTCATAATTTTATTTAAAGAAAAAATATGTATACCTTTCATTTGTCCTGTGGCATCTTTGTACACAACTTCAGCTAATTTACCATTCAGGATTTCAGGCGAAAACTCATAATCACCCTAAACATGAGAATTAAAACTGCATCAAAGTTGTAAAATGTGAAAAGATCATTTTTATTACTTATACAAACCAAGTCCATCTTGGCTTTTTCCAGCTCTTCCTTCTGCTTCCTCAGCTTCTCACAGTGCAGCAGCTCCATGCGGAAGTACTACATTGTGGTTGTAAAGATAGAAAATTAGTAAGGCATGGATATTAAAACAAATAATGTTAGGATTAATATGCAAGATCCATTACCTCTTGGTACACCTTCTTGTTATTTGGGTGAAAGCGCAATGCCCTAAGGAAGAGATGTCTGGCACTTTCAGAAGAATCACGATCCTCCAACTCACTTTTGGCAGCCATGATCCACAGTGCTAGACCAGCAAAAATAATGTACATTTTTATTGGAGAAAAATCACACTGAGGTGATTTTAATCCAAATGTTTGTTAGTACCTGGTTTGTCAGGGTGAATAGCAAGCATGGCTGAAAACACCTTGCTGATTTGAGCTTTAGTTGCCTGAAAGAGCATACCTAATGATACCATTGCTTTAAAAAAAAAAAAGGTTCTTAATATGTTTACATACCCATTTCTTACAGAAAGCCACATGTGACAGCCATAGCTGTACATCATTCTGTAAAACAAACCAGACATGATAAAAAGAATATATACCTTTAATTACTTATATACATTATTTATGGCTAAAGCATATGTACAGTGTGTTGTGCTCTAGTTTTATTGTTTTACATTACCTTCCATTTATTTGTTGCTTTTTTGAAAATACTGTTGATTCGGTTGATGATGGGAAACTCTATTTCTTCTCTTTTAAAATTGTAGCGAATATGCTGAGGAATATTAAAATAGGTAATTAGAACTAAATAACACTTAATAAAGCGATTTATTGAAAATACATTGAAAGCTTACAACTCTCCTCTTCTTGATAAGCTCCAAAACGTTAATTTCATACTAGAATATATTATTATCTGTTAATAAGGTAGAAATATATGACTATCCCAAATTCTAGTATTTTACCTGGATATAAGCAATGAAGTCCTCCCTCTTTACAATCAGTCTATGGAGCTTATATTCCAAGGCAGTTGTTCTTTTAATTATTGTTCTGAAACAAAAAAAGTACACACTGAACATTATCAACTTGAATGCTCAACGTGCGAATTAAACCATTGTTACGTTTAGTTTTGTAAGTAAATAAATCCATGCACTTGGCCAAATGATTTCTTTTTATTTTAAGATTTAAAAGTTTGCTGATGTCTTTAACTTACTTGACTTCTTTTTTACTGAAGAGCCCCACTCTCTCCAGCTGCTCCAGTTCAGGGATTCGCTCCTCTAGCCGCTGCTGCACGACCTCCGCCATCCCTGACACAAACGCGTGTGCTGAGACACTTTTAAACGTGGGATATTGGTTCCTGTAATTTCGTTTGATGCCAAATTATGAGATCTTAGGTGTGGAGTCTTTTCGCCAACTCTTTCTCTCATACACATGGGTGGAAGTTGTGATTGGGTGCATTTCCTGTGCAACAGACAAATTATTCCGTAAGGAAACTAACCAGTCTGACACATAGTTCTTACGTATTTTTGCCAGAATGAATAAAAAGTTATTTACCTTAAAGTAGACAAAACATACCACTTTCCAAAATAATATAATTAAATTATTTTATTGTCTTTGAACTGTCAGACTATTATCCTGTTTGAAGACCAAATGTCAAAATTATATCTGAATGTGAATCGATTTTCAAACGCGACATCTACTTTATTTGTACATTTGTGTACTTTCTATCTGCCAATTATACCTCACTAGGTTCCCCGTTGTTGTATTACAAAACTGGTGAAAGCGTTTGCAGTGTGAGCTGTGTTTCCTTGTCATCAGCGCGGATCATCTTAATTTCCCGCAAAATCGTGTAAAGCGAGAGCGGGCTGCATGTCACCTCCGGAGGCGAGCGGCCAATCCCCGCTCCGCGTCCTCACGGGCTGCCTCCCATTGGGTGACAACTGACTAATGCTCTGTTGTTCAGTACAAACTGAAGGAGACATACCCGAGACTAAATTATAGACATACCATTGAACAAATAGCCAGAATACATATTTAACCCCGGTATCAGTAACTGCGCTTTATTAGCGGATGCGTAAAACCCAGGGACGTGTGGAGACTGTTGATTCTGCCATGCTAGCGGTGCCTGCTAACTAAGTTAGCTGCGTCTCGTCTGCTCATCATCTTCATGGGCCACTGCTGCTGAGTCTACAGGCTTGTGGCAGCGAGGCTACAACATTTATGCCATCAGCCAGGGTGCGTTATACCATTTTTTGTCAAGAAGTTCATAGATGATATGATATAAGTTATACTTCTATGCAAATCAAGCTAGCGATCACGTTAGCATTGATGGAGTCATTTTAGCGACAGCGACTGCTAACACTGCCTGTGTGTCCCATAGCTATGCATAGCTCGGTATTTGTCATAATTATGTCATTAAACGCCCGTTGGTCCCCGCAGAACTCAGGAAGTATTATGAGCGGGGCGAGCTGCAAAGCAAACGGCGCCGTGTACCCCGCCTCATCAGCGGTGATGAACTCTGTGAAGAAGCCCAAGATGGAGCAGATTCAGGCCGACCATGAGCTCTTCCTGCAGGCCTTCGAAAGTGAGATTTCTCCCAAGTTTGCTTTGATTTGCTTGGAAACACATTTCAATCCACTGATACGTCTTTCTCGTACATAACAGAAGTTATGAGAATGAGAGACGATGTACAATTTTATTCTTATCTGATCAGCATATCTGCAGTAATTATTGCAATCAAAATTATTGAGGTTCAGCTGTGTCAAGACATCTGGAGTGAAAATGTTGATTAATAAAAATAATAAATTTGTTTTCAGAACCTACTCAAATATATAGATTTCTCCGCACAAGGAACATCATTGCTGTAAGTCAGTTAACCTTTTTATTACTCACATAGTACTTGTGTTTTGTACTGATACATTGATTGAATGATTGATGATTGATTTTTCTTTCCTAGCCTATATTCTTGCACAGAACTTTGACATTCATGTCTCATAGAAATACCCGAACAAACAAAAAAAGGTACTGAGGGTTTGTTGTTGTTGTTTTAATTTGGGTTTTTAAAAATTGTGCTAAAATTATACTTGCAGAAAATCTTTCAAAGTGGATGATTTGATGAAGAAAGTGGAAAAAATGAAAGGACACCCTGACTCGCCAAAGTAATACAGCTATAAACTCCCAATCTAAAGTACTTATATTTAATTGAGTTTTTATCTTTCAGCATGTCTTCACATTTACAGTTAACATTTACTGGGTTCTTCCATAAGGACGGTAAGTGCATTATATTAATTTAACTTTTCCCATTTAAATTGACTAAAAAGTTTTTTTTATTTGTGTTTGTTAATGTGCGTGATTACAGAAAAGCCATCACAAAATTCAGAAAATGACCAGAGTTCAGTTTCTTTAGAGGTGCTACTTGTCAAAGTCTGCCATAAAAAAAGAAAGGTAAGATTGTCCTTACCACTAGTACATTTTGATGAAGATATGAATAACATTGACTGTGTTGTCTCAGGATGTCAGTTGTCCAGTGAAGCAAGTGCCTACAGGTAAAAAGCAGGTGCCTTTGAACCCTGACGGTAACCAAAACAAGTCCGGATCTTATCCTTCCTTAGTCGTCTCCAGCAATGAATTTGAGCCCAGCAACAGCCACATGGTGAAGTCCTATTCACTCCTGTTTAAAGTGTCACGCACAGGGAAGAAAAATGGCACTAATCTGGTCAATGGTCAGGCCAATGAGAATGTCGGTACGCAGCTAGTAATTGACTCTACCCTAACCTGGAGCTTCTGTAAACAAGGATACAGTTTATTTGAACACTGTTTTCCTGCTCAGATGTTACTGATACACCGAGCAGAAAGAAGAGAAGTTTGTCACATAGAGAAGAGGGTTTGACCACAGAGACGTATATTGCACAAATGACTGTTTTTGATAAGAACAGGTGAGTACGTAATCAATCAACCTTTGCTTGTCTTATATTGTCATTTTTGTACATTTATTTTTCTTTTTCGTAGAAGATTGCAGCTATTGGATGGCGAGTATGAAGTGTCAATGCAAGGAATGGAAGACAGCCCTGTTAGCAAGAAGCGTGCCACATGGGAGACGATCCTGGACGGAAAGGTAGCGGTGTTTTCTTTCTTTCTTGTCTATGTAAAGAGTCTTCGAGTTTCTTATGGTAAGCACTATATGTCACGTATGTCGTATTTATTTGTCCGCCATCTTATAATAAACCACAAATCTTTGACAAGTGTTTTTATTTTTACAGAGACTTCCACCTTTTGAGACCTTTTCTCAGGGACCCACATTGCAGTTTACTCTGCGCTGGACTGGGGATGTTAATGGAAAATCTGCTGGTTCTGTGGCCAGACCGCTCTCTACTCGCAACTCTGAGACTTTCACTCCCATGGAAACTAGAAACAGCAACCATAGAGCACTTATGAGTTAGTACTTGTGTCTAGTTGTATTTTGTAGTAATCGCAATAATAATAATAATAATAACCTGTTTTTTCATGTTATTATTCTACCCAACAGTGAAGGAGTCAGTCAATGCAGACGTTCACTCAAAAAAAGATAATTCCCAATCTGAACCGCGACAGAAATTAAGGATATTTTATCAGGTAACTCGTGGAATGCTAAAAAAAATCTAAGAAATGTATTTCTGCTGACTTCTAACATAAATCTTTTTTCAGTTTTTATACAACAATAACACGAGGCAGCAGACTGAGGCCAGAGATGACCTTCACTGTCCTTGGTGTACGTTGAACTGCAGAAAGCTCTACAGCCTTCTCAAACACCTCAAACTCTCCCACTCACGCTTCATCTTCAACTATGTGGTAAGGCTCAACTCAAATGATGTATGTACATTCAATGATTTGTTTTGCATTTGCAGGAAGCACTTATGAGTTAATTTCTCCTTTTTTATTCACGTAAAAATAAATTGAATCATCAATTAATTTCACCCTCCCCCTGTCTGTGTGCACACTGAGCGGTCGTGCTACATGTGCTCTGCAATAGTGCCCGTGAAGTGAAATTAGTTTTTTGTTTTTTTTTACGCTGGATGAACTTGCGTGTTAATTAAACAGGCCGTTCTATTTCCAGTGGATGTTGGAGTAGACGAGCCCCAAAAGGCATGTATGGTCTGCTGTGACTTTATGACTGACACCTGCTTGAGTTGGATACAAAGAACAGATGGGACTAAACGTTAACTGGACGAGTTTATGAAGTGTACTCCTTAAAAATGAAATATTTTATTTTATTCATTCACATTCATTCATGTCGAGCTCAATGGACAAAACACTTTATGTGTCATTGAAGACATCTTAAACATTAAACCCTAATGCAGTGTTTTAAAGTATACAAAATGTCTAAATCACCAATTTGGTGTATGATAATGAAGAAAATATTTAAAGACTAATCACTAATAACTTTTATTTTTTTATTTTTTTTAAATTGATTCCCAGCTGCCCGTTTTACATGTTTTCTCTGAGAAATTCAGAGAATAATCAGTGAGCCTGTTGATTGCACATTTTGAAGGATGATGCATTGTTACAGAAAATATTGCAAGAAACAAAAATTTGAATGATGGTGTACATTAGCAAATACTGAATTGTTCCTGTGTCATAGAATGAACCACAAGTTGATAACTAAGTAACTACTGTGAAGATCCTTGATCTTTGTTAAGATCATGCCAGACATAATTATTTGTGTGTCTTTTATAATTTAACACTTAGAACAGCAACACTTAAAATGCTATTGTTTAATATAGACTATTCAATTTTATTTCTAAATGAAGTTAAGGGCGTTTTCACACATGTAGTGGCCCTGGTGCACACTAGTTTGTCCTTGTTCACACGCACCGCTCGTTTAAAGATCCCATGACATGGTACTTCTTGATGCTTTTATATGGCTCCTTAATGGTTTCCTAATACTGTAAATGAATCCTTCTTCAAAATCAACACTCAGTGCATGTGAGAGCCTCATGAACACAGACATGGTCAAAAAATATCTCTGAACACCTCATTATGGGCGTTGTTGCTTGAATGCAAATGAGAAGGACAGAGATAGGTCAGAGTAGCGGGTGGGGGGGCAAATGCGCCGCTGGTTCCTTGTTTTAGCGGTGCGCTGTGTGCTGGCCCCACTTCCGTGTTTTAAGAGCGGAGGAAGAAAGGAGAGCTGTTTCAATGAAAAAAACAAATTTTCACAGAAAATAAAATTAAACCACTGCTGTTTCAGAGGTCCAGAGGCTCAGATAAAGGACTTCCGAGCCTGGAAACACTCACATGTGCCTCCAGGCAAATAAAAAAAACGCATTTCGCATTGCGTAGCTCATTCGCGGTCCAAACTCTCTGGGCGTGATTTACAGAGACGGTGGGTAGACATCCAGATGGGGGGTGGAACTGCATTTTCCGTGTGAAGTCAGAAAGTTTCTTTGTTCAGAATCGCCCGTTTGGGCTGTGAAAAGGACCGCAAATGCTCAGTTTACACATTTCGCAACTTTTAGCCATGGGGGTGGCCCTAAACAGGATAGGGGAGCTCACATTAACATTCAAAAACCTCAGAAAGTGAAAATTTCATGCCATGGGACCTTTAAGTTGACCTAAAAAAAAAAACAAGTTTCCACCTGCAGTTTGTTACATTATGCTACTTTTTGAGTGTGTTTTTCATCTGTTCACAGCCTCATCCCAAAGGAGCAAGGATAGATGTGTCTATCAATGAATGTTATGATGGTTCATACGTTGGCAACCCTCAGGACATCCACAGCCAGCCCGGCTTTGCTTTTAGTCGCAATGGGCCCGTCAAGAGAACAGCTGTCACTCACATTCTAGTCTGCAGGTAATCGAAGGCTTTTGTTTGAAATGACTTCAAACGTAACGTATTCTGCTAAATGCACGTTTTGTGTTACTCCCGGGCTCTTTAACATAGGTGTTTGCTTCATTCACACGTTTATTTAATTATGAACAACCAAAACAATTCTCTCGTTCAAATACTGTCACCGGACTCATTCAGCTGTATTAAAAGCCATTTGCACTGTCCACGTACAGAAAAATATGATCTTTAGTACTTATTCTTTACTTTTTATTAGACCTAAAAGGACCAAACCAAGTCTGTCAGAGTTTCTGGAGTCTGAAGATGGAGAGTTGGAGCAGCAAAGGACTTATGTGAGTGGACACAACCGACTGTACTTCCACAGTGACAGCTGCATGCCTCTGCGGCCTCAGGAGATGGAGGAGGACAGTGAAGATGAGCGCGACCCAGAGTGGCTCAGAGAGAAAACTGCTACGGTGAGACTCAGAAAAAGGTGGCACTAAAACAAGTGTGTATTTTAGAAAATAATTGTCTATTGCTATATATTTTTTGTACAGCAATTGGATGAGTTCACTGATGTAAATGAGGGGGAGAAGGAGGTGATGAAGCTTTGGAACTTGCATGTTATGAAGAATGGGTATGTTGAACATTTCTGTACAGTTTATTTTCAAGTGACAGTGTCACTAAGCGCCTCTCCTGTCTTGTAGCTTCATCGCTGATAACCAGATGAGCCAGGCCATAATGCTTTTTGTGGAGAGCTGCGGAGCTCACATCGTACGGCGTAACCTGTGTCGTAACTTCCTTCTTCACCTTGTGAGCATGCATGACTTTAACCTGGTCAACACCTCCACCATTGACCGGGCAATGTCCCACCTGAGACAGATGCAAGAGGAGCTCAAAGACACAGAGGATCAGGATCCATCACTGTCAGCAGGCACCTGCAATGGCACTGCCATCACCTCCAGTGGTGGCAAACAGGGCAAGAGGACAAAGAGCTCCCTCACAGACTGACCCTGGTGTGGGGACAATAGTGTTGTTATGACCCTATGGTGCTTAGATAGGAGAACATGTAAAGAAGCTCTCAACACAACTGGAGCAATTTGTTGAAACTTTGAAGTTTGAACTGAACCAAAAGGAAAAAAAAAACAACTTGAACTAAATTACCCACTATATCCAGAAATATTAGGGCTTAATGAATTTACTCAAGGACTGAGTATTGCATCTACAAGGGGCCATTGATTTCTTGTCAAATTAAGTAAATCGTTAACTTCATGGTGTGGTGTAACTGCCTTTGGTGTGTTTGTTATAAACAACTGTATTCCAGTTACAGTTAAACTGTTCTGGTATCCCTGGTACCCTGTATTTTAACCACACTATATCCTTGTTCAAATGTATCCTTTGATTATTTTAGCACTTGATATTTGTATGTAGAAAACTTAACATCATTTATGTGCTGTTGCAGCACATACTTTCCACTGTTAAACATGTGAAATTGAAATGAGGCATGTATACATTACAGCCTTCTATTGACTTACAATTACAAAGTATATTAAGATTCTGTTAGGGCTGGTTGTCTGTTTTGCCTTTGAGTTGTGACAAAATTATATTGTAATATTGTAATTCTGGACAATAGAACAAATTCTTATTTGTGTCCAGGCTAAAATCCACTCTTCATCACTGCAGGCCTTTTGGCACTCACTATTTTAGCTCAAGGAAAGCCAGGGAAATAAACCGACCAGCAGATCATTACTGTCTCTCGTTGACTTGCCAGCATCACAGGTTGGTGTTTTTATAATCGGGAAAATCAGTGTTATGTTTTCAGTTCTGTAGCAGGATACACACTGAATGCATCCCTTTTTAGTGTTGGCAGGTTACTTGCCAAAGCAATATGCTGTTGGTTCATGAAGATATTGTTAATTTTGTCTCGTTAGGTGCTCTTTATGCCAAAGGGTTTTTTCCTCATCATTCTTTATATCAGTCAATTTATAACACATTTAAAAGCTGTAGTTGTGTATAGTTTAGTCTATCAAATTTGTCACCTGTCCATTTTATTTCCCTTTTCTTCAGAAAATAATACTTCCTCAAAAATGGCTGTAACACCCTGGATATAGATTGATTTGTACACTCTGGCTGAGGGGGGATTTTATATTTAAATAAAGTACATTTCAACTGCTTTGCTGCATTATTTTTTTTAAAGAACAATGGTGTATTTGAAATGCTCTCTTTTTAGTCAGTGTAAATAATCGCTGGCAGTAAAGATTGTTGTCCATCTAAGTTGTATGCTGATTTCTATTTGGGTCATTCCAGAATTGGAGGACATGGGCTTTAAATTTCTTGAAAAATAAACCTTAACTTTTCTGATTTTCTACTACATATTAATAATAAGTAATAAACTATCAAATGCTTGATTAGCTCAGCTTACGGTCAGTGGTACAATTTTTATTACATAATTTATTTGATTTATTTATTTACTCTAATCACAGTAACAGGGTTGCAAATCTGCACTAATATTAGCTTTATCTCAGGAGTAGAAGCTAGCTGTTTAGCTGTTACTGCTAATCAAGAGGAAAAACTTATGTATGCAAATAAGTAAAGGAAAAAAATAATTGTCTTATTCTGATCATCTGAAACAAATAATACAAAAAAATTAATCAATTTAAATTTAATTTGAACTGTTTTATTTGAGGTTCAATTTGGCCATTAGAGGGGTGGGACAAGATGAAAATGGCATTTTGGGGGGTACTCCAGAATTATTTGGTATTTTTAAAACTATTTTCAAGCATTCTTTTCTTTTCGTTTTTTGTTTTTTTTTTTAGATTTGGTCTCAGGACAAGTAAATTCACTCAGAAACTGTATGTTTTAGTATTTTGTATGTGGATTATTTAATATTTGATGGGCGGGACGTAAAATGTCCTCCAATTCTATCTGTTGGTTTTAACAGATCTTTGTTTGTGCTGCACATAAAAGCTCCCACAGTGAGTGTTCCTGTTTCACACACTCGATCTTTGGCTGTTCTCGCGCGCGCACTTTAAACGTCATCACAGAGAAACATTTACACTTTACTAAAGCTTTACACTTTACTCAAGTTTACCAAACATTTACTAAACTAAATGTTTTATATCGTCTAAACCATTTAAAGCGACCTGAAGTCTGCCACCACATGTTGATCCGCACCACAAACAGCCGACAGTCTGAGTTTTATTATCGCGCTCTCCACCGGGGCCAAGCGCCAAATCCAAAGTATTGGTCAGTGATCAGTGATGCGCTCATCTCTGAGGCGAACCAAAGTCTGGAAACATGCGAAAAGACGAAGTACGAAGGAAGACCACGAACAAACAAATGAGGTGATTGAGATTTCGTCAGGGTCCGAGGGATCCGAAACCGCTTTTGACAAGAGTAATGTAACATCAAGGAATAACAACACCCAAAACTGCTCAAATACAAATACTGCTTCAAATCACAGTGGAGTTCTTGCACCTGTTTTCTTGAGGACAAAAAAGAAATCTAAACTTAAACGTGTAAGTGCTTGTAGTCAGCCTCATGTTATAGAAGTGGACTCTACTTCATGCCAGGAGCCAGGCACATTGCCCATCTCAGATTTGGACGTATGTTTGAGAGATGTCCAAGTTTCTAATCCAACATTTCCAGTCAACAACTTCTTCAGTATATTGCACAAGAAACACTGCCAAAATGGACATTATTTTACATCCAACGGTGAGTGATTTATCTGCTCGGTGGTCTTATTATTAGAACTGTGATGCTTATTTGTTAATCTCTTCCTTATTTTATTGTATTTTTTTCCAGACAAAGTACAAAATAACTCCAAAGAAAACACCAACCAGGTTTACAATGGCAATGCACATCAGAGATCCAGTGTCCTCTGGGAGGACAAAACTACAATATTTTCCCCTTCACATGTTCTTCAGGATATTACAATGCTAAGCCCTGAAAAGCATCGCAAAACTAACAGATTAAGCCGAACTCGGAGACTCAAATATGGAAGTGGCGGATTAGATAACACTGAACCAGAAAATAAAAGAATTAAAGACACTTCGGTGGTTTTCCAAAGAGGTACATAAATAAATTATTAACCTAATCTTAAGCATGCGTCTCCAGGAAGATGTTGCCTGGAATGTTCCACAGTATGACATTACTCTTATTTATCTCTATGGAGACAGCAGGGTCAAATTACATGTCAGATCTGTGGAGAGGTGAGCCCACTCATAGTAAGAATGCAGATTTTTAGGTCAGTAAATTGAGTCAGTGCAAGATGGATACATTTAATGCCCTACTGGGACATTCCAGTCAAAACAACAACGTTGGCAAGTGGCAGATCCTCCGCGAGAAAAGTTACACATTGCACCTTTAACTTTGTTTTATACAGCATCAAATACATTTCCTTTTTTTTTTTTTACAGAACCATTTAGTGAAGATGTTCTCTGGACAGATAAATACCATCCTTGCTGTTCCAGTGAAATCATTGGCAACATGACAGCAACAGAAAAACTGCACAGGTAATTATAAATAAAAGAGTTTATATATACTACAGTTGTTATTAATGCAAGTAATCAGCAATTTAATTTTGTGTTTTAGCTGGTTGAATAAGTGGAAATTAAAAACAGATGTTGAGGACAGGAAGAAATTTAAAGAAAGACAAAGCAATGGTATGAAGTTGAAATAATGCTTTTGTTTACATTAAGATTTGTTGTTGCGTTGCATCGTTTTGGATTTTATTTGGAAATTATTCTTTGCAGACTCGTGGGACTGTGGGGACTTTGTGGATGAGGTGGGGCCAGGAGACACAGAAGAGCAGTTATGTAACGCCATTCTCCTATGCGGTCCTCCTGGTGTGGGCAAGACGGCGTCGGTGTACGCTTGTGCCATGGAACTTGGCTTTAAGGTCTGTAAAAGCTTTTAAATCTGAATGAAATGACATTTAATTAACCAAAATGATATAGTCTCACTCATAACCCATTCCAGGTGTTTGAAGTGAACTGCTCCTCACAACGCAGTGGGAGAGAAGTGTTGGCCCAGTTAAAAGAGGCAACTCAATCTCATCAAGTGGAGATTTCTGGTAAAGACCCGTTAAAGCCATCTTACTTCAACAGCTACAACACAGTCCGGAGCTCCAAATCTGACACTTTTCCTGGTAGGATATGATTGGATTTACAAAGTTAAAGTATATCAGAACTGAAAAGAAATAATGTAATTTATTAATGTTATTTTTCAACAGTAAAGACGCCTAAAAAGGCAACCACTTCCAAAAAAAAGCCAGTACAGATTAGGTCCAGTTGCAAGAAAAGCGCTAAACCCATCACCTTGACCAGTTATTTCAAAGCAAAAGCAAAAGCAGATTATTTATACCATTATGAGGCAACAATGTGTAAGAAATCAACCAAAAGAGAACCACCAGATTCTGCTGTTAGTGATGATCACAGTGAGAAAACCAACAAGAAAGTGGCTACTTCTCTTATTTTGTTTGAAGAGGTAAACCATTTAGCAATTCTATACTGAGAAATGAAAATGAGAGAAAAGCCTTATGATAATTTCGCCTGCCCTTTATTTCAGGTAGATGTCATTTTTGAGGATGATGTAGGATTCCTGGCAGCCATCAAGACCTTTATGGCAACCACAAAAAGGCCTGTGGTCATGACCAGCAGTGGTATGTGCCCACTACACCAGGCTACACATTGTTACTTTGCACTGGGGGTGTTCTACATGTATCTCTATTGACTGAATGTTCAACAGTTACCGTGGTGACACAAATGCCCAAAGTACCAAACACAGACAAGTTTTTAAAGATCCCATGACATGGTACTTCTTGATGCTTTTATATGGCTCCTTAATGGTTCCCTAATACTGTAAATGAATCCTTCTTCAAAATCAACACTCAGTGCATGAGATATGACTCTGACAGTCTTCATGAGGCTAGATATGTGTCTAAAATGCTTTATTGTGAGTGTTGCTGCTTCAGTGCAAATGAGAAGGACAGAGATTGGCTAAGGAGCGGGGGGGCGGGTTTCCCCCGCAGCTAGGCGCAGCTCGTCTCCTCTCTTCCGTGTTTAACACAGGAAGACAGATGGGAGACTTTGCAATGAAAAAAAGCATATTTACACAGAAAATAAAATTAAACCACTGGTATTTCAGAGGTCCAGAGGGTCGGGTAAGGGACTTCCGAGCCTAGAAACACTCGGACGTGCCTCCAGGCAAATAAAAAAACGCATTTCGCATTGACTCTATGGGCGGGTTATACAGGGACGCTGAGCGGAGACAGGGAGGGGCTGGAGCTGCATTTGCCGATCTGACGTCAATAAGGTGCCTTGTCCGAACTCGCCCGTTTGAACACTGGTTTTGTGTAACGCAGAAAAGGACCGCAAATGCTCAGTTTAGACATTTCGCAACTTTTAGCCATGGGGGGGGGGCTAAACAGGGTAGGGGAGCTCACATTAACGTTCAAAAACCTCAGAAAGTGAAAATTTCATGCCATGGGACCTTTAAGAAAAAAAGAAAAATACAAAATGGATTTAAACAACTAATTTTCAGGATCTTGTGATGAATTTGAGTGTTCTTGGTCCAGTTTAGGTGTTTGGTTGGTTTTCTTTTGCAAAAAAGGTGAACTGAAAAACTGTTAGCTCATGACTGTAATTGTATGTGTGAGAGATTTATGAAGCGCACAAATCATCTCATCTGTTGCAGTTCCAGCCATCCAGTTTAGGTCTAAATTGAGAGTTAAGAGTCGTGCTTTTCAGTTAGCTCCACAGGGAATGTTGTACATAAATAAATGTGCTTTTTGTAGATCCTTTCTTCAGAGAGAGATTCAACTCTTGCTTGAATGAAATTATTTTTCAAACTCCATCAATGGTAAGACGAGTTAAAACTGGACACAGCTGGTTACTGCTATGTTGCCAGAACATAATGAGTATGGGTTTATTTCCAGGGTGATGTCTGTAGCTATCTACGGCTGGTTTGTTTGGCAGAGAACGTACAGCTTGACCCGGATGATGTGGGGACTCTTTTCACTGTGACTCGGGGAGATGTGAGGCGCTGTCTCCTCCAGCTGCAGCTCTGGAGTAACAGCAGTGCAGGTTATAGAAGCCACAGAAGTATCTCTGAAAGTATAATTGCTGTTTTTTTAGTAGTAGTAATTCACAAAAATGCTGTGTTTTCTTTCTTTTTAAGTCAATGAGGTACAAATTGGTTATAAAGGCTGCAGTAAAAACATGTTAGGTCTTCAATCTGTCACTAAAAATAATCTGCTACGGCTTTTACAAGTAAGCATCATCATTGCAAGTCAATTTGTTTATTTTTGCCCAGTGTGTAAATTCCGTTTTTATTTTACAGCCTGCTTCATGGACAGAGCAACAGATGAAAGAACTACTGATACCCATAACAGAAAGTTGGAGAAATGGTTTCCCAATACTTTACTCCAACCTAGAGCTCCTACATGGAAATAAAGTGGACGGTACATGCTCTGGACCAGATGTTAAAAAGCCCTTTAGCAACTCTCAACAAACTGAAACTTCTAGTCAATGTCCAACTAGATCTGCTGCTAAAACTAAATCTAGACTTAGCAGAAAGAAGAATATTCTGTCTACACAAAGGAGCTGCTCACCAACCAGGATTTCTCAAAAACCACAAAGTTCCACTGATAAACTGGAAACGGTCAACAGCCTGACTGCTTTGTCTGCTTTCTTTGACACCGTGTCTTTTATCGATGCGACACTTCCAATGATCCCAAAACTAGTGTCGGCTCCATGTAACCTGCATGAATTTGTTTGGACTGGGGCAAAGTTACAGGATGGGCTGCTGGATGAGATGAGAGAAGAAGAAGAGGACAAAAATCAAGAGATGATGTTGGATATTGGAGCTGCATTGGAGGCTTTGGGATTTCACTGTTGCTGGAGGCAATTATCAGACGGTTACAAAGTCCAGATATCTCGACAAGAAGGAGATGCTTCCAACACCAAAAACCTCAACTGCATCACTCAACATCTGGATCCATACGTGTAAGTCTAGTGTATGTTAAATGTGCACTGTGTAACTTTTTTTTTATGGAGAGTTTGATAGCTGCTTTTCTCATTTTGCTTTGCCTGGAATGTTCTACAGTGAAGCATTAAACTCATCCATGAAAATAAGCAGAAATGAAACTAGGCTTGGATACAGGTCAGATCTATGGATAGGTGCCTGTTTGTTCATGGTATTTTAAGCTATAAAAACATTTGTAAGGGAATACACGCAAAACAGACAAGTTTAATACTGTACTGTGGAACATTCCAGGCAAAACCATCACATATCCAAGGAAACAAGCAGGTGGACCCTCTACCAGAAAAGTTACACAGTGCACCTTTTAAATTCATCTTAAAATTGTCAATTTATAAATAATGATAATAATATTTCTTTTATTAGTGCTTCTCAAAGGTTTGATTTAAGCAAAAAAGTTCTCAGCAGTCGGTACTTCAGCTTGCTCCAGAATAAATGTGCAGTCTGTATTGACTACCTCCCCGTCATACGCTTCATCTGTCGCACTCACAGGAAACGGGAAAAAAAACACATGGAAGAAATGGCCAGGTAAGCCACATACAAACAAACCACTTACATGTTAAAGTTTTATTGGTTAACTTATTCCCATTTGCTTTATAGGCATGTTAAGGCCTTCAGAACTCAACTAGGATTGTCAAAGAATACTGTTCAACTCCTGGCAGGTGATTTTTTTTAAAGAGGTAAAGTAAAAATGGACACTATACTACCTCATCAAGCTGCATTATGCTTTAACTATGTATTTACCAACTGTGAAATTTTAGTCTGGTAATAAAGTTTTCTATAAGTTAATTTTCTGTTATTCCAACATGCTTTAATAACAGTGCTAAAATCATTTTTGCCGGAACAGGCGGGGGATCAGGCCAAAACAGTTACAGGAACACGCAAAAAGCCACACAAACATGCCTTTGAACAGCTGATCTCCCTTTTAGGCCTGTAATAGTAACGCTCAGATAACATCCTATATGTTTGTGAAATTGTACACACACTTGTCAAAAAGTACTATAGTTTTGAGAATCTAGCAAGAAGTGGCTGTTAGAGGCTTTGTTTAGACTTACACAAACTTTATTGATCCACAAGGGAAACTGTTTTGGGTACGGTAGCTCACTCATCAAATATAGGATATATACGTAAATATCCTCCACATCCTCCAGGTACATTCGTGCCAAACATACGACTTGCATATCCAGCAGCAAAAGTACCGTCCGGACACACCGCTTCTCCCGGAGCGGCACTCCTCCATGAAAAAAAAGTATCAATTGCGCTGAGGGTCCAGCTGATCACATCCATATTTTAGGAATTTTGAAAATCTGCTCCAAAAGGGAGAACAATTATGAAAAACAAGAGAGGCACGCACACAACAGAGCAGCGAGATAAGGAGGAAAGACAAAGCTAGAGTGAAAAGCAAGTACAAATCAGATTTAAATAGAAAAAAAATACAATAAAATACAATATCAAATAAGATGTACAATACCAGCTGTATACAGGTGTAGGGAGTATTATCTGTTACACAAAGGGTGAGTTGTACAGTTGTATGGAGTATGGTATGAATGTAGTCCTGTTTCACTGTTTGAGTGGAGCTGTTGGAGAATGAGCTCCTCTGTCCCTCTATGGTCTGGTGCAGCGGGTGAGCAGGAGTGTCCATGATGGAGAGCAGTTTGTCCAGTGTCCTCCTGTCCCTCACTGTGACAAATGTCTCCAGCTCACAGCCAATCACGTGACCAGCTTTGTGGATCAATTTGTCAATCTGTCCAATGTCTCTTTTACTGGTGCTGCTCCCCCAGCAGACCACAGTGAAGTACAGGGCGCTGGCAACCACAGACTGGTAGAAGATCTCCAGTAACTTACTGCACACATGAGCTGAGCTTCCTCAGGAAGTAGAGTCTGCTCATGCTCTTCTTGTACACAGTATTACAGTTGTACCTCCAGTCCAGCCTGTTGTTCACATGAACGCCGAGGTACTTGTAACAGTCCACGATCTCCACCTCGTGACCCTTGATGTTAATAGGCTCCACAGGTGACCTCATCCTCCTGAAGTCAATCACCAGTTCCTTGGTCTTGCCTAAGTTCAGGAGCAGATGGTTTGCCTGGGACCACTCCACAAAATTTGCAATCAGCGTCCTGTACTCCATCTCCTGTCCATCCCTGATACACCCAACCACTGCAGAGTCATCAGAGAACTTCTGCAAATGGCAGGACCCTGAGCTGTACTGGAAATCAGAGGTGTACAGAGTGAACAGGAACGGAGACAGGACTGTACCCTGGAGAGCTCCTACTTTACTGACCACAGGGTGGTCCCCAGTCGCACGTACTGAGGCCTGTCTGACAGGTAGTCACTAATCCAGGAGACAGCGGAGGAGCTGACACTCATCCTGAGAAGTTTCTCACCCATCAGAGAGGGCTGGATTGTGTTAAAGGCACTGGAGAAATCAAAGAATAATATCCTCACAGAGCCCTTAACACTATCCAGGTGTGAGTGAGCCTGCTGCAGAAGACCGATTATAGCGTCCTCCACGCTCATGTGAGCCTGATATGCAAACTGGAGAGGGTTTAAACCAGTTTATAATAACCAGAAAACGTTTTTGTAGTTTAAATTTCTTTAAGCGTTCCAAGCTGCATAGCAACATTTGGAGATTACAAAAATCAACTCAAACAACTGCTGTCCTGGGGCCTAGTGCTTGTGCTACAGGCTGTTATGGGGGTTAGGATTAGGATTTGAGTTATTTTATTTGAATGGACATGTCTGAAACAGTTCTGCCCATCTGAGGATGGGCATATGTCACAATGTAAGGTGTACTTCTTTGGCAAGTGTCACACTGGGTTCTTGTTATGCGAAAAAGTGGGTCCTGAGAGGAGCTGTGACTGTGGTCCTGAGATGGACCAGCCTCATGGACATACAGGGGATCTCCTTGCAGCTCCTCATGAAAGAGCTGCAGATCAAGCATGTGAAAAGAGGGCTGGGCACAGTGGCTCCACTTTGGGGTAGTCTGGGTGGTTGGGGTTGTTGGTGGTGAGGTCTGACCAGGGCACTTGAGATGACATGAGCAGCTACGTCACCAGAAGCATCAACAAACCTGTTTCCATTTTTGCTCCCAAACTCTACTTCTGCTTCTCAGAAGAATCTGAAAATATAAACACAATTTAGACAATGAAGTTGTTCAAATTATGGGGTTTGCAAAAAAAATAAAAAATAAAAGTCAAGTATTATCCTTCATATAAAGTAGACTTAGTAAGTGGAACCACAGAAAATTATCATTTAAAAAGCAATAAAAACATACTGCATACTGGGCTCCAGGGGCCATTTAACCTGAACTGTTCAAACGTAAACTGAAGCGTGCCAGGCTCAGGTCCGAGCCGGGGGTGTGAAACATCAAATGCCTTTTAACTTAGAATGAAAAGAGAAAGTTGTTTGCTTATTGTTTCAGGAATTGGTGAAAAGGCTACATGAAACTGTGTAAGAACAGATAATAGAAGAGACACAGTCGATGGCTGTCCCTTTAAACCAGGGGAGGGCACTTATTTTTCCCATGGGGCCACGAGAAACAGAAAATATTCCAATAAAATGCATCTTTAGTCCATGCATGAGGTAGAATTATAAAATGTGTTTGTTTTACATTTTCAAAATCCTGTTTTGAATGATACACGCTCCTTGCTAACTTTGCAAACCTTGGCTTGATTGCAAAGCTGCACTTGAGAAGTTCATTCTACGCTTTCTGAATAAAAGAGGCATAACTCTGAGAAATTTTCTCTGGGACTGTGACTGAGCACCTTCTGCATCGGACTACGAGACTTTTGTAAGGAAAAACGTGAGGTTTGTCACTTTCCTGGTTCATGTTCGGTCCCTGTTCAAATTAGCACTCCCTCCAGTCCACTGTATTGTTCCATTCAAATGTGGCCATCCTAACAATTTAGAGTCCAAAGCCAACTAGTATACTGACAAGTGTGGAATTTTCAGTAGAATTCCCTTGTGCTTTTTTGGATTGTTACTTTTCACGCATATAAATGGTGCACATGACAAGTTCCACATGTGAAATGAAAGCATATGTTGAGCTGACGTAAAGATGCTCTATTGGTGGATGGTGCCAAAATGAATGGCCATGTTCATAGATTGGGTTAAGTGATTGGGGGGTCTTAGAAGTTGTCTATACAATAAAACAACACTGCAAACCCTGTCACTGGCATTTGACTTAAAAATTTGAAAAAAATATTCAGTCAGTGCAAACAACACCAAGGTTTATCCCATGCATATCAGTGGGAACCTAAAAACAAAGAATGCCACACAATGTTTTATGATTTAAGAAAAAGGCATGAAGACAAGTATTACTTCAGAGTAGAAAACAGTGGATAAAACATTTTAATATCTTTTTATATCTGATTGATAGATTGATTCCTTTATTGTCATTAAATGGGAAAACAATGAAATTAGAATTGGCGCCTCATTCTGATGTACACAGACGACACAGTGAAGCCAAGATGCACTACAGATGAAAAAAACACATTTACAGCACAGAATCATTTAGCACACTGATATCTGTTAGAAAGAAACTGTTTTTTTGCTTTGAAGCTTTGCACGTTAGTATTGATCTGTAACTCCTTCCTCAGGGCAACAGGTCTAATGTTATGTCTTTATTATTCTTATTATTCACACCAGACTCTCCCTGGACGCCCACAGTAAAAGTCTCTGGTAAACAGACACAGGCACAGCTGGTGACTATAACCTGCTCAGCGATCACTCCCTGTCCATACGCCTTTCCTTGGCTCACATGGACCCTCCACCAAGGTGCTGTGCCTCTTCTTGGCGACCACACCATAGAGAGCAACCCTGACAGGACATTTACCACTGAAATCACACACAACATCCCTCTGACAGACACCCATGATGGACTCATGATAAAGTGTAATGCCTCATATCCTGTGAGTGGAGGATCCAAATGGCCCATGGTAACCTCACTCTCAAGCCGTGTCCCAATTCTCAGTGTGCACAGTTGGTTTTAAGGGCACTCCGGAATGCACTCCGGACTGTGCATACTTGCACACCCCAGAGCCGCCGACTCCATTTTCTCCCGTAGAAGAAGTAGCACATGGTGCATGCTGGGATATATGAGTGCGTAAAGTGTGCATGGATGCACAGTTGGTTCATGCCCTGATTTCCATGGAAACGACTGCGGTTTTCAGGGTGCATTTTAAGTGTGCATGGAACAAAAAAGCGCCCTTAAAACCACACTCTTAACTGTGCAGACTGAGAATTGGGACACAGATACAGTGTCTTATATGAGTGAAACACAGTGATGAAAATATCACTTGGTTATATTTTTTGTGTGTGTGTTAACTTAAGTTAGCCTATAGGTCAAGTGTTTTAGTGCAAAATTGGACGTTACCACGTGAGATGGGTGTGTATTAAGAAAGCTGTTATGTCGTGGTGACAACATGCCATAATGAAGAAAAGCCTCTTGCTTGTTTGTGACACCTCTGTTGCTCATGTCACAACTTGCAGTACTTGTGAAGTGCCATTGTTGTGGCAGTCTCATCAGTGTTATTATGTATATGTTTGTAATTAAATTTCTAATAAATGAAATAAGTGGCTCAAGTGTCCAACAAAATGCAATTATTATCACCACTATGTATAATAATAATTATACTGGGCTGTTCTGATCCACCTTGGCTCGCTCTGTCTCCCTCTGGTGGTCAAAGTCTCCGTTCTTCGTGCGCCCTGCGGGGTTTATGCTCGTTATTTGGAAACTGTTTTAACCCAAGAGCAGTGGTGAAAGCACCGGAACGCACCGGTATAAAGTTCACAGCCGGTACGCAACACCCCTTAGAGAATATGGTTAATGGTGGCCAAAACCCACATTTGAAAAAAAAAAAAAAAGTAAGGTGCGCTATTTAAGTAGAAAACACAACCACACTATGCCATTCGAGAATAACTGAAAGCTACCAGAAACTCTCGTGCAGAGATAGCTGCAGTCTGTTAAGCAAGGATTGTCAAAACTTATCTGACTGTAGCCGAGAAAGTAGCCTAAACCATTGCGAGGCGGTGCTGCGCACTGGTAGAAGATTTAAAGATCCCATGACATGGTACTTCTTGATGCTTTTATATGGTGCCTTAATACTGTAAATGAATCCTGCTCCAAAATCAAGACTCAGTGCATGAGAAAGACACATGTACACAGTCAGAGTCAGAAAATCTCTCTCTGAACAACTCATTCTGGGCCTTGTTGCTTGAATGCAAATGAGAAGGACAGAGATAGGTTTGAGGAGCGGGTGGGGGGGGGGCAAATGCGCTGCTGGTTCCTTGTTCTAGCGCTGCGCTGTCTCCCACTTCCGCGTTTTAAGCGCGGAGGAAGAAAGGAGAGGCGTTTCAATTTTTTTTTAAAACACATTTTCACAGAAAATAAAATTAAACCACTGCTGTTTCAGAGGTCCAGAGGCTCAGATAAAGGACTTCCGAGCCTAGAAACACTCGCACGTGCCTCCAGGCAAATAAAAAAAATGCATTTCGCATTGAGTAGCTCATTCGCGGTCCAAATTCTCTGGGCATGATTTACAGAGATGGTGGGTAGACATCCAGACAAGGGGTGGAGCTGCATTTTTCGATGTGACGTCAGAAAGTTTCCTTGTTCAGAATCGCCCGTTTGAGCTGTGTTTTTTTCAAACACAGAAAAGGACCGCAAATGCTCAGTTTAGACATTTCGCAACTTTTAGCCATGGGGGGGCCCTAAACAGGGTAGGGGAGCTCACATTAACGTTCAAAAACCTCAGAAAGTGAAAATTTCATGCCATGGGACCTTTAAGGCCGGCGCGCTGCCTGCACCTGTAAAAGAGGGTTTATGCTGACTAAAAAAATATGAAATAATTAAGTATATTAAAAAAGTTATTTATCTATGAAAAAGGTGTAAAACATTTTTAAAAAACGGGTAAAAACGAGTTTAAAAAAAAAAAAGTGATGCACTGGACATTATAGCACCTGTAAGAAATTAAAACTACTTTCACCACTGCCCAAGAGGGGTACATTTGTACATTTAAATTGAGGATAGCACAAGGGTTAAAACCAACCATGATGAAAACAATGAATGCAATTAGCCACCGAGAATATCGAGAACCTATAAGTTTATTAAAAGGTTTGCAGCAGTAGAATTGGACACCTTGAAAATCCAACTTGGTTTCTTGTGGGGTGGAGGTAGTGTCCCTGCATATGTGTAACCATTATCCAGACGATTCACTGAGCAGCTCATAAAAAGCCACGGCCTGAAGCAAAGCATCGCACAGCTCCTCCCCTGAGCGTCGACTGCCCATCTGAAACGAGTTCCTGTGTTTGACCAAAAGCTCCGAAGGGAAGTTTACCCTTGGCAACTTTTGAGTGACTGATTCAGTCATTAGTCTTTTCACAGTCTCTGCCCCACTGGTCCGAGATTCACCCACCATGAGCCCAAAGTGGCGCCCTACAGCCGTGCGCATCATGTTCAGAACTCTACAAAAGAAATTAACACTTTTATGAACTGTTAAAAGTACACGTTAGTATGAATGCAGCGTTTCTCATTTAGAGGCGATTATGTTGGCCCCCCTATAATCACCTACATGACATGGCAAAATCCCACTTTGTTGCTCTCTATATTGTTAAAAACATAAAACATAACAATACTGTTCAAATAAAGACTATGGAAAAATGATACAAAATACAGGCAATATATTGACATTTGGGGCCACCATAGCCTGAATGAAATGTATGTTAAACACTGAATAATAATGATAGTCACCTTGGAGGGATGTTTGGTTCGGGTTGAGGGACTCGGGGCTCCAACAAAGCGAAAAGCATGGCCTCCACTGTTCTCATATGAGCCATTATAGGGAACAAAGTTGTATTCTGAACAGAGATGGAAGATTTCTCAATGATGTAGAAATCTGCTTCAGGAAGATGTTCCACAACTGTAGAAACCTGTGATCAAAAATGACAATTAAAACCACATACAAGAAACTACAGTGACTGAGTAGACATGTTTATAGTCGTACATCAGTGAGGTAGAAAGAAGCCATGTAAGTTCCTTTGAGAAAGTTGGGGCATTCCATCTGCTGCCAGTCCAAGAGAGTCATCCCTCGATCAACATGTGCCCAGGCTATTCTATTTGTCCCACAAACAATGGAAACTATAGAACCAGCATCCTGCAGAAACAGTGAACCATAAGGGTGGGACCAGATACAATTTCCATAAGACACAAGATTGGATCTATGAGAACGATGCAAGACGAGATTTTGACATTGTTCAATCCAGTTCATAATTTTGGGATCGCCATTTTTTATGTACTTTATTTAATATTTCTGCTGTCATTGTAGGACTGCTCTGTGGAACTAAAACTTCACAACAGAAATTAAGCTGTACTTAACTCTTAAAAAAAAAAAAATCCAACTCAAATGTAAAAACATGGGGGGGGGGTCTTTGAGGTAATTTTCAGCATGTGTGCGCAATATCTTGTCCCACCCGTTGTGAATCATCAGTGAAATATTATTACATAAAATGAAATGGAAGTTGTTGGTTTGTTTTTTTTACCTCCAGCCAGGACCTGTCAACCTCGGGTCTGATAAACTTGGCTAGATTAATTTTAACCTTTCGCTCCTTTTTAACAGGATTAAGAATAGAGTTGAACACAACCACAGCACTTTTGTGTTTGAGAAGAGGTACATTCACCACGCTTTCCAGAGTCTTAAAGGGTCCATTTTTAGTCCTGTAATCTACAATGTTGAGAGATTTTCGACCCCGGAGGAGTTTAACACTGGACAACTCTGGCAGCGATGCATTGTTGAGAAGTTTTAGGATTGCTTCTTTTTGTTCAGGTGTATAGTAGGCGTCCAGGGTCTTGTTGTCATCGTCTTTACAGGGAGCAGATCCGATAATGGATGTGTTTAAAGTCTCAAAACCGGCCACAGGGACACGGCTCCTCCAGCAGCATGTGCACTGCAGATAACGAAGCTCAAACTTGTGGAGGGTGCAGTGTGGGGTCCCTCGGAATAAACCAGGCTGTGCTGTAAGAACAGTATAGAAAAAAAACTCATACACCTTTGAATATAACTTTGCATTAATTATATTTGACATTAAGAAGCTACTAAACAAGCCAAACAGGTATCACTGGTCTACAAATTTTTGGACTCGATCTACTTCCGAGATAAAAGTGGCTATATCTCATTTATATTGATAAGAAGAAGTGAAGAAGTGACTTTATTGATCTCACACAGGAGAAATTCATCCCTGCATTTAAACCCATCCTGTTACTAGGAGCAGTGGGCAGCACATTACTGCGCCCGGGGACCATCTCCATGATCTTCTTGGTTTGGTCAGGACCACAGCTGGAGGATTTTACCTGGAGCATGTTTTGGGTTGATGGGGGAAACCGGAGAAAACCCACCCAGCCACGGGAAGAACATACAAACTCAACACAGAAACCTTCTTGCTGTGAAGCATGAGCGCTAGCCACTCAGCCACCGTGCCGCCATAAGATGAACTGAAAATCAATTGATAACTGTGTTGGTTAGCTAATGTATTCAAGATATAATATGGTATATGTTAAAACTCTAGACATATTAAACTGAATGTATTGGAATGTGCAGACAGGCTTTCAGATAGAGCTGTACCTTCTGATAAACTACCGTTTTTGCCTTATTTTGCATATTTCCTATTTTGACCCAATACTATATCTTGTAAACTATAGCCAATCAGCACTTCTGACTTACATTTTCTTTATTAGTGTCCTAAACCAAGAAAAAAATTCACTACTTTTGTTCCGGAAGCATTTTGCTTGTAGACCAGTGTATTCGTTTTGCTGTGATACGGCGAGTGCAACATTAATATTAACGTGATAATAACAGGCCTACCTCTTTGGACTACAGATGTTAAAAACTGCCTGGCGACCCACATTATAAAAAATATATATTAACAAAATAACTTAAGCGCCAACATGTTTTAGATTTGTTGCCCTTCAATTGCGGTACTACACTGTTTTGTCTCCGGTAGAAAACCAATACCGTTTCGAATAGTTCCTAGGGTTGGGGCGGAGCATCGCAGCATAGACCGCCTATGAACCCACCCACATATTATAATTAGCTAAATTAAATTAGTAAAATATAAATATATTGACTTTATCCATGTGAAATAAATAAACTAGCAGTATTTCTTAATGGCTGTAATTCTGGTTTTGGGATAGATTATAATGCGCACTAATCACAAAAGCAGCAAAAGCGTTCTCTCTCCTGCGTAAATTGGTGACATTGTTGTTTCACTTCCTTTCCCTGTTATTTCTAGACCTCTGCATTTGTGTGCTGAACAATAAACTTCATAATGCTCTGCTGGTAAGAGGAAATTGCTAGCCTGGTCACATTACAGTGATACAGAGTGGGGTCAGAATGGAGTTTGAACCTAGTAACTCTTTTATTGTTTGAGCTTTCAAATTTTACCCATGGCAAATTTGGAAAGAAATAACAAAATCCTGCTTGAATTGATTCAGCTACCTGGGAATAAAGTATGTGCTGACTGTGGATCTTCAGGCAAGTACTTACAATGACATGATTCACAACTTTCAATATTTGGGGTTTGCCATAATCTTTTTTAATACTGCTGTGTTTTCTGGTAAAACTGCTGGGTATGGGTTAGAGGAAGTTCAGTATAATTTGACCTGTTCCCTAAAACCATTGGTTGCAACTATTTTTTTTTTTTTACCACGTTTTGAATCCACAGAACCTGACTGGGCATCCTATACTTTGGGCATATTTGTGTGCCTTAACTGTTCAGGGCTTCACCGTAATATCCCTTCTGTGAGCAGAGTCAAATCTGTGCGGCTGGATTTCTGGGATGACTCACTAGTGGAGGTATTCAAATTTTGAAATATAGAAGTACTATTATAATTAATTGCGAATAATGTATACAACCTTACACAACAGTTTCAGAGACTGTTTAAGTTTTGTTAACACTAAAATATGCGTAATAATGTCTTAACAAAAAAGTGATCAATCTGCAATAGAAATGTGAATGTTTAGCCTAAATAAATGTAATAATTATTTTTGTTATTGCAGTTTATGCAGAAAAGAGGGAATTTGATTGTAAAAGCTTTCTATGAAAAATGCATCCCTGTTTTTTATTACCGACCACAACAGAAAGACTGCATGTGAGTATAAGCATCTAATTACCATAATATATAACTCATGGCCAAAATACATAACAACAGAATTAAGTAACAATAAGAGGAACATAGGAAAGATAATGTCATGCTTTTGTTTATCTTACATCATGTTGTGTTTGTGTGTTATGAACAGTATACTTAAAGACCAGTGGATACAAGCAAAATATGAGAGAAGAGAGTTTACTGGTGAAAACAGTGATTATCAGCAAGCATATATGTTAGGTAAGTATTCCAAAGAACCCCCAGGCAACCAGAGGATAAAATGTAATTTAGTGATTTTCCTTTTTAGATCCTTTTGAGATTGTTCTATGGAAAAAGGGCAAAAAGAACAAACAGTTCCTAAAGAGGAACTTTCTTCTGTCCCAGAAAGACTTCACTTTGCGATACTTCGTAAAAGAGGATGTGGGTAGTGTTTCAGAGAGTTACTCCTTTAAATAAATGTAAATTTAAATATAACCTAAATATTGAGCATTTTTCTGTTGTCAAGTGTAAAGTACCTAAACACGTCATCAGTATGAAGGACCTAAATGCAGTTTTTCAACCAGAGAAGATAGGACACGCTCATGGGCTACAGATCTCTTTTCTGCATGATGACGAAAGAACCAGAAATCTTTTTGTTTACCATGAAAATGCACAGGTGACTCACACTTACACTCATAATGTATACAAGAGTTTTAAACAGTAAATGCATAATTGTATTGCATATGTGTATTCTCAAAAGTAATAGTCTGATGATTTTTTTTATTTTTTTTAAATGTATTTATTTATTTATTTATTTTTATTTTTTCAGCGAATCGTCTCTTTTTTCAACGCCCTTCGGAAGACACGCTTGGCATATCTCCAAAAGAAAAATCCCATGCTTCAAGTTAACAACGTAAGACAAATTAACAGTAACTCCATTTTACCTGCATATTTCACATTCACTCTGGTTCATTTCACAGTTAATCCCTCAGCTCACAAGGCCCTCTCTAATGGAAGGATACATGGAGAAAACTGGGCCAACGGTTAGTTGGTCTCAAAAATATTAAAACAAACAATAACAATAAATAAATACAGTATGTATGTCCATTCTGTTTTTAGCAACGTGAGCCCTTCAAGAGGAGGTGGTTCACTTTGTGCTCCATGAATCGAAAACTTCTATATTTTAAAACGCCTCTTGTAAGTGTTTTATCCATGTAACCAATATATTTTATGTCAAATGAGAAAGCATTGCTGTCCTAACAGGATGCCACAGAGCTGGGGACAGTCTTCATTGGCACAGAGAACCACAGTTACACTGTATCTGAGCTCAGTGGGCACAGCACAAGGGGTGGGCGCTGGCACTGTGGGCTCAGCCTGCAGACCCCCGGGAGGCAGTTTGTGTTTATGTGTGAGCAGGAGGACGACCAGCGCGAATGGATCAACGCTTTCAGGAAAGTCATTTCTTTGCCCATGAGCGCCGAGGACTATGCAAGTGAGATATAATTTGACACCAGAACAAAGTTATTTCAAATAATACCATCTGATATTTTTTATATTTGTTGTATTTAGATGAAGCCAGCCTTAGAAGAGCGAAATGAACATTTCCACGTCCTACTCTGAAAATAAGTTGTTTACAAAGTAAATGGTCCAGAACTGGACACTCTTACTGAATATAGATGTAATGACATTGAGAAAAGTAACACAACTGCTGCTATTATATAGCAGAGTTTATTGTTTTCTTGTATGACTCCTATAGTGTTATCTGTTTGGTATTTATTTAAAATCCCTTAACTGTTTGTGTTTGTCTATTTTATTTATTTATTGTTAACCATGTCAAGCAATTAATTAATGGAATCAAATTATTCAAATGAATCAAATCAAATGTTTTGGCTACTGGTGTGACTGAGTGTGACTGGCCAAACTGTTGTGGCTCTACTCTGGTGGTGTCTTTAGGCAAGACACTCATTTGGCTAATATCTGTGGTGTGTGGTCATATGGTGGTCAGCTGAATTGGCTGCCTTGTTTTCGTCAGCCTGCCACAGGGCAGCCCCAGTGGGGAGGGGACTCCTCTCATCTCCATCTCAGTATATGGGGCATAAATTAGCATTGTCATATAATATACCATCTTACTGTATCACAGGGGAGCCCAGTGGTGTAGTCTTAACACTTCTGCCTCACAACAAGATCTTGGGTCAATTCCCCTGTCTGTTCATTGTGAAGTATGTTTCTTCTCCCTGTAGGCTGGATGAGTGTCCTCCTTGTGCTCCAGTTACATCCATCATGTTTGTCAAAAGTTGAGTCGTTTCCGTGTGAGCTATCTTTTACCAATACACGATCTGTGGTGTGGGTGAGGGGCGTGGTCTACGTGAGGGGCGTGGTCACATGCCGCTGGTGACGTAAGCACGCAGGTCCGGATGGAGGTTTGTGTTGTGGTGTTGTAGGTTGGCCGCGGTAAGGTGAACTCTACTCTGTTGGTGTGGAGGCGTCTGAAAGACACCGTGCGTGCTGTAAACTATCGACAGCTCTTTGTTTGACCCGCGCTTTGTGCATTATGCGATAAAATGACCTTCAGGCGCTAAAATGCGGACGTAGTTTGTTGGTCGCACAGCCAGGCCGTGGAGCTGGCGCTGCTGTCCGTCATCCAGACAGGGGCATAGATGTTGCCCTCACAGCCGTGCACCTGGCTGCTTTTCCACGTTGGACAAGATGCGCAAGGACGTGAGGATACTGTTGGTGGGAGAGCGTAAGTTTATATTTATGCAGTTTTAAGCTCTGCATCTGTAGGCCTAAAGCTGCCTGCAAACAGTCCATTACACAACGTGTATGTGCCCTGAGAGATAAAAAGAAGCATATGTCTAGCTTACATTTAGCTGCTGTCTCAAACAAAAGTATGAATTGGATCATGATTTTGTTTTATGATAATGTCAATAATAATCCTCCACCCCCTCCAATGACCTTCTAATTCGTGTCTTTGTTTCTCCACAGCCAAAGTGGGGAAGACCTCTCTCATCATGTCCCTTGTCAGCGAGGAATTCCCAGAAGTGGTGAGAATGGAATTCACTGACCACAGTTTACAGTTTTTTATCTGTGCGCTATCCTTTAGATGCAGTATCATAAACTTCATTGATACTGACTGATAATGATCGATTCGCTGGACAAATGTTGGAAGATTTCCAGTGTTTTAATTTAAATAGTTGAAAATATCAAAATTGGTGATTATTTGTTTGATGTTGTCTTATCACTTGAACTACAGTGCAGCTGTTTTTCTTGTAGGTTCCTTATCGAGCAGAGGAGATTACTATTCCCGCAGATGTCACGCCAGAGCGTGTGCCCACTCACATTGTGGACTACTCTGGTACATTCAAGAAATTTCTCTCTAATTTTTTTTAAACAGCAGTAAAAGGAGCTGTTAAATCTGTCTAAATGCTGCTATAATATATATATTTTTTAAACTTCTCCACAGAGGCTGAGCAGACAGATGAACAGCTGTTTCAGGAGATTGCTAAGGTGTGTGTCTGTGTCTGTCTGTGTCTGTGTCTGTGTCTGTCTGTGTGTGTGTCTGTGTGTGTGTCTGTGTGTCTGTGTCTGTCTGTTTGACAGGACGAAGTGCCTTACATCAGTTCAAATGTGTGTTCTCTCTTGCACAGGCAAATGTGATTTGCATTGTTTATTCTGTCAACAACAAGAAGTCCATAGAGAAGGTCGGTTCCCGCTCGCAGTCAAATGTTTAAAGTGTTGAAATGACACACAATATGAATAGTTTGTGTTACTGTAGGTGACGAGCCACTGGATCCCCCTGATCACAGAGAACACTGACAAGGACAGCAGGTGGGCTTCCTGTTCCACTGCTAAAAACCTTAATATGATGTCTACGTTTAGATAACCAACTACACTGAACATTTCTATATGAAGGGTTCCTTTGATTTTGGTGGGGAACAAGTCTGACCTGGTGGAGCACAGCAGTATGGAGACCATTCTACCCATCATGAACAAGTACAGTGAAATTGAGACATGTGTGGAGGTAAGATTAATGTTGTAAATGTAAATCTACTGTAACTAACACATACAAAGATGCTGTATTTTGCTGCTCACTTTCTCCCTACGGTTTGACCTGATCTTGGGATACGTTTTAGTCCTCACGCCTCACTGTTGTCTGCTCCTGCATTTTTAAAGCGAGTTAATTGTTAATTGGCACAAGTGTGTTTCTCAGACAAATCAGAGCGTTAACCCTTTGTCTGGTGGATCTTATGTTTCAGAGGAGTGGTATTATCTGTGTGGGATACATTTGATTAACCTTTTACCTTTAGCCAGATCGATACAAACTACTTAGGATGCTTCTCAAAGTACTTCTTAAACAGTATCCCATTAACATTGACAATTCAGTTTGTGACAAAAATGTGTGTAAATTTTATAATAAAGGTCCTCTATTACACTAAATCGACTTGTGAGCTTTAGGCCATGGTATAATGCTGTTACCTCCTCAAAAACATACCTGGAGTTGTGTTTTGTTTCATTCACACATGTTTGAGTAATCCTTCCTTATTAATCTTTCTACATCTCCAAAACTCAAAATGCTCTGTTCCACCCTCTGATGTCATGTAGTGGTTGTTTTCAAGTTAACAGTTCTTTTTACCTGTAGTTCAGATTGGATATTCCAGGGCTGTATTGATCCAAATGATTCTAGTGAAAGTGTTTGGGGTTTAAAACACAGTGGAGCACCATATTACCACATGACACCACAAGGTGCAACAGAATGTTTTCTGAACTCAGCCTAAATATGCAGGATGTGTGTGTTAGACATGTGTGAATGAAACAAAACACAACTTGGGTATATTTTTTAATCAGGAAACCACATATATTCTGTCACGATTGTTTTATTTGATTATGTTTTTTACATGCTTCTCTTTGTCTTATCTATCTATTTAAATTTTTGTATACTCTTGGCAGGCAGTGTGGGCAGCAAAGTAAGAAATGTACAGGGAAACGTGTTTCTTCTTTGCATATGACAATAAAAGCTTTGAATCTTGAATTTGAATCTTATAACATAGATCAGAAAATAGTGTAATATGGTTCCTTTATTATAAATCACATGTACATTTGCTTTTGAATGCATTATATGAGTGTTAAGCTTTCAGTTTTATTTGTAAATATTAATTATAATAAACTGTATTTTTTAAAGTGTTCAGCAAAAAGCCTGAAGAACATTTCTGAGTTGTTCTACTACGCACAGAAGGCGGTGCTGCACCCTACTGGCCCTCTTTACTGTCCTGAGAAAAAATGTGTAAGCTATTGACACACAGCACAAAGAAAGGGCGTCTGTGCTAATACTAATATGTGATATATTTTAAATATGAGTATTAATCTGACTCCTTGTGTTGTAATAGATGAGATCTATGTGTGTAAAAGCATTGACTCGTATCTTCAAAGTGTCTGATCTGGATAATGACGGGATACTGAATGATAATGAACTCAACTTTTTCCAGGTAAATTTATGATTAAAAACATGACTATATATTTCTTTTTATATTAACTTTTCCCTTTTTTACATAGCGGACTTGTTTCAACACCCCCTTAGAGCCCCAGGCGCTAGATGATGTAAAAAATGTGGTGAAAAAGAATTTAAGTGATGGCGTCTGTGACAATGGACTCACTCTGAAAGGTAACAATTGAAAGATTGTAATAATCTATTCAAATAGTTGCCAATGTTTCCAAAAAAACAATTTTTTTCTGTTTTAGGTTTTTTGTTTCTTCACACTTTATTCATTCAAAGAGGTCGCCATGAGACCACATGGACAGTCCTAAGGAGATTTGGTTATGATGACGATCTTGAGCTCAATCAGGATTATCTCTTTCCTCTGTTAGTGTCTCAAAAGCAGAATCTTTATCCACTGTTTTTGTTGATTAAACTTTAATAAAGGGTCTTTTTTTTTTTTTTTTAGGTTGAAAGTCCCTCCTGACTGTAGCACAGAGCTCAACCATAATGCCTACCTCTTCCTCCAAAGCGTGTTTGACAAACATGACAAGGTAAGATCCCAAAGGTCTTGTGTGGTAGTGCTGTTTACATTAGCTTTTATTTTTATTATGTTCACACTACATCACAATAGATATCGTAATGTGTGATTTGGATGTTGTTGCATCTCTACTATGCAGTCCGTACAGATCTACTAAAATACACTACAACTTTGACCACCTGCTGGGAAACGATTTAACTTTGACCATTAAGAAAGGATTGACAGGGTAATTAGGCAGGGTTCAAAGGTTAAGTTGAGAAGGTGCCAAATGTGTTTGTTTAGCAGCACTGACTCTACCTGCCTCTGTCAGGATCGAGACTGCGCCCTGTCACCGGACGAGCTGAGTGACGTGTTTGATGTTTTCCCGTACATGCCCTGGGGTCCTGACGTCAACAACACAGTGTGCACCAATGAACACGGATGGGTCACGTATCAGGGTTTCCTCTCACAGTGGACGTAAGGAACATCAAAACTTTGACCTAGGGCTTTAACATGAACCACAATCATATTGAAATCGTAATTTAATTTCCTGCAATCACGTGGCAAGAGGAGAAATTCAGTTTGGTAACTGGACAAAAGTTTATTTGGTCGAATACGTTTTGCAGCTCATCCAAGCTGCTTCTTCAGTTGAGAACTGAATAAGCTTTTGCCCAGTTGACAAATTGAATTTCTCCTCTTCTACCTGGACGACTGAGGGATTCTACACACTTCCCGCAATTACGTTACGCCAAAGACTGTAAATATTGAAGGGTACAGCATGTACATTTCTGGAAATGGCATATCACTTGCATGATTTCATTGAAATAGAAAGTTAAAACCAAACTTTGCAAACAAGCAGAAGGAATAAGGCCAATAAGAATCATGTTTGTGGAGACGCAAGCCCGCTCACGCACAGCATGTTTTTATGAAAACAAAACAAAACATGATTTTATTTTATTTTTTAGTTTGAAGTTAATTATTTTGGGTTTAAATAACTCATTTCCAAATGATATAAGGTCTCATATTGCTTATAAAACCTGTTAAAGCTTTAGTTTTTACCTCAAACATTAAGTGCATTCTCAATTCATGGATTCTGGATGTGTCAAAAATCTGCTCTTTGAAAAGAATGAATTAAACATAAAATCATAATATTAAAATAAAGCTAATTAGCCTATTATAATAATTTTGAGATTTTGTTTGTTTTGTGTGTGATTTGCTTTCTTAGGTTGACAACGTATCTAGATGTGCAACGATGTCTGGAATATCTGGGTTACCTTGGTTACTCAATAATAGCTGAGCAGGAGTCCCAAGCTTCAGGAATAACCGGTAATTAAAGGTCCCATGGCATGAAATTTTCACTTTCTGAGGTTTTTGAATGTTAATGTGAGGTCCCCTACCGTGTTTAGGTGCCCCCCCATGGTTAAAAGTTGCGAAATGTCTAAACTGAGCATTTGCGATCCTTTTCTGCGTTAGAAAAAATCAGAGCTCAAACGGGCGATTTTGAACAAGGCACCTTATTGATGTCAGATCGAAAAGAGAAATGCAAATGCAGTTCCACCCCCGTCTGTCTGTACTCAGCGTCTCTGTAAATCACGCCCAGAGAGTTTGGACTGCGGAGGAGCTACACAATGCGAAATACGTTTTTTTATTTGCCTGGAGGAACTTGCGAGTGTTTCTAGGCTCGGAAGTCCTTTATCTGAGCCTGTGGATATCTGAAACAGCAGTGGTTTAATTTTATTTTTTGTGGAAATGTGTTTATTTTTCAATGGAAGGCTTCTCATCTCTCCCCCCGTGCAAAAACACAGAAGTGGGTCACAGAGCGGAGCGGAGAGCTTGGCCACGCCCCCACCCCCTACTATAGGCCATCTCTGTCCTCCTCATTTGCATTAAAGCAACAACGCCCATAATGGAGTGTTCCAGAGTGACATTTATGACTCTTTCTCATCTTATCTCTTTTTCTCATGCACTGAGTGTTGATTTTGAAGAAGGATTCATTTGCAGTATTGGGGAACCATTAAGGAGCCATATAAAAGCATCAAGAAGTACCATGTCATGGGATCTTTAACAATTCTTATGTCATAGCTGCCCAGAATAAGATATGTTTTGCATGTTATTTATCATGAAGTTCTAATAATAATATTTAAAGGCTTGTATCTAAGTGCATGCTGATTGCAGATAGTTGAAAAGGGTGTATGTATCTTTAGTAAGGATGAACTGATCCTTTGGCTGTGTGCTGTGCCCCCTGCAGTGACCAGGGCTAAGAAGATTGACCTACAGAAGAAACAAACCCAGCGCAATGTTTTCCGTTGCAATGTGTTCGGAGACGTCGGCAGCGGAAAGAGTGGCTTTCTACAGGCTTTTCTGGGCAGGAATCTTATGGTAAACTTTTGCCAAAAATGAACAAATTATAACATTTAAAGGGCCCATATTAGGCTATTTTGTGATCTATGTTGTAATGTTGTTTTCTCATCTTCTTAAAAAAGCAGACTTGGAGTTATGTTTTGTTTAATTCTCACATGTTTAACACACAAACCCTGCATATTTAAGTGTAGTTTATCTCACAATGAAAACACACTCTCTCAAAACACACCTTGTGATAAAACAGGAAGTGCACCACTGTGTTATTAAACTCTATACATCTTCACTAGAATAATTTGGATAATTTCAGATCTGGAATTGCAGCTACTTTTTACCTTTTGTTCAGTAAACTTGAAAACTACCACTACATGACATTGTAGTGGTAACAAAGCATGTTGAGCTTTGGAAATGTAGACAGAATAACAAAGGCTTACGCAGACATGTATGAAAGAAACAAAACACAACTCCAGGTATGATTGTGATGAGGTAACAACAATGTGATATAACTTGAAGCTCAAAAAAATCAATTTTGTGTAATGTAGGACCTTTTTTAAAGAAGATTACATTGTCCAGATGAGCCTCAAATACAGATTTTTTTCCTTAACAGCGTGCAAGATAACGGAATAAATCTATTTTACTTGCACGAAATATTTACATATGAGTCATATGAAATTAGTTTTGTTTAGTCTTTATTTGAAGGGACATTGTATACAGGCATTAAAGGTGTGTAACTGCTGAATGGTCTGTCACCTGCTTGCCTCTATGGAGATGTTTAGATGTACCATATCAGACATGTTCAATACAACTTCAAACCTCAACAAAGCATTAGGTATTTAGAAAATTATGAGTTTCACCTTATAAAATACATATTGACCTACTATTTCTACATTTCGCTCTTACATCAGTCTATATCTTACAACAAGTACAAAATACCGGTGTTGCACATATTTCGCTTTGTGTAGTATTGCGCACTTGTTATCAGTTCTGCAGGTTTGTTTTTTCCACAACTTCTTTTCAAGATCCACAGAAATTGTTGCGTAGTTTGGCTTTTTAGTTCAGTTGGGAGATTGTCCCACTCCTTTTATTGCATTATAGGACAAGGCTGTTTGTGCAAATATATTCAAGGTAAAGCTGATGGTCAGTAATGTGTGTATATTTATATATTTTTCAATTTCAGCGCCAAAAGACCATCCGGGAAGAACACAGATCATACTACGCCATCAGCACAACCTATGTTTATGGGCAGGAGAAATACCTTCTTGTGAGTATTTCTTTGAGAGTATTGTGGTTTTGCTTTTACTTTTAATGTAAAACAAAGTATTGAGTATAAGTGGTTCAGAGGCAATCGTGAACCTTTGTGGAGAAATTGAGATTTTTTTTTTTCTTACTTATTTTATTTTTTAGCTTCATGAAGTGTTTCCGGACTTTGATTACCTGACTGATGCGGATTTGGCCTGTGACATAGTCTGCCTGATCTATGATATCAGTAATCCTTACTCCTTTGAATACTGTGCCAAAGTATTTAAGGTAACATCTCACCTTTGCGGACAATCTTAAGTAACCTCTAACTTCTAATATCATTTAGAGTTTTTTGTTTTATTTTCAGCATTACTTTATGGACAGTAAGATCCCCTGTATGATGGTGTCTGCTAAGTCAGACCTTCCTGAAGTGAAACAGATGTACGGCTGCAGTCCTCTGGAGTTTTGTAGGAGACATAAGATGCCTCCTCCTCAGTCCTTCACCTGTAACACCTCAACCGCCCCAAGCAGAGACATATACACTAAACTGGCCACTATGGCCATGTACCCGTAAGTATTCTACACCACTGTATTGTCGATAAAGGTAGAAAAGGCTCCCAGTAACAAGATTTTAATATAATTTGCCTCATCACTGAAATAAAATATATCTTCTACTTATAAGCGAGTTAAAACAAAAACAACCGGACTTACTTAAAGATCACCACCCACCTCTACATCTGGTGGGAGTAACAGTCGCGTACACAAGAAGCCCTGAAGAAATGATCTGGTTGAAAGCTTTTTGAGGGCAAAATTTCACTAAGTTCAGGTGTTTTTTGTTTTAACTCGCTTATAATATCTTACTTTTGGATGTCTTAAAAGTTGCATCAGTTAATTACTTCTACTTTAGGATTTTCAGAAATTTACTGGGCAAGGATGTTTTAAGTGTCTAGTTATTTTCCATCATCGCTAAAAGTATACACAATATCCCTTAATGGTACTTGTTTGTAAATGTGCTCATAATATTCAACAGTGACATGCTTGATCGGTTTGTACATCTGGACTTTGAAATGATGAAGCTCTCTTTTGATTCCTAACATGGTGATGGCTCGTCTCTAACCTCCTTCTTGGTTCTGGTGTGTGTGTTTGTTTGTTTGTGTGTATGTTTGGATGTTTGGGCCTCTTCTTCTCTCTGCTCCTCCTCAGTCACGCCCGGCTGCGCTGCATGTGCACTTGTAACCGCTGTACCTTCTGCTTGTGTCAGAATTTTCTCAACTCTGAGTTGCTGCAGACCATCAGGGCCAAACTCTACGCTGTGGTACTGAGAAGGTCGTCTTACAAATTCTTTACTGTTTTAAATTTTTGAGTTGTTGCATGTCTCATCATCTAACATTTATTTCTCTGTGTATCGTGTGTGTAATTGAGAATCTTTTCTGTGCCGCTACAAGAGAAGACATCCTAAAAAATATGTTTTATAACGTATTGTTGTTTTCAAAATATGCACCTCCAAGGCCTATAGCATCCACAAAAATGTGAAGGCAATTATCCATGAATTGATTCCAGGAGGGCTTTCTCTGTTTACGATGCACTGTCAAAGTCAGAGCCACGCTTTATGGTGATGTATGGAAACAAAAGAATCCAAAGTATTTCTCAGTTTTCATGGTAGGTCAGAATGAGAATGAGTTTTATTGCCCTTGTCAGTGCACAAAATTCACAAACTAGGAAGTTGCTTTGGCAGTATGAATACTTATCAACAATGAACAATAACAACAAATGGAGTAGAAACAAAGAACTCCCTGATACAAAAGGATATTTTTTAATATCATGGGCATTATTTTGTTCATTCACAAGGATACTGATGCAAACAAGTTTAAGTTAATTAAGGTTTTGGTTGTAAATGTTTCTTATGTGTTCCTTCCCACAGACATGTTAGCCAAGCTGACCTGAAGAGCTCCACCTTCTGGCTCAGAGCAAGCGCTGGGGCCACATTATTTGCCGTTTTGGGCTTCGCCATGTATCGAGTCTTCCTCAAACAGCGGTGATCCTCCACCGCGGTTCATTTTACTTGGTACCAGGAGATGTTTACTCCTGGTACCAAATGGACTCATTCATGTACAACAGTGACTCTAAATATATTCATTTAGAAATGCAAATGTTTTATGGTTTTACTTCCTTCCTTCCAAATGTATTTTCTAATTTGCATAATATTTCATTCATTACAGTTCCTTAAATGTATATATAACATGGGAAAGAAACTGAGCACATTTAAACTTGTATTAAAGTAGCTTACAATGGTTATCTTCAAAGTTTATAAGTATAGACAAATGTATATTTATTTATAAAAAGCTGAACTGTTGTAGGTGAGGTGGGTCCAGAACAGGCCTGGACTGGTAATTGGGCATACCGGGCATTTTCCCGGTGGGCCGACAGTCCAAGGGGCCGATGCCCTTCTTCTTTTTTTTTTGTTTTTTTTTGTTTTTTTTACTTATAGACCGGCCCACAATTTAGGACTGAACCAGGACTAAACCAGGACTAAACCAGGACTACATCAGGTCTGAACCAGGACTAAACCAGGACTAAATCGGGTTTGAACCAGGACTAAACCAGGTCTGAACCAGGACTAAACCAGGTCTGAACCAGGACTAAATCAGGATTGAACCAGGACTAAACCAGGACTAATTACATCTAAATCAGGACTAAATCAGGTCTGAACCAGGACTAAACCAGGACTAAATCAGGACTGAACCAGGACTAAACCAGGACTAATTACATCTAAATCAGGACTAAATCAGATCTGAACCAGGACTAAACCAGGACTAAATCAGGACTAAATCAGGATTGAACCAGGACTAAACCAGGACTAAACCAGGACTAAATCAGGACTGAACCAGGACTAAACCAGGACTAAACCAGGACTAAATCAGGTTTGAACCGGGACTAATCAGGTCTAAATCAGGACTAAAACAGGTCTGAACCAGGACTGAACCAGGACTAATTATGAGGGGCCGGTCTAAGCCAAAAATGCCAGGGCCATTTTTTTGTCCCAGTCCAGACCTGGTCCAGAATATTTAAAGATCCCATGACATGGTACTTCTTGATGCTTTTATGTGGCTCCTTAATGGTTCCCTAATACTGTAAATGAATCCTTCTTCAAAATCAAGACTCAGTGCATGAGAAACAGAGATAAGATGAGAGAGTAATTTTTCTCTCTCTGAACGCTCCATTCTGGGTGTTGTTGCTTGAATGCAAATGAGGAGGACAGAGATGGCCTATAGTAGAGGGTGGGGGCGTGGCCAAACTCTCCGCTCTCAGCTCTCAGCTGTGCCCTCTGATCCATTTCCGCGTTTTTGCGCGGAGAAGAGATGAGAAGCGTTCCATTGAAAAATAAACACATTTCCACAGAAAATAAAATTAAACCACTGCTGTTCAAAGGTCCAGAGGCTCAGATAAAGGACTTCCGAGCCTAGAAACACTCGGACGTGCCTCCAGGCAAATAAAAAACGTATTTAAAAAACTCATTTCGCATTGCCTAGTGCATTCCCGGTCCAAACTCTCTGGGCGTGATTTACAGAGACGCTGAGTAGACACAGACGGGGGGAGCTGCATTTTTCGATCTGACGTCAATAAGGTGCCTTGTTCAGAATCGCCCGTTTGAGCTGTGTTTTTTTTTCGCAGAAAAGGACCGCAAATGCTCAGTTTAGACATTTTGCAACTTTTAGCCATGGGGGGGGGCCCTAAACAGGGTAGGGGGGCTCACATTAACGTTCAAAAACCTCAGAAAGTGAAAATTTCATGCCATGGGACCTTTAAGCTATTTCATGGTTATGTGAAACTATCATCAAATGAGTTATGTGGACTGACTTACTCTAGTGCCCTCGGTAATTTGTCATTACTGACATTACAGTATCAAGTACAAGTTTATTTAGTATTGCCCTTATATGTGAAAAGTCCCTCAGTCGTCCAGGTAGAATCCATGATAACAGGAGAAGTTCAACGTTTTCAACCAAACAAACTTTGTCCAGTTGACAAATTGAACTTCTCCTGTTATCATTATTGCCCTTATAGTACACAAATATGTAAATTGGCACATATTGCTCAAAAGCGTATGGATTGAAAAACATATGGGGTTTTTAATGGAAATGACTTTGCATGAGGGTAATTAAACTCCATTGCAACGCCTTCTGATATTTCACTGACCAGATCAATATTTCAGAAATCTTAAAGTCTTCTCTCCATAAGCTCCTGTTTATGATTAGGTTACTTTATTTCTCAAGTCTAAACCAATGCAAAGATGTTCCAGATTTACAGGTGTTACAGATGCATGCTTTACATTACAGTCAAAGCAATATCCCACTTATGCATATTACTTTATTTTGTGTGCTCATACGTTGCTAAAAGATAAAATGTATATATTGTATTAGATTTAACCTTAGTATGGCCTTATTCCCCTAAAAGATGCAATAACGTCCATCTATGTCATAAGCTTTTTGAAAACCATATTTCAGTGAATCATATGTTTACAATAAAGTTGTGTACTACGTTATGTGCCCTGTCGTATGTATATTTTTAGAGACTGACTGTTAAGTGAATTGAACCCTCACTGCCTCGAGTAAATAAGTTAGCCTTGGACTTCAACACAAGAGGGCAGCATTGCATATATCACATTTGTGTGTTTTTTTTTGTTACTATGATTTGATTCTGTACTTTGTAATCGATATGTAGATTTCTGACTTGAATAATATCATCAAAATTAAAATTTTAGTTTTTAGCAGTAACCACCAGCCTAATTTTATATGAAACAAAGCTACTCATGAGATGATATACCTCACAAACACACTATATAATTACTTTTGTTTCATATAAAATACTTGTTACTGTAATTATATTTGTTCGACATGGTTTGACATTAAGATGTTTTATTGATTTCCTTGATTCAGCAGATGTGTGCTTTTTAGTCGACTGCAGACTACCAACCACATTCGTATTTGGACAGATTTTCTTTTTCTTCAAGGACGCAGTGGAAGGAAGACCAATGACTTGCAGGATCCACTGAGAGAGGCCAGCTTACCAACACCATCTGACCATGTGTTCTTTTCCTGTTGACTCATTTGAATAATAGACATCAACTTCCACCCCATTATCAGCTCTGTTTGATGTCTCACATTTTAATGCTGTGTTATCTGCCCATAGCAACTACAATGTAATTTGTGGAACAGTTCCTTCCTGGAGGGGACAGTTATATCCCCTCATCTAACCTGGAATTTACAGGAGAGGACACACCCCAATCCAATGAGCCTCTAGGGTGCACCATACAATTTGACCGAGGTGTGTCCTTTATAACTGATAGATTAAAGAGTGCTTCAAATACTGTCAACAGCACACACTGTCTAAATAATATAGACAGTGTTTCAATGCACTGCACATTTTATAACACAAAACATTGCATAATACGGTCGATGTCAGGGTTAATTACATTTGTAGCTGTTTATTAAGATCAGTTGTTTGGAAACGGAGGAAGCCATTCATTGACTCCTTATTGTTTCCATAGTGATTGTTGGCATATTGTGTTGTAATATGAACAAGTGCGATATCTGTCAGAGATGCAGTTTTATGAAAATGGTACATCTGTTGTATGCAAAATTCCTTGGGTCAGCTGTTAAAAGTAAGGATCATGTAATGAAACAATATGTGAATTCAGTTTCATTTAAAATAATTCATTTAATCATATATTTTATAGTCTATTGTCCTGTACTGCCTACGGCTCTCATAAACTTAAAGGTCCTATTGCAAAAGGAGAAATTCAATTTGTCAGCTGGACAAAGTTTATTTGGTCAAATATGTTTTGCAGCTCATCCAAGCTACTTCTTCAGTTCTGGCTAGAGTGCTGGTGCAACTGAAGAAGAACTGAAGAAATAGTTTGGATGAGCTGCAAAACATATTTGACCAAATAAACTTTGTCCAGTTGACAAATGGAATTTCTCCTTTTGCCATGGATTCTACCTTGCCTGGTTTACACCTGACCATATCACAAGTGATATATGGTCTGGGAGCCACCTTCGAAATATCTCGTACCGGAGGTGTGGTTTATGATCGCCAACGTTTATTGGGCGTTACGAATGTCTATCATTTGGTGTATACGTAGCCCATAGCCAATCATGTCAGTTTTCAGTTCAAACTACAAGCTTCCGTTTGTCACGTAGTACGCGTCACCGTCTTGCCACACCTCCCCGCTCTCTGATTGGCTCCCAGAATCGGGAGAGCTCGCTTGCCATAGTTGCCAGGCTGTCTTTCAGATCAGAACGAACGAAATCAGCCTGGGATTTCCCAGGTTAGATTCTACCTGGACGACTGAGGGATTCTTCTCACATCTTAAAGGAGAATTCACGTTTTTTTACAATCTGAGCCTTATTTCGGTTATAAAACAAGTTGTTTTACTCACCCATAGCACTTTGGTGTCATTCGGAGCATTTCCGGAGATGTTTTAGTTTAGCCATATCCGTAACGTGAGTTCTTGGGGCATATGTTTGCAGTCTCCAAATAACACAAACTTTAGAACTTTTCAAATCATAGAAGCTTAATGTCTTAGTCTACACTTTTGTTTGAGTCAAAAGTGGCCTGTAATCCGAGATTTATCCATAATTTACAGCTTTGCGTTTCATGTTTGGGTCCCAAGAGCTGAGAGCGAAATAAACTGTGACTCCGCACATGCGCACTGGCGTCCTCATCTACTCGAAACTATGGCTAAATCTCGGATTAGAGGCCACTTTTGAGTCAAACGAAAGTGTAGACAGTGTAAGACATTGAGCTTCTATGATTTGAAAAGTGCTAAAGTTTGTGTTATTTGGAGACCGCAAACATGTGCCCCGAGAACCCACGTTACAGAGATCGCTAAACTAAAACATCTCCGGAAATGCTCCGAATGACACCAAAGTGCTATGGGTGAGTAAAACAACTTGTTTTATAACCGAAGTAAGGCTCAGATTGTAAAAAACGTTAATTCTCCTTTAAAGGTCCTATATTACGCAAAATTGACTTGAGCTTTAATCCATGTTTTAATGTTTTTACCTTCTCAAAAACATACCTGGAGTTTTGTTGTTTTGTTTCATTCACACATGTTTGAGTAGTCTTTTATTATTAGTCTGTTTACATCTCCAAAGCTCATAATGCTCTGCTTCACTTTGTGATGTCATGTAGTGGTAGTTTCCAAGTTAACGGCTACCTTTTTACCTTTTGTTCAGTGCACTTCTTGTATTACCACATGACATCACAAGGTGGAACAGAGTGTTTTTGTGTGAGAGAAGAACTCAGCCTAAACATGCAGTGTTTGCGTGTTAAACAGGTGAATGAAACAAAACACAACTCCAGGTATGCTTGTGGCGAGGAAACAACATTATAACAGATCAGTTATGAGTGTAGTATGGGCCCTTTAAAGGAAAAGTAACGTTTTTTTACAATCTGAGCCTTCTTTCGGCAATAAAACAAGTAGTTTTACTCACCCATAGCAGTTTGGTGTCAATTGGAGTGGTATTGCAGAAGTTATGTTGGAGCCGTTCTGTTCTGCTAATGATCCCGTATCCGTTAGCGTGAGTGCTCGGGGCATTACTTTGCGCTCTCCAAATAACACAAACTTTAGCACTTTTCAAATCACAGAAGATCGCTGTGTCAGGGTAGACTTTTAGTAGATTCCAAAATGGCCTGAAACCCGATATCGCAACAGAAAAGTAAAGTTCAGAGCGGTGTTGGCTTCTTTCGGACTAGCGATGTTTACAAAACAGCTGAGTTCACGCCTGCGCACTGTCCTCTCTGATGACGTCATCAAATGAAACTATAGCTGGATATCGGGTTTCAGGCCGTTTTGGAATCCACTAAAAGTCTACCCTGACACAGCGATCTTCTGTGATTTGAAAAGTGCTAAAGTTTGTGTTATTTGGAGAGCGCAAAGTAATGCCCCGAGCATATGATACGAGCACCATGTTAACGGATACGGATCATTAGTAGAACAGAACGGCTCCAACATAACTTCTGCAATACCACTCCAATTGACACCAAACTGCTATGGGTGAGTAAAACTACTTGTTTTATTGCCGAAAGAAGGCTCAGATTGTAAAAAAAAAAACATTACTTTTCCTTTAAGTTATATTCCACTGTTTTATGGATTACTCTAGTGCCTCTAACTTCACTTGGATTTAGTCTATTTAGTCTAGGATTTAAATGGCATGACATAAAGTCTATTCATCACATTGGTATAATATCCCTCATCCCAGACCTGCCCCTCCCCTTTCCCTGCCATCTCTCCGCCCACACAGTCTCTTTTCTCTTCCCGTCAAACCAGAGGACGCGTTTTGGGACCGAGCACCTGGCTGGAGATGCGCTCCCGTGTCCCCCCGGTGACTCTGCCCAGACGCTCTCACCCACGCTGCCAGTCTCAGGTATGATGACGCGCGATCGCTTTCAGTACCACGGCTGTCCTGTGCGCCGCCGCGTGTACATGTGATACAACCGCTTCCTCACACACACACACGGTCTTACTCTACACGGATGGAGCGTCTGCCACACACGAGACTCGCCTGTACGCACGTCACAGCGCGTCTCCGTCCTCATGTGCGCTGTTTGGTGATGTCATGATTTGTCTAAACTTGGACCGCTGCCTCTGCTCTGCTCTCGGGGCTCGCGTTTGGCTCTTTACGCACCACCGTGGACACTGCCGGGAATAAACTATCGCCGGATCAACTTTATAAACCGCTGGATTTACGCGCGCACGCCTCTGTAACCTAACGCATGGCTCTTTCCTTTTTACGCCCGCTTGCACCTGACGTGGCTTGAAGTCTTGAATTAAATTTTGATGGCTTCGTGGACTAGTGGTCCTTCCTGAGGTGGTCTGAGGACTGGGATTCTCCGCGGCTCCAATGGAGGAGGAAAGTAGCAGCCCAAAGAAGACAGGTGGGAGCCGGGAGACTACCGTGAACTCGTCCCCAGCGGTGGCGGCGAACGCGGAGGGAGAGGAGATCGAGGTTTTGGAGAGCACCGACGTGGTACCCGCAGCATCAGAGGAAGTGAGTTTACCCCTTTTGCTCATTTTTGCCATTAGTTTACTTCTTAATTAATTTGGAATGTCTTTCATGGGGGGGAAATACAAGTTGGAACAAAGCCAAGCAACAGGTTTGGACGACAGTACTGTAATTAAAGGTGCACTATGTAACTTTACTAACTGGTTGAGGGTCCACCACCTGCTTATCTCAATGGAGAGGCTATTGCTTTGCTTGTATGGTATTAAACCTACCCTAACCTATCCTCCATCGCCTGTTACAAGTCAGATCTGTGGGGAAACAAGCCCTGTCACTGTGCGAATGCAGTTTCGGACCAATAGAAACACCTGTAAAGAAATAAATGCAAGATAAATGTTTATTTCATACTGCGGATTCTAGGCACACCAATAACATCTCCACGGAGACTAAGAGATATGGTTGCTTATTGCACCAGAGAAGTTGCATAGTACAGCTTTAATATAGTACAATATTCAGGTACATGAGTGTTCTGATACATGTTTGATTAAAGTGTACCTTAATCAGTGTTCCTCCTTAACTCTTCTGAAATCAGGTTCTAATGATGTAAGCCTACTGAACAGTGAACATACATTGGCCTAATAGGGCACACTTTACTGCTCCATTATCTTCTATGTGCCTCATTTAACATAATGATCAGTTAATGACACTGTGATTGCAAGACTATAATTAAGACACAGGCTCAAATGTTAAATGGCCCTATAAATGGAGACAGGTGCTTCTCTGACAGCACTGGCCCCTAGCTCTCCTCTGACTCTGCCTCTCTCTCACACACTCTCTCTCTCCCTCTCCATCACTTCTTTCTGTTTGTTTTTCTTTGTCTCAGCAATGGAAATCTATGTTTGACAAGGTAAGCTTCCATTGTCTTTGCGTTCATGCATGATTCTCACAGCTTGCAGCGGTGTTGTGTGTGAAGTGTGACTGACCCGCTAACCACATTTCTGAGATTAGTATTCAGCAGTGCAGATGTTTAAAGGTCACGGAGCTTCTGGAAGGGAAATTTAATATTGTTTCTGGAATACTGTTGCAACATGTACCTAATGTGCTCTCTCAGTGAAATAGAAATCAAGGCTGACAAGGATAAGAATTGTGCTCTAAACTAAAAACATCAAAAAGCAGATATTGGTGAGTAGTTTGCAAAAGTTCTGAAATTGAATATTGTTTTTAGGCTCTGGGCTGTGTGTCTTTTATGAATGGCTGTTTGCTTGTGTAATATGCCAGTAGTTGCAGTACTACACTGACAATGGATACTGCAACCTGTAAGCTGATTAAAGGAGTAACTTGCATTTAAATATTTATAACACTACAGTTCCTGGTGATTACACTCCACTTACTTCAGTGTTTTAAGTACATGTTACGTTGATTATTTGTAAAACATTTAGATACCGCATTGTAATAATGACCTATGTCTCATTAATTTTATGATTTAATAAAATTTTCATCTCATGTTTGATACTCTTATGCACTGACTGTGTCCTGTGGGGCTCTCCTCATGCATTTACTTAGACATCCTGAATGGATTACACAGGCTGATGTCATCAGAGAAATCTACACGCACAAACAATGATGTATCTAAGAAACCCCAGGAGAACAGAAACACAGACCAGCTGATCTGTGTGTGGCTGACAGACGGCAGGCGCCCCCTGCCCTCACAGCATTAATGCATTCTGTGGGACTGCCCCACACCTGCCTGTACGGGGGCCCCACACTCCCTTATATGTCTATGGGGACTTGTGTCATACATATCTGACAGACTAAAGATCCTGGGGGATTATGTGCAACACAAGGTAGAAATAACAGATTCAAGTTATAAGGGAGCCTCTTAATGCCGCCTGTCTGAAGTCAAAGGAAGTGCCCTCAAGTGGAAGTTTTGTAGCATTTATCTGAATAGTAAAGTGTGCGCTTGATGTAGCAACAACAAATCCTCCCTTTTAGTCCATCATTGTCCTTGGCTCCTTCGTTCTACAAACGCTACACCATTTGTCAAGGGAATGACCTCAGAGAAAATACTGTTTTTTGTACGAGTGGTTAAACACGGCGAAAGCATGGCCATTGAAAGAGTTTAAATAAGTCTTAGCAACCTGAAAAAATATGCATTGTTGAAGTCTTATTCTTATTTCTCTTCACATAACCATACATTTTATAGTTATGACTCTAGCTTAGACATGTAGACCACCAAGAGAACTTTGGTGCCTTGGGGTATTTAAATGTTGGCCACAATTGCAGGGTAGTGCTAAAAAAATTAAAAGATAAGCACAAAAGTTTGAATAGATGCCAGATTTGTTTGCTTTGACTTGTACTTAAAGGTGCACTATGTAATTTTTTTGGTTTGTGGTCTGTCACCTTCTTGTTTTTATAGATATATCATTGCTCTGCTTCAAATGTTCCACAATATGACATTAAATGGATGTTTTATTGCTCAAAAATACCTATAAACACAGGCATTCTGGCCGTAAGCGAGATTGCCCCTCCACTAGGGGTGTGAATCTTTCACTCACAAAACGGTTTGATTCAAATCTCGATTCACAGGCTACGATTCGATTCAGGGATGATTCATAAAATTAGTAAACGATCCGGTACGATTCGATCCGATCCGGTTCGGTTAATTTCAATTCAATACAAATTGACAACTTTACTCCCAAGTGCTTTAAAGTTATTGAGAAAAAAAGAGAGAAACAGAAATGAAAATTCAAAATAGTATCATTTTGTTTATTTAGTGTCCAACAGACAATACACCAGGCCTACTGAAAAACTGGCAATCCGGTTTGGAAAACTCTGCTCATACTTAAAATACAACACATTCCTTTCCTCAAGCAACACAAAACAATAAGGTTAGATATCAAAAATAAAAAAAGACGTTATGAAACAAGCAAGTTGTCTATTGTCTATTGTCAGTCAACATGTCTTTTTTATGCCTTTGATTAACTTTTCTAAACAAAAAAGAAAATCAGAGAAAGCTCTTAACAAAAGACAAAAATCATCTGTGTATGTGTGTGTGTGTGTACACACACACACACACACACACAGATGATTTTTGTCTTTTGTTAAGAGCTTTCTCTGATTTTCTTTTTGTGTGTGTGTGAAGTACATTTCTATACACACAAATCATAAGTATCTAAATACAGAAATGCACCAATTATACATTGTATTTTCACACAAAAGTAAATTAGCCAAGTCAATTTTAGCCCAAATCAAATATACATTGCCAATACATGAATGTTGTCTAAATAAATCACCCAATCCACTAACCGTGACAATAAAAACGCTAGTATCATACAATTGTTATGGTCTATAGCTGCCATGGAAACTATCGAGCCGACAGTGAAACATCAGACCAATATCAACGCGACACAACACTGGCACAAAAGTTAACCACGCATACGAACCATGTCCATAAATAGCAGTAGCGCACCAAATTAACTTAAACAACAGCTCAATAAATGAAAACAGCATATCTTACCGGTAGTGCGTAGATCTCCTGTCCTGACGAGACACATACAAGCATTGCTCGCTTCCGCATATAGCCCACGCCGCTCGCATGATTGGCAGTTAACCAGCCAATAAGCTTCAACCCCAGGTAAGTGAACCACCCACTTACTAACCCGTGATTTAGCGAACGCAAACACACACTTCACACATTTCTGTGCCATGAGAGAGACCGCTCAGTAGCTAGCAAACCAATTCTTGGCCATAAATCTGGTGCATCGGACCTTTTGTAGTGCATTTGGACCGATCCGGGCTCTGTTGATCAGTACACTCGGATCGCAGAGGTCACAGACCGATAACCGATCCAAATCGGTTAATCTTTACACCCCTACTCTCCAGACATCTGAACAGTAACTTGGCCTGGTTTGATCCCTGTGATGACAGAAAGCTTTAATATCATACTGCGAAACATTTCAGCCAAAGCAATAACATTTCCATGGAGAAAAGCAGGTGGTTGACCCTCCACCAGAAAAGTTACACAATGCCCCCAAAAAAGTTTATAGTGAATTTAACATTATTCCATTTATTTGTGTTGTGAAGATAGGATTACCTTTCGTCTTTCCAACTTTTTAAAGATAAACTTGATTGCATCTAGACAAATAATTTCACATCATCAGTTTAAAGTGCCCCTCTAGCTCTACTTAGGACCCTCATTCAATATGCTGCGTGGCTGAGTTGTCTTCCCTTCACTCCTCTCACTTACTCTTGTCCCTGGAGAGGATTTTGTTGCTGTATAAGTGCTTTCCTCTCTATGTGCAGGAAGTTAGAAACCAAAACCTCAAATGATCTGATTGTGTTCTCCTCCATCACCTAAAAACAAACATAAGGATAGACACAGGCAATGGCTCAGACAGGGCGCTCAAATCTTTTTAACGGGGCATAAACAGTCCAATATGTTTAAAGTCTGCACAAGAAGCAGTGTTTGTGGAGGATTTGTGTGGATTTGGGATTTGAGGCTACAGCACAATTGTCAGTATGTTCAGGGTTTATCTGATTAAGCATGTTGTCATAGCGCTGGATGTTTATTGTTCAGTATTTCTGCGACTTCAGACGCCGAAAACAAGAAATAATATTGCTTTATATCTTTTTTTTTTTTTAAATCATATCATCTTTAAAATAATCTCCCAAGATGGAATGTAACTGTCACAATTTTGAAGTGTGATGTATTTATAAAGTAAATATAGACTATAAAGAATAATACTGAATCAAACCATAAAGCAGAATATTCATAATGTATAATATTAATAAAAGAACGCCACACTTAAGAAGTAAGTTTGCGTCTATAATAAATCATAGAAGTTCATAAATCAGCACTCTACTACTCATATCAGATGATGATGATACAGAAAAATAACCAAAAATGTTAAATGATTAATCCTGTATTGAGCAATAAGTCAATATAGTATTTATCATGACAGGCTTAACTAACTAATGTTAGTTTACAGTTCCTACTAATATGTATCAAAGACATGTGAATGAAGATATTATGATGACGATAATAAGGAAAATGAATAGAGCTCTCAGTCTCCTTGTCTCTGTGGTAGATAGGTTAACCACTCTTCTGTCATACACAATGTATTTAATAATATCTATGAACACTGTTTGATATGTGACAAAGATAACCATGTCTTCCTATTTTCATGAATATGTGTCAAATATAACTATATATAATCTTGTAATTTCGGCTCAACCTCGACTCAGCACTCAGCACTTTTAATCACATTAAAATATGCCAACACTTAGCCTGATTATTTGTCACATGCAGCGTCTGGGCTGTGTCCTTAAGACTGTTTTTCTTTGAATGTGCTCACGTGCCCTCCCAGTTTAGTGATTAAACACTTTCACATGGCTGCATAACTGCCATCAAAGTTGTCTCACTCTCTCGATTAGTGGCATTTTGAATACAGTGAACCCTCGTTTATCGCGGGGGTTAGGTTCCAGAAATAGCCCGCAATAAGTGAAATCCGCGAAGTAGGACAATTTTATATTTTACAATTATTCTACATGTTTTAAGGCTGAAAACGCTTCACCAGACACATTATACACCTTTCTGAGACTGGTATTAACATTTTTCTCTTGTTTAAACACTCAAACTTTTGTAGATTTTCATTAAAATATATTAATAGTGGGGGGGGGGGGGGGGGGGGGGGCCCGTGACACGCGGACACGTGCGCGCGGACACGGTGCGCGCTGACACGTGCGCGCAGACACGTGTGTTTGTTTTGGTACCACATATCCATGCCATGTGCGAAAGTCGAGTGGAAAGCGACCTGGATATCATTTTGGGCAAGACTCAAGCCACTGCTAACAGTGCCAAACCGCTAACAGACGCCTCTGAGCACCACAAGACCAGGTAAGACCAACCTGCGCTCACAAGAGTTGGTTGCATTTCACCTCGGCTCCAAAATCAGACCGCTATCAATGCGTCGCCAATACTCCACAGCTCTCTAGGACGGGGTCGGGTTCGTCCTCTCACGGGGAAGAGCCACTGTCTCCTCTGTGCACGCGAGTGTCCTCCCCCCGCTGCGGCTCCCCCGGACGCCGCGCGGCCAGGCGCCAGGCCCGTCCATGTTGATTCTTGGCTCTTCCATGGTCCGGCTCGCACTCTCTTCCATGGCTCGTGCAAGTAAACAAAGGCCACACCTCCTGTCACCCAGGCGCTCTCGTGAAGGAAATCAGAGACTCTGTCCCTGGTCTAGACCTGGTTTAGTCCTGGTTTAGACCTGGTTTAGTCCTGGTTTAGACCTGCTTTAGACCTGGTTTAGTCCTGGTCTAGTCTCTTAGCTAATCAGGGCGCAGGACAGAATGTTACACTGTAAAAAAAGTTACACTATAAAAAAAAAAAAAAAAAAAAAAATTGGAAAAAAAAATCCGCGAAACAGCGAGGCCGCGAAGAGTGAACCGCGATACAGCGAGGGTTCACTGTAGTCCATAAACCCGTGCCATGGTCTGACAAGCTGCCAGTTAACACAGTTACAGCATTTACTGTAATCTTTCACTTACTCTTTGAACTCATACAATTTAAAGGGCCTATATCATGCTATTTTTATTTACGTTATGATGTTTCCTCATCACAAACATACCTGGAGTTGTGTTTTATTTCATTCACACATGTTTAACACACAAACCCTGCATATCATTTGAATAATTTCACACCTACTAAACAAAAAGTAAAGGTAGGTGTTAATTTGAAAACTACTGCTGGAGTAGCTGCCTTGATTGCTCATTATTATGTCAGTGTATGGGGAAAGCCCTGGCAGTGCAGTGGAGCATGGAGGACCAGCATGTTGCATCATGTCTGGAGAATGCTAACTGTGGCAAAGCCAATGATGTCATGGGGAGGTTATGTTGAATTATAAAAAGAGCAGACAGACATATTTGATATCTTTAGTCATGTATTATGCAAAATTGAAATTTAAGCCACGTTAGAATGTGGTTACCTTCTCAAAAACATACCTGGAGTTGTGATTTGTTTTCGTTCACACATATTTGAGTAATCCTGGATTATTTGTCTATACATCTCCAAAGTTCAAAATGCTCTGTTCAACCTTATTATGTCATGAAGTGGTAGTTTTCAAGTTAACAGCTCCTTTCGCCTTTTGTTCAGTAGAGATTGTCTTAAATAATCCAAATGATTCTAGTGAAGGTATATGGGGTTTAAAAACACAGTGGAGCATTTCCTGAATTACTACATGACATCAGTGTTTTCAGTTTAAGAGAAGAACCCCAAATATGTTCGTGACGAGGAAACGACATTAAAACTTAAATTAGAAAACAGCGTGGAGTTAGCTAATATACATGAACATTCACACAGACAGTGGCTCCCTCTTTTCTGCATCACTCGAGGAAAAACTAAAACACAACACTGTGTTTATACCAGACCTATCCATTTTCTACTACCTGGTTCATTTAATATGACTTTGCCATTTTGTACAATCAAAACAATTTCCAGGTTTTAGTATGGCCAGATTTTGGATTTTCTTTTCAGGATCACTACAGAAAATAATCTGCCTCCCAGGATGCAGTGATTTGCATATTGATTTGCCAAATGTTATGTGCACTCCCCAACCCTCCTATTCTCTGACCCCATCTGGCTTGATTTAGGGTCAAAGCAACTGCAAAACATGAGATATTTAGAACTATACTAGAACTCTTAGTTGGCCATAACTGGTATTTGTACTGTTTGCTTTTTAGTGAAAATAAATTCAGAATCTGAATTTTGAATCACTATTTTAGCCTGGAACGTGCTTGTCAACCTAATTGCCACTGACACGTGCACAGATGAAGAGGTCACGGTCTATTGACCCTATGACTCTCACTGACTGGAGCCAAAGTGCACTGATCTGATCAAATACTAATACTTTAAGGTTATTGTAATGTGTTTCAATAATAAAAAAAAAGCCTATGGAACAGTAGATGAAAAAAAAAAAATCAAAACTTTAAAGTCTATTCAAGTGTTTAAAGGTCCCATATTAAATAACATGTACTTCTGAGCTTTAAGCCATGTTATAATGTTGTTACCTCATCAAAAACATACCTGGAGTTGTATTTTGTTTCATTCACGCATGTTTGAGTAACCCGTTATTATTAGTCTGTCTACAGCTTCAAAGCTCAAAATGCTCTGTTCCACCTTGTGATGTCATGAAGTCGTAGTTTTCAAGTTAACTGCTACCTTTTACCTTTTGTTCAGTAGAGACTGGCAATTCCAGGGCTGAAATCATCCAAATGATTCTTGTGAAGGTATATGAAGTTTAAAAACACACTGGAGCACTCGTTGTATTACTACATGACATCACAAGGTGCGACAGCGTGTTTTCAGACTGAGGCAAGAACTCAGTAATCCCTCGCTCTATCCGATTTTTTTTTTTTTTTTTTATATAGTGTAACATTTTTTTTATAGTGTAACATTTGTTCTGTCCTGATTGGCTAAGAGACTAGACCAGGACTGAACGTGGACTGGACCAGGTCTGAACGTGGACTGGACCTGGACTGGACCTGGACTGGACCTGGACTGGACCGGGACTGGACCGGGTCTAGACCTGGACTAGACCAGGATTAAACCACCACGTGCCGCTGCTGGTTTCGCCGCGGCGAAATCAGCAGCAGCGGCACGCATTCCGGGTTCGATCTCGCCTTGCGGTACACCCGGGGCTGCTGAGCAGTGCCGTTGGCGCCTGCGGTCGGCTGTGAGTCGAGCTTGGCGCAGCGCGGTTGCCTTGTTTCGGGTGCGCGTGTCCGCGGTTAGCGGTTAATTACAATTAATGCATTTTGATCGACCAACGTCTTAATCGACAATTAACCGTTAATCGATTAATTGTTGACATCCCTAATGTAAATGTATATTGCAGATTTAATTAGTTGGAAATGTTAACTGTTTTTTGTGTGAAAAGAGGGTGGATATTACAAGTTTACACTTCTTTCTGCTCCTTTTCATTCACACTAATTTATAACATTATTATTGTATATCCCTCTTACATGAATGAAACAAAAAAAAAAAAAAATGAGGCTCTTTAACTATACCACACAAACCTGAAGACACTTTGATTGAAATGCCATAATCACAGCTCATCTCCCCCGTTCCCCTGTGCTCTCCCTCTCAGCTGGAAATAGACTTAATAAAGGGCTCCAATTGGCAGAGCACAAAACGCTGTCTAGGTGGATGCGCTGGAGTTAAAAATAGTATGTGAGTATTTTGTATTTTAGATTTAGAAATGTCAGCTTAGAAATGTCATGATCATCACGATCACGATCATTCATCTACACTCCTCATCTTCAAAAACTAAAAACCTGTTCAAAACTGCCTTTAAATAACTGCATCTCCTGTTTATCTCTTTCTTTCATTTGTGTTCATGTGTGCTTGGATCTATGTGAAGCGTCTTAACCTCTTACGCTGCGGACGGCCCGTGCACGGTCCCGTTCATTGTTTTTTTTTTCTTTCCATATGAAACCACACATTCCCGAACGTGTATGTAACCCCGGTGGAAAAACCATAATAGTATTCTAAGCTCCAAGCGTAATTACGTCATTGCCTGCGTGACTGTGTCACCCAGTCACGTTACCATGCGCGGGCCAATCAGTGCGCCATATAACCCGGTAGTGACAGGCTGCCGGTAGAGAGAGAACAGGGCGCGCTGTGGGAAAGCTGCTTGGAGGTACGTTTAATCGCCGTTTACCGCTGTTTGGTCATATCATGCAATTGTACCACCTTTAATCATTGTCGAACTGTAGGAGCCGACCACCGATGCAGGCAGATTCACAATTGAAGCCGTGAACAAGAAAAAACTACTGGACTGGTGAGTTAGCGTAGCACTCATTCATGGACAGTATAGCCTAGCCTAGCCGCTTCCATCTGTTTGTATGGAGCGGTTAGCCTGTGACTTTTATGCCCGTTTTCCAAATGTCTATTGTGGAATTAATGTCGTATATTCAGGGAATTACTTGCTGCTCTGTTTGTGCCAATTTATGCACTTTTACGGCCCAAACCGGATAGTTGTTTGGTTCTCAGTTTACAGTATATTTGACGCACTTTAAAGATACACTACGTAGTACTATAGAATCACATCATTGATGTAATTATTAACTTGAATTGCTAGCAACTTGAATTATTTATTGTACAATTAGAAACATTGATTATGTATATTTATTATATGCACACCCAACTTTACACTGGTCCTGTTCAACTTTTATTCAGGCCAGGTGCCCCGTTCTGGCTTCATCCTGGATGGATGGTGAGCTAACCCGGAATCTGGACATAAGAGCTACTCAAGCATCTTCACCTCGTCGGTGCTCCACTTCCCTTGTTCTCTGGTCGGCTGGTAGGAGGCTGTCCACCAGCCGCGCTCTGTTTTTTCTCTGGTTTTCACTTTACCAGTGACTGACCCGTACCCTCACTCACTATTGGATTACCCATTTTCAACTCTCCCGTTGAACACGAGGGCGTTCTTAAGGAACAATATAAACACAGACTATTGATTGCACTGTATTTGTGTGATAAACACATTATATATTTTTGTATTTGCACTTTTCATATTGTATCCTATTGTCTTGTTCTCAAATGGCCATTTGTTGTATATAGTTGTGTATATAGTTCGTATTAATATATGGTACCATCTAAGCAACCATCAGTCTCTCTCCACTCCTTGAGCCGAGTCTATATCTTCTGGTGTCCAGCCCATATCACTATACATTACCATTACTGTCAATACCACTGTAGTGACACACTTGCTACATAATTCGTGGTGAGCTAGCCAGGAGTGGAGTAGTTAGCTGAACAATGTTGTTTCGGGAGTTGTGTATTTGCATATATTGACGAACATGGAAACATTTGAGAAACGTGGCATCAAAATCCCTAACTCTGTTTTAGTACAGGATGCGACTAAAACAGAAACAGACGAGGAAGTTATCAATTTTCTAAAGCGGTTCGGTTCTGTGCGCATGGCAGAAATTATTGATGAACCAGAGTCTGTTTTTCATCAATCTATTATAGTTGAATTTAATTCTGATGCACCCGTAGTTTCACTGCGCAAGATTTTACCATACACGTATATTTGTGAAAATGATAAAGTAATCTATGAAATTGTGGACTTATCTCTAGTCTGTGCTGATGAAATGGGCAAAATGCGGACCCAGAACTACATAACTGAACTACAGAAAGTGGCTAATCTAACCGGTCAAGATTTTGCTATAGTGTTGAACGGGGTGATGTCTCTGCTTGGCCAGACCGTCACCGAGCTCCGCCCTACTGCTAGTGAAGTCGACGTTCCACCAGAGGACGGGGAGAGAGAACTACCATCTGCAGCCCCTGTCAACCTGCTACCCTCCTCACTGCCCTCTGCTGCTAACCTGGACCCCTGGGGTGCTAACACTGTTCCAACATCCAACCCAAGCGGAGCCATACCAAAGGTGGAGTCAGATTCCAATCATCATAACGCTCCCAGATTCTCACTGCCAGCCATCTCACCTCATGAATTAAATCCACCTGGAATACAACGGTATGTTGTTGAACACATAGTGAAAAATGATGACAGCTCAAGCCACTACTCAGCACAGCGCATTCGAGTCTTTTCCGGCAGACTTCCTCGACCCCCGAATGAATCAGACTACGACACATGGCGTTCTAGCATTGGACTGTTATTACAAGATCCTGCAGTGTCTGACCTCCAGCGCTCACGTAAAATCTTTGAGAGCCTGCTGCCACCCGCTGCCGATGTAGTTAAGCATTTAAGACCAGAAACTCCACCCACCACCTATTTACAGACACTCGATTCAGCATACGGAACTGTACAAGATGGTGAAGAGTTATATGCTAAATTTTTAGACACCTTTCAAAATGCCGGTGAGAAACCTTCAAACTATTTGCAACGTCTGCAGGTTGCTCTGAACTTGGCAGTCAAGCGAGGCGGAGTATTGGATAAAGACACTGAAAGACATTTGCTAACCCAATTCTGCCGTGGTTGTTGGGACAATTCCCTCCTCACTGACTTACAACTCAAACAACGGAAACAGAATCCCCCATCCTTTGCAGAACTGCTCCTTTTGCTCAGGACTGAGGAAGATCGAGAAGCTGCTAAAACTCTCCGTATGAAACAACATTTAGGTGCCGTAAAATCCAGAGCCAGCAGTCATGCTCAGTATGTAGCCACCAGTACTGCTGAAAGGGGGGAGATAGCTGCTCTCACCAGTGTCACACAACAACTCGCCCAGCAGCTCGCTGAAATTCAAAAGCAGCTCGCAGCCTTAACAGCAGCCCAGTCCGGCAATAAACTGTATGTGCCAAAGTCCACACTAAGCCATCAGCAAGGTGAGGGTCAGAGGGTGGGGAAGCCATCAAAGAATCCGTCCTCTGCACCTAAGCCTGGCTATTGCTATAGGTGTGGTGAAGATGGTCATATAAAGCCCCAGTGTGAAAATCCGCCAAACTCCGTTCTGGTTGCAGCTAAGAAAAAGCAGTTTGCAGAAAGACAAGCAAGATGGCAGAAATCCAACCCCACTTCAAGACAGTCTTTAAACTAAAATCAGTTCCTGTTGTGGGACGAACCGGAACTGTTGTGGACCCACAATGTCCCAACATGAACAAACAAACCGCAGAATGTAAAGAGCTGAATCAACCCACTCAAACTGTGTCATCCCGGTTACCCAAAGGTTTAATTGGTTCTCGTTGCACAGCAAATATCAAGGTTGCAGGTCAAGAATGTAATTGTCTCCTAGATACAGGGTCACAAGTTACAACCATCCCCGTTTCATTCTATAACCAGCACTTCTCAGATCAACCAGTGAAATCCCTATGTGAATTACTACAAGTGGAGGGAGCAGCCGGACAAGCAGTACCTTATCTCGGATATGTGGAAATGATGGTCACTTTTCCAAGTGAATTCCTGGGGGCAGACTTTGATGTGGCTACCCTAGCACTTGTAGTCCCTGACGTCCGCTCTGAGCATCAGTCCCCAGTGTTGATCGGCATGAACACCTTAGAGCCACTCTACAGCCAGTACAGGAGGAGTGATTTTGCCGAGTTTCAACCAGCTGCTCATGGCTACAAGGCAGTCCTCAAGCTCCTGCAGATACGCTACAAACAGCAAGAGGCAGGTAGTGATGGAGTGCTACGCCTAGCCAGCAAAACCCCTGTACTGATCTTAGCCAATCACACCACTGTTGTTGAGGGTTCTTTCCATGCTGACATGCCGTCTCCAGGCCAGTGGGCGCTTGTGGAGCATCCAGCCTCACCACTGCCAGGTGCTCAGATACTGTCACATCGTGTGTCAAGCAGCCATTCAACATCTGGAAATTCTGGATCCCTCAAACTCAATTTTGCAGAGTCCCCAATTCCTCCAGAATGGAGGGAGAGAATTACCCAAAAACTAAACGGGATTCCAGCTGTATTTTCACACCACGATCTAGATTTCGGCCACACAAACAAAATAAAACATCATATCAAACTGAGCGATGAAACTCCTTTCAAGCATAGACCCAGACCTATTCACCCTCAGGACATTGAGGCTGTGAGGCAACATCTAAGGGACCTCCTTGAGGCTGGTGTCATTCGTGAATCCGAGTCGCCGTTTGCATCACCAATCGTTGTTGTCCGAAAAAGAATGGTGACATACGACTGTGTATTGATTACAGGAAATTGAACCTGCAAACAGTCAAAGATGCCTACGCTTTGCCTAATTTAGAAGAGTCATTTTCCGCCCTGACTGGTTCGAGATGGTTCAGTGTCCTTGACTTAAAATCAGGATATTACCAGATTGAAATGGCTGAAGCCGATAAAGCAAAGACTGCTTTCGTTACCCCGATTGGATTTTGGGAGTTCAATAGAATGCCCCAAGGAGTAACCAATGCTCCGAGTACGTTCCAGCGGTTAATGGAAAAATGTATGGGAGACCTCCATTTAAAAGACGTTTTGGTCTTTCTGGATGACCTCATTGTATTTTCGAGTTCGCTAGAAGAGCATGAGGAAAGATTGTTGCGGGTACTCAATCGTCTAAAAGACTATGGTCTAAAACTCTCTCCTGAAAAGTGCAAGTTTTTCCAGACCTCTGTACGATATCTGGGCCATATCGTTTCGGAGAAGGGTGTCGAGACAGATCCGGAAAAGACCAATACACTAAAATCCTGGCCAGTTCCAACCACACTGAAGGAGCTTAAGTCTTTTCTTGGATTTGCCGGATATTATAGGAGGTTTATCAACGGATACGCAACCATCGCAAAGCCTCTTAATGATCTTACACGTGGCTATGCATCTACCTCCAACTCCAAACCCAAGACCAATTTAGTCAAGACCCAAGACCCCAAACAGCCTTTTGGAGAGAAATGGACACCTACTTGCCAGTATGCATTCGATATGCTGATTGAAAAGTTGACCAGCTCACCCGTCCTTGGGTTCGCCAATCCAAAACTGCCATATATACTCCATACCGATGCCAGCACCACCGGGCTTGGAGCGGCACTATATCAGGAACAAGAAGGTCAGCTCAGAGTAATCGCCTACGCCAGCCGTGGCCTATCACCAAGTGAGACAAGATATCCTGCACATAAACTTGAATTCCTTGCTTTGAAGTGGAGTGTGACAGAGAAATTACACGACTACCTGTATGGGGCCAACTTTGTAGTGGTGACAGACAACAATCCACTCACCTACCTGTTGACATCGGCGAAGTTGGATGCTGCCAGTCACCGGTGGCTCGCTGCCCTGTCCACATACACTTTCAAACTGCAATATAGAGCCGGCAAACAAAATCTCGATGCTGATGTCAATCGTTCTGACAAGTCTTCATGATGACATGGGCCACATGGGCATCGAGCGAACTTTGGACCTTGTGCGCTCCCGATTCTTCTGGCCTCGCATGGCAGCTGATGTGGAGTCCAAAATTAAGACCTGTAGTCGATGTGTGAGACGCAAAGCTCTCCCAGAAAGATCTGCACCACTGGTTAACATCAAGACCACTCGCCCCCTAGAGTTGGTTTGCATGGACTATCTTTCACTTGAACCTGATCAAAGCAATACCAAAGACATCCTTGTTCTTACGGACCATTTTACAAAATTTGCTGTTGCAATTCCCACAGCAAATCAGAAGGCGAAGACTGTAGCAAAATGTTTATGGGAAAACTTTATAGTCTGCTATGGGATACCTGAACGTCTCCACACAGACCAAGGGCCTGACTTCGAGTCGAAGTTAATCCAAGAACTTTGCCAGCTCACTGGGATCGAAAAGACCAGGACCACCCCTTACCATCCTCGGGGAAATCCAATTGAGCGATTCAACCGGACATTACTTGGTATGCTTGGGACCCTGGCGCAGAAGCAGAAGAGCAGGTGGAAGGAGTATGTGAAGCCATTAGTGCATGCTTACAACTGCACTCGGAATGATGTCACTGGCTTTACACCATACGAATTGATGTTCGGTCGCTCCCCGCGTCTTCCAGTAGACCTCGCCTTTGGGTTGCCTCTACAGCAGAACCAATCCACTTCGCACTCACAATATGTTGAGAACCTCCGGTCTCGTCTGGAAGAGGCAATGAACATAGCAATGAAGAATGCCACGAAATCAGGTGAAAGGAACAAAGTTCGTTTCGACAAACGAGTCACACCGTCATGTTTAAAGGAAGGAGACAGAGTCCTCGTCCGCAATGTCAGGCTTCGAGGCAAGCACAAGCTCGAAGACAAATGGGAGCAAGACATTTACATCGTCTTGAAGCGAGCTGGAGATTTGCCTGTGTATACTGTGCGTCCAGAGACAAAAGATGGGCCAACTCGCACACTACATCGGGATCTCCTTCTTCCATGTCCCTTCATGACAGACAGTGATGACAATGACCCTTCACCAAATACTCCACCACGTCGCCCTGAAACACGAAGTCAGAAACAAGCTATCACTGATTCTAATGAAGACCCAGATGAAGAGGAGGAATGGGAGTTGCCTCAAGCTCGGATTCAGCCAACCTCATTCACCGTTGAACGTGCATGTCCAGCTGTAACCAGTCTACTGCCTCAAACTAGTCTTACACCTGTGTCTACAATTGACGATTCTGAGAACCCTGTTGAACCTGTGCTTTCATCCTCGCAACCAAACCTACCCACCGATGAAATTACCAATTTACCTGAAATTGGGGATACCTCTGCCAAGTCCGAAGCTTCTCTATCTATAAGAAAAGAACCTGAGCGTAGCGAAGGATCCCCACCTGCAGGAGTGCAACCTACCTGTGCTACGCCAAACCCATCTGAGGAACCAGAGCTCCCTGGCCAAGCAGAGGCATCACCCAGCCTAAATGAGCCATTGCTCAGTCCAACTGAAGTACCCATTGAAACACCAACCTCACCTAATACTGTTGAATCTGATTCCGTCCGACGCTCTAGTCGGCAACGTCACCCGCCCAATCGCTTGCAGTACTCCGCGTTGGGCCAACCCCTTATTTCTGTAGTGCAAACCCTTTTTCATGGTTTAATTGACGCTTATAGCGATGTGTTGACTGCCTCTCCAGCTACCAACCCTTCACGTTCCCGTGTTTGCGATGTTTAGCATGCACCGGGAGTTGCATGGGTTAAAGGGGGGAGGGTGTAACCCCGGTGGAAAAACCATAATAGTATTCTAAGCTCCAAGCGTAATTACGTCATTGCCTGCGTGACTGTGTCACCCAGTCACGTTACCATGCGCGGGCCAATCAGTGCGCCATATAACCCGGTAGTGACAGGCTGCCGGTAGAGAGAGAACAGGGCGCGCTGTGGGAAAGCTGCTTGGAGGTACGTTTAATCGCCGTTTACCGCTGTTTGGTCGTATCATGCAATTGTACCACCTTTAATCATTGTCGAACTGTAGGAGCCGACCACCGATGCAGGCAGATTCACAATTGAAGCCGTGAACAAGAAAAAACTACTGGACTGGTGAGTTAGCGTAGCACTCATTCATGGACAGTATAGCCTAGCCTAGCCGCTTCCATCTGTTTGTATGGAGCGGTTAGCCTGTGACTTTTATGCCCGTTTTCCAAATGTCTATTGTGGAATTAATGTCGTATATTCAGGGAATTACTTGCTGCTCTGTTTGTGCCAATTTATGCACTTTTACGGCCCAAACCGGATAGTTGTTTGGTTCTCAGTTTACAGTATATTTGACGCACTTTAAAGATACACTACGTAGTACTATAGAATCACATCATTGATGTAATTATTAACTTGAATTGCTAGCAACTTGAATTATTTATTGTACAATTAGAAACATTGATTATGTATATTTATTATATGCACACCCAACTTTACACTGGTCCTGTTCAACTTTTATTCAGGCCAGGTGCCCCGTTCTGGCTTCATCCTGGATGGATGGTGAGCTAACCCGGAATCTGGACATAAGAGCTACTCAAGCATCTTCACCTCGTCGGTGCTCCACTTCCCTTGTTCTCTGGTCGGCTGGTAGGAGGCTGTCCACCAGCCGCGCTCTGTTTTTTCTCTGGTTTTCACTTTACCAGTGACTGACCCGTACCCTCACTCACTATTGGATTACCCATTTTCAACTCTCCCGTTGAACACGAGGGCGTTCTTAAGGAACAATATAAACACAGACTATTGATTGCACTGTATTTGTGTGATAAACACATTATATATTTTTGTATTTGCACTTTTCATATTGTATCCTATTGTCTTGTTCTCAAATGGCCATTTGTTGTATATAGTTGTGTATATAGTTCGTATTAATATATGGTACCATCTAAGCAACCATCAGTCTCTCTCCACTCCTTGAGCCGAGTCTATATCTTCTGGTGTCCAGCCCATATCACTATACATTACCATTACTGTCAATACCACTGTAGTGACACACTTGCTACATGTACCACAACAATCTACACATCAAATGAAACCTTACAGTCTCATCTTTTTGACTATGTAATTCATTTCCCGGCACAACAATCAGTCCCCGAGCACATGGAGCTTTTATACGGAAAAGCACAAAATGAGGTTTGTTACTTCGCTTACCTTTGAATGCTCTGGACAGGTCAGACATCTGTATTTCACGATAAGCTTGGCCTCATTCTGTAAAACAATTTAGTCCAAAACACGTGTTAGATCCAATACGACAGTGAAAGTCTTCCCAACTTACATAAGCGCCGGTGTTTTTTTTCCACTTCTTTAGCCTAAATCAAGCAAAATATATCTTTCCTCACTAAAACCGTGCTTGCAGCAGCTAAACACAAGGGTAAACTTCAGATTGACAGTTAGATTGGCCATAAAGGAGAGATCTGGGCTGCTGTAGAGCTGTAATAGTCCACTCAAGTGTCACGCACCGCTAAATATCAACTAAGAGTTCTGCCCTTGCTGAGTCAACAAGTTAGGTTACACAGGATGATTGACAGTTCAGGCGAACAGCCAATGAGGAGCTGAACAGGAAGACATATAGTTTGTTAGACCTTTCACAACAAGTTCCACGTGAAGCAGCTGCGTAAAGGAAAACTGCGGTCCGTGCGTAAACTGTGCATAATTTACGCACAGTTTACGCAGTGTCATGCGTCTTGCGCCTTTGCTGTTGATTTGAGTTTCCTTGATTGAAAATATGGCTAAAAGGACTGGAAAGAGAAAATATTTTAGTTTGGAGGCTGCAGATTTCAGCTCTGGAGGAATCGGAGGTAGAGAATCAGGAAACAGATATGGACTGTGTGGAGGCGTTGTTTATGAAGGATGTCCTTCTGAATGTGTAAGTATCATTTTATTATGTATTTGATGTAGTATTTGAATAAAAAGAAAACAATAAACATTAGATTTTTTTTTTCTGCATTTAGATCACTTTTTGTAAAATAGACCTACTATTATTTATTGGGTGTTTAGATAAATAAGAAAATAAATAAGAATAGATTTTAGTTGTGAAATTTTCCATGCACATTCCAGCCAGTCTCCTCATTACCCACAGCAATTTATAGGCCCCCAGCCCCAACCGTCTAGTGCCACCAGCAGGTCAAAGTTGTAGGAATTTTCAGGAATTGCCTAGCAACGCACCTAGCAACCGATCTGTCTTTGATGTGTCTTTGATCTGTTAAACCTTGTTAGACCCTGTTAAACCCTGTTAGACTCTGTAAGGCTACGTTTATACGGCGACGATCAAAACAGAAGACGCAAAAGTGGCGTCTCATCTTCAATTTTTTTATCCGCGTTTAGACGAGCGTTCTCAACAGCAAATGTTTGTTTATACGAAGACGCAAAAGTGGGCGAATTCGATTGAATATGCATGCCAGGCCGCTAATAATATAATATAATATATATTAATAATATAATAATAATATAATGCAGGTAATATAATGTCAGAGCTACCTTTTTCAGGACACCGACAGGGGCTCTCATTACGGTTGTTTCGCCCTCAATGTAGGGTCGGCGCTCTTTGCTTAATGCAACGAGAGCTTGTTTAGTCATTCTGAAGTTTTCCACCCAAGCACTGTCATCAACTAATCCATTCTCAAAATTGTCCCACCACTGACTGGTTCTGCCCGGTCTTGTCCAAACTCGCCTCTGTTGCCTGCGACGGCTTGGCGCATCAGGTCAGGTGTATGCGACGTGAACATGTTTTGCGCTTCTTGCCGTTTAGATGGAGACGCGACCCGGGCCGTCTTGAGAACTCCACACTCTGGAAGGAGTCTTCAGATTTTTGCGGTTTCAGAGCCCGACGGCGCCGCTGCCGTGTAAACGAAAGACACTTCTAATAGAATATTTTGTCATTTTCAGTTGCAATCGTCTTCGTCTAAACAGCCCCTTAGACCCTGTCAGACTCTGGTAGACCCTATCAGACCCTGTTAGATCCTGTCAGACTCTGTTAGACCCTGTCAGACCCTGTCAAACCTTGTTAGACCCTGTTAAACCCTGTTTCTGAGTCTGACAGGGTCTAACTACCCTGTTAGACCCTGTCAGGCTCTGTTAGATCCTGTCAGACTCTGTTAGACCCTGTCAGACCCTTTCAAACCTTGTTAGACCCTGTTAAACCCTGTCAGACTCTGTCTATCTAAACCCCAGCACCTGCAACAAGATTATTATAGTTTATGAAAACTGTCAGACTCTGTTACACCCTGTCAGACTCTGTTACACCCTGTCAGATTCAGTTAGACCCTGTCAGACTCTGTTAGACCCTGTCAGACTCTGTTAGTCCCTGTCAGACTCTGTTAGACCCTGTCAGACGCTGTTAGACTCTGTTAGACCCTGTCAGACGCTGTTAAACCTTGTTAGACCCTGTTAAACCATGTTTCTGAGTCTGACAGGGTCTAACTACCCTGTTAGACCCTGTCAGACTCTGTTAGACCCTGTCAGACCCTGCATGCGGCCTACATGCTGAGGCCTACATGCACCTTCGGTGCTTGGCCCCACATTGCTGCTTGCAGCTATATTTATAATAATAATAATAATAATAATAATAATAATAATAATAATAATTATTATTATTATTATTATTATTATTATTATTATTATTATTATTATTATTATTATTATTATTATTATTATTATTATTATTATAAGAGGCTTACATGGCTTTAATAGATGAATACAGTACACAAATCAAGAATAACAGGTCTCAATCCAATCCCAATTTTCTCTGGAATAATGCTACAAGTGAGTGTGCTGGGTTGGCGGGACTTTGTTATATCTCCACCAGTGTTCTTTCTTTGAACAATAGAGATAAACAGGGACTGCACACTTGTTCAGCTGTGTAGCAACTACTGGCATCAAGGCTTAGGCTATAATTCTTATTTAAAATATATTTCTGACACTTTCTGGCACTAGATTTTTGTTGTAAAACTGTAAGATTTGAGCTGTGGAGGGTTGAATAAATCACTAATTATTGTGCCTTCTGCCATTTATTTCCTGTAGCTCAGGCCTTTAAATCAAACTGTTAGTTAAAATAATGGTTTACAAGGATTATTCTGGGTTATAAAGTTGTTTCAGCATTATCGTTAATATTTCTCTGTAACAATGTATCATTTTTTAAAATGTGTTTCATGAGGCTTACTTCAGTACATATCGAGTTACCATCCATCTTGCCTTATACTGACTGTATACTACCTATATTTTTTGTAACTGGGACTGCTGAGCTCCATACTGACCACTGTAGACCAGGATACAATAAAAACTACAGTTTTTTGAGTAATAACTCATATAGTCAATATATTCCACCATCAGTAGGCCTGTCACGATAACACATTTTGAAGCACGATCGATTGCTACAGAAAGATACTGCGATAAACGATCATACTGAAACTTTATGCCACTGACACAATAACAATAACACAAGATAATCCCAGTAAACCATTTTTAAATAGACAGTATTATTAAAAGGCCTCAACTGCAATATATAGTGGACTATTAATAGTCAGTAATTAGCCATAAAAGTCACTTATTTAAACTTTTATAACCCCAAATTTCCCCACTTTTCCAAAGAAATTGTACATACTATAAATACTGAGTGCAAAATATATTGTTCCAGCTATATTGAACAGTAAGTTGATATAGTAATTATGGTGGCAGGCCTAACCATCAGGCACCATGAATTCCCCTCACCTGTCAGTCGTCTGTTTTTAATGGCCATCTTTCCCATATTATCATTGTGTGGCATCTTTTGTTGAGTAAGTGTGAGTGATGAGGATGACGGTGCAAATGTGAGGCTCTGTTACCCCGTCTGCTCGTTTCAGTCCATTAGCTGTGTTTACACTTCATCAGCATCAGAGTATCTGACTTCTTTATAACAGCATACACACTCAGGCTCTGTTTTATCAATAGACAGAGGTCACAGCAACTTTTATTAGATCTGTCCATCAAAGTCTCTAAAAGATCTTATTTTTGCTTTGACTAGTTTGATGTATTGATCATTTAAAGATGTCATAAGTTTTATGTTTGAGGGTTTGCCACCTGCTAGTCTCCATGTGGATGTTACTGACTGTATTTTGTATGTTTCTGCATTTATTATTTTTCTTATTATGAATATGTTTAATCTGTAAAGCACCTTGTGAGCTGACCTCTATCAAAGACATCCTATAAATAAATGTTACTTAATTACTTATTATTTTGCCTGGAGATGTCCACAGTATGGCATAAACATACTTATCTTCATCATCTTCAAGTGGCACCACATCAAGGCCAAGTTACAGATTAGATCTAGAGTCGTATTTGTATGCAAGCTGGTTGAGTTTAATGCCATATACAGGTACAGGTTAGGGGTGGCACGGTTCATGAAAAACCGACGAACCGTTCGGTTCGCTTGTCACGACGAACCGCTTGGTGCGCACCTGACGGTTCCGGGCATGCGCAATGTATACTTGCCTCTGGCATGCCGGGCATGCCCGTACGTAACCTCAGCTCGTGTTTCCTTTTCGCGAGAAAGATGAATGAGTGCGGTAAATAAAGTTAGATAGAAATGGCAAGTGAGAGTGGAGATAGCGGCAAGGACATAGAGGATGCACCAGTGTCATTTAAGTCCGGTGTCTGAGGAAAAGCGGAAAGTCACGGACACCCCCCTCCCACACCGCCGCCGAAATGCTCTCTAATCAGAGGCATTGAGGAGGGAGCTTATGCGCTGTAAGGGAAGCTAACAGGAGGAGAGAGTGTGTGAAAAGTCGGTAAGTGAGGCACGGACAGATAGGGTGTTTTATAAAGTTTAACCTGCCCTGTGATAACACTTTACACGTTACACGTGCGAAAGAGCTGCCGCTCATGCGCTCGCTCGCTGACGTGCGGTATCCCCAGCTCCAGACGGAGCACGGCCTGCACACCGGTAGAAGTTTAATACGAGACACGTACTTTTGTTTCTGTTTCTTCAATATCTAGTGAAAGGTGCGTGAAAAGTCCCTCAGTCGTCCAGGTAGAATCCATGATAAAAGGAGAAGTTCAATTTGTCAGCTGGACAAAGTTTGTTTGGTTGAAAACGTTTCGCCGCTCATCCGAGAGGCTTCGTCAGCTCTGACGAAGCCTCTCGGATGAGCATCTAGTGAAAGGGTTTTTTCAACAGCAGGTGACATAGTTACTGCCACCAGATCGGAGAGATGGTTCCAATAATGGGCTAAAAGTCATGTCACATTCAGATTGTGTGATTATTACATTGTATTAAGATTTTATATTACATTAGATTAGGCCTAAAAAAAATAAATCAAAGTTTCCAGTTGCCGACCGACCCTGTTGATTTGCATGCGACCCAAATTATTTTATTGGACTTAATAAAATAAAATAAATTTGATACTCAAATTAATTTTACAAGCTTCTGTTAAAAAAGAAAGAAAGAAAACTAAAAGCCTACTGTATTTTTCGATCTCCGCGAGACTACAATCGATGTCATTCACCACGCCTGCGCTGCAATGTGTACGGGGGTCCTCGGGTTACGACGGTCTCGACTTACGCCGTCGCTGGACATATGTGTGGTCACGGTGAATTGTTAAGATTATGCAGTGCCAGTTTTAAGTTTACCAATGTCAACACGTGTTAAATAAATGTAGTATTCAAAATTGTTTACTGCTTCTAAATTTAATGACTGCCATCTGAAAGAAGAACAGAAAAAACAATACAAAATCAGCATGTATTTTTGTAACATTGTAAGATATATTCTACATGTACTCTGGTACAGTCAACGACCTGGTTTCACATGGCATGTTGGAGCTTCGTTCGACTATACTTAAGTATAGAATATGCCCTTAGCATTGAGATAGCTTTGGGAAATTATGCCAATGTCAATATAGTCTTTATTGAAATAGTACTGCTGCGGAAGGAAATAAAATAAAATAAATTTTCAAAATTTCCATATTCCCACAGGAAAAAAATAAATAAAATAAAAATTAAATAAATTCCCTACCTACCCATGTCTAGAACTGTCAACAAATCGGAAACCAACATTTATTTTTTTTTAGGCCTTATTATATAATCTTATAACCTTTTTAATGTTATATCCTGTTATTGTGGATTATTAAAGGCAAATTAACGTTTTTTTGCAATCTGAGCCTTCTTTCGGCAATAAAACAAGTAGTTTTACTCACCCATAGCATTTTTCTGTCAATTGGAGCAGTATTGCAGAACTTATCGCATGTGCGGATTGTGCTATCAGTTCCCGGGACCCAAACATGAAACGCAAAGCTGAAAACTATGGATAAATCTCGGATTACAGGCCACTTTTGCTTCAAACGAAATCTTACATTAAGACATCGGGCTTCTATGATTTGAAAAGTGCTAAAGTTTGTGTTATTTGGAGACCGCAAAGTAATGCCCCGAATACTCATGCTAACGGATACGCTACAACATAACTTTCTTCAAACAGCTCCAAATGACACGGACGTGATATGGGTGAGTCAAACGACTTGTTTTATTACCGAAAGAAGGCTCAGATTGTAAAATAACGTTACTTTTCCTTTAAGATAAATGGATACAAGGTGTATTTTGAAAGAAACCAATAAGAACCATACAGAACCGAAAACCGTGACCCTTAAACCGTGATACGAACCGAACCGTGAATTTTGTGAACCTTGCCTCCCCTAGTACAGGTGTGGACCGTCTTAACCACCCATGTTGACCACTTGAACCACAGCTTGGTAGATCTTTTTTGGTTGTTCCCTTGGTTCCTCCTCTCCTGACGACACTGTGGCAAAAAGTTATCTGAAAGTTCCACATTTGGCTTTTCTTTTTATATTTACTGCTACCACTACAGTAGAGGTAAGATCGGGCCTAAAAAATCCAGCCCGACCCGACTCGGCCCGCGGGTATTAAAGCCCGACCCGGCCCGAGCCCGACCAATTAACTTGATTTGCAGGCCCGAGCCCGAAGCAAACCCGAAATTTCATATTTTATTTGTGAGGGGCGTTTTTTTGAAACAAATGATAATATAGATGTTTGACGATCATCAATTTTGCTAGTACAGCTGTTTAAATGCCTGCTCAGCGTCGAGGTCAATGTTCCCCCTAATGTTTTATGTGTCTGAGCAAACACACTAACTCCCTGAGCGCTCCTTGGAACCCTGTGCGCGACATCCGACATGCACCCCCGCTACACGCGGAAAGAGCTGCGCGTGCTCGCGGCTTGCGCGTGCTCGTGGCTTACACCGGTAGAAGTTTAATACGAGACACATACTTTTGTTTCTGAATACTGGACGATTCCCCCGTATTCAGATGACCCCGCGGCTGAAAAAAAAGCGGAACTTTCATCCCTGCGCTGCATAGGTTTTCTTGTGCGCTGAGAATGTGTGAGCAGTGCTCAACTGCGCAGGCGCGCAGAGGGAACGTCGAGGTGACAGTCTTTTTGCTCTCGTATGAAAGCAAAGCGCCACATTGACTACATTCAGCGAAGCCAACGCAAGTTTCTGTAGCATTTTCAACAATCAATTTGAAGCTTTTCCACACCTCACTCTTACCGGTGCGTGTTTGTCTTTTCAGTTCTGTCTTTAGTTTATCCTTAACTTCTTGCTCCTCCATATTGGGGATACCAGGTCAAAATAGATGCGGACTTGCGGAGGGGAAGATTATTAAGAGCGGCTCCTGTTTAATAGTTAAATAGCAATTACCTTACAGCGCCTTCTCTGTTTTATCCAAATTATTTATTTTAAAACAAGTATTCCTTAGTTTAGTATCCACACATCGTTTTATTAAACATTTTTATAAACATATATTTATTTTTTTTAAAAGTCAGCGAGAGAGAAGCCCGACCCGAGCCCGACCCGAAGCAATGATTGACATTTTAGGCCCGAACCCGACCCGAATTTCGGGTCGGGTCAGATCGGGCTCGGGCTCGGGCTTAAGATCTTACCTCTACACTACAGCCAATCTGCATCTAATGGGCAGTGATTTGCATTTAGATTTGCAATAGTTGTCCTTAATCTGATCTTCAGAGCTGAGTGAAATTGGACACACAACGGAAAGGAAGTGGCATTGACATATAATCACAACATTTACAGTAATGTATTCTTATCTTTAGTGTGGATGTGGATTTGGGCCAAGAACTCAAGTTAACTTAAAGTCTCGCTCTGTACACTATCTGTACACTAAAAGGGGAGTGTGGCAAAAGCTCTCAAAATGATTACGTGTCTCTTTTTATCTGAATGACCTAAACTGGACTCACAAGGCTACACATGCACGGGAGTTTATGCAAAAACAACAATTTATGCAGAAAAAGTACTAGGAAACAATGTAATTATAATTAAAGACTTGTGGATCATGATATATAAATCTGCAATTTTACATATGAATACCAAAAATTGTATTTAAACCTTAAAATCTAAATAAAATTGTCAACTAATACAAATTTTGGTAAACTAAGACACCCAATGACCAATTAATCGACTAAATGACTAAAGGCCTACAACTCTTGTGGCCTTAACAATTTGTATAGTTAGACAGCTCTATAAAAATAAGAGACCACTGCATTTTTTTTGGAATAAAGTGGAATAAAGTCACCCAAGAACAATGTGAAAGACTTGTGGAGAGCATGCCAAGACGCATGAAAGCTGTGATTAAAAATAAGGGTTATTGCACCAAATATTGATTTCTGAACTCTTCTTAAGTGTAAACATTAGTATTATGTTGTTTCAAAATGAATTTGATCTTGTTTCTTTGCATTGTTTGAGGTCTGAAAACATGCATCTTTTTTGTTATTTTGACAATTTGTCATTTTCTGCAAATAAATGCTCTAAACGATAATAAATTTATTTGGAATTTGGGGAAAATGTTGTCTGTAGTTTATAGACTCAAACAAAAACGTTCCTTTTGCCCAAACACATACCTATAAGTAGTAAAATCAGAGAAAAACTGATAATTTTGCAGTGGTCTCTTATTTTTTTTCCAGAGCTGTATAGTATAGTTAGTTTTATGGAATTTTGACTATGAGGAACAAAGTCTAAATTCCTAACATAGGTCAAGAGGTGTAAACAACACATTATATTTTGGGCACAGTGAGGAAGTGTTAGGTGTAATATGAATATGAAGTCTTTGTCTGAGTTTGAATGTTGTGTTAAATACTGTGTAGCTTCCAATTTCATCCTGCCTTTGGGATCAAAGACTGCGTGGAGGCCAGTCATTCTTTATGGCTGACAGCAGAATACCTTTTCACAGGTGATAGTTTCAGAGCTGCTGATGGAGTGGTGCCCTGGATGTGAGCCATTGCAACAGCACTCAGGGCAGAGTGCAGTGTGAGGAGGTGTGACTCTGGTCTATTATTTATTCCTCTTTTGTTTTATGCAACAAGAACGGGGTAATATAAGACTAAGATGCAACCAGTTTCTCAGATAACAGGAGATAGACAGGATAAAGAGAGGTGCAAAGGGAGAGGAAATATATTTTTTAAGCAATTGTACTTCTTGCCACTGTTTAATTGATTGATTTGACCTGTATGATTTGATGTATGCTTATAAAGGGCTCACATTACACTATTTTCTAATCTTATAATGTTTCCTCATCACAACCATTCTGCGAGTTGTGGTTTGTTTCATTGTTTAACACACACCCTGCATATTTAGGCTGAGTTCTCTCAAACTGAAAACTCTCTGTTCCACCTTGTGATCTCATGTAGTAATACAGGAAGTGCTCCACTGTGTTTTAAACTTGATACACCTTCACTAGAATCATTTGGATAATTTCAGCCCCGGATTTCAAAAAAACGAGCTAATAACTTGTGAACTTCTGCTTCATGATATCACAAGGTGGAACAGAGCATTTTGATATAGACAGACTAATAATGCAGGATTATTCAAACATGCGTGAATGAAACAAAACACAACTCCAGGTATGTTTTTGATGCGGTAACAACATTAAAGAGTTAGTTTTGTATAATACAGGACCTTTTAAGGAACCCTTTACACAAAAATATATTTACAAAGCCTGTTATTGCAGATTGTGAATACCTCTGTTGCTTCACATATTTGTGGGACATTCCTGTGCCTTAGGTCCAGCAGGGCCAGACCTCATTGGGGCAGGTGCACTGTTGACACTCTCACAATACCCCAGTGTCTCTCTCTCCTCCACCAGTTTGTGATCTCACTCTGGTACACTGACCCATTACAGGCACAGCAGCTCTTTAGTTTTAGTACAATAGTTTTTATTTAGACAGATGGCACTTTGACAACCACAATCTGACAACTTGCTGAACACCGCCTACACTGTTTGTGCTCAGCTGTCTGTAAAGTGATGTTCAAACTGTCTCACCGGCTTATTCATTTGTTATTTTCTGTCTGCTCCCTAGAGGTTGTGTATGGCTGTGGGAAAAAATAAAATGTAAAAGAAATCTGTAAGGACATAAAAGTGTAATATACTGTATACTAGGGATGTCAACAATTAATCGACTTACGATTAATTGTCGCTCAAGATGTTGGTCGATCAAAATGCATTAATTGCAATTAATCGCTAATCGCGGACACGCGCACCCGCGTGGTCTCGAAACAAGGCAACTGCGCACCGCCCTGCGCCAAGCTCGACTTACAGCCGGCCGCAGGCGCCAACGGCACTGCTCAGCAGGCCCGGTGTACACCGGGGCTCAGCAGCGGGCCTCGCGCGGGGCTCGCACGTACGTACACCGGGGCTGCTGAGCACGAAATCGAACCGCGGCGCCCGGAATGCGTAGCCACAAACCAGCCGCACGAAACCAGCAGCGGCACGTGGTGGTTTAATCCTGGTTTAGTCCAGGTTTAGTCCAGGCCCAGTCCAAGTTTAGACCTGGTTTAGACCTGGTTTAGTTCTGGTCTAGACCTGGTTTAGTCCACGTTTATTCCTGGTCTAGTCTCTTAGCCAATCAGGATGCAGAACACAATGTTACACTATAAAAAATGTTACACTATAAAAAAATAAAAAATTGGAAAAAATAAATAAATCCGCAAACCGCGATAGAGCGAGGGATTACTGTATTTTGTTATTCAGCATCAATACATTTGTCTGCTTTTTACAAAGGAATAATTAATTGAGGAATATACAATATAATAATACTATGATATATTTTTGACTCAGTGTTATGTTACTATAGCTTATATTGTTAAAGACCCTATTGAAACACTAAAATTCTGGTGAAAAACGCTGCTTACCAATTAATCGTAAGTCGATCGATAAGGTCAGTCGACTTTAGATTAATGAATTAATCGATAATTTGCATCCCTTCTGTATACTGATTTAATTTATGTTTCCAATTACCATTACTACTAATTGTTGTTAGTTATGTCTTTAGCGGCTTTAGCGGCTATGTATAGTTCATTTCCATTTTAGGGTTTAGGTAGGATGACCAGATGAGATTGGCTGAAATTCTGAAACATTCGAAATCTGGGACCGAGGGTGGGGGTTAACACGTGTTTTCAGACTATTTTGTGTTTTCTAATGTAATTTCAACAATATTCCAGCATACACATACATGGAGAATATTCCCAGCATGATGCCATTTCAAAGGATCAATTTGTGACTGTATTACTGATAGCAGGACCAGTACCAGTAGTTGAAGTTGTAGCAGTACTGGTATCTGACTTGTGTGTTGCAGTGAGGAGATGTAGTGGTAGTAGTAATAGTAGTAGTGACTACTGTGCTATGTGACTCATCTGTATATTGTACTATGTGAGTCATCTGTATATTCTGCAGTTGTACAGTGATGAGGTGTAGTAGTAGATGTAGTAATGTTGTTTCTGAGCTAATTCTGTCTGCATACTGTTCTCTCTTGGCCCAATTAAGACATAACAGTTTGTTCTTCACATTTTAAACCTCATACTCTCTCAGGCTTGTGACAAACTTACAGCTTTGAAGTCAGTAGAAGTACAACATATCCTGCTATGACACTCAGTAGGTATATAAGGGGAAAGCAATCTCCCTGAAGCCCAGAGCAGGTGTCTTCATGTGCGGCGCTGTCATAGACTTTGATTATCACCGCTCCCACAGGAACAACTATTTAATGTCCTGCACGCTGGAAGACTTTGTGAGCGCTTAGAGGGTTTCTCCGCACTGTGTGACTGTCCCAGTTTCTCTATTAAGAAGCTGCACCAGCCAGGCAGGCAGGCTTCATGTGAAAGTGATATTTGCTATAGACCCATACAAGACTGTGTTGAATGGTGTGAAATTAAAGGTGAGCTAGAGGGTCCACCACCTGCTTCTCTCCACCTGAATATTCCATGGTATGACTTTAAACATTTCCATCTAGCACTGATTAATTACAGGTGCTTCTGTTGCTCAAAAATACAATAATTCCTTCTGTGAATAGGGAAGACTCTTCACAGATCTGAATTGTAATATGTCTCCCTCGTGATAGGTAGTTGTAATCTATGCTGTGGAACATACAAAGCAATAACATTTCCCTGGAGACATCAGGTAGCGGACCCTCTACTAGGAATGTTACGCAGGGCGCCTTTAACTAGTTTTAAAACAATTAAATTAGAATATTCCTGGCTAATCTCCACTTTTTGAAGTTATTGTAAAAAAACAAATCATTCAAATTTTATTTCTGCTTGTGGAAAAGACAAAAAGAGTGCGCCAGTTTTGTTTTGTCTGGCTAGGCCCAGTAATTACACAGAAATTAATCATACACCAAGACAAAACATCTGCATTTTTTCACTTAAAAACACCTGCGTTTCTGCTCAGTACTAAATGTGCGCTGAGTAACATTTCTAGTGGAGGGGCAGCCACCTGCTTGTCTCCATGGAAATGTTATTGCTTTGTCTAGAATGTTCCACAGTACACAATTTACCTATCACAAGAGAGACAGAGAGACAGGAGCAGGTTACAGCACTACGCTACATTACAGTTCAGATCTGTGAAGGGTCGCCCCTATTCACGGAAGGAGTTATTGTATTTTTGAGCAATAGAAACAATGAATAAATACTAGGTGGATGTTTTTATTGTCATACAGCTCTTGAAAAAAATCAGAGACCACTGCATTTCTTTCTGAAATCAGCATCTCTACATGTATTACAGCCATTCCATTCCAGCATCTGTTGAATTCCAACACAAACACAAAGCTGAGCTACTTCAGCTCTTGCAGCAGGAGTGGAATAAAGTCACCCAAGAACAATGTGAAAGACTTGTGGAGAGCATGCCAAGACGCATGAAAGCTGTGATTAAAAATAAGGGTTATTGCACCAAATATTGATTTCTGAACTCTTCTTAAACATTAGTATTATGTTGTTTTAAAATGAATTTGATCTTGTTTCTTTGCATTGTTTGAGGTCTGAAAACATGTATCTTTTTTGTTATTTTGACCATTTGTCATTTTCTGTAAATAAATGCTCTAAAGGATAATATTTTTATTTGGAATTTGGGGGAAAGGTTGTCAATTTATAGACTCAAACAAAAATACTCCTTTTGCCCAAACACATACCTATAAGTAGTAAAATCAGAAAAACTGATAATTTTGCTGTGGTCTCTTATTTTTTTCCAGAGCTGTACTATGGAACATTCCAGGTAAAGCATTAACATCTCCATGGAGACAAGCAGGTAGCAGACCCTCCACCAGATAAGTTGCGCAGTGCACCTTTTAACTAAGAACAAAGTAGAATGTTGTGATGCCAAGTGACCCTTATAAACCATAAAACAGGAGAACTCTATGCCAAAACAAAATGGTGTAATATCGCATTCCTTGTCAATACTACTTTGAACCCTATTTAATTTCTAAAGATTTTGCTTGTGTATCCTATTTTTGAACTAAGAACAGCCTTATTCTCATCGTCATAGCAACCGGGCCTGGCTCAGCAGATGCCCAAGGTGAGCGAGTTCCTGTGCTTAGCTTTCACTCTGATCTCCTATCTGTGCCCTCTTCCCCGTGGGTCGTCTTACATGGCACTGCTGCCCGCTCCAAACTTCTGAAGAGGGTTCAGATGAGGCAGTGCCAATGAGCTGATATTGTACCATGAGCATAAAAGTACAAAAGGTTCATTTAAGGTGGTAACATGTCACCTCTAAATAGTTGAAATGGGGTGTCCTTGTTTCTCATGCTATAGTGTATATTAATAGCTTTCTCCTCAACGCAGTATCACCCAAAATGCACGTGCCAAGTGTAAAATCAGGACCACGGGGAGTCTTTTAGCTCATAACATTCTCTGTCAGTATCTCAAACAAGTCTTCACAGCAGTTTGAGAGCAGATAAGGGAGTTTAAATATGGTCTCACAGATGACAAATATAACACCTTAATGCCAGCTGGCCAGCCCATCCAGATCCCTTTATGATACAAATGTCTAGAATTAACAGTTAAAGTTTTAAAGTTGTGATGTCATTGAAGTGGAAGACCTCCATGAAGGCATTGGCTCAATATTACAGTAAAGTAATACGCCTCTTTTGTGAATTTCATTAAAAAATTTTGTGAGTTTTTAATTAGTAAATTTTTTAGCAGCCGGTACATATAAAAAAATGAAGATCACCAGTTATAGGGGTGAATTTGGAGCAAAATTCTATATAAGGAATAGGAATTTTTATGGACAAAATAGCAAAAATAAAAACACCATGATAATGTTGAACGGGTTAATGCCAACATTTTGGGTCCTGAGCAGCACAGAACGTAGACCTGCGCGATTAATCGATTAAATCGATTAATTCGACTTTACAGTTCAGGACGATGTGTTTTTATGAAAATCGATTTTTTTGTTATTTTTTACACGCGAGCGGAACTAATGCGCGGCCACATTTTACACGGGTAAGTTAGCGGGGCGTACCCAAACATTGTACGAGCTAGTGCGGCTAGCGAGTGAGCTAAAGCCGGAGCTTGTACCAAACAAAGGTGTCGCTACATCTGTTATATGGAACTGGTTCGGTTTTCTTGTGTCGGACTTAGAACAAACGAGTGCTCGCTGTAAGGTCTGTTCAAAAGCTGTTGCAGCACGAAAAAAATGTATCCTAGCGTCGAAAGCTGTTGCACGCAGCGGAGTGGGAGAAGTGCAGGTCCGAACGGAATGAAAATAGCCACCGTCCAGTCCCTAAAACATTTTTGAACTGTTTGCAGTATGATAAGCATGACCCATGACGGAAGGCAATCACACACGCTGTTGTATGTTTTACCAAAAACATGATGTACATTGTAAAAGACATGTATACTGTGGAAAAGCCCGGATTCATTAACATGGTGAAACTTTTGGACCCGAAGTATGTGCTACCAATATTTTTCTTGTGTTGCCACAGCTGTATGCAGGCTGCACAAGCTAACATACTTGAACACAGACAGTGGCTTTTCTGCATCACTCGAGGAAAAACAAAAACAACACTACCCACTCCAGTCCATCGTTCCCACAATCAGGGAATAATTTAGCTCCATAAAATGCTTCTTTATAAAAGAAAGATATTTATATAACTATGTTATTATTGTTATATATATTTTGTTGTAATATAATTTTGAGTTGATAAGGGGCAGATATCATAAGCTTATGCTTCTTTCTGTTCCCTTTTCATTCATATTTAAGTTATAATTGTATAGATGCAATTGTGTTGCATCTGTTATTTTTGTTTTGTTTTAACGAATGAAATAAATAAATGAAATGATATATATATATATATATATATATATATATATACATATAATATATATTATATATATATATATATATATAAAACAATAACAGCTTAATTGATGCTAGGTGTAATGTATTTGTTTTATAAAAGAACATTGCATTGTTTTGAGCCATTTGTCTGTCATCTGTTATTTGTTTTTGAGTAGGGCAGAGAAAAATCGATTAAAATCGGAAATCGGATTTTTTATTTTTTTAAATCTGAGATTTTATTTTTAGGCCATATCGCCCAGCTCTAACAGAACGGGACAGAAAAAGACTCAACAAGCTGGTCAGGAGGGCCAGCTCTGTCCTGGGCTGTCCTCTGGACTCTGTAGAGGAGGTGGCTGAGAGGAGGGTACTGGCCAAATTCACGTCCATCATGGATGACACCTCTCACCCTCTGCACCGGACTGTAGAGGAGCTGAGCAGCTCCTTCAGCAGCCGACTGAGGCACCCCCAGTGCAAGAAGGAGCGCTACCGCAGATCCTTCATCCCCACCGCCATCAGACTGTATATTTCTACTGTATAGTCCAAACATGCAATATCGTTTTTCAGTACTCTCCTAGTTACTGTTTCTTATTATTACTACTTGTATTACTCCACTGTATGGTCCTAATGTGCAATATCGGTTTTCCAATGTGCAATATCGTTTTTCAGTACTCTCCTAGTTACTGTTTCTTATTATTACTACTTGTATTACTCCACTGTATGGTCCTAATGTGCAATATTGGTTTTCCAACGTGCAATATCGTTTTTTCAATACTCTCCTTGTCACTGTTTTATTATTATTGCTTATTTGATTACTACTTATTTTATTATTATTATTACTTATCTTTATGCCATTCTTGCCTGCATGCACTTTTCTTTCTTGTTCAAACTGTCCCTACCTGGAGCTTCTGTGACAAATACATTTCTCCTGCGTGAGATCAATAAAGTCTTATCTGATCTTATCTCTTAATACCAAAATGAAGCCAGAAGTGCACCCATGTTCACTTCCTATTTGGAACGCAGCAGCTAGCGGTTTAGCTATGTCCATTTATATATTCAGTCTATGAGCCAGCAACAAACTAGCTGGATGAATATGATATTGATGACAAAAATAAATAAATAGATAAAATTATAATAACCATAATTTATTTTCTTATATTGATGAATCTCACATTTTCCCTAAAAAAACCCCTCTATTTTCAATGTGCAATGTGAAGCTGGTTTGTTGGTCTGGCTGCACTGGGGTCCACCGGAGGATTTGGAGAATAGGATTATGAAGCAGAGGGTGACTGGCACCAACACATTTGACTGGCTTAGGGCACAATTTTAGCGGATTAAGAAAAACACCTCGCATTGTCACTCCCATAGACTCAAAATAAAATGTCAGTGACAGTAGCGTTTGACACTATTGCATTTTAATAGCTTTTTTTTTCTCTCCGTCTGTTCATTGCTGACAGACAGATGGGACCCTTGCAAATCTTTCCGACTCACCCTATTGCCACTATCCTTCTTATTCTTCCTGAGATTTAAAGGAAATGCGTCTGGACCCTCCCCTCAGGCACAGCAGCCCTAGCCTTGGTCCATTTGCTCACTATTAGACATCATAAATCTCTTTGTTGAATGGCTGCTATACTGGGATTTGGAACTTGAATGGGGCGGGAGGGGGTAGTGACCTCGGGACAAGCCCGGAGTGGGACAACAGAGTGAATGGAAGCGGCAGACAGCCCGTTGAATAAATGTTTCTCTCTGTTTTGTTTTTTTTTTGTACCATGCTCATTATGTGAAGTACATTTTGGTCATAAAGGGGCCCGCCACTGTGTAAACGCAAGGCTCCTAGGTCAAAGTTCACAGGTTTGTTGCTTTGTCTCCACGGTGACCTGTCTGTGCCCTACGCCTGCCTGACATGATACTCCATATGAGGAGTTTTCAGTTTCAAAAAAGCAGTTTTGTTTCTGCCGTAGAGAGCATTGTGTATTTTGTTGTGGGCATACAGCTATTTTACAAAGGTTTTCAGTGGCAGCTTCAGGGGGTTAAGTGTTTATGTGAACACATGCAGCAGAACCCGCTGAGGGCTTATTGTACAACTCACAATTCTCAATGTTACAGAAACAAACCCGAGCCATTCTCTTACATTATTAGCCAAGCCTCTGTAACGGATTACACTTCTATGTTAATGAAGACAATGACAAAGTGTTAGCTGTGTTTGCCCCTGCCTCCGTTATTGCTTTGTCTAGAATGTTTCGCAGTATGGTATTAAACCTTTCTATCTTCATGGAGACAAAACCAGACGAAGTTACAGGTCAGATCTCTTGAGAGGCAGATGTATGTTTTTTCAGGTATTTTTAATGACGTATCAATAGAAACAAGCAGGTGATGGATCATGAACCAAACGGTTACATAGTCCAGCATTAACTGTTGTTGACTGCAGTCCTGTTTAAAAGCAAGCTTCATACAGCTGAGACCACTGCATTTTTTCTGAAATCAGCATCCCTACATGTATTACAGCCATTCCATTCCAGCGTCTGTTGAATTCCAACACAAACACAAAGCTGAGCTACTTCAGTTCTTGCACCAGGAGTGGAATAAAGTCACCCAAGAACAATGTGAAAGACTTGTGGAGAGCATGCCAAGACACATGAAGACGCTGTGATTAAAAATAAGGGTTATTGCACCAAATATTGATTTCTGAACTCTTCTTAAATGTAAACATTAGTATTATGTTGTTTTAAAATGAATTTGATCTTGTTTCTTTGCATTGTTTGAGGTCTGAAAATGTGTATCTTTTTTGTTATTTTGACCTTTTGTCATTTTCTGCAAATAAATGCTCTAAACAATAATATTTTTATTTGGAATTTGGGGGAAATGTTGTCAGTAGTTTATAGACTTAAACAAAAATGTTCCTTTTGCCCAAACACATACCTATAAGTAGTAAAATTAGAAAAAACTGATAATTTTGCAGTGGTCACTTATTTTTTTCCAGAGCTGTATTATCAGCTTTTCTAAGCACATTCATAACATATTGCACTCGTGGTCTGATTCACCAACTTAATATTCTCATCCTGTGTATCTGTGAAGAAAACAAAAATTAGACACCATGCTGAAATATTTCACTACTCACAAGTCCTTGCTTTTAATTAAATTATTATTAACGAAGTAGTATTTTTGCCAACATGAATACATTTAAACTCTTTATTGTGTGGTACTTTAAAGGTGCACTATACAGTGGTACCTCACCTTACGAAATTAATTCGTTCCAGAAGTGGTTTCGTAACGTGAATTTTTCGTAAGTTGAGTAGCTATTTCAATGGAAAAGGCCTGATTCATTCCAAGTTTTTTTTTATAGTGTAACTTTTTTTTTTTATAGTGTAACACTGTGTCCTGCGTAGACACTGTAGACCCAGGACTAAACGTGGACTATACCAGGTCTAGACCAAGGTCTAAACCTGGACTGGACCAGGTCTAGACCTGGACTAAACCAGGACTGGACCAGGACTAAACCTGGACTAAACCAGGTGGATTAAAGCGCCGCGTGCGGGTCTATTTCCTGGTTTCGTTTCGAGTCACGGCTGAGGCGAGCAGCGAGGAGGGGAGGGGATGTGCCTCGGGACCGCACGCAGTCTGAGCGCATGAACGAACGCATGCAAGAGCCGCGGTGGTCTAATCCTGGTCTAGACCTGGTTCAGACCTGGTTTAGACCTGGTTTAGACCTGGCACGGTTTGAGCACTCGTGCTCGTGCTTGCGCCCCGCGCCGGGTCATGCTGCGCTATCACACACGTGTCCGTGCGCACACACACCGCCCTCCCCCTTCCCCCCACGCTTCACTATTAATACATTTTGTTGAAAATCTATGAAAGTTTGAGTGTTTAAACGAGAGAGAAATGTGAGAAAAGTTTGAATCCAGTCTGAGAAAAGCGTATAATGTGTGTGGCTGAGCGCGCATTATTTGAATTTTTGAGATTTTGCGTTTCGTAACTTGAATTTTCTTTCGTATCTAGAGACCAAAATTTAACGTGAAGGCATTTCGTAACTTGAAATTTTCGTTTGTTGGGTCATTCGTAAGGTGAGGTACCACTGTATAACTTTTTAAGTGGTGGGTCCGCTACTTGCTTGTCTCCACTGAGGTGTCATTTCTTTGCTTGGAATGTTCCACAGTAGAGCATTAAACATTTCTGCCTTGCATTTGTTCAATTACAGTTGTCTTATAGCTCAATTATTTGAATTTATTTGTAATTTGTACTATGTGTAGGTTTGCTTCTCCATAGCGCTGACCAGTAACCTGTCTCCATTGTGATTTTTTTTAGTTTATATTCATATTCATGGCAAAACGGTAATATCTCCATGGAGACAAGCAGGTGGTCGGACCCTCCACCAGAAAAGTTGCGCCTTTAATATTACAAATCTAGATTGCTTTACCAGTTTCGCTTTTGTTGACTTGGCTTTCTTGTTTTCTGATTAGTTTAGCTGTTCTGTTAGTATTTTGGTCAGCTATACCATGATTGAAATTTCCCATGTTGTCCCCATCCACTGAGTGAGAGTGTAGGAGACAGCCTGAGGAGGGGAAGTGCAATAGCAGAGCAGTCAAGTGTGAGTGTGTCTTAATGAACCCTCACAGCTCACACACGGAGGAACACAGTCAATTTGGGATGTTCCTGAAGGATTGGCACTATATTTGCTCACAGACATGTAATATATTATAAATTAAAGGTGCACTGTGCAACTTTTCTGGTGGAGGCTCTGCTACCTGAACACATGTACACGTATTTATAAAAACACTCTGCCATTCTTACATAGCTGTCCACCTCAGCTGTCACATATATTCTGTACCCCCCCCCCCCCCTAATGTTTTCCAAAAAAAAAGATACCTTGTGTAAACTATTCCACTGTATTATGTCTTTGTCTAGTGTTATTGATTGCATTGCATTCCTATTCTCTTTATGTTCTTGTATCACTGAAGAGAGAGGGGGACGTTAGCGCCCCATGTCGGCTGCTTTAAGGTCCAAGGTCCAGTGACATGATGACCAGGGGTGTAGTGGGCGTGGTACTCTCCCGACGTGAGATATTAAAAAAATAACAAATATAAATTCAGGGATGAAAGAGTTCAGTTTTTTAGCGGATCTCCGCTTTTTTCAGCCGCGGGGTAGCCTATTATTTATTTTTTTTTTTTTTACATCTGTGCAAATTGGTTGAGAAAGATTTTGGGTGTATATATATATGTATAGTTGTGTTTAGGGTCGCCAACCGTCCCTTGAAAAACAGAATGGTCCCGTATTCAGAACAAAAGTACGTGTATCTCGTATTAAACTTCGTATTAAACTGCGGGCCGCGCGAGCCCGTGTCTGGAGCCGCGGACCGAGCGAGCGCAGCTCTCACAACAGCCTGTACCATTGCGTGTACACAGGTTAAACTTTATAAAACATCCTATACCTCATCCTACCTGCCCGTGCCTCACTTAACGCGTCGCTCCTCGCTTTTTCACCTGCGCCTTTTAGCGTGCATGAGCTCCTCCTCAATGCGCTCTGATTAGACAAAGTGCAAAGCAAAAACAAATCCAATATATACTACTAGTACCTGTTAATAAGATGTGTTTTTTGTACTTTTATGTACAGTTTTACTTTATTGCTAACATATAGCATATAGAAATCCAAATTTCAGAAATTTAACATTTTCCAGAGGGGGGGGGGGGGTGTGTGTAATTCACATCCATGACGTCACAAATCGCGTACACCCACTTAAAAAATCCCCACTACACCACTGATGATGACATGATGTTTACAATGACAAATAAAGCTTCCATTCCATTCCATTGTCACCATGGATGTTATTGCTTTGCCTGGAATGTTCCATGGTATGACATTAAGTATATACATCTAACATTTATTCATTACGAGTCTTTCTACTACTCAAAAATAGAATAATTCCTTCTGTGAATAGGGGCGACTCTCCATAGTTCTCAATTGTAATGCAGTCTCCCTTGTGATAGCTATGTGTAATCTTTTATACTGTGGAACATTGTAGACAAAGCAATAATTTCCATGGAGACAAGCAGGTGGAGGACCTTACACTAGAAATGTTACTCAGTGCACCTTTAAACCTTTAAACCTTTTTCATCTGTGACATTCTATTAATTCTCTGCAAACAGGCTTCATTTAAAACCTAATTAGTCAAGACTCACAATGTCTGTATTGTCAGTATCACTGCAGCGAGTCAGCTCAGTAACATAATAATATGTCAGTGTAAGAAGTATGTAAATGTATGTCATTGTATATACCGTAATAAAGGATTACATAAAGATTTAGCAGTGACCTTCATATTGGCTTAAGCTTAAATGACTGATCACTATCTGACATAAGCAGATGGTTCAGGTATCATTAATTAAGTTAAGTGTATTTTGTTCCAGTTGAGTGGACCTGAGATTACAATACCTCGTGCTTTGATAGACTGGGTGATATGTTTAAACATTAATCACAGTTTTTCTTAGAGCTGTTTAAATTATATCTTAAATATTGTTTTATTGACAAATTAACAGAAACTCCGGAGAAATCTGACTCGTAACAGTTCTGTTCAGTTAAAGCATTCCTATTATATAAAATTGACTTTTCAGACCTTTTAGCCATGTAATAGTTGTTTCCCCTTGCCATTTACTCATCCGAAGTGAGCGATTTGTGCATGTTTGAGCAATCTTTAAGTGCTTATTTATAATAAGACATATTATATAAGACATCATATTGCGATCAGTCTCCATTTTCACCACCACCGGCATTCACCCATGGTCATTTTGGTACAAATTTAAAAAAAAATCCTGCTGTTTGTTAGGGTGCAGCTATGTGATGACATTTACAGCGAAGTCAACTCCCATTGTACACTGCATTTTTGACTTGATTCTTTTATCAAGTAATTTTAGATCAATATTGCCATTTAAAATGTGGAAAATATAATAACATAATGATCTACGGATGTCAGCTATAACAGAAAAAACTATAATAGGTCTTCTTTAAAACTGTTCATTTCCTCCCACTCCAAAAAGTCTGGAGACAAAGGTAGCTAATGAAAAAAACGAGTGCACATCTTACAGTCAATATACGCATCAACATTATTAAACATGAAAAGTTTTGCAGATATCACACAGCTCTGGTTTAGACTCCTTTATTTGGCCTGTTGCATCAGTGAATAGATCTAGGGTCCACAGCATTACTGACATATTTGTGATATATTTGTGATATTTGTGTAGGCGCAGTGCAGACATCCTCACTTCAACCTATGTTGCCTGGTTACAGTCCAGTTGGCAAGGAAACGGTGACAGCCCGAGCTAAGTCCACTGTGTGGGACAGATGAATGAGACTCTAATCTGTTGGAGGAGACAGGTGACCCGGCGCACGCTTAATAAATGAGGATGAGAGGAAGTGCAGGAAGATGTGGAGCTTACAAATGTGAAACGCTGGTATGGGCTCTGTTATGAGAACAAAAGATGTCACCTAGTTCTGCAAATGTCAGTTCTGTTACGTACAACATTTTGGCAGAAGATGGAGCCAAATAATTCTTGACATCTGACTATTTATTTTGTTGTTGTTGTCTTGTTTGTTTATTGTTATTGTTGTTGTTGTTTTTTTGGCTTTTAAGAGCCAAAAGAGGCTTTTAAGTTTATTAACTGCTAACACATGACATATTTAGCTCACCGTATTTAGCTCATCCCCTCACAGCTCTTCGTGCTAAGGCCCTGTCTGCACGACAACGTTTTTTGGTGGAAACGGGGAAGTTTCTGTTCGTTTGGGCCTGTCGTCCACACGGCGCCGGCGTTTTGGGCGGGTGTAAACGGTGTTTTTTAAAAACGGGTTCCAGAGTGGAGAAGTCGGAGAACGCCGGGGGTCGCGTTGTCGTGTGGGCGGGTAAAACTCGACTTTTGGGAAAACATAACATCACGTGACCAGTGACCAGAAGGTAACCTTGCGCATTCGGCCGGTAACGACCAGATAACAACAACCATGGCGGACAATGGAGTTGAGTTTGTTATGCGGACATTTCTAAGTTTATTTGCACTGTTGCATCAAAACCTGTTGATCTACTATGCAGTGCAACCCTGCGGAGACGCATGCACATTTACGCACATCGTGGCCTGGCAGTACGCATGACACACGAGTGTTTGCCAATTCAAACCTAAACACGTATTTTAAAACTGGAAAGATCCCATCAATGAAAAGGCAGATAGTGGATAATGAGGAGCCCATACCAATTTGAGGGTGTTGTGTGCTGTAAATAAAGAAAAAGAGCAACCATTTCTTTACACAAATTCACACAACTATACTCAACAAAAATATAAACGCAACACTTTTGTTTTTGCTCCCATTTTTCCTGAGATGGACCCAAAGATCCAAAATTGACTCCAGATACACAACACTACCATTTCTCTCAAACATTGTTGACAAATCTGTCCAAATGTGTGACAGCGAGCACCTCTGCCCCGCCGAGACAATCCACCCCACCTCACAGGTGCCGATCTGACATCATGACCAGTGCACAGGTGCGCCCCAGACTGCCCACAATAAAAGGCCACCCCGAAATGTGCATTTTTTTTGCTTTATTGGGGGTCTGGGAACTCAGAACCAGTCAGTATCTGGTGTGACCACCATTTGCCTCATACAGTGCAACACATCTTCTTCGCATAGAGTTTATCAGATTGTCAATTGTGGCCTGTGGAATGTTGGTCCACTCCTCTTCAATGGCTGTGCGAAGTTGCTGGATATTAGTGGGAGCTGGTACACGCTGTCGTATACGCCGGTCAAGCACATCCCAAACATGCTCTATGGGTGACATGTCCGGTGAGTATGCTGGCCATGCAAGAACTGGGACATTTTCAGCTTCCAAGAATTGTGTACAGATCTTTGCAACATGGGGCCGTGCATTATCTTGCTGAAACATGAGGTGATGTTCATGGATGTATGGCACAACAATGGGCCTCAGGATCTCATCACGGTATCTCTGTGCATTCAAAATGCCATCAATAAAATGCACCTGTGTTCTTCATAACAGCCTTTGAAGAGGAGTGGACCAACATTCCACAGGCCACAATTGACAATCTGATAAACTCTATGCGAAGAAGATGTGTTGCACTGCATGAGGCAAATGGTGGTCACACCAGATACTGACTGGTTCTGAGTCCCCAGACCCCCAATAAAGCAAAAAATAAATAAATGCACATTTCGGGGTGGCCTTTTATTGTGGGCAGTCTGGGGCGCACCTGTGCACTGGTCATGATGTCGGATCGGCATCTTGATGTGGCGCACCTGTGAGGTGGGGTGGATTGTCTCGGCGGGGCAGAGGTGCTCGCTGTCACACATTTGGACAGATTTGTGAACAATGTTTGAGAGAAATGGTAGTGTTGTGTATCTGGAGTGAATTTTGGATCTTTGGGTCCATCTCAGGAAAAAGGGGAGCAATAACAAAAGTGTTGCGTTCATATTTTTGTTGAGTGTATATAGCTGCCCGTTGGTGATGGTCCCCGGTTGTATATTCTCGCAGAAAAGCCAACATAATGTCCGAGTATGTTTAACATTCCCGTATTAGGCTCCAAACAAGCATTTTGCGTAAATAACACGAGCAAGGTTAACGAGAGTTCTACTTGTTAATGTCTATCTAATAAAACGATAGCAAGTAATACTAACTATTTATAGGCAAAACTCTGCTAACGCAGCGCAAACCTTCGTTCTCTGGCGTCTGTCTATGTTATGGACCGTCAACATTTTCACATTACCGGAGTGAGTCCCTGCTACATTGGTGGAGACAAAATAAATTTGCGTTTGTGGTCCCTAAAGTACACATGTTTGCTTGTTTACGAAAGAGAAAGGACTTTATGCGCATGTGCTCTTTGTAGTATTGCGTGTCTGGGGGCTCTGCCTGTTTCCTGTTTACAGCGCCACTTATCGGTGTGACATATGTACTACATCGTTTTCACTCAGCGCTCCGTGTTCGCCTGGACGCGAATATTTACTGATCCAACACGTGTGTGGACGCGCATTTTTTCCAGCCCGTATAAAAAAAAAAAACAGGAACGTTGTCGTGCAGACAGGGCCTAAGTCACACTACCACAGCACAATTAGCACACACCCTGCTAATGAAACTACTGCACATTATATCAGGTTTGTCAACTTGTGTATAGTTTTGTATCTTTTTTTGTATATTTATGTAGAATTGCCACATGGGAGCATGGATGACGGAGGCTTGTGGGCTGAGCATTGCACAGACTCTTACTGCTAACCATAAAGACAGTTTGAATGGGGCCCAGGAGAGATCGCTAAAATGATTGCTAAAATACTCAAACATGCATGGATGACATCTAAAACCTCTTCAGGCATTCTCATGAGGGAACGTTATGGACAGACAGATGATTGGCTGTGAGCCTCTCAGTTAAAAAGACCCAAGCTTATTATTGACAATTTGAAATATGCAAATCTCAGTCTTGATTTCTTATTAATTTATTGCACAGAATTTAAGAGGGACAATTTCAGGAACATTGCATTCTTAAACATCCTTCCAAACTTTAACCACTTTTAAATTAGATTTGTCAAGAACTGATCTTCTTGAATGATTAGACATTCTTTCCGACTTTGCCTTTAAAATTTTGCTTTTACTCATTAAAGCTATTTTAGGACTTTGTGAATGTACAACTGAGCCATTCACAAGAATCCTTCTGGCACCAGCCTGTAATGATTTATCCTCATCTTTTATCTTGCTTCAGTGTCTAGTGTCTGTGATACTTCAAAAGCGAACACATGAATTAGTCCATGCTCCATTCAACAATAATTATCTCAGCTCATAATATACTCAGAAAATAGCAAGTTTGGGTTCACTCTCTAGTCTTGTACAGCTTCAAGTAGTGCACACGCAGAGCTGCTGATCAAAGAGAGAGCTAGATGGGTGTGAGTGGGTGCCTGTTCGCTTGGTAATCTTGAAGATGTTTGCAGAGTCAGGCAGCTGGTTAATTGATTTGTGTGCCTATTAAGATCAACTTAATCATATGAGTCAACACTGCACCAAAGAGGAAGTAATGTGGCTGCATAATCAGAGGAGTCTAAACTAGGGATGCAGTGATTTTTGTCACTGCTGCTTAAATGACACCATTTGAGCTTTATTACGCTACACATTGTGTGTTTTACTTATATATTTATTTGTATTATATACAAGCCTTTTGTACTTTGGCTACAGGTATATGTGATGTTTAGTCATTGTGTTTATTGTCTTATTTATCAGATGTTTTATGTTCACTGTGGGCCTAGGGCGCACTGCAATTTCAAATCCCGTGTGTGCAACCTGTACATATGGTTTTTGACAATAAAGCTGACTTTGAACTTTGAACTTTGATATGATGCTAGAATTCGATATCGACACTGAAGAATTTGTTGGATTAGATACCGGCTACCAAATATCTTGTTTGGACATACAATGTTACAATGATGTAATAAGGCTATTTACTGGTTGTACTCGGCCCAGAAAGGCTTACAATGTTTGAACTTTTATTTACACAAAGCTGTTCTGTTGTTGCTTGAGAGATGAATAACAGCTATGTAAGGCCTAAAAAAAATAAATGTTGGTTTCCGATTTGTTGACAGTTCTAGACATGGGTAGGTAGGGAATTTATTTTATTTTTATTTTTATTTTTTTTTCCTGTGGGAATATGGAAATTTTGAAATTTTATTTTATTTTATTTCCTTCCGCAGCAGTACTATTTCAATAAAGACTATAATTGACATTGGCATAATTTCCCAAAGCTATCTCAATGCTAAGGGCATATTCTATACTTAAGTATAGTCGAACGAAGCTCCAACATGCCATGCGAAACCAGGTCGTTGACTGTACCAGAGTACATGTAGAATATATCTTACAATGTTACAAAAATACATGCTGATTTTGTGTTGTTTTTTATGTTCTTCTTTCAGATGGCAGTCATTAAATTTAGAAGCAGTAAACAATTTTGAATACTACATTTATTTAACACGGTGTTGACATTGGTCAACTTAAAACTGGCACTGCATAATCTTAACAATGATATGTACAGTATACTTAACATACAGATATGCTTTAGGCCTAACAGTAGAACTCTACACAGTTTGTGCAGGGGGTATAGTGAGAACAAAAATCTGTTCTGTAGAAATTGTGGTGACAGCACAGACTTAGTGACAACACTCATTCACCATTATAAAAGAAGAAATTCAATTTGTCATTCACCATTCTAAACATGTCCCATTACAGGCCAACAGAGGCCTACTGGAAGAAGAAGAACAAGCACAGTACAGTAAGAACAAGAGATATATTGAAAAAGGTACAGTTAAATAGTTTCCTCCTGGGCATGAGTCAACAAACCTAATGCTGATGTAGGTTAGCTACTGTACTGTTGCAAGCAAACAGCTGTTGTATGTATGTAAAAGCAAATGGGACACAACCCCACATAAAACTGTGTGTTTGTGTGTTCAAAACAGTCATTTCTCCTTTCCCAGACCCCCCAGGATTTCGCGGGCATTTTTTGTGATTGTTGCGGGCTAAAATCCCTGAATTTCCGGGACCTTTTCCAAAAAGTTGCGGTGCTTTTAAGGTTTTTGTTGCGATTTTGTTGCGGGAGGAAGTGAAAGTTGCGATAAATAGTTGCGATTTTCGCTTTTTGTAATTAAAATTGAGTAATATTTTGAATACTGAGTTATTACTGACAAAGAATAATACAAAGACACAGAGATCACAGATATGGTCCTAAAACAACCTTACCAACATCGAAAATAAAATACTACTAGGAGGGGAGCTGTTTCGCACGGTCTTTTGCTGTTATTTTTGTGGGCAAATTGCGCCGCAGACATGTTTCTTTGCCATTAGAAGCCGTATCTCAATTCCCAGAGCGCGCGGCTCGGAGCGTGGCCCGAAGGGCATGTGCGTCACACATTTCGACAGTACACCGGCGCGACGACTGCTGTCCCACTTCTTTTTTGTCCCATGCGCAGTTAACACGTGGTCCGAAGACCGCAGTCGTTAAGCGGTCCGCGGAATGCAGTCGGGGCTGAGCAAGTGTGCACCTCCTTGACTGCAGTCTGAGCCCCCTTCGGGCCGCGCTCCGAGCTGTGCGCTCTGGGAACTGGGACACGGCCGCAGTTTCGTTTTGTCACACGGAAGTAAAGCAGAATGTTGCGGCTTCCAAACTCAAACCTTTTAGCCGCCGAGAATATGAGGTTGGATCCTATGACTCGCAGATTTGTGACGCGCAGAGGAGGCTGTGGTGACAGATACGCTGAGATCCAGATATGCGTTTTGTGCATTTATTACAAAAAGAGCGCACACAGTTATGACAGCGCAGCAGGATGAAATGGAACTCATAAAACCAGCAGGATGAACAGATTAACGTGAAAGATGAATGAATGGTTTGCGTTCAACAAAAAATACGGCTACACCCCAACCCTGACTCTCTCCTCTGTGTGACAGGTGAGCGTGCGCTCAGAAGCATATTACATTACACATCGCAGCGCAGGTGTGGTGAATGACGTCGATTGTAGTCTCGCGGAAATCGAAAAATACAGTAGGCTATTAGTTTTCTTTCTTTCTTTTTTAACCGAAGCTTGTAAAATTAATTTCAGTATCAAATTTATTTTATTTTATTAAGTCCAATAAAATAATTTGGGTCGCATGCAAATCAACAGGGTCGGTCGGCAACCGTAAACTTAGATTTATTTTTTTTAGGCCTAACACATTTGGATCAGTTTTGTCTTATTTTATTTTTATTTTAAGTGAAATAACTGTTTTAATTACGGAATCTGTAATCTAAACCATATTTGTTATGCTTAGAGATTTAGAGGCATTCATGTTTAAAGGCAAAAAGAAAAGTATACTGAGATTGCTAATTGGGGTGAAATGGGAATTATGATCTAGTAGGAACGAAAATTGTAAAATTATTTTCTCCCCAGGCTCATCTTTGGTCTCCAAGTGTCCTTGCTGCTTTGGTGTCAATTCTGTGACATTTTGTTGTTTACTCTATGTCCCATTGAGGCATTAGTCACCAGTCGCCCCATGTGACGTGGACAGACCATAGATCTGTGGTTGACGTTAGTCCGTGCTTGTCTTCATGTGCACCAGGCAGCTGACCTTTTAGTGCTGTCTGTATAAGTGAAGTCTGGATAATTAATGGAGAATCCTATAATTAAAGCTCTGTCTTAAAGGTGCATTGTGTAACTTTTCTTGTGGAGTGTCCATCAAATGATTTTCTTCGTGGAAATGTTATTGCTTTAACTGGAATGTTTCACATTATGACATTAAAACTTTATCATCATAGAGACAAAACCAGACCAAGTTACAGGTCAGATTTGTGGAGAGGGGACCCCACTCACCGTCAGAATGTCTTTTTTTCTGAATATTTTTAAACAATAAAGCCATCTGAGTTTAACACATGCAAGTTAGAGCTGTTTAATGCCATACTGTGGAACATTCCAGACAGAGCTGTGACATCTCCATAGAAACATGAATTTGATGTAACCCCAACCAGAAAGTTACACTGTGCAGCTTTATTCACAAATGTATACTGAAGATTGGCCTTATAGTCCGATATATATATATATATATATATATATATATATATATATATATATATATATATATATATATAATATATATATTAGTCCGTTATAGAGAAATATTGAGATGAATGATAATAGTGAAAATACTTTATTCCACTGTCACAAAGCAGGATAATCCCGGTAAACCAGTTTTTAAATAGACAGTATCATTAAAAAGCCTGTGCTGCAAAAATATATATAATAGAATGAGCCTATAATTAGCCATATAAGTTATTTATTCTACAGCTCAAATCTTATTGTACTCCATAAAAATGACTTGAATCTTGCAGACTTTTGTGCATATTCCTTCTGGAGCTACTATAAATCTTTTGGCATTCACGCTGTAAGATTAATTGCAGTCAAAAGCAGCAATTTCATGGTTGCAATTAACAAAACTGCTGCAATCAGTTACTTATTCTAGCATTTGTTAGCAATCCATCTTTTAGTCTTATTTGAAATGTCAACGCTCCAAAATGCGTTTTCATATGTATTGTGAACAGATTTCATATTACTATCTGAAACTGTAACTCTAACCACAGTTGAAATAAGTAAGAAAATGTTGTTGTATAATATTTCCCAACACCCCATCATACTTGACAGTAACAGTTCATATCTTCTCCATGACTATGATCTGAACACTGTTTCCTTTGTGTGTGTGTGTGTGTGTAACAATGAAGGGTCTCCCTGAATACAGAATACAATGAGACAAACTGCTGCCTTGTGCGTGTGGCAGTTTTCCCATCAGCCCCTGCAGCTATGCAGTCGTGTCTCATTGACCCTGCTCAACACTGCCCTTTTCTCTTTTGTACCACGCAGAGACATGTGAAAGTTTTACAGTTAGTTCTTGCAGCCACTACATCACACGTCTCTGACAATTATTCTTTTACAGTTATGGGAATATAGTAGATCCAGGGTGTCTAATTTGAACTGCAGCTTTAGTAATTCTTATTTTAATTATCTCTTTTGGACTAAACAAGGCATTTCAGTTTAGTTAATTGCAATATTAGCTGACTATACTATAGCTTTGTACATGAGTCACATCATAAGATCGCAAGCCATTCACAAGACAGGATTAAAATAGGACAGAAGAGGCATCTGTGACAAAATGGCAAATGAAGACACATTTGGAGATTATTTTGCTGTAATGGACACATAAAATATAAAATATACACCGAAAAGCCTAATTTATATAATATTTGTTGTAACTAATGATACAGAACATTTGTGAATTTGTCAAAATAGACCTTAAATAGACCTTAATTACATATTTAAGGTCCTGTATTATGCAAAACTGATTCTTGTGAACTTTAAGTCATGTTTTAACTAGGGATGCAAATTATCGGTTAATTCATTAACTGATAGTTGATTGACCTTATCGGTCGATTAACGATTAACTGATAAGCGGCGTTTTTCACCTGAATTTGAGTGTTTCAATAGGGTCTTTAAGAATATAAGCTATAGTAACATAACACTGAGTCAAAAATATATCATAGTATTATTATATTTATATTATTTATATTTATATATATTCCTCAATTAATTATTCCTTAGTAAAAAGCAGACAAATGTGTTGATGCTGAATAACAAAATACAGTAATCCCTCGCTCTATCCAATTTTTTTGTTTTTATAGTGTAACCTTTTTTTTTATAGTGTAACATTGTGTTCTGTCCTGATTGGCTAAGAGACTAGACCAGGTCTGGACCTGGACTGGACCAGACCGGGACTCGACCGGGTCTAGACCTGGACTAGACCAGACCAGGATTAAACCACCACGTGCCCCACGTGGGCTCGGGGCGCGAGCCGCGGCGAAACCAGCAGCGCATTCCGGGTTCGATCTCGCCTCGCGGTACACCCAGGGCTGCTGAGCAGTGCCGTTGGCGCCTGCGGTCGGCTGTGAGTCGAGCTTGGCGCAGCGCAGTTGCCTTGTTTCGGGTGCGCGTGTCCGCGTGTCCGCGGTTAGCGGTTAATTACAATTAATGCATTTTGATCGACCAACGTCTTAATCGACAATTAACCGTTAATCGATTAATTGTTGACATCCCTAGTTTTAACCCTTGAGTAATCTGTCCATATCTCCAAAGCTCAAAAATGCTCTGTTCCACCTTGTGATGTCATGAAGTAGTACTGTAGTTTTCAGCTACTGTTTACCTTTTGTTTATTTGAGACTGACAATTTCAGGACTGAAATTATCCAAATAATCCTAGTGAGTGGAGTTTAAAAACAGAGTGGAGCACTTCTTGTTTTCTGTGTAAAAGAAGAACTCAGTCTAAATATGCAGGGCTTGTGTGTTAAACATGTCTGAATGAAACAAAACACAATTCCCGGTATATTTTTGAGGAGGTAATAAAATACAGCTCTGGAAAAAAATAAAGAGACCACTGCATTTTTTTCTGAAATCAGCATCTCTACATGTATTACAGCCATTCCATTCCAGAGTCTGTTGAATTCCAACACAAACACAAAGCTGAGCTACTTCAGTTCTTGCACCAGGAGTGGAATAAAGTCACCCAAGAACAATGTGAAAGACTTGTGGAGAGCATGCCAAGACGCATGAAAACTGTAATTAAATATAAGGGTTATTGCACCAAATATTGATTTCTAAAGATTCAAGATTCTTTATTGTCATTATGCAAGCATAATGAAATTTTGATGGACTCCCGACTGCAGAAGTATAAAAATACAATCATAAATAGATAAAAAAGCATCATAAATACAGTTCCAGTAGTGTAAAGTGTCTGCAGTGTAAAGTGGGTGGTGCAGTAAAGTGCACTTAGTGCCATTGAACTCTTCTTAAGTGCAAACATTAGTATTATGTTGTTTTAAAATGAATTTGATCTTGTTTTTTTTTTTTTTTTTTTTTGCATTGTTTGAGGTCTGAAAACATGTATCTTTTTTGTTATTTTGACCATTTGTCATTTTCTGCAAACAAATGCTCTAAACGATAATATTTTTATTTGGAATTGGAGGGAAATGTTGTCAGTAGTTTATAGACTCAAACAAAAATGTTCCTTTTGCCCAAACACATCCCTATAAGTAGTAAAACTGATAATTTTGCAGTGGTCTCTTATTTTTTTCCAGAGCTGTAGAACAGAAAATAGTGCAATATAGGCCTTTTAAACTTAACTTTATATATATATCTGCTGTGGTCTTGTGGTTGCTGTCTCCTGTCACTCAGATCGACTTTTCAACCTCCCCTTCATTTGTTCATCCAATTCAGACCAACCTCCAACTGCCACTTCCACTCTAAACAAGTCTGTACAATAATACGGGACCTCTCCACTGGGACATCTGCTGGAGCCCGAACCCCATAGATAACTGGACACACCACATCACAGGGCCGCCCCTCTACCCACAATCCTTTGCTTCCCTGATTAACATGAGAAGGTGTCTTTGTACCTGCCTTGTTGGCGCGGGTGTGAATAATGGGGACTGAATGAGCGTGCCGTACTCTCCTCCCTCCCGCTCAGTTGTAATTAGCCCAGACTAACAAGGCCGTCTCTTTATTACGAGTGCTGCTAATTACTCTTCATCTTCATCTTCAAGAGAAAAGCTCTGTCCTTCCAAATCCAAAATCTAAATCCAAAATCAAAATGTATCCAAAATCTAAAACAGTATTAAAACTACAAACTCATTTGTGCAAATATCAGTACTGAAAAGTCACATTCACAGGACAGAAATGACATGATCTATGAGTTGCTTAAAGGTGCATTGTGTAACTTTTCTGGTGGAGGGGCTGTCACCTGCTTGTTTCTATGGATATGTCATTACTCTGCCTGGAAGGTTCCATGGTATGACATTAAACAGCTTTACCTTTACATTTATTCAATTACAGGTTGTTTTAGTGCTCAAAAATACATAGAAAGACAAGCATTCTGACTGTGATCTTGGTTGCCTCTCCACAAATCTAACCTGTAACTTAGTCTGGTTTGGTCGTGAAGATATACTCAACAAAAATATAAATGCAACACTTTTGTTTTTGCTCCCATTTTTCATGAGATGGACCCAAAGATCCAAAATTCACTCCAGATACACAACACTACCATTTCTCTCAAACATTGTTCACAAATCTGTCCAAATGTGTGACAGCGAGCACCTCTGCCCCGCCGAGACAATCCACCCCACCTCACAGGTGCGCCACATCAAGATGCCGATCCGACATCATGACCAGTGCACAGGTGCGCCCCAGACTGCCCACAATAAAAGGCCACACCGAAATGTGCATTTTTTTTTTTTGCTTTATTGGGGGTCTGGGGACTCAGAACCAGTCAGTATCTGGTGTGACCACCATTTGCCTCATGCAGTGCAACACATCTTCTTCGCATAGAGTTTATCAGATTGTCAGTTGTGGCCTGTGGAATGTTGGTCCACGCCTCTTCAATGGCTGTGTGAAGTTGCTGGATATTAGTGGGAGCTGGTACACGCTGTCGTATACGCCAGTCAAGCACATCCCAAACATGCTCAATGGGTGACATGTCCGGTGAGTATGCTGGCCATGCAAGAACTGGGACATTCTCAGCTTCCAAGAATTGTGTACAGATCCTTGCAACATGGGCCATGCATTATCTTGCTGAAACATGAGGTGATGTTCATGGATGTATGGCACAACAATGGGCCTCAGGATCTCATCACGGTATCTCTGTGCATTCAAAATGCCATCAATAAAATGCACCTTCGTCCATAACAGCCTTTGAAGAGGAGTGGACCAACATTCCACAGGCCACAACTGACAATCTGATAAACTCTATGCGAAGAAGATGTGTTGCACTGCATGAGGCAAATGGTGGTCACACCAGATACTGACTGGTTCTGAGTCCCCAGACCCCCAATAAAGCAAAAAAAAATTGACATTTCGGGGTGGCCTTTTATTGTGGGCAGTCTGGGGCGCACCTGTGCACTGGTCATGATGTCAGATCGGCATCTTGATGTGGCGCACCTGTGAGGTGGGGTGGATTGTTTCGGCGGGGCAGAGGTGCTCGCTGTCACACATTTGGACAGATTTGTGAACAATGTTTGAGAGAAATGGTAGTGTTGTGTATCTGGAGTGAATTTTGGATCTTTGGGTCCATCTCAGGAAAAATGGGAGCAAAAACAAAAGTGTTGCGTTTATATTTTTGTTGAGTGTAGAAAGGTTTAACGACATACTGTGAAACATTCCAGACAAAGCAATAACATCTCCACAGAGAAAAGAATTTCATAGACACTTCACCAGAAACGTTGCACAATGCACCTTTTTATATGCAGCTGCTTCCACTTCTGCTACCACGACTGCTGCAATGTAAGCAAGTACCAAGAATTAGAGTTGTCAAAATATCAAAAATTGGATACTAATCGATACTAAAGCTAGTATTGAAACTGGATACTTATTTGAGCAAATATACATACTAAAAAAGTCACATTCACAAGACAGAAATGAGCCTTTCCTGAATAGCTTTAGAATGATCTTGAGCTGTATCAGAACAAGTATAAGAGCACATACGCCTATGGACCACTATTGAATTGAATTGATTCATATTTTTTTCAAGTTTGTGCCAAGAGAGAAACAATAATCTTATACATACTATATATACGTTGTAAACAACAGAAAAGCACATTTCTCAAAAAGGAAGAAGAAGGGAAGAAGAAAAACGTATATTAACCCTATAGAACTATGGAACCTACCTGGACGATTTAGGGATCACACAGACATAACGCCACATGGTAATAAAAAGGAAGATTGTTTTTTGTTATCATAGTATCAGTATTGAGTGTATACCGTGGCAACACTGTCTTTTACATCTCGTGCCCTTAAACGTACAAGGTTCTATATGACCTTTTTGACTAAGCTGAGTTATTCATCTATTCTTGTTTACGAATCCCTCTGTGCACTTTTATTTTTGTAGAATTGCCTTTGAATTTGCAGTCACATTTGAAGGTTTGTGATTGTTTGTCTGTTTGGTGGAACGTAGATATTTTATAATTAAAAACTTTTTTTTTTCTTCTTCTTTTTTCAAAAAGACCGCTGTTGAATTTATGCTTGACAGGACATGTGTTGTAAAGTAAAAAACATTCCAGCTCTTTTGATATGGGGAATTTTTCTCATCCGAGAGGCTTCGTCACCAGAGCTGGTGTAGACTGTTTTAGTCTCTGTGTATTTCAAGGTGGAACAAAGCATTTTGAGCTTTGGAAATGTTGAATGAATAAAAAAAAAAAAAGACAACTCCGGTTATGTTTTTGATAAGGTAACAACATTATAACATGAGTCAATTTTCTGTAATATAGGACCTTTAATTAATTTTGTGTGAGAGGAACTGGCATTATATTATTATACAAAATAAACACTGAATTTGGAATATCTGGAATAAATAAAATATATTTGACGTTTTTGTCTGGGGTTGCAGTGCTTTACTTTTTAATTCTATTTATAAATACTAAACTCGTATGTTTTGGAAAAGTTGATTATATATCGGCAGCTTCATCACATTCACTAGTCTGTACTCCACCATATTGCTCTTGGAAGCTTTCTTGTAGCCATTCTGGTCACGCTTGTTGCAGAGCTGATTAACCGCAGTCATGGTTGCCAGTGTTTCAATCTGGAGGATGTTATTAGTGTGTTTATTACTTTGTATCTGGCAGCACCTTGGAGCTCATTTTCACCTACAGCACGTAACAACTTGTGATCAGAGAATAACCCCGACGGAGGTCCCCAGAGACAGGTCCCATATGATGCTCTGGTAATTGATGACTTCATAGCCATTATCACCTACATCAGTGAGACTGTATCAGATTATAGTATGAAATTAGATGAGGACATAACTCGATAAGGCTAGTGGATGTTCCCAGTGCTTTTGCTTTTTATTTTTACTATCAAAATATCAAAAATTTGTGTTACTAAGGAATAGACTTTATACTGGAGTTGTGTTTTGTTTCATTCATGCATGTTTGAGTAACCCATTATTATTACAGTAGTCTGTCTACAGTCAGGATATCTCCAAAGCTCAAAATGCTTTGTTCCACCTTGTGATGTCATGTAGTGGTAGGTTATAGCTTAGTTAATAGCTACCTTTTACCATTAGTTCTGTAGAGGCAATGCCAGGGCTTAAACTACACTGGTCTACACATTTTTGGACTCAATCTGCTTCCGAGGTAAAAGTGGCTAAATCTCATTTATATTGATAAGATGAACTGAAAATCAATTGATAACTGTGCTGGTTAGCTAATGTATTCATGATATTTAATGATATTGTTTTACATCAAAATCGCATCTGTTTATACAATAGATTTAGGCATTTATAAATAATATTTATATTTTGAAAATATTTAACTTGCACTTCTTTATCTGTCAAGAAATAAACAAGAAATATCTTATGACATCAGGTGCACACAATTTTGAGGCATCTCTCTTATGTGAAATCAAAAAATATTTGATGTTAAAACTCTAAACATATTAAAATGAATGTATTGGAATGTGCAGACAGGCTTTCAGATAGAACTGGTTGCTTGTAGACACACTGTACCTTCTGATAAACTACCATTTTTGCCTTATTTTGCATAAATTTCCTATTTTGACCCAATACTATATTTTGGAAACTATAGCCAATCGGCAGTTCTGACTTACTTTTTCTTTATTAGTGACCTAAACCAAGAAAAAAATTCACAACTTTTGTTCTGGAAGCATTTTGCTTGTCGATCAGTGTTATCCAAATAACTCTAGTGAAGGTGCATGGACCTTAGCACTTACATTACCACATGACATCACAATGTGGAGTGTTTTCTGTTTGAGAGAAGAATGGAGCCAAAATATGCAGAGATTGTGCGTTAAACAACAATCAGAAAATAGAAATAAATTAACATTTTATCCAGAGTTTTTTTTTTTTTTTTAATAGCTTATAATAGCATACAAAATGTTTGGCATTAACATAAATATTCAAACATTTTTAAACAGTATTCTCTACCCATGACTTGTTGCAGTTCTCCCTGACAGCCTCTCTCGATGTCCTGTGCTGAACTGTCCATGGTAATAAGAGGTTATTGGGATCCATTTTCTGCTGATGTATTATGGGCACAATTTTATTGTCAGCAGGCCATCTTAGGTTTTTGCCTTTGCCGTGGTTTTCCCAACAATCAATAGGAAGCACTATTTTTATATAGAACTGATACAGATGAAGTGGCATATTTTGAGTGTTCCACAAAATTGGACTCGCCTTTTCAAAACATTTCAAGTGTTTATGACAAAGAACTTCACTGTTTCTTGCTTTGTTTTTACGTTGTCGTGACTTAAAATCATCAAAGTGCTTAGGAGTAGAGGTGGGAGATATAAGAAAAATGATATCTCAGTGTTTGTTTTGTAATATTAGTTGGGCTGTCATGATAATTACTGAAATAATAATTTTTGGGGTCAGTATTTATCGTGGGTCCTATTTCTTTGTATTTGTGAATATTGTCTTTATTTTTCTGTAATACAAAGAAGGCACAAGGTAGAATTAAACACTTCTATGACTCAGTGCAGATACAAGCATTCTGTTATTTATTTACTACAGCTCATATTTTTTTTAACAATATTTTGTCTATATTTACTGAGTATTAGTAGCTGTAGTTTTAGTAGTAGACCTATAGTAGTAGAGTTGTAAATAATACAAATGAATCAAAAATATTGCAAAAAGAGCTGATTAAAAATTTAAGCAACATTTCTGAAGGGTGATTTTGTTTTATTATTGCCTTTGGGATAAAAACATAACCCAATAATCCAGCAACCTGTCCAACAAATGTGGTGCAAACCTTTAGCAGTGGCAGTAAGCTCTGAGCCAATATTCTGTTCAAACTACCAGGTTGGAAATTGAAGAAATGTTTTGATATAGTTAAGATAATTGTGTGTCATATATTTAAAAAATCTATAAATCCAGCTTACCTTATGGAAATTGAATTACAGTGAACCCTCGCTGTATCGCGGTTCACTCTTCGCGGCCTCGCTGTTTCGCGGATTTTTTTTTCCAATTTTTTTCAATTTTTTTTTTTTTTTTTATAGTGTAACTTTTTTTTACAGTGTAACATTCTGTCCTGCGCCCTGATTAGCTAAGAGACTAGACCAGGACTAAACCAGGTCTAAAGCAGGTCTAAACCAGGACTAAACCAGGTCTAAACCAGGACTAAACCAGGTCTAGACCAGGGATGGTAGGGACAGAGTCTCAGATGTCCTTCACGAGAGCGCCTGGGTGACAGGAGGTGTGGCCTTTGTTTACTTACACGAGCCATGGAAGAGAGTGCGAGCCGGACCATGGAAGAGACTGAGTGCGAGCCGGACCATGGAAGAGACTGAGTGCGAGCCGGACCATGGAAGAGACTGAGTGCGAGCCGGACAAATGGAAGAGCCAAGAATCAACATGGACGGGCCTGGCGCCTGGCCGCGCGGCGTCCGGGGGAGCCGCAGCGGGGGGAGGACACTCGCGCGCACAGAGGAGACAGTGGGTCTTTTCCCCTCACAAACCCGACCCCGTCCTAGAGAGCTGTGGAGTATTGGCGACGCATTGATAGCGATCTGATTTTGGAGCCGGGGTGAAATGCAACCAACTCTTGTGAGCGCAGGTTAGTGTTACCTGGTCTTGTGGTGAGGACTGGTGCTCAGAGGCGTCTGTTAGCGGTTTGGCACTGTTAGCATTGGCTTGAGTCTTGCCCAAAATGATATCCAGGTCGCTTTCCACTCGACTTTCGCACATGGCATGGATATGTGGTACCAAAACAAACACACGTGTCCGCGCGCACGTGTCCGCGCACACGTGTCCGCGCGCACGTGTCCGCGTGTCACGTGCCCCCCCCCCCCCCACTATTAATATATTTTAATGAAAATCTACAAAAGTTTGAGTGTTTAAACAAGAGAAAAATGTTAATACCAGTCTCAGAAAGGTGTATAATGTGTCTGGTGAAGCGTTTTCAGCCTTAAAACATGTAGAATAAATGTAAAATATAAAATTGTCCTACTTCGCGGATTTCACTTATTGCGGGCTATTTCTGGAACCTAACCCCCGCGATAAACGAGGGTTCACTGTAACTACAACAATGATTATACAAAATGTCTGTATATGTATATAAGATGTAAGTCTTATTTTCTTGTTGCTGTAAATAGATTTTCTGTCTTGTATTGTAATCTATTCTATTATGTTAATAGGATTAGGCAAAATAAGTGCTAAGCTTCAGCCTAAACCCCTTTGGTGTGTAGAATAACTTTAATGCTATGTGTAATTTTTGTGTTAAATCATTGTAATATGATTAATGACTATATTAATGAAGAAAATAAACTAACTATATTTAATGTCTCAACCGAAAACCAATACACCAATGCTTGTCCTCATTGACTAGGCAATCAAGGCTTATTGGTCAGAAGCAATTTTATTTCCAATATTAATAATGTCTTTGACTTCATTTAAAAATAAGATCCTACAATCTGGTAAACAACACATCCATCCCAGATCTCTGTTCCCTTTGAAAGGTCAGTTATCACCCTGAGGGCAGCATCTTATTAAAGTTGTTCTGTGTTTCCATTTGTCCATTTGTATATTTGATGTTGCCTCAGCAGCATCGTTCCCTCGAGCTGGTTTAACAAACTCCTTGACCTCAGACTGCATCCTCCACACTTCTTAAATATTCAGCTTTATTAAAATGAGGCTGAAGACAAAAGGCCTGGGATTGTGTCCCCTTCACATTACCATAACTCCACTGCTCGCCTCTCCTCCCCCGACTGCTGTTTTCCATTGGCATAGACACATTATACACTGGTGCATGGAAGCTGTGATCATTTGTTTTTGTTTGTTTGTTTGTTTGTTTTTTATCTGAAATAGGATTTGAGCTTGATATAATGCAATGTGATTTACAGAATACATTATTTTCAGGCAAAGTGAAAATGGTAAATGTTCATAGGCTTAGTGTATATTATCTATATTATTTTGCACCATAAGCATTTTCTGTCAGTAAAAAATGCTGCTCAGTATATTGCTCAAAAACAATTATTTACTGAAGTTAAAAACAATAGTTGAGATCATGTAAACTGAATTTACATAATCACAGTGAGTGCAGTTTAGGTGGTATTCTTTAAGCTGAATTGCCATTAGTTATTTTTATTTATTTTACCTTTATTTAGCCAGGAGATCCCATTGAGATTCAGAGTATCTTTTTTCACCCAACACAATCAATACAAAAGAATAAAATCACAAAATACCAAAAGATCACATTATAAAACCATTTAGTCTCTCAAACAAACAAAAAACATACACACAATGCTCTCCACACTTTTTACAGTTGTCTTAAATTTATCAAGTGACACCATAGATTCCAATGTGAAGATCTTTCTGTAAATGATTCCAAGACCATGGTGCTTTCCCAGCTCATATAACCACGCTTATAACCACACCAATAATTATTCATCCATGAATTTGGAATGATTGGTTCCAGTTTTGTTCAATATACCTTGGCTGTTATATTTGAGGCTGCATTATGTAAATTGGCTACAACACAATGACACGTATTTATAAAAAACACTCTGCCCTTCTTACATAACCCTCCGCCTCAGTTTGTCAATAATATATTTCTCTGTATTCCACTCTCGTTTGCCCCCTCTCCCCCTCCTGTAATGTATTTCCAAACAAAAAGACACCCCATGTAAACCGTTCCACTGTATTATGTCATATGTGTTTGTGACTACTGTTATTGATTGCATCTGCATTTTCTATTCTGTTCATGTTCTGCTATCGCTGATGAGAGATGTGGGATGTTAGTGCACCATGTCGGTTGCTTTAAGGTCAAGAGACCCGTCTATTTCCAATCTCATCTCGTTGCCAAATGACAAATGACAAAATGACAAAACAATGACAAATAATGCTTCCATTCTATTCTAATAAAGTGGGGTTTTATGCAATTTTCTCAGTAGAGATTGGCAATTCTAGGTCTTCACTAGAATCATTTGGATAATTTAAGGTGTATGGACTTTAAAAACAGTGGAGCAATTTCTGTATTACCACATGACACCACAAGGTAGAACAGAAATTATATAACTGCAATGAATACAGTTTAGATTTAGTCTTTATGATGGATCCCCAGTAGTTATTACCACAACAATAACTATTCTTGAATTTGTAACGATTGGTTTGTAGTTTGTTCAATATACTTTTGCTGTTATATTTGGGGCTCCTGTGTTCTAATAAAGCGGAACTTCTGTGTATTTTTCTGTGTGTATTACAACAGGAATAAGTGACTTCTATGGCTAATTATTGCTTCCTTTATTATTATATTATATTATATTTTATTCTGGCTTTCATTGGTTAATTTATTTGTTGCGATTCATGCCCCTTTAATGATACTGTATATTTAAAATGTTTTATTGGGATTATCCTGGTTTATTTTATTTATATCAATGGCATAAAATATTTTCAATATTATCATTTATCGCAATATATCTTTATTGTGCTTCCGTTTTTGTTTTGACCCAGGGGTTGCCATAGCTCTGCAGTGTTCTCTTAATAAGTGCCACTGAACCCATAGTAATCCAAAGGAAATTCAGTAAAAGAAATTCAGGCTAATTGGCGGGAGGTGCTGGGTAAACCTTGCATGAAATTCCCACCAGGAGCTCTTTGTGTGTGCCCTCAGCCTGCTCCTGTCTGTCGATTTCACATTGCTCGCCCAGCTAAGACGGCTGTAGTGCCAAGTTAGGAAAATAATATGCAACTTTTTATCTTGTGCTGACAGACAACCAGATATGAGGTGTATTCAATTATAGACTTGTGATTTTTCATTTGGGATATTTGCGCATAACGTTAGGGTGTGTATCTGAGTATGTAGGTGAGAGGAGGGAGGTGTGGGTCATGGTTTGGCTAATCCTTTATGTATGGGACAAACTGTGCAGATCCGATAGTGCTTTGCTCCATTGTTTATGCGCTGATTGTTCGGACATGTACACTCATCATGACAAAATACCTTCAGAAGATGGATTTATTTGTTGCAAGTAAAGGTTAGTGTGAGTGTAGAGGTTTTAAGACCAATTTCATTAGATTGAAGTAAAGATAAATGTCTAAGACGTACAAAAAGAGTCAGTGCTAGTAATGTCACGATAACAAATTTTGAAGTGCGATATATTGCTAAAGAAATATAGACGATAAACAGTAATACTGAAACTAATTTATGCCACTAAGACAAAAACCCAAGAGCAAATTTAAACTACAAAAACTAAATCTAAATCTACAATACTGTTAAAAACGTATGAGCTCTAACAAATAAATTGCAGAGTGAAAACCTTTAGTACTTGGTTTGTGTCTGTAAGGAATCACAGAAGTTTTTTATTGAACCTTTTATGGATTAAATCTCCCAAATAAATTTTCCAGTAGTGCAAAGAAAATGTACACACGATAAATGCTGACCCCAAAAAATATAGTTCCAGCTTTCATATATTGAACATATTGAATATATTGAAGTTGGTATAGTCATGTCATTATCGTGGCAGGCGTAGTGCAGTTACTGACTACAAATGTGATCCTTTTTAGATCTGTTCAGTTTGGAGCACACATTTTTGGTTTCAGGCAAGCCTACAGGGGTACAAAAGAGTGCATTGCAGCTTAATTTTAAAATGCCACCTTCATTTTAGGATTGTTAAATAATGACACTTAAAGGGATAATGCGTAACTTTTTTGGTTGGGTGTCAGTCACTTGCTTGTTTCTATGAATATGCCATTTCTCTGCCTGGAATGTTCCACAGTATGACATTACTGCTCAAAACAGGCATTCTGACTGTGAGCAGGGTTGCCTCTTGACTATCTTAGTGAGTCAACGGTTCTCCTGATCCTAAGCATTTCATTGCATTGTGGACCTTGTGTTGATCCTGCTTATGACAAATAAACAAATAAACAATCTTGAATCTTGAATCTTGAATCTTGAATCTTGAATCTCTCCACAGATCTGACCTGTAACTTGGTCTGCTTTCGTCTTCATGAACTATACTGTAAATGTTTAATACCATGCTGTGAAACATTCCAGACTGTCAGGGATTTTTCCTAATAAAAATCAACAAAGGGAACAAATGAGAAAACAGACACAGAAGTATTATACTTGTAACGAGGGAGAATGAGGTGTAGCAAGTTAAAGATCCCATGACATGGTACTTCTTGATGCTTTTATATGGCTCCTTAATGGTTCCCTAATACTGTAAATGAATCCTTCTTCAAAATCAACACTCAGTGCATGAGAAACAGAGATAAGATGAGAAAGAGTAATTTTTCTCTGTCTGAACAGGCCATAATGGGCGTTGTTGCTTGAATGCAAATGAGGAGAAAAGAGATGGCTAATAGTAGAGGGTGGGGGTGTGGCCAAACTCTCCGCTCAGAGCTCAGAGCCCACAGCTGATCCATTTCCTTGTTTTTGCATGGGGGAGAGATTTGAAGCGTTCCATTGAAAAATAAACACATTTCCACAGAAAATAAAATTAAACCACTGCTGTTAAAAGGTCCAGAGGCTCAGATAAAGGACTTCCGAGCCTAGAAACACTCGGACGTGCCTCCAGGCAAATAAAAAAAACGCATTTCGCATTGCCTAGCGCATTCGCGGTCCAAACTCTCTGGGCGTGATTTACAGAGACGCTGAGTTCAGACAGACGGGGGTGGAACTGCATTTGCATTTCTTTTTTTCGATCTGACGTCAATCAGGTGCCTTGTTCAAAATCGCCCGTTTGAGCTCCGATTTTTTGTAACGCAGAAAAGGATCGCAAATGCTCAGTTTAGACATTTCGCAACTTTTAACCATGGGGGTGGGGGGCTAAACAGGGTAGGGGAGCTCACATTAACGTTCAAAAACCTCAGAAAGTGAAAATTTCATGCCATGGGACCTTTAAGCAGAGCCGCCTCTACCTCCTTCCAGGCCACACACTCAATTCTCAAAGAACACTTCCTTGTTCCTTCCTTTTATTTAGAATCACATAGGCACGGAAAATTCCCAGTTCAAGCACTAACTTTCAACAAAGTTAATCTTTACCATACATACATACATCACTAATCAGCAGTTGCTTTGATTGTTTGTCTGAGCAGTTAATCAGTCTTTGTCCTTGTCCCATCCTATGGTTTCACAATAGGAGATGAACCAACACAAGGAAAACACTTTGATAATTTGTTAAAGGCACTATTTACAATTTTCTTTAACACAGACAAAACAGTAACATCTCCATGGAGAAAAGCATTTGACAGACCCTCCACTAGAAAAGTTACACAGTGCACCTTTAATGGAGGATTACTGTCTTTACACCCTTTAAAAACTCAGATGCACCCTCAGTCAGTTTGATCTAAGCTCACTCACTCTGCATGTTTGGCTGTTTTTCCTTCACACATAAGGAAATACATGGGCCAGCTCTTTTCATTCACTCTAAATGAAATATATCTACACAGACAGTTTGTTTAAACCCAGCAGTAAAATCTGCTTTTGTTTATTATGTTCTCGCTTTTACAAATGTTGTTTACATTAGTTAACTCTCAAATCACTGAAAATTACAAGAATTTGAATATTCCCTTTAGGCATTTTGGAAAAACAGCTCACTAACATGCCAAGCTCCTTGTCCCTGTAGTGACGGGGCTGAGAACATAACACCTGCTACCAGCCAGCTTTACTCAGCTCCTGCCAACACCAGCATATGGCAGCCACACACTCTATGTACCCTGTATACAGAGACTATATTTGGAATCTGGCTGTCTGGTTTAACTTGTGTGAATGTCTCATTGTTATGCATGAATTTGCAGTAATTAGACATGCAGTTGTTTACAAGGCCGACATTGCAGCGCTCTTACAAAGCATTTTGTTGTTTCATTATAAACTTGTGTTCTGTGCAGCTTCAAGCTTTTTTGGCATGGCTCATTAAATCATCTATATTATTCCCATAACCAGGAATGTGCCAGTTGTTTTTTGTTGCATAATTAAAATAAGTTGTATAAATTTTAAAGCATCTTTTTTATTGTTTTGTTCTGAATTATACAAGAACTTATTTTGACTGTAAGACATAAATAACAAAACAATACTTTTGAATAATATACTTCCTCACCAACATAATAGTGAAATAATCATATTTCAATTGACCCAAATCATTGTATTTACAATTTGTCCCCACATAATCAAGCATGTCTAGTAGCCTATTTCAAAGTATAATACCATAGGGCTCCCACTAGCTAGAAAATGTATATTTCATAATGTATTTGTATTTGCTCCACACATACATACTGACATTGTACCTTTAGGCCAGACACTTCAACCACCTTTCCTCTGCTGTTGGTTGCATTTTATCACTCAATCCCTCCCAGCGCATACTACCACTGTGCTGTCATTCAATGTATATGAACTAATTTGATCACACTAACAACTGAAATGAATAAACCTCTAATATAGTTCACTCAAATGTAGTCCTTTTACTTTCTGAACAGAACTCCTGAAATAATTTAACACCAATATTCTTACAGGGCCCATATTATGGTATTTTCTGATCTATGTAATGTTTTTTCCTCATCAAAAACACACCTGGAGTTGTGTTTTGTTTCATTCACACATATTTCGCACATTAACACTGTATGTTTAGGCTGAGTTATTCTCATAAACGGAAAACACTTCCACATTCATGTGGTAATACTGGAAGTTCTCCACTGTGTTTTTAAACTCCTGTCTTATACTCCTGTCTTCACTAGAATAATTTGATGACTTCAGCAATTCAGAATTCAGAATTTCCTACTACTAAATAACAGATAAAATATAGCTGTTAACTTGAAAACTACAGTTTCATGACATCACAAGCTGAAACAAAACACAACTCCAGGTATGTTTTTGATGAGGGAACAACATTAATCAATAACATGTCTTAAAGCTCACAAGAGTCCATTTTGCTTAATATGGGCCCTTTAAGTATTAACAACCTACTTTGAAGAAGCTCATATTTTTCACTGTGTGTGTTTGACTGCAGTATGACCCAGAGCACTCTGGCTTCATCAGTACGGAGCGGTTCAGAGACCTACTGGCCACTCACAGCTCTGAGATTGACCCTCACAAACTGGAAGTCCTTTTGGCCCTCGCCGATGGCAATGGCAAGATCTGCTACCAAGACTTTATCAACTTGGTGAGACAATTGAGGGTCAACTGCTACATACAGTACATTAGGATCTTATCTAGTGAATAATTAATATGTCAGATAAAACATAGAAGAAGCCTAAATTTTAACTTATGAACCATTTGCAGGCGCACTGTACAACTTTCCTGATGGAGGTTGATAGTGTTGATAAATGTGATAAATGCGATGAGTGTTGATAAATGCCTGTTCACTTTCACTGGGTCTCACTTTTAGTTTCAGATTCCATTCTCCTTATAGTCAAAAAGTCTCATCTTTAGCTGTCTTATCCGTTTTGATCTGCTCACTGTGGCCCAAAAGGAAGCTTTATAGAGCTGACTTGGGACAGTCTGTTGTGTTGGGAGTGCGATGACAATAAACTTGGGATGATGGAGGTGCACAGACATTGTGGAGAGGGCATTGTTGTCGGAGACCACATTCATCCCCCTGTATTGCCTGATACAGCGACCGAACAATGAATTGTAAGAAACTTGAAGAAAGACACATTTTGGTTCAAATTGTGCTGGAATTAGGATAGTAAAAAAATTGGTCTTTTTTATTACCATTTGCCATTGTTTCTACCAAATGCAAAATCTAAAACCATGAATACATTACACATGTACAGATATGATATATTTTCATATTGAACCTTTGGTTTAATTAAGCTTAAGGTAGTAATAAAACAATCTGGAATCAAGGTAACTGGTGGGTTAGCTTAAGTTACCCTGACTTTGGGAATACATTATAATTGAACTAAACCAGGTAATATTAACTAGGTTAGGCTTAGGCTTTCAAGTGACAAATTTGCTGAGAACAAGCTTTTAGTCTTAATGGTAAGTCTTGTCATTTGCATAAACAAAGTGTCTTGTCCTCATTTACTTCCTAGAATAATGTGGGAGGAATGTTAAGAATGTAAATACAATGTAAATGACCCCTAAAAGTGAATTGTGAGTTGCTTTGGAAGACGTTCGAAGGCAATATGACTACCAATAACTAAGGAATAAACTAAGTAATCCATTCTTTATTGTTATTTTGCAATGACATCACTCTGTGGTGGAATGTTCAGCAGTTACCATGGAGACACAATGCACACATTAGCAAACACCGTCAAAAAACGTGTTAGATAGTCTGAAAAAATACAAAATGGATTTAAAGACATTTTCAGGAGCTTCTGATCAATTTGAGCATTTTTGGTTTTGTTTAGGTGTTTGATTTTCAACAAAATGTGAGCTTGACTAACTGAAAAACTGTTGTCTAATGCTAGCTAGCTTGTGACAAATTTTATGTGTGATAGACTTGTTTAAAGAAATCATCTCATCTGTTGTAGTTCCAACTAAGGCAGCTCTTTCTCATCAAATTGTGTTCAAATAAAGCTCAGATTTAAGTCTAATAGAGCTTCTGACAGAGTAGTGCCTACTGTTAGCATCACACCCCCAGGCAATGTTGATGACATCAGCTGCAATATTCAATATTCAATACAAAATTCAATTTTCTAATAATGTGCTTTGCCTGGTTGGATTCACATTGTAGAATTTTATTTTTCAAACGTGAAATTCTCAGATGGAAATCAGGGCTTATATTTTTCAGTGTGCAACACACATAGAAAAACATATCCAAATAGAAACTCCTTGTTTTTGAGTGTTATCTTTTTTATAGATAGGATAAGCATATTCATTTTCGTCTTAAAGCTCCTATATTTTGCTAAATCGATGGTGAGCTGCTTTAAACCATGTTAGAATGTTGTTACCTCCTCATAAACATACCTGGAAGGTGTATGGAGTTTAAAAACACTGTGGAGCACTTCTTCTAACTCAGCCTAAATATAAAGGGTTTGTGTGTTAAATGTGTGAACAAAACAAAACACAACTCTGGTAATGAGTTTGATGAGTAAACAATGTTAGAACATAGATCAGAAAATGGTGTAATATGGGCCCTTGAAACCACAGTCACCTGTAGAACACATACATTGCTTTTTTTCTTTCTTGTTGTGAATATGAGAGTTAATAGGAAAATAGTATCACAGAATTATTTGCCCTTGAATCTACACACTTTTATGATGACACTTGAATGCAATGCTACATGTCAAAATCCATTGTGACTAAATATTAGACCAAATATGGAGACTTTAAGTTGTGGCTGCTCCTCTGTCATGATTATAGTCAGTAACTGCATGGCCCCTGCTCGATCACGGCAATCACAGCTCTGAATCCCTACATCAATCTCCTGTGCACTCTTCACCCTGCTTCCTCTGTTTAAGTTTGGCTTTTTTCTCACTGCCACATTCTTATCTAAAGCTTTCCGTCTCTCTCTATTTTGCTTTGCAGTTCCGCCAGGTTCCTGCTGTGCTTATGACTGTCCTGTGAGGGGCTAGTAAAAAGTTTACGTCTGCCAAAATAAACAGAACCTATGATCTATGCCATTGTTTCCCAACCTTTTTTGTCTTTTGTACCCCCTGTGCCTTTTTGCCATACCTCGAGTGCCCCCTCTCTCACACGTGTTGATAATTCTCCAAACGTAGAATGTGACACAACAGATTATTAAATGAAAATGAAAATCATTTTATTTCATCTCCTTAATTTGAAAATATAATTCTCTCTCTTTTCTTTAACTCAAATTTACTCAAATTAGAATTTAAAAATAAAATAAAAATCTTTCCCTGCGCCTGGCAGCAACACTGCCAAGTACCCCCTGCAGTGTGCTCGAGTACCCCTAGGGGTTGTTGCGAAACACTGATCGATGAGACCTGAGCTTTTTATATTTTACAACTACTGCTATTACTACTGCTATGACTACTACGACGGCTACTGCTACTGCTACTACTGCTACTACTACTACTATTATTACTACTACTGCTACTACTGTTGTTTTTGAATTTGGGCTGTCAAAACTAATCAACTAAGTATAGAACTTAGTTGATTATTTGATTCAACTAGTATAGAAACTAGATCAATACTAAAAAACAATGACAGGACAGAAATGAACCTTTCCTGAACAGTTTCAGATTCTGAGCTCTAAAAGAACAAGCATCAGAGCACAAAGATTAGTATACGCCCATGCACCACTATGGAACATACCTGGACGACTGAGGGATCACACAGATATAGGTATGAGTGGCGAGCACTCACGCCTCACAGCAAGTGGAATTTGCATGTTCTTTTCGTGTCTGGGTGGGTTTCCTCCAGGCATTCTGGTTTCCCCCATCAACACAAAAAAACATGCTCTATAGGTAAAATCCTCCAGCTGAGGTCCTGACCAAGCCTAACAATAAGATCATGGAGATGGGTCGCCGGGCGCCAAGGATTTAAAGAGACAATATTATTACATTTTCAGTCATTGAGTTATCTTGCCAATGCCAGCCAATTGCACAAACAGGCCAAAACAATAATTTCATTTTACACTTCCTTTTAAAGTTCTAGATTCAAATGTGTTTCTTAATTACTTTGAGCTGCTTCTGCTCCTCATCCCTTGGCTTTGATCGCCTGTCTCATCGATCAAACAGTAAAATTGTTTGTGGCTTAATGCCCATTTCCACCTTTTCTCCTCCTTTCCCCTCCTATCAAACAGAGAGGAGTGCGTGTGTGTGTGTGTGTGTGTGTGTGTGGGGGAGAGGGGGTTGTGTGTGACCATGGTAACCTGTAATCATTTTTCCACAGTTTTCCTTTGCATACTTAAAAGCTGAAATAATTGGCTTTTCCCCAACAGTCTTCAAATAGTGATTTCTCCACAGACATGGCCTCATTAAATTGAACAAAGCAATATTTAAAACAAGGTTTTTTATGGGACTGATGTTTTTTGTCTGGGCATTTACACAATTTTAGACCAAATAGATCAAAGAATAGGGGTACTGGGACATGTTAAACATAGAGAAATATATTAAAGAGCCTAGGTTACACTTTCATAATATGTTATAATGTTGTTTCCTCATCAAAAACATACCCGGAGTTGTGTTTTGTTTCAATCACACATATTTAAAACAGAAAACACTCAGTAATACAGGAAGTGCTCCACTGTGTTTTTAAACACCTTCACTAGAATCGTTTGGATAATTTCAGCCCTGGAATTTCCCATCTCTACTGAACTAAAGGTAAAAGGTAGCTGTTAACATGAATCTAACACTTCATAGGTACCATCCATTTTTTCAATATATGTAAACCTGTTTTTTTGGATTTAAAACATGTATAGTGTAAGAGTAAGGATGTGTAAAACTTTCTTTGCCCAGCACTAATGCTACTATTTCTTGGCTTATTAGTTCTGGTAATGAGAGCTGGAGCCATGCATTGTGCCTGTCTTTGTGAGTCAGACGAAACCTGGACATAATGCCAACTGTATTTCGGGGAATGAATGTTTGTGGACAGAAAGAGGTGAAGTGCAGGGTTTGGTGGTTGCTAGGAGATGGGACAGGCATTCAGTTTCTGTGGCAAGAAGAAAGGGTCTGCCACTGTCGGAGTGGGGGTGTGTGGCCCAAAAACAGGAATTTACCAATCTACATCACAAAATACATGCATAGATGTACTCAAGAGGATATCTATCCCCAACTTAGTATATAAATACATAAATAGTCCTGTCACGATTGCACATTTCAAAGTGCAGTATATTGCTGAAGTAAATATAGAACATAAACAGTCATTTTGAAACTAGTTTATGCCACAAAAACACAAAAAACCAAGAGATGTTAATGCTGCAATAAATAAACAGCAGAATGAAACACTTAGTTTGTATCTATAATGAGTCACAAAAGTTATTAAGTCAACATTCTACAGCTCTGATCTTATCATATAACCAAAAAAATTCTGATTTCCCAGTGGTGCAAAGAAAAATATTCATGATAAATACTGAGCCCCAAAATATATTGTCCCATCTGTCATGTATTAAACGAAATCAATATAGTATTTATCATTACATTTCTACATATTAATATCAATTATATCTTTGTATTTCTCTTTTCAGATGACGAACAAGCGCTCCAACAGTTTTCGAAGGGCCATTCTTCAGGGCAGTCGTCAGCTGAAGGGGTGTAACCTGCGTGACGAAGTGGGTCTGGGCCTGTCTCAGAGGCTGGTGCGCCACGTCGCCTATGAGACCCTGCCGCGAGAGGTGGACCGCAAGTGGTACTTTGACAGTTACAACTACTGCCCCCCACCCTGGTTCATCCTGGCCATCACCATAGCAGAGGTCAGTTTGCATATTTTAGTTCTTCTCTCAAACAGAAAACACTCTGTTCCACCTTGTCATGTGGGAGAACAGGAAGCACGATTACAGTGAACCCTCGTTTATCGCGGGGGTTAGGTTCCAGAAATAGCCCGCAATAAGTGAAATCCGCGAAGTAGGACAATTTTATATTTTACAATTATTCTACATGTTTTAAGGCTGAAAACGCTTCACCAGACACATTATACACCTTTCTGAGACTGGTATTAACATTTTCTCACATTTTTCTCTTGTTTAAACGCTCAAACTTTTGTAGATTTTCATTAAAATATATTAATAGTGGGGGGGGGGGGCACGTGACACGCGGACACGTGCGCGCGGACACGTGTGCGCGGACACGTGTGTTTGTTTTGGTACCACATATCCATGCCATGTGCGAAAGTCGAGTGGAAAGCGACCTGGATATCATTTTGGGCAAGACTCAAGCCAATGCTAACAGTGCCAAACCGCTAACAGACACCTCTGAGCACCAGTCCTCACCACAAGACCAGGTAAGACTAACCTGCGCTCACAAGAGTTGGTTGCATTTCACCCCGGCTCCAAAATCAGACCGCTATCAATGCGTCGCCAATACTCCACAGTTCTCTAGGACGGGGTCGGGTTCGTTCTCTCAGCGTGACGGGGAAGAGCCACTGTCTCCTCTGTGCGCGCGAGTGTCCTCCCCCCGCTGCGGGCTCCCTCGAATGTGGCTCTCCCCGCTGCGGCTCCCCCGGACGCCGCGCGGCCAGGCGCCAGGCCCGTCCATGTTGATTCTTGGCTCTTCCATTTGTCCGGCTCGCACTCACTCTCTTCCATGGCTCGTGCAAGTAAACAAAGGCCACACCTCCTGTCACCCAGGCGCTCTCGTGAAGGACATCTGAGACTCTGTCCCTACCATCCCTGGTCTAGACCTGGTTTAGTCCTGGTTTAGACCTGGTTTAGTCCTGGTTTAGACCTGCTTTAGACCTGGTTTAGTCCTGGTCTAGTCTCTTAGCTAATCAGGGCGCAGGACAGAATGTTACACTGTAAAAAAAAGTTACACTATAAAAAAAATTGGAAAAAAAAAAAAAAAAAATTGGAAAAAAAAATCCGCGAAACAGCGAGGCCGCGAAGAGTGAACCGCGATACAGCGAGGGTTCACTGTAATTGTCGATCAAGACGTTGGCCGATTAAAATGGATTCATTGTAACTAATCGCTAGAGGAGAGGGCGCTACTCTGGAATGTGAACACGAGATGTGAACCCACTCGCGAGAAGGACCATAGCGTTACATCCGCGGCAGGATCTAGAACCAGTGCAAAATGTTCTCCTGCCCACCCAATTTTTGCCGCTTGGTTCGCTCCACGTCCCGCTGTCCGCGTGAACACGTGCGCAGCGCGCTGCACGTGCTCCTCCGCTCTGGGCCGCGTAGCAGGCTCCGCGTGAAAGCGCAGTGGAAGCAGCCCGCTGTCCGGCCCGTGTGCCGGTGTGTGTGCGTGTGTGTGCGACTGTGCGTGTGTGTGAGTGAAATGTTTTCCCCGATCAATTCATTTTCATATCACGCAGCTCTGCGTCAAGCCGCATGTACCACGCACCGCGCACCGCCTCCACAATAAAAGCGTGAATTTCGTTTTTACAAAAAACGTCCTCAATTTATTTTCAATAAAGAATGTATTTTGTTATTCAGCATCAATACATTTGTGTGCTTTTTACTAAGGAATAATTAATTGAGGAATATACAATATAATAATACTATGATATATTTTTGACTCAGTGTTATGTATACTATAGCTTATATTCTTAAAGACCCTATTGAAACACTAAAATTCAGGTGAAAAACGCTGCTTATCAATTAATCGTAAGTCGATCGATAAGGTCAATCAACTGTAGATTAATGAATTAATCGATAATTTGCATCCCTAGTTCAGACTGAAGTCGCATGTCAAAAGATCGGATATGTATCGGTTTTAGGACCACATATCCAAGTGGCCTGGGTCACATTTGAAAAAATCTGATTTGTGTCATTTATACTGTCATTAAAAGATCAGATACAGGTCGCATAGGGGCGAAAAAAACAGATTTGGGTCACTTCAGGCTGTAGTCTGAACGTAGCCTAAATTACCTTGTGATCCGTCAATCATTTCAGCTCATGTTTGCCATTACAAAATCATATTTCCATCATATTTCTAATAAGTATCTGATGGCTCTTTACACCAATCACTCTCCCTGAAATTCAAAGGAGAAAAATGTATAAATGATAGAGCTATAACTGCTAAAGAACAAATTTCCATATAGATGTCTATAATAACATATATAAATGCTGATTTTGTCCTTTCACTGTGTGTGCACTTTCGCAGGTAGCAGTCTTCATGTATTATGGGTTCAAGCTGGACCGTCTGGTGCTGCAAGTGTCCAGTCCTTTATTCCTTAAGAGCCCTTTACCATACCATCCCCAGCTGAGAGCACAGGCCTGGAGGTATCTCAGCTACATCTTCATGCATACAGGGTAAGTCTTTACAAGTCTGTCTACATCAGGAGTGTCAAACTCATTGGTCTGGGGGCTGTATCCAACCTACTTTGATCCCAAAGGGGCCGGATCAGAAAACTCATGGCATATATACCCCAAAAATAGCAACAAGTCCAAATATTTGTGCAGAGAAATGCAAATCTTTTACAGATTTTGCAAGTCTTTTTTATTTGATGAACTCTTTCTTTTACAAAATATTATAATATTATGAACACCCTGAAACTTTAAGAAAAATGCAGTTTCAACACAAGCACACAGGTTTCCCATTCACTTCCGTGAACAAATAGGAATTAGTCAATTTTTCTTGGAAAATTCTGCACTTGGCATCCACTTTTCTCATTTTTGACATTTGCTGATGAGGGTGTCACGGTCAACAGTCAAAACGATGGTCCTTACCAATATTTGAATAGAAAATTAAAATATAATTAAAATATTTTAATAGAAAATCAGCCGAGGGCCAGATTAAAGGTCTTGGAGGGCTGGGTCTGGCCCCCGGGGCGCATGTTTGACACCCCTGGTCTACATAATATAATACAAGAACAGCATTTTGATCAATATAATGGCAGTACATGCAAGGCTCAGTATTATGGCTTTGGGGAATTTCTTTGCAGTGGTAAACTTGAAGTTAAGCAGCAGTCTCTTAATCCTAATGAGATTGGTTTTTAACAGCTTCTTTTAAGGGCCCATATTACGCTATTTTCTGATCTATGTTATAATGTTGTTTCCTCATCACAAACATACCTGGATTTGTATTTTGTTTCATTTACACATGTTCAACACTAGGGATGTCAACAATGAATCGACTTACGATTAATAGTCGATTAAGACGTTGGTCGAACAAAATGCATTAATTGTAATTAATCGCTAATCGCGGACACGCGCACCCGCGTGGTCACGAAACAAGGCAACCGCGCACCCTCAACAGCACTGCCCGCGCGCACACCGGGGCTGCTGAGCATGAAATCGCACCGCGGCGCCCGGGATGCGTAGTCTCAGCCCTAGCCACACACCAGCCGCACAAAACCAGCAGCGGCATGTGGTGGTTTAATCCTGGTTTAGTCCACGTTTAGTGCTGATCTAGTCTCTTAGCCAATCAGGACGCAGAACACAATGTTACACTATAAAAACATTTTTACACTATAAAAAAAAAAGAAAAAAAAAAAAGAAAAAATCCGCGAACCGCGATAGAGCGAGGGATTACTGTATTTTGTTATTCAGCATCAATATATTTGTCTGCTTTTTACTAAGGAATAATTAATCGAGGAATATACAATATAATAATACTTATATATATTATATTTTTGTCAGTGTTATGTATACTATAGCTTATATTCTTAAAGATCCTATTGAAACACTAATATTCTGATGAAAAACGCCGCTTATCAGTTAATCGTTAATCGATCGATAAGGTCAATCAACTATAGATTAATGAATTAACCGATAATTTGCATCCCTATTCAACACACAAACCCTGCATATTTAGGTTCTTTCTCAAACAGAAAACATCATGTGGTAACACAGGAAGTGCTCCACTGTTTTTAAATTCCATACACCTAAAATCATGTCTATAGTTTCAGTGCTGTAATTGCCCATCTCTACTGAACGAAAGGTAGAAGGAGCTGTTAAATTGAAAACAAACTTTTCGTGGAACAGAGCATTTTGAGCTTTGGAGACATGTAGACAGACTAATAATTCAGGATTTCCCAAACATGGGTGAATGAAACAAAACACAACTTCAGGTATGTTTTTGAGGAGGTAATAACATTATAACACAAGGGTCAGTTATTATCGTACCTTTAAAGTACACTTAAATGAATGTGTAAAATGGTCTACAATATTATCATTTGGTATTATCAAGGTGTTTTTTTGTATCCCTCCCAAGTCCACACCCCTGTGCCAGAACAGAGAATCAATATGTAAAAGTAAATGAATGTCAGATAGCTGGTAATCACAGCCCCGGGTAATTGTTATTCCTGGGTAGAACTATTAAAATGGTAATTGAATTAGAGGGAGCCGGAGGTGAGCAGATGCCAGTGAACAGAAAAGGATAGATTTAGGTGTTTAACATACATTGATTGTGTTGGAGAATAACAAAAACCTATCTTGACTGAAAATGCTTTTGATATTGTGTGGAAATGCAAGCCAGTGTGCCCTTTTGTTCTTATAAGCTTGGGAAAATGGGCGTACAGCTAAGTTAAATAAATACGCATCTATATCTTATGCAAATCACTGTACAACACATCATCATTTGCTGTAGAAAATAAAGCTAAATGGAAAGCACTTCAGAAGGTAATATCTTTCACTTGAAGTGGGGGATTTTCCAGAAATGATTGACAGCTGTGGACCTTAAATGCAATTTGTCCATGAGTGCACATACAAGACTATATATTTACAGTAGAGCTCACAAAGGATCTGCTGAAGCTGTCAATTCACACATGCACACAGACACATACACACGCACATACACAAACGCACACACAAACACACACACACATACACACACTTTGATCCTAACCAATTTTCAGCACCAAGTACAATATTGGATTTATTCTGCAAAACTGTGACATTAAGAGATGCCTTGTCAAAAACACTCAAAAATACTGTCTTAACATTTTCGTTTTGCTGCACTCTAGCTTCTTCTACTTGAATCGATAAACCATATTGTTGTCTGACGTCACGGCTCGTTGGACTTTTGCTATTTTTAAACATTTGCAACAGTGAGAGGAAAAAGCACCCCACAGGAGCTGGTGTTTTCGCTCATAGGCAACACCTCTCAAATGTGTTAAACTCCATATATTTCCATTTTCTTGCAGGACAATTAAAGATCCTATATTACCCAAATCTGACTGTTGTGAGCGTTTAGCCATGTTAAAATGTTGTTACCTTCTTAAAAACATACCAGAAGTTATGTTTTGTTTCATTCATACATGTTTTGCTAATCCTAAATTAATAGTCTGCCTATATCTCTAAAGCTCAAAATGCTATTTTCCACATGGTGATGTCATTTAGTGGAAGTTTTCAAGTTAACAGCTACATGTTACCTTAAAGGTCCCATGGCATGAAATTTTCACTTTCTGAGGTTTTTGAACGTTAATGTGAGCTCCCCTACCCTGTTTAGCCACCCCCATGGTTAAAAGTTGTGAAAGTTGTGAGCATTTGCGATCCTTTTCTGCGTTACAAAAAATCGGAGCTCAAACGGGCGAGTTTGAACAAGGCACCTTATTGACGTCAGATCGAAAAAAGAAATGCAAATGCAGTTCCACCCCCGTCTGTCTGTACTCAGCGTCTCTGTAAATCACGCCCAGAGAGTTTGGACTGCGAATGCGCTAGGCAATGCGAAATGCGTTTTTTTATTTGCCTAGAGGCACGTCTGAGTGTTTCTAGGCTCGGAAGTCCTTTATCTGAGCCTCTGGACCTTTGAACAGCAGTGGTTTAATTTTATTTTATGTGGAAATGTGTTTATTTTTCAATGGAACGCTTCAAATCTCTCCCCCCGTGCAAAAACAAGGAAATGGATCAGCTGTGAGCTACAGCGGAGACCGGAGCGTTTGGCCACGCCCCCACCTTCTACTATTGGCCAGCTTTTTTCTCCTCATTTGCATTCAAGCAACAACGCCCAGAATAAAGAGTTTGAGAGAGATATTTATGACTCTTTCTCATCTTATCTCTGTTTGTGTGCTGATTTTGAAGAAGGATTCATTTACAGTATTAGGGAACCATCAAGAAGTACCATCTCATGGGATCTTTAAGTTCAGTAAAGCTTGACAATTCCAGGCCTGAAATCATCCAAATGATTCTAGCAAAGGTGTATGGAGTTCTTCCTGTAGTACCACATGACATCACAACATGTGTGAATGAAACAAAACACAACTCCAGGTATGTTTTTTGATGAGGAAACAACGATATAACCTCGAAAATAGCATAACATGGGGTCTTAAAGGACAAAGGCTTTGTTTGCTTTCTGATATAGTATCCAATTTGTTACATAGGGTCATAATGAAGAAAATTGGCTTTGACCTCACCATTCTGTAACTAATTTGAAGAGAGATTGTTATGGGCCATTTTTGAAGACTCCCTCTTGAATATTACTGTGATGTACCATTGAGAAAGAAGGGACTTTGAAGCTCTAAAGGACACTGTTTTTTGTGTGCAATGATAAGAATCCATGAGGGCCATTGGGTACATTTGTAGTGGTCTTTAATCTTGTGTTTTGGGGTCTTTAAGCTTGTCTTTGTACGTTCGTTTGGGTGCATTCAAGTGTGCGATGGATACTGGATGTGGCCTGATGGAGGAGCAGATGTTTCTGAATGTGTGTATATGCAAGATTATACAAATGTGAATTAACAAAGACTGCATTGTAATCAAAGCCCATATTGTAAGGGAAGGTTTTATTAAGCTAAATGTTTAATGAAATATATAAAGTATTAATAAAAAGTTAATTTGCAAAAAAAAAAGATAAGTGGAATTTTTTTTTTTTTTTAATGCTATTTGCTCTTTGTATAGTATTGTTTTCAAATGCCAAAGTTTTTTTTTTTACTGCTACCAAAATATGATTCCATCCCTCTTTGATTAAAACAAGTAAATATTATATTGATTGACTGAACTCTTTAAAGATGCATTGTGTAACCTTCACAGTATGGCATTAAACCATTCTTTCTATAGTCAGAATGTTGCTTTTCTAGGTATTTTTGAGCTATAAAACCACCTATAATTTAATACATGTAAGGCAGAGCTGTTTAATGTCTTACTGTGGAAGAGGCAGAGCACTGACATAGCCATAGAAACAAGCAGGTGATGGTCCTACAGCCAAAAAGTTACATATTGCACCTTTTGATAACATTTTTGCAGGATTGAGCACCTAAGTCTGAACATGGCTATGCAGCTCTTGGTGGGGGTCCCTCTGGAGATGGTCCATGGAGCCACGAGGATCGGACTGGTTTATGTGTGTGGCGTGTTAGCAGGTGGGCTGTCTCTCACGCACATTTAACTCATTCATATACATATTCATGATCCACTTATCCGCCTCTTGCCGCACAGGGCACACCCCCACCTACTCATTCAATTGAAATGCAGCGTAGGCCTATGGAGTGGACTGTTGTTCTCCAAGGCTGTTGTTAGTATGCATTCAAGTTCAGATTCAGTTCTATGTGTGCAGTTGTGGGGCAGATGGCGGCGGGATGGTGTCTTGATAGCAGACGTGATGAAATAGGGGCTGTCAATAGCACCTCAAAAGCTACAACATCTTTGTTCAGTGAGAAAAGAACACATAAAAGGGTTCAAAATAAGATGCTTCTTTGGTGTTTATAGCCTGTTTAAGGACAAGGTTAATACTACATTATTTAAAATTTACTTCCTATCTCACTCTGGTACAAATCAAGATGGTTTTGTAATTAGAATATCTAGTATTTTCTTTGTAATTGCCCATCACTGACTCTCCTGAAGATTTCATTGAATAAACACTATACTGCCTTTTTAATCTTTTGCCAAAATCATTTGCTTGTACAGTGGTACCTCACCTTACGAAAGACCCTACATACGAAAAATCCAAGTTACGAAACGCCCTCACGTTAAATTTTGGTCTCTAGATACGTAAATTCAAGTTACGAAACGCGAAATCTCAAAAATTCGAATAATGCGCGCTCAGATGCACGCCCCGCTGTTATCCCCGCTCAAAAAGCACCTTTCTCGGCCTCTTAGGTCTAGCGCCGAACACGCAAGATTTTCAACAAAATGTATTAAATAGTGAAGCGTGGGGGGAGACACGACTCCGGAAGCAGCGCGGAGACATGAACGCACCGCACGAGGAGCACGGCACCGCGCGGCGAGGAGCACGGCACCGCGAGGAGCACCCCTAGTCCTGGTCTGCATGACCGGCACCGGGGCTACGAAGACGAGTTAGAACCGTGGGGCCCGGACCGCGTCCTCTGGAGCCCGAGCCACAAACCAGCCGCACGAAACCAGCAAAGAGCGGCACGTGGTAGTTTAATCCTGGTCCAGTTCTGGTTTAGTCCAGGTCCAGTCCAGGTTTAGACCTGGTCTAGACCTGGTTTAGTTCTGGTCTAGAGTCTAGACCAGAACTAAACCAGGTCTAGACTCTAGACCTGGTTTAGTCCACGTTTAGTCCTGTCTAGTCTCTTAGCCAATCAGGACGCAGAACCAATGTTACACTATTAAAAAAAACACACCATGGAACGAATCAGGCCTTTTCCATTGAAATGGCTACTCAACTTACGAAAAATTCACGTTACGAAACCACTTCTGGAACGAATTAATTTCGTAAGGTGAGGTACCACTGTACTAGAGACTGGACAGCAAATGTTCCCTGACCAGCCAGAACCACACAATTTTGCAAAACTTTTCAAAGACGAGTGGATCTGGAGCCGTATCCTGTCTCCCTGATTTCAGAGGATGTGATTGACAGGCGGATTAACCAATCAGAGAGACGCATAGTCCGTTCACGTCAGCAGGGCTGCTTACACATAAAAAAGATAGAAAACCAACACAAAGCACTGAAACACAGCACAGATTTTACAGAATCAACAATCAAATGACCAAACTATTATTATGATCATTCTCAGGTAAAAGATGTTCTTTATTCTATTCTCTATTCTATTTGTTCTGAATGTTACGAGAATTTAGGAGAATCTTCTGCATTTGAGATAGACGTGCTACAAATTAGCAGCTGTGGCTGGACCGTCTCAAGTTAAAACGCTGTCCGGTTCCTGTCCCTTCTGGATTCAAACAGAATGTAGAAGGTACTGGCTGGTCAGGCAATATCAAATGAGTAATAATAATAAAAAATTTTTTTTTACTACAGCTCTGGAAAAAAATAAGAGACCACTGCATTTTTTTCTGAAATCAGCATCTCTACATGTATTACAGCCATTCCATTCCAGCGTCTGTTGAATTCCAACACAAACACAAAGCTGAGCTACTTCAGTTCTTGCACCAGGAGTGGAATAAAGTCACCCAAGAACAATGTGAAAGACTTGTGGAGAGCATGCCAAGACGCATGAAAGCTGTGATTAAAAATAAGTTTTATTGCACCAAATATTCATTTCTGAACTCTTCTTAAGTGTAAACATTAGTATTATGTTGTTTTAAAATGAACACTGCATTGTTTGAGGTCTGAAAACATGTATCTTTTTTGTTATTTTGAGCATTTGGCATTTTCTGCAAATAAATGCTCTAAACGATAATATTTTTATTTGAAATTTGGGGAAAATGTTGTCAGTAGTTTATAGACTCAAACAAAAATGTTCCTTTTGCCCAAACACATACCTATAAGTAGTAAAATCATAAAAACTGATCATTTTGCAGTGGTCTCTTATTTTTTTCCAGAGCTATATATTGGTAAATCATGTAGCCTACATAGACCCCAAGTAGAGACGTTATGGTGGTCTGTAGCTTTTACCACATTGTAAACAAGCATACAGTCTATATCAGACAGACACACACTCGCCCGCCTCACACTTTAATTAGTTATCGACCACTGGAGCCAGAGCACAGACATGTCTTGTTGTGGCCACTGACATTTGGATTGCTGCTGCTTCTTCAAATTTTTGTGTAGAGGACACTGAACAAAGTCAACCTGCATAGATATATTTTGGGTTAGATTCAGCAAAAGACAAAATTTTAGTCCTGTCCTTTGCTACTGCGTCTATAAATCTCATCTTTTGTATTCCTCTAGGCCTTCTACCATTTTCTGGCTTGTTGGTTAATTAGCTCATTAAAAAGTAATTGAGTTTGAATATTTTTAATTAAAAGCCAGTAATGGAAATAAATGTCGTGACGGAACAAAGTTTTACTGGGAAACAAGAAGGGTCTATTGATTGTGCATTTATCGCTGACCTACCCTGGTGATTTTCAACAAAAGGTTTTAATAGTTAGCAATTACTATTTACACTGTTGAACAAGAAATTAAACATAAAAATAATGCTAGTGAGATGCTGTTTTTGTGAATCTACTCTCATCAGGCTCAGCTGCCATACAAAGAGGTCAGGGCAGAGTTCAGAGGTCAAGTAATGATTCAAAGAGCAGTCAAAATCCCTAAGGCGTGATGGCAAATGGATATTTTGGAGGGCTGAGAGAAGAGTACAGAAAATTAAATAAAGTGCTTCCATAATGAGTAGTGATGTGTATTATTATTGCCATTACGTTCCCCGTCCTCCATCTGCTGTTCGGAGGATAAATGAGCTGTCACTTTGTACAAAAAATGCAGGCCACAGAGGAAAAGCTCTAGCAGTTTTTTTAGTTGGTGTCCTTGTTAGTTTGAGTTCAAGGCCCCTTTAAAGCACCTCTGTAATGTTATTAAACCTCATGTCATTTCAGGAATCGGATCACATCTATTTACGGCACTAGGGGAATGTATAAGTCCTTGTATTAATAGTTTAAATATTTCTTTTTGTTTGGTTTTGGGGAAAAGAATAATCTAGGATCCAACTATACTCAACAAAAATATAAACGCAACACTTTTGTTTTTGCTCCCATTTTTCCTGAGATGGACCCAAAGATCCAAAATTCACTCCAGATACACAACACTACCATTTCTCTCAAACATTGTTCACAAATCTGTCCAAATGTGTGACAGCGAGCACCTCTGCCCCGCCGAGACAATCCACCCCACCTCACAGGTGCGCCACATCAAGATGCCGATCCGACATCATGACCAGTGCACAGGTGTGCCTTAGACTGCCCACAATAAAAGGCCACCCCGAAATGTGCATTTTTTTTTTTTGCTTTATTGGGGGTCTGGGGACTCAGAACCAGTCAGTATCTGGTGTGACCACCATTTGCCTCATGCAGTGCAACACATCTTCTTCGCATAGAGTTTATCAGATTGTCAATTGTGGCCTGTGGAATGTTGGTCCACTCCTCTTCAATGGCTGTGCGAAGTTGCTGGATATTAGTGGGAGCTGGTACACGCTGTCGTATACGCCGGTCAAGCACATCCCAAACATGCTCAATGGGTGACATGTCCGGTGAGTATGCTGGCCATGCAAGAACTGGGACATTCTCAGCTTCCAAGAATTGTGTACAGATCCTTGCAACATGGGGCCGTGCATTATCTTGCTGAAACATGAGGTGATGTTCATGGGCCTCAGGATCTCATCACGGTATCTCTGTGGATTCAAAATGCCATCAATAAAATGCATCTGTGTTCTTCGTCCATAACAGCCTTTGAAGAGGAGTGGACCAACATTCCACAGGCCACAATTGACAATCTGATAAACTCTATGTGAAGAAGATGTGTTGCACTGCATGAGGCAAATGGTGGTCACACCAGATACTGACTGGTTCTGAGTCCCCAGACCCCCAATAAAGCAAAAAAAAATGCACATTTCGGGGTGGCCTTTTATTGTGGGCAGTCTGGGGCGCACCTGTGCACTGGTCATGATGTCGGATCGGCATCTTGATGTGGCGCACCTGTGAAGTGGGGTGGATTGTCTCGGCGGGGCAGAGGTGCTCGCTGTCACACATTTGGACAGATTTGTGAACAATGTTTGAGAGAAATGGTAGTGTTGTGTATCTGGAGTGAATTTTGGATCTTTGGGTCCATCTCAGGAAAAATGGGAGCAAAAACAAAAGTGTTGCGTTTATATTTTTGTTGAGTGTATGATGGGTCTCAGGCATAAGGATTCTTTCTTGATTTTAAGGATTTGGCATAGCAAGGCCATATGTTGTTATAGTAGTAATGCCTTTCAAATCAAATATTTCATCTTTTAAATGAGGAAAATTCTTCACTTCAGGAATTAATCATTTGCCTGAAATACATGAATAAAATATATATACAGCTCTAGAAAAAAAAATAAGAGACCACTGCAGAATTATCAGTTTTTATGATTTTAGTAATTATAGGTATGTGTTTGGGCAAAAGGAACATTTTTGTTTGAGTCTATAAACTACTGACAACATTTCCCCCAAATCCCAAATAAAAGTATTATCGTTTAGAGCATTTATTTGCAGAAAATGATAAATTGTCAAAATAACAAAAAAGATACAGGTTTTCAGACCTCAAACAATGCAAAGTTTTCATTTTAAAACAACATAATACTAATGTTTACACTTAAGAAGAGTTCAGAAATGAATATTTGGTGCAGTAACCCTTATTTTTAATCACAGCTTTCATGCGTCTTGGCATGCTCTCTACAAGTCTTTCACATTGTTCTTGGGTGACTTTATTCCACTCCTGGTGCAAGAACTGAAGTAGCTCAGCTTTGTGTTTGTGTTGGAATTCAACAGACGCTGGAATGGAATGGCTGTAATACATGTAGAGATGCTGATTTCAGAAAAAAATGCAGTGGTCTCTTATTTTTTCCAGAGCTGTATATGTAAGTTCAATTATGAGTGTTCTCAAGTTCTTATCAAATCACACTGCAAGGAAAAAATATTGTAATTATTGGATCTTTTTGGCACAAAGTCTTAAAATGAACCATTTAACATAGCAAAGTTCATCCTTACCGTATGTCTACCATTTGGACAATATCACTGTAATAACATCCTTATCTTTTTAGGATCACTGGCTGTGTCTGTCACTGACATGACTGCTCCAGTGGTGGGTTCATCTGGTGGAGTGTATGCTCTTGTATCAGCACACCTGGCTAATGTTGTAATGGTAAGTTTGTTGATGTTTTTAATATTTCTTTGTTTGATTTGTGGTCATTGCTTGCTTTCTAAAAATCTAGAATAAGAAATTGAGCGGTGAATGTGTAGTGATCATAATCATCACTGCACACTGTACCATCTCTGCAAACTGGCCAGACATTATGTTTTATAATAAAAACAAAATGTGATATTTGCCGTACCCATTTCTGTCTACAATAACAAGGTCACTGTACAACAATTAAAATACAATATACATTAAAACAATTAAAATAAAAGTAAAATTATAGTGAAAGACATCATGTTATCCAACACCTCACTGTACGCATAAGGTGCTCAAGGTGAACTTCTATTATGTGGAGGTGAGCTTAGTTATTATATACCTTTCCACAGCCACCACAATAATCTGCAGGTCAAGATGGAAATGACCTGCCCTCTCAGCTCAAATCACATTATTTCACCCTGACAAAGGAGATTAGGGGTCAGGCTGTATCTGGACAAGTGGAAATTGAAATGAATTGAGGCACGCGGGGACCATGTCATGTCAAAGGACTCCAGATAAAGCATGAACTTTTGGCACAATTGTCCTTTGTATCTGAAAGTGTCCTTTTTGATTCTGTGTCCTCTTTCTCATTAGAACTGGTCGGGAATGAAGTGTCAGTTCAAGTTATTCCGCATGGCCATGGCTCTTGTTTGCAGTAAGTTTAATCAGTTAAAATATATTTATACAGTAGCCTATATGAAGTATGGCCTATATGAACAATCTATTTCTGTTATCTATTTTTTTCCTTACCATATTTTTCATATTAAAGAAATGATAATAGTAATAGCCCAATCACACAGACTAAAGGCTCATTTGTGCTCTACTTTTTTACGTCACTGCATTACGTAACGTTTCTAATGTAAACAACCACCAGAGAGTGCTAAAAGTCAGTTTGAGAATTTATCTAAATAAATGAGTGGATGAAATATGAAACAGAGCAACAAATAAACAAGCATGGAGGCGCAGTATCACATTTGCTGGAAAAGAGCCCAGAAATTTCACTAGTCGGTGGGAGAAGCATTTATTTGTTTTGCAGCTAGATCTATTCACTTTTTTAAAAGATGTACCCAAACCCATCAATAGAAATTTGGCAGGAGGCTTCACATTGGCCCTCCTCTAATATAAATGAATAGGCAGAAGTTCTAATTCTGTGCCCTTACGATCCTGGGGCCTAGGACAACAGACCTCTTTGTCCCCCCCCTGCCAACTCCCCTGCATGTACCACTCAAGTTCTAACATTCCACATGTTCTGAGAAGACAGACCAAACGACGGACAGAACAACACAGAGGATGGACAGGAGCCTCTATCCATATCCGTATGAGTCTTGAACGTAGAGCATAAATGAGCCCTAAAGCTGCACTATGTAACTTTTTGTTGGGGGTTCGTCAACTGCTTGTTTCTGTGGATATGTCATTCCTCTGCCTGGAATGTTCCACGGTATGACATTAAACATTTGGACATTATTCAATTGCAGGTGGTTTTATAGCTCTAGAAAATCAGGTATTCTGACTGGGAGTGGGATTGCCTCTCTAGTCTCCACAGATCTGACGTGTAACTTGGTCTGGTTTGGTTTACATGAAGATAGGAAGGTGTAATGCCATACTGTGAAGCGTTCTAGACAAAGGAATAACATCTCTATGGATAAAAGCATTTGACGGGCCCTCCTGCAGAAAAGTTACACAATTCACCTTAACGCATTCACACAGAAATTGTGTAGATGTATTTTGTGTTCCTAATTCATCTCTCTGTTTTCTTTACAGTGAGCGTTGAGTTTGGTCGGGCTGTGTGGCTCCGGTTTTACCCGCCAGCTTTTCCTCCATGTCCCAACCCGAGCTTCGTGGCCCACCTGGGAGGCGTGGTTGTAGGGTTGACTCTGGGTGTGGTTGTCCTTCACAATTATGAACAAAAACTTCAAGAGCAGTCACTGTTCTGGATCTTCTTCTGTGTCTACACCTTGTTTGTGTTATGTGCTGTTTTCTGGAATATATTTGCATACAGCTTGCTTGACGTGCGACTCCCCCCATCACCATGACTTATGGGGAGAAAGTGACTATTTGTAGTAGCACTGGTATAACTGTTAATGTGAGAATCATGTGAATGGCACACATATATAGTCTTAACACTGCAATGACAAGTATGCTGGCCACATTATTCAATACATGTGTTATACTTCTAAATGCAAAAAAAAAAAAAGGAAATTAACAAATGCACCAAAAAATGTTCAAATTTAGAGTGGTGGGTAGTACATTTACTTGAGTACTTTTTGAAGATATTGTACCTCTCAGAGTAGTTTTCAGACACCATCATTTTACTCCCACTTTAGTAATATTTAGTTTAAAGTAATCGTATTCTTATTTGAGTAAAGGTTCTGTTACTCTTCCTACTGTGAGTAAGTCTACAAGTGATAAAAGCTTTATGTTGACATTATTAAATGATTTGAACATTTCTGTTTCTTATGCCATTCCTTCATACAGCTCTGGAAAAAAAATAAGAGACCACTGCAAAATTATCAGTTTATCTGATTTTACTACTTATAGGTGTGTGTTTGGGCAAAAGGAATATTTTTGTTTGAGTCTATAAACTACTGACCACATTTCGCCCAAATTCCAAATAAAATATCATTTAGAGCATTTATTTGCAGAAAATGACAAATGGTCAAAATAACAAAAAAAGATACATGTTTTCAGACCTCAAACAATGCAAAGAAACAAGATCAAATTTAAAAAAAACAATACTAATGTTTACACTTAAGAAGAGTTCAGAAATCAATATTTGGTGCAATAACCCTTATTTTTAATCACAGCTTTCATGCGTCTTGGCAAGTCTTTCACATTGTTCTTGGGTGACTTTATTCCACTCCTGGTGCAAGAACTGAAGTAGCTCAGCTTTGTGTTTGTGTTGAAATTCAACAGACGCTGGAATGGAATGGCTGTAATACATGTAGAGATGCTGATTTCAGAAAAAAATGCAGTGGTCTCTTTTTTTTTCCAGAGAAGTATTATTTTATTTTTTCAAAATTTGTGATGTATCCTTTGAAAATAATAAAAAAGAAAAAAATACCAAAAAATATATATATATTGTGAGCATTCATGGTTTTGTCCTTCCAACTTCACATTTTAAATCAGATATTGCATCCAGACAGTTACCCTTGCAATTACTCTTACATGAGCAGTAGTTTTCCCAAGCCTTTTTTACTCTTACTTGAGTAATTTCTTGGACCACTACTTTGTACTTTTACTTAATGTAACTATTACTGGAGTACATTGACTACTTTACCCACCTTTGTCAATAATAGAGTTTTGACTTTCAGTTAGAAGTGACTGCATTCAGTCTGTGTTTCTACCCAGTGATCTTTTTTTTCTTCTTGTAATTAGAAGTGTTCTATGTATACTGTCTCACAATGTGGCTGGAAATTTTACACTTTCAAAGGCCTCGGATCTTCTTGTCGTGCACAACCCAGCGGTGCCTACAAATTCAGCACACTTGCCTTTTGTGTGGGGTAACTCAAGCTCAACCCTGCAAACTGTTGATAAACTTATATTGTTATGACTTAAAAGTGTGTGTTTTATTGCAAATCAGAAGAAAACTTGAACCTCTGTAAACAACTGACACTTCTGCAGTACAGACCTTATACTACATATGCTGTGTGAGTACCTTTGATGTTATAGGCTACTGTATGTAATTTATTGTTCATTTTGCTTTTTGTTGGCTGTTTGAAACTAACAAAAGTTTTCAAATAGAATTTATTCATGGAAGGTGTGGTAGTTATATTATGGTGTCTATGTGTATAAAAGTGCCATTCAGACTTTTTAGCTTAAACTGATGCCAAAACACTGACTCAAGCACTTCAGAGCAACATCATTTTAACTTTGAATAATGGAATGTTTATTTATCATTTGTTGATATGGGTCTACTTTGTCCACAATTGCTTAATCTTTCATCATCTAGCCATAACAGTATTCAAGACCTTTATCAACTTATTATGAATGAGTATAAAATATGCATTGAGAAACAAAAATATTTTTATTTTTCATTTTTGCTGTAACCACACATAAGTAAGCATACACATCTAACCCCAACCTGCATGCTCTGGTTATGTTATGTCAGAATTACAGGACTTAATCAATGCTCCCTCATTTGGCAATGCTACAGCCTAAATTTCTAATTGTTTGAAAAATCAGACAGTAAATGAATCAGGCTTTCAACAATAATTCTGTTTGTGTGTTTAAGCTACAGGCTATTGCCATATGTACTGAGAATGAGATTATTATTTTGACACCACTGTTATTGATGACACTGTTTAACTTGGTGTTACTGTGTATATTCTGCTTTGTGAACTGTTTGTACCCTATTTTAAATTTGAGAGACTGTGTGTGGACAGGCCTATTGGACTACATAGTACTCTCCTTGCTTAATTTATTGTGGGGATTATGCTATTATTTTGTAGATTCCATATGTGCATACTGAAATATATTAAAACTGTTTTATACATAATATTGAATGGTTACTTTATATTTTGCATAGTAAACTGTAGGTTGCAGACTGCAGCAATACTGCTGTAGGTACTAGACACTTTACCCATCTTACCAGTGCATGAGGCCATTCAAACGTTGGCCTGCTGGCAAGTAGTGCTTAATGACAAATCATACAGGCACGGTCTATAGAGTAAAATGGGCTTGATAACTCCTTGAATTTGATTTTTTTTTCTGCAAATGTGTATGCTATAAGCAATTCTGGAATAATATATAATAACGTAATATACAGCTCTGGAAAAAAAATAAGAGACCACTGCAAAATTATCAGTTTTTCTGATGTTACTACTTTAGGTATGTGTTTGGGCAAAAGGAACATTTTTGTTTGAGTCTATAAACTACTGATAACATTTCCCCCAAATTCCAAATAAAGAAGACAGACTTTATTCATCTCCGTAGGGAAATTATTTCTCTGCATTTGACCCATCCTTCAGGAGCAGTGGGGCAGCTCGTCTTTCAGGCGCCCGGGGACCCATCTCCATGATCTTATTGCTTGGCTTGGTCAGGACCTCAGCTGGAGGATTTTACCTGGAGCATGTTTTGGGTTGATGGGGGAAATCGGAGTGCCCGGAGGAAACCCATCCAGACACTGGGAGAACACGCAAACTCCACACAGAAAGGCTCGGGCGACCCGGGCATCGAACCCAGACCATGCATGCAAACTCCGCACAGAACACACACAGAAAGGCCTGGGCGACCCGGGGATCGAACCCGGAACCTTCTAGCTGTGAAGCATGAGTGCTAGCCACTCAGCCACCGTGCTGCCAAAAATATTATCGTTTAGAGCATTTGATTGACTTTGGTCGTCTGTTTGTTTGTTTTTCATTTGTTCTTTTGTTTGTTTGTCCATCTGTTTGTTTGTCTGTCTGTTTGTTTGTTCGTCTGTTTGTTTGTCTCTTTGTTTGTTTGTCTGTTTGTTTGTCCGTCTGTTTGTTTCTTCGTCTGTTTGTTTGTCCGTCTGTTTTTTTGTTTTGTTTTTTCCCTCTGACAGCACAGTGGCTGAGTGGCTAGGCACTCATGCTTCACAGCAAGAAGGTTCGGGTCTCCCTGGCCTTTCTGTGTGGAGTTTGCATGTTCTCCCCGTGTCTGGGTGGGTTTCCTCCGGGCACTCCGGTTTCCCCCACCAACCCAAACATGAGATGCTGATTTCAGAAAAAAATACAGTGGTCTCTTATTTATTTATTTATTTATTTTTTTAGCGCTGTAAATCCTATTGAGATTTTCAGTCTTTTTTGCAGGTCAAAACGCTGCATTGGCTCCATCCAGTGGTGGGTAATTGATGTTGCAGAGTTGGCAAAAGTTTATCTTGTCTTAAGCTTGTTAGTTATTATAATGCTGCTAATGGTAGCCGATGTGAGTGGATGAGAGCAAATTACCATCTACATTACATGCTTTACACGCATCTCCTCTCCTTTGCTCTAGCGATGTTTTTGTTGTTGTTTGCGGCTGCTCTAGTTCTCGGACCTCCTGTGATCTCGCGATATCTGCTCCCTTCTACATCACCCCGTTAGCCGAGCGCCATTTTCGGCGTTGTCACGGTTCCTGGATAAAAGCATGCTATTATCAAACAGATAATAAGATCTATATTTAAACTTGTAATAACTCGTTTCAGCATTTGGTGAAAGATGGGGCGTAAGAAGAAGAAGCAAATGAAGCCATGGTGCTGGTATCCTTTCATCATGAAGCTAAAATAGCGTTGTAATTTATGGTTTTGGCTACGCTTAGCTTCGCTACATCGAGGCCTGTTTTTTGGAAGCTAACTGCTAACACGCTGCTAACGGAGAAAAAAAATAAACGTTTAATATTTTTTGTAAACTGTGGAAAGTATGTAATTTGAAGTTAAATGTTAGTACATTGTTGTAGGCTTAGATCATCCATCTGTTGAAATATTTTTGGTCGGTCGTGACGAATCCCGTTCATTCCAACCCGCTAGCCTTAAGCGATAAACGATTAAACTAGTTATAAAGCTAGAAATATGACAGTGTTGTACAGTTATATTTTATATTTGAACATTTGATTCTGTTGGGGATCTTAGTTTTTTAGTTTTTTTTGTATTTGTAGTGTTTGTTATCGGGGGACCGTGGCTTCATTTTGTACTGTCACGCAAGCGTCAGCATTTTTGTGGTTTATTTGGCCCTTAACTATTATCCTAAGGTATTGTAATCGAGACTTTGATGATGAAAAGATTCTTATACAGCATCAAAAGGCAAAGCATTTTAAATGCCACATCTGCCACAAGAAGTTATACACTGGCCCTGGTTTAGCCATCCACTGTATGCAGGTAAGCGTTTTTCATTGTCATTCTACCAGACTACACCTTTTTTTTAAGATAAGATAAGATAAGATATGACTTTATTTTATATGAATTAATCGATTTATTCCCAACACTAAAATTCCCACGTGTCTTTAGGTCAGTTTGTAATTGCTAATTTTTAAGAAATTGAATACTACTTAACAAGCTTGAGGATTTGACACCGAACATGTCTGTAGTAATTGTTTTCCTATCATTTGTTTTTTTTATTCTTTTATTTTCTAAAATGTGTGTTCTCCCATTTCTACTGTGATCAAACGGAAATGACGCTGAGGTCACTGTTCTATCCTCAGATTTCCACTTTATTAGCCTCATGTTTGAAACTGAGGATGACATGAAACTCTTCACTTGAATGTTTTTATGTAGAGTAATTATTTAAACAGTAAAACTGTAAAGGAAGGATGTATGATTAAAAGGGATTCATGTGTTTCAGGTTCACAAGGAGACAATTGACAGTGTTCCTAATGCAATTCCTGGAAGAACTGACATTGAGCTGGAGATCTACGGCATGGAAGGAATACCAGAGAAAGATATGCAGGAAAGACGGCGAACATTGGAACAAAAATCTCAAGGTGTCTTGACCTACACTGAGCATGCACTTTTTTTTAAACATGTTTACATTACATTTGCCCTTCGTCACTAGTATTGGTTTGAATATTTGATTTCAGAAAGCCAAAAAAGGAAAAATCAGGATGACTCTGATGAGGATGATGACGATGATGAGCCTGGACCTTCAGCTCAAACAGCTGTTCAGCCTCAGGCTGGCTACGCTGCTCCCATGGCTCAGCCTGGGATGCCTGTAGCGGGGGCACCGGGGTTACCTCCTGGAGGATACCAAGGTAAGAAAGACATTTTACTAGCCAATATAGGTACATGACTGCATATTTTAAAATGCTGTATTTGATGTTACAGGAATGCCTCCAATGATGCCTGGTGTTCCACCCATGATGCATGGCATGCCTCCTGGAATGCACGGGATGCCACCAGGGTATAGAGTCATCACTATAAATTTGCGGTCATGTCAAAGTAGTTCACAGATCACTAAGAGGGTTGTTTTTATTTTGAAGCATGATACCTATGGGTGGAATGATGCCTCCCATGATGCCTGGAATTCCTGGAATACCTCCAGGTTAGTACACTATAGAATAATAGAATTTGTTTAGTAACTTTAGTAACAGTAAGCTAGTTTGGTAGGTTATCCTAAAATGACAAACATAGAGAAATAATGATACTGATATTGTTGGGTTGTTGGATTTTTTTTTCTCTTAACCCAGGTTTATTATGTTTGTTATCCTTAGGAATGCCTCCACATATGGCTCCACGGCCAGGGATGCCTCACATGACACCAGCTCCCACAGGAACTATCCCAAGCCGACCCGCTGCAGCAGCACAACCTGCTGTCACTAAGCCTTTGTTTCCCAGTGCGGCTCAGGTATAAAAATTCAAGTCCAATGAACATTTTTTTGGGATTAAGTATGAGTTAACTCCAGTTTTATCCTTAAGTGCTGCCAGTAAAAAAAAAAGGGTATAGTTTTAAAGTAGATCGTTTTGTGTGATCGCTGTGATCTCCTCTCTACCATGCTGCAGATGGGCTCTGGAGCTTCATCTCCTGCAGACCTTCAGTCTGCCTCGTCCCAGCCATCCTTTCCTAACACGCCTCAAGTACGCTCCCACAAAAAACTTGGACTGTGGCAGCTGCATGTTGCTTTCTTTGAGTTTGAAGCCTGTAATCCCTGAGTTTTCCTTTGAGATTCTCACAACTCAAGAGTATTTGGGATGGGGAAGAGCTGCTGTAATGTTTCCAAACAGTATTAGATTGCATGTGCCTTTTTCAGAACAATATGGCATTCAATGTCTCTCAATGACTGTAAGATGATTTGTTTTGTGTGATGAATCTTCTCTTTTCAATGTATCTGAAAGGGAAATAGTTTTAAAGTTGTCACAAGAACGTGTCCATATAGAAGGACTTTGCCATTTCAGAATTGATTTAACATTGATAAGTTTTCAAGCTTGTGGTACAAACGAATAACTATATTTTTGTCAATGATATGTCTTTGGCATTTTGTTCAAATGTTTAGTCTTTCAATGTTGTCTTTTTTTTTGTTAGTACTTGTATATTTCATCCATCATGTTGGCTGAGCACAGTTCTTTATTTGAACAGGCCCAGCAAACCGCATCAGGAGTTACTGCCTCCACAGCAGCCACATCTGACCCTCCCAAAGCAACGTTCCCTGCCTACACTCAGCCCTCTGTCTCTGCCTCCTCTTCTTCCACTTCTGCTTCTAATCCCTCTAGCAGCACTGTGGCCAAACCCCCGGCCACAGTGACTAGTAAGCCTGCCACACTAACCACCACGAGTGCAACTAGTAAGTTGATCCACCCTGATGAGGATATCTCACTGGTAAGTCGCTTTAGCTTTTTGGTTTTCTCTTTTCACAGTAAGTAATGTATGCTATACAATTGGTATAATTTCCTGTATTATAATGAAATAATACCTAAACAACTAAATTGAGAGTACTTTATATATAGCATAATCAATAAGTGCCATTCATTGTGATTAATTGTAAGCATAGTTTGTTGTATTAATGATGCAACTGTTGTGCCTTGTCTGTGTCTCTGTGCGTAGGCACCTTCTTTTTAATTTGTCTAAACGCTGTGTATAATGTGTTTCTGAACAGGAAGAGATGAGGGCACAGTTGCCCCGTTACCAGCGCTTTGTCCCCAGAGTTGGACAGGCGCATGCAGCTGCTGCTGCTGCCGTGGCAACAGTGGGCGGCATGATTCCCCCACAGCAAGGAATACCGCAGCAGCCCGGAATGAGGCATCCCATGCATGGTAAGTTGTTAACCTGATTTCCAGCGCTTAATGTGACGGTGACATATCTAAGGTGTGTTTCCTCTGACAGGTCAGTATGGTGCTCCACAGGCCATGCCTGGCTACATGGCTGGTGGGATGCCTCCATATGGACAGGGTCCCATGGTGCCCCCATATCAGGGGGGTCCTCCCTTGGGCATGAGGCCTCCTGTCATGTCACCAGCCGGACGCTACTGAAGCTTCAAAGCTGCTGACCACATTAGGTTTGAGGCTAACACCTTTTCTCATCCTAGTGCTCTTTTCAACAGTAGCTGCACGCAACCAGATGTGAGCCCTGTGGTGTGAACTATTGTTAGACACATGGACATTTAATGCAGCATTATCAAACACCACACAAGATTCTGACGGCTCTTTGTTGCTTATCTGTAAGGATGTATTTTCCCCCATAGGTTCCACTCAGGTTTATAGAGATAATATGTGTGTTAAAACTATTTCATATTACCTTTTTGAAGCTGCTGGAGTAACATGAGCGTACCATCTTCTTACAAAGGCAAGTTTCTCATGTAAACATTGGATCTTTCGTTTTATTCTTTTGGTAGCTTGAGGCCCTCACAGCATGTTTAGGTGCTGTTGGACTTGCGTCCCCAACTTTGGTTGGTGAGGGTCTCAGTGGTAAAGATGATTCCTTAGTGTTATAAATCCATGACTCATCAGTCTCTAGCTTTATTCTTGTTTCAGGTTTGTTTTTAACAATCTTGGTTAAAAGGGTACATGTATTCATCCTTTGTAATGTTTTATGAATCTGTTGTAATAAAATCCATCTTGAAATCCAATGCTGGTTTGTCCTGACCTACGAAGGTGAGTCATGAAGGTTAGTACTGGTGTTTTATTGGGACATCAGATATATATTTAACCTGGTATTTCATCACACAAGTTTGTCATCATCAATCGGGAAATCCACCACATATTCACCACAATAAAGGGAATTAGACAATATTTCCAGTGTTGTACAAAAAATATTGAATGTTGGTTGAATTTTGGTTCAGCAGGACCAAAGCTGACTAACATCTGGTTCTAGTGTTGCATGTTGTAGACCTTTATGCAGACTGAATTGAATAATTTTGTCTAGTTATTTTTTATTTTGCCCATATATTGAAAAAAAAACACACCAACCAACAATTGTGTTGTAGTTATTTATCTAGCACAAAAAAAAAATTTAACTGGCAAATGCCAACTGTAACATTTTTTTGTAGCACAGTCAGGTGTCCATACACAGTATGTTGTGGATTTCTCAAACAATTGCAGTAACCTTGTACAGCAGCATTAACTGCTCTTAGACTTGCTCACTGCACCCAAGTTCTTGGTGCTTCCATTTTAGGAAATGTCAAATTTCCTGAAATTCGATTTGCTTTACAGGAGTTAGTCGTTTATGGGCATGATCTCAATAAGCCCCATGTCACCTCATAGGGGACTCTGATATATCCTCAGTGAAACATATCATTGATATGTATTTGTTTTTGTCTGTAGCCCTTCCATCAGCTTTTGAGTCTTTAACTCTACTGGGCTGCCATGACAGGTCAGTTAAACCCTGTAAGTACCTGCTGTTCATTGTTCAAGTTTGGCTATGTTCTCCCTCAGTGTCCGGCGCTACATGTCTTGTGTTGTAATGGAGCTGGAAAAATGTGAAATTACTTTGAGATGGGTATTTCAACCTGATCATGTCAAAGGTCCACTATAGCGTCTCTGGAGCAGAGTTCACTACCTACTCGTCTCCATTTTATTGCTTTGCCTGGAATGTTCCACATTAAAGCATTAACCATCTCCGTAGAGATGGGCAGTTACATGTCTGGTGAGATGAGCCCACTCACTGTATGAATGGATGTTTTCTGATATTAACATGAAAATCGCCTGTTGAATGCTACACTGTGGAACATTCCAGGCAAAGCAGTCTCTATGGAGATGAAGAGATGGTGGACCCTCCACCTTTAGAGGAGGGGTCCCCTGTGGTATAAACTGGTAAGTAACCAGTTAAATGTTTCATTAATGTAGGCTTTTTTTTTTTTTTAAATACAGTTTTTAATAAGATAATTGACGTATAATTTACGTATTTTTGTTGTACTCATTGATTTAAAGATAAATGTCTTGCTTATATGCGTTTGTATAAAATATTTTGCAAATCTTGTAAATGGGAAAAATGTGTCGTATAATAAATTGTTGTACTTCTATTTGTGTTTCTTGGCATCTGTAATCACACTTCAGTAGATCACATTTCATCACTACTACAGATGAAGGGCCTTAAACAGAATGTTGGACAACTTTTTCAAACTAAACAATGGAAGAATTAGTTACTAGGCAGTAGCGTGCGGTCAGTACAATCAAGGCCAGCAGTGGAAATATGGAAAATTATGTAAAATTGTAAAATGTAAAATTATAGTTTGTCAAAAAAATAAATCGTTTCGAATTATATCCAAATAATCCCGTTTTCTCCTCACGTATGTCCGTTTGAAACGCGGTTGTAGTCGGTGTTCTTTACTCCACGCCACAGGCCGCTGAGCAGACTGCAGCACCTGCGCTTCTGAATGGCTCTAATCAAAGATCAAAGTCAGCTTTATTGTCAATTCTGCCATATGTGTTCAACATACAGTGAATCGAAATTTCGTTTCTCTCTGGCCAAGCAGTGCAAAAGACAGTGTACAAAATACAATATGAAGACAAAACACAACAGAAGCTATCTAAGACAGAGATCTAAAGTTAAAACTAAAGTCTAAGATCTAAAATCTTAAAACAGTGCAACATAATAAATAAACTATACTATATACAGATTTCCAAAGTGTGCAGTGTGCATCAAAATGTGCAATGGAAGATACAGCAGTGACTTGGTCATCAATCAATCAATCAATTTTATTTATATAGCACATTTAAAACAGCCAAAACTTACCAAAGTGCTGAACAACATTAAAGGTGACATAAAAATCAGATAGAGTTAAAATAACAACAATAATAACAATGGTGACAATAATAAAATAATAATAATAATAAAACAACAACAACATCAACAGCAAGAAGGTGCCAAGGTGTCTCTTCCTAACTCGGAGTAAAGGTCAATGAAAAAAGGTGCGTTTTTAGCAGGGATTTAAAGTGCTCCAGTGATTGTGCAGTTCTAATGTGCAAAGGTAAAGTGTTCCACAGTCGTGGACCGAGCACAGAAAAGGCCCTATCCCCTCTGGTCTTCAGCCTGGTCCTAGGGACAACCAGGAGGTGCTGGTCAGCAGAACGCAGACCTCTGGATGGGATCTGGGGCTGAAGGAGTTCAAATAAATACACAGGTGCTATGCCATTAAGACTCTTAAAAACAATCATTAAAGTTTTAAAATGGATTCTAAAATGAACAGGAAGCCAGTGCAGGGATTTAAGAATAGGAGTGATATGGTCTCTCCGCTTTTTTCCAGTTAAAGGTCATGTGCAGTAGAATGTGCATCGGAGTTAAGATAAAATAAAAATAAATGTGCAACAGTAGTAATTCTAGTGCAATAACAGGAGTAAACAACAGTACTAAAAATTCCAGTAGTAAATGTGCAATAACAGTAGTAAACAACAGTGCAACGGGGGTAAAATTCAATAACGGGAGTAAACAACAGTACTAAAAAATTCCAGTAGTAAATGTAAGTGTGCAATAACAGTAGTAAACAACAGTGCAACAGGAGTAAAATCCAGTAGTAAATGTAAATGTGCAACAGTGCAACAGTAGTCCTTAGCAGCAGTTTTTTTAAAGTGTCTAGAGTGATATGTCTTTTATGGAATACAGGTTATGCCAATATGGGGGGTGGGAGACGGGTAAGGTGAGAGTTCGGGTGTGAGTTCAGCCTCCTGACAGCCTGGTGGATGTTCTGGTGTTCTGATGTTCTAATGTTCTGGTTTGCCCTTGAAACAACTCTAGGGATGTTTTTGATCAAGTAATTATTATAACATTGCTTACAGCTCGCAAGAGTAGATTTTGCATAATATAGGACCTTTAATATATCATGAACAGCATCAGTATGCAACAGTATGTAAGTATGTAACACCTTGGCTATTCCAGGTTTAATCTAGTGCAAAACCAGGTCTAAAACTGGACTACATCATCTGCACTGTCGTTCTATACAAGAAATTATACAAATTGACAAAAAATGATAAAATTAACTAAATGAGGCAAACTGATAAACTGAAGAGCTCTGTAAGTACCACCTGATGGTGCTTGCAACCAGTGGTGGATGAAATAAATAAGAGTACAGATACAGGAGCAAAAGATGACTTAAGTAAAAGTAGTTACCTAACTTTTTTACTTAGGTAAAAGTACATGTTTAAAAATGTACTTTAAGAATAAAAGGTAAAAGTATATTGTGGATATTTTTAGAACAAAGCATCAAATTTAGTGATTTTGATAAATAATTTAGGTGATTTTTAGAGATTCAATCGATTTCTTAATTTTTTCTAGCTGTTTTTGAGTATTTGGTTTGTTCAAAGATGGAACATTAACTCAAATGAAATGGTCTCAAACCATAAAAAAAGTACTTTTTACTTTTCAGTCCAGATCTAAAATGTAGTAGAGTCACCTATAAAGTATAGATACATGCTCTCAAATGGAGTGAAGTCAAATGTAGGCCTATCCACTGTAAATTTACTTAATTTACTTACTACTACTTAAGTACAATTTTTAAGTGTGTACTTAAGTAGTTTTACTTTTGTACATTGTTACATTCTACCACTGCAAATACATAGTTTGGGGATTCTACTGCATGTTGTAGTAGTGTAATGTTTAATGTTAATCACTTTTATAATTAAACGTGTCTGGGCCAACGTTCAAAATAAACAAGTGCGCCCTCTGGTGGATATCTGATGGTAAGGGTCGTTTTCCTTCAAGGTAATTTGTAGTTTGAAAAGCGGTCAGCTAATGAGTGTTTACATGTCCATCTGTGGCAGAACACAGGCTGTCAGTGCTGCAGGCCATATTAGAGTTCTGTGGTCAGTGCGGACAGGCTCGTGTCCTGGAAAATGGTCAATATTTCAAATTACTGCGATTATCCACATAAAAAGTAGCCTACTCTATCTGCTAATGAGCTCAAGTTAATAAATAACAATTGTAAGACAAATGTAAGATTTGGCCCTGATACGCCTTATGTAAAAGTAAATGGTAAAAAAAATATTTTTGTTTATTATTAATAATAATAATACATTTATTTTTTTGTGGCGTTTAATACTTATTTGAGATGTAGGCATGGAAAATGTCTGAAGGTGGAGCCTTACACAGTTCCTCTTGTTTCATTGACAGTTAAAACACTATCTGCAGGCAGCACTCACAAGAGAAGCTGTGGTTTCCCCACTGTTGCTGTCACAGCTCATTTTGAGGTTCATCTGAACATGACTGATCTTAAACGACTCTGTCTGTGGACTCTGGTACTCGTGCATGCACACTCTGGTGAGTTCTTTTTATCTTCTGTTTTTTACAGAGGACTTTAAGCCTGTGTGACAACATGTGTGCCCCAAACGCCCCAGGGGCACTTCTTTAGGGCTATTCATTTAATCACTACAAGAAAGTTCTTTCTTTCTTTCTTTCGTTCGTTCTCTCTTTCTCTCTCTCTTTCTCTCTTTCTTTCTATCTCTTTAATTCATACTCAGGACAGAAGTAGTTAGCCCTTTTGTGACCACTTTCATTCCTTTAATGCTCCAGCCTCTCCTATTTATGAAATAAAAATGTGTACATTTTTAAATGAACCATTAACATGGTAAATCCAGAGAGAAATGAGAAGCGCACTTACAGTATTTTGAGGGCGCATTCACACTTATTTATTTGGTCTTAAACTTAACCCATTTTTGTTCTGATGTGGACATGGTTTGGTCCTGTTCTAGTTTTGGCTTTGGCCTGATTTAGTTCAAGTTTAGTTTCTGATTTAGTGAATTCATAAAAGTGCAGGTGTGAGCGCAAACTTTCTGATGTGTGAAGTCTCACTTATGTCGGACCTGCGGCCTTCACAAACTATAAAAGGATGAGAGTCACAAATGTTGTCTTCCACCAGCCTCAATGGCCACATTGTGTCCGTTTTGTGTTTTCAATATAATCCCTACAAAATAGACTATTATTTGGCTTTTTAATTTATTTTTATTTTTTAATATATATATTTATTTGAATTGTTCAATGCTTGCCAGGCTCCCTCCTATAGTTAAAGGTGCACCTAAAGCTGTGTCTGTGGAAGAGTTTGTCATTAAACATAACCTGCTGTCAGATAAAAACAGCCTACATGGAAAAACACTGTCAGCCTCTGTAACGCAACTGCTTTTCCACGTGAAGATAATCGACCCACGTTTAATGGCATACTGCTGAACAAAACCATTTTCATGTTTTGCAGTGTTTTGTAGTAGAACTCCCATTAAGATTTTAGTGCGAGATGAGGGAGACGCAGTGGTTTTCTCCTGCCTGGTGGAGCAGACCACACCTCGACCCTATGGCCTTTACCTAAAGCGCTCAGTGCTGCAGCCCGGTGAGGTTCTGTTCAAGTACAATAACTCAGAGGCGAGCATCAAGGACCAGGCGAGTCAGAACCGGATCAGCGTGAGCGGAGACCCCCACATCCGCGAGGTCAACGTGACCATCTCAGACCTGCGGCCTTCGGATACTGACCAGTACCACTGCGAATTCAGTGTGGACAACCCGCAGGCTGCAGACACGGTCCAGCAGGGGATCACCGACTTTTTCCTCTTGGTCAGAGGAGGTGAGTTACTCACACATTCACAGCAAACATGCACGATGATGAGTCCACCATCCATTTTTATTAGGAAACTCTCAGGGCTCAGCTGTTGCCATATTGAGTGTTTTAGTTGAGCTGTTTGCAAGCAGAAGCTCAGTTTGTTAGAAAACACTTGACTGTTTTGTAAGACAAAAGGCTGTCACACGTCTCACACTTGTCTCACATGCCTCTGTGGTAATGACTCATGTCCTCACCGGAAGTGTCAGGACTTCATCACAGTAAATAAATAAATAAATAAATAAATAAATGACATCAAAGTGATCAGTGCTTAACAGAAACAGTCAAATCATTAAAGCTCCTATTCCTTAGAGCAGGGGTCTTCAACGTTTTTCAGGCCAGGGACCCCCAAACAGATGGCGAACTGGGCCAGGGACCCCCTACTATATATACGGCATAGAATTGTGTTTTATATTAAATTGAGCTTAGTGTCATGTATAAACATTGCTACTCTGTTATGGTACATCCAATACAAGGAAATAATACACAGGTTAATACTGTATTTTACACTATAAAATATAAAATTATATTATTTTAAAGTGAAATCAAAAGATTTCGCGACCTCCCTGCAGTACCTCCGCGACCCCCCTGTTGAAGACCTCTGCCTTAGATTGAGATAGGCCTACAGGAACCATATTCTTTACCCTACTTAGCAGGCCTACAGCAGCTGTAAGGCAGTGTTAAATGTTTTCAACATCTGCTTATAATATGTCTTGTTCTTGCTTTCCCCTTTGGAGTTGTGGATGTTGACAGAGACTGGGTTAACACTTGTGTTGGGGGCTCCGCTCTGCTGCCCTGTGTACCTCCTGTGGGGGACAACTCTGCTGTGGAGGGGGTGGTTCTGAAGAGGCAGAGGGGGCGGCGGCCCATAGAGCTCTTGTACCACTCCAAGCACACATCATGGTCCTCGCACTTTGGGGACAGAGTTCACCTGAGCACTGCGTCAGGCCCGGGGGGTATCAGCTACAGCCTGACAGTGGGAGCTCTGCAGCCCGAGGACAGTGGGCTGTACAGCTGCCAGCTGCTGCTGCAGGGTCGGCCTCATAGTCCCTCCATGGGCTCACAGGGGCGCTATGTGTCTGTGCAAGGTAAATCAGACCCTGTTCAATTAGCTAGGACTAACTGTACTAACACATGCATTAAACAGGAATGTTTGTGACATTTGCAATCACATGATTTTTGTCACATTATTTTTTTTGTTCATTCATCTATAAGAAAAAGCTTGAATCATAAAGAATTAGATTCAGTTTTAATGTGCTTTTTTCTCAGTAAGTTTGTTGTCATAACTAGCCCATTTGAGACAGTGGCTGCGGTCAGTACATCCACATTCATGTTTTAAGAGGTTCTTTGTGTAATAATTGCTTTCATTTTTCAGTTATTATTTTTAAAAGAAGGAAGTTTGCTTCAGTGATTTCTTCAGCATATTGCACTAGCCCTAACAGATCTTCTCATGCTTGTGCTATATTAATCTTCCAATCCTCTAGGCTGAGGGGAAGAAGAGACAGCCATTCAGATCCCCCCCTTTCCCGCTTCAAAGTGGTCTAAAAGCGTGGACATGTTTGTGTGTCTGCAGATGACCAGTGTGGCTGCTCCAGTTACTCCACTCTCATTTATGCGTTGTCTGCAGCTGTGGCCCTCACCTTTGCCCTCCTGGTGGTGGCTGTACTTGTGCACAGAGTAAGTTTGAACCAAAACACTTGACCACATCTATATACAGACCAAACTGAGCATACAACTGCAACACCTGCGTGTTAAGAACGTGGGACACGCTTCCTCTGCTACTAACCACAAAACCACACTGTTTCACAACTGAGCAGTGTCAAGATAGAAGCAATTGTTCTGCTAAACATAACCAAGGAGTGACATTATTTCACATTTAGTGCATTAGTTAATAATAATAATATATTAATATATAATTAACTTTATTATACAAGATAAATTGAATGTGAGAAATGAAATGCATACAAATTGGAAAGAGTATTAAAAAAAAGTCACAGATCTTGATTTTCACACAGGAAATCTAAATTGTGTGCGTCTTTGATTTTGTTTTCACATGAAGGTAAATTATTTGCGCGCAAAAGCAACACCCGCCCCTCCTCCCATCTATGAGGAGATGACAGTTGCACGGCCCCTGAGTTCCAAAAGCTCCAGGGGCCACGCAGATGAGCCACTGTCCGAGTACAGGAATGTTTCCCTGAAGGACCCTCGCCTGGAAAACCACTACGAGAGCCCAAATGGAGCCAACATTTCCAAAGACGAGTGACTGAAATGGACTCTATTCAACTGCCCGAAATATATGTAGTAAATAAAATAAAAAAATATATAAACAAAAAGAAAAAAAAAAGAATCCGGACTCTACAGTTTTCAAGTATTATATAGCCTATGTGAAGGTCTTTTTAAACTTATGTCATACCAAATGAATCTAGATTTACTGTACATGTGTTAAGTTAAATACCTCGTCACTGAGCTTCAGATTTATTGAAGACATTGGACTTGGATAAGTGTAACTCCTTGTTTTATTACATTATGTTTGCTTTAAATATTCTGTAATACTTTGTTGTATTTTGTATTCTGTGACATTTACAGTTGTTTTTTTTTATTGCTTTGGCACTTTTTCTGAAACTTTTCATTTTGAATCTTTTGTGCGCTTTGCAAAACTATTCACACAGTTCACAAATCAGAATGTTTAAACAATTTAACTGAGCTAGATTAAATTAAAATGAAACAAAAAGGTAAAATAATAAAAACACAGTCATCCAGACACTGTCCAGAGAATATTACAGCACGTTTAGACGTGTAGTGTGAAGGAGTCACAGACCTGTACGAGCAGTACCACACTGCTGCTAATGTTTGAGAGTGAGAGAAATGCTGTAAATAGCTCAGCAATATTACACAATCACTTAAAAACAAAAACAAAAATAAAAAATAAATAATAAAAAAAAATCTTTAGCAGTTGGTATCTGAACTGTCTTGGACTTAGCCCTCAAAGTGTCTACATATAACTACAGAAGTATTTTACGTTGTGATTTCTATTGCTTCAATGTAAATAAAATGAATATTGTTTCCTGTGTGTTCAGTTTTGTCCTCAAAAGATCTGAGAGAGATGTTTGAAAATGGAGATCAGGTTGTGCCAACATGAATGAAGCGCTCCTTCAATGGCAAGTTTTGAAAGTTTGTGCTAATATTTTTAGGCTTTAGTGTCAAAGTGATTGAAAAAACTACTACTGTAGTTTATTTTACATCACGAACTATGAAAACAATAAAGGAGACGACAATATTACAGCCAAGAAAATCTGTACTTTATTAATATAGTCAGAAAGAAGCTCCATTGTCAATGGAAACATTTTTTCCCGGTTCATATCCTTAACAATCACATTCTATGAGGAGAAAAAAAGAACAACATTAAAAGCGACAACTTCGTATTTTGAGTTACATTTTCTTTAATGCTTGTCAAAGTAAAGAGAGGCAAAGGCAATGTCCCCTGTTGACCCCACCACCCTCTTAAAAAAAAGTTATGGGCTTTTGTCAGTATAACCCACAGTGCTTTAGCAGAAAATAAGCGGTCATTGGTTAAATTACACAGCATGGCCTCACAATGTTGCAAAAACATTAGATCATGAAGAATTGGCTAGAGGGGATGGGTAACAGGAGAGAGAAAGAAACAGAACAACCCACATGAACCCTCCCCTGAGTGCACAGGCCCACAGTCTGCAGCCTGGACTCTCCCTCCCTCTTGTGCATAGATCAGGATCCTTTAGAAACCATCTGAACTTTCTCCATCCTCCTCTGAAAACCCTCGGTACATGTAAGAACCTCTTAGCAACAGGCAGAGAGCTGATTCAAACTAAACTTGCACAATGCTCCCGAACAAACAGGAAAAAACAGCTCAAAAGAACAAACATACAAATGCATTTCTGTCAATGTCTTTTGACAATCAAACTGTTCATATCAATGTAAAGCAATTTCTACTTAGATTTCACATGTAAAGCACACCACTTTTCCAAGTTGATTCTCAGTCTTATTTGGTAATTATGTAACTTGCTACAAACTTTTAGTTTCAAACAAAATGGTACTAGATTCTGTCCAACCTCCATGCCGCTTGGGTCTTCAGTTGCTCTTTTCACAAAAACAAAAACGTAAAAATGATGGAGTTGGTAACTGGAACCCTGGCCTTCCTGAGACAAAATCCACATCTTTTATGAGTGTGCAAGATTGTAAGCAAACTGTTGCTTACAGAAAGTAAAAACATACATTTCACAAATACAGAGATAGTCCATCGACACAAAAATTAAAAATCCAAATATGACAACACTGATCAATCCCAGAGTTCTTAAGTAGCATAAATCTTCATTTTGTAAGATTTTATGTCCATTTTTGATGGAAGATGAACTTTTTTTTTTCAAACATTGCTGTTGTATATGTCTAAGTCCTAAAACTCTAGACAAATGAAATGCTTGTAAACGACAGGTGGCTTTAGCAGAACAAATGAAAAGATAGGCACCTCTGAAATGAGTTTCGGAGCAAACTCACCTCCTGCACTGTTATCTCCTTGAATCCCTTAACATTTTTTTTCAAAGAAATAACATAGGGATTTACTAGTCTTTCTACAGCTAGCTATGGCCACAGTTCTTTTGTTTTTAGGCTTTTTTTGTTTTGTATTTTTTTTTTTCAGATATTTTATTCTTTTTTTCTTTTTTTTAATACTTTTTATGTTGAACTGGAACAAAGTGGTGCAATACTTATAATCCTTATATTGGATTATTCCACAATAAAAGCCACTATAAGGTAGATAATTTTTACATATAGAATGAAATAAAATCCATTAAGTCCTTGAGTAAACATGTACACGTGAATTGTCACGGTCCCCCCTCTGTACTTTGACTCCTTTTTTACGATTAGCTGAGCGAGGGGTAGAAGACACTCAGTGCAACATTAGAAGATAATAACAACGTCAAGCAGAATAGTTTGGACAGAATAAAATCAACAAAACAAAGTGATCATACTGAGTGGAACATCCTCACATTTCTCTGCATACATTCAAACAACAGCAAGCACACATCTAAGAGGACTACTGTTTTTTTCTACTATTTTGTAACTTAATGAAATACATTTTGATAAATCTAAAAGCCCCTATGTGTACCTGTCCGATTGAGACAACAAAATGAATTACTGACTTCACATTATGTTATTGGCGCTGTATGATTCAAGTATTTGTGTTCAGTATTTTGTTTTGATATGTCTGTGATTCCACTAGGTTAAAATATGCATCAAAGCAGATGATTCAGGTTGGGCTTTTAGACGAGCTAACAAACAAGAACTTCACATACACAGTACAACATAGTCTGAACTGCGTATGAGTGTGCACATCCAGCGCCAGGTCAGAAAGATGCAGCTTTCATTCAATCAAGTATCAAGTTAACATCCGACCCAAAATCTTTTCTTCCATCTACTTATTTGCGGGAAAAATACATATTGCTCTTTTTCAGTTTGTATCAAAGACCTTTTGGAATAGAAACAGAACGCATCAGAAGTTTGGATCCAAGAGTCTTGATAGAACACAGCGTAGGAACAGTATACAAGTATCATTGTGCCTAATGTACATAGATACTGTTGACAGATGTAGCGGTTGAGAGGAGAGCCTCTCGATGCTGGTGCAGCACGGGAAACCCCCTTAATGGTCAGGGTTCTCCAGTTGGACAGGATGCTGGGAGGTCCTCGGCTATTGGGTCTGTCTGAGCTTGGATCAAGGCAGTTACAGAAACAGGCAATAGTGATTTTTGCTTGTGTGCTGCAGGACGCAGGGCCCCGAAAGGTAGCCGTGTTCTGTTTTCTTGTTTCATTTTTTTTCTTTTGTTTTAAGACTTTGTACCTCATGAAGTCTGAGCCTCTCCTGTAAGAAGAGTGAGGCTGATACAGTGGGCCCAAGTCATCTGGGTTTGTGGAAATGTACAGTTCAGAGGGTCCGCTTTGAGCAGGACACTAAAATAAAACAAGATAAATATAGCATCCACAAAAAGGCACCAGCCGCCAGCTTGCTCCAGTGGATGGTGGCAGCAGACACTGACGACCAGAAACGTTTCAGCTAGAAGTGCAGAGCATTAACATATTATAGATCTTTTTTTTACATTTAGATTTTTTAAACATTTTTAAGATTTTATGTCAAACTTCATAAAAATGACGTTAAAATGCAATTTCATTTTTGGTTTTAAAAAAATATGTACCCGGGATTACCCATCATCAACTGTGCACTGTAGCAAACTGGAACCCACAACTGAGTAAGGACTTTCTCCTATGTGGGTGTCCCCTCAAAGCATATAATCATGTCTACAGGATGGAGCGTTGGGCTCATGTCTTTGTTCCCTCTGTCCCCACTGTGCCCTCTGCTCAGTGTTTCAAAGCTCCTCCTCACAGGAAACAAGTGCTGTGCAGCGGATTGGCACATCATGGCACCTTACTACGCTATACAGGCCCCTGGTGCTCACAATAGGCCACAAAAAACAGGATGTGACAATATCCTCCTGTCAACACCTAATTACGTTTGTTCGGCATGAGGTCTGTGTTTAAGTTGTGCACATGGCCTTTAAAAGTAAGACATTGCTCTCACAGTCAAAAGGACTATCATGGAGAGCATACTTTGTATCATCAACTCCTCTACCCTGAGATCTAGCTGGACACTAGTGTGGTCAGCACAGAGCAGGGCAAAGGCTGACCAGAGAAATGTGGACATACGTTTCAACAGTGTTCATGCGGCCAGTATGGGAGGGCTCAGGGAAACGAGCTTGAATACCTCCAAGCTCTGAAAACAAGTGCTTTCTCCTAAAAGGAGTGACATGCTCCAGCCTCTAGTCTTTTGCATAGAAACAGATTGGAGGGCATTTGGGTGCCTGATGGGGTAGAGGCTACTGGGTCTGGAGGAGGAGGAGGTCATAACGTAGCAGCTTGGCAACAGGCACAGGGGGGACAGCCTGTGGACAGGTGGAGCAGCGTGGAGCAACCAACAGCTACAACCCTGTGTGAGACACTCTACTTTTACACATCTCAAGACAACTACCTGGAAGTACTACAGATACTGTCAAACACAAAGCATGAGCAGTTTCACATAAAGACAATCGATAATGGTCTGTAGTATTGTTTTGCATTCAATACACAGGATGAACATACAGAGGCACCTCTGACCAAAGTGTTCTGCATATGAACAGTGAAGGGCTAGTTCTGCAGCAAATATTTTGCTTTACCACTGCATGTAGACACATACTGACAAAAAATAAAATAAAAAAAATAAACCATCATAGAAATTACACTGGCAAAAATTCCAGAAATATGACTATTACATGATCCAGCTAAAGTGATCTTTGTGTCAAAGGACTGAGTGGTGGTGGGGAGAGGGTGGGCGACAGATGTTGCCATGTTTAGGCTGAGCTGTTGTTTTCTTGCCATACTGAGACGCAAATGAAGAGGAAGTGATTCCGTTAGCAGCCCAGACCACAGCAGAGGCACTCAGTGGTCTCACCAGCTCCCCACCACCCTCCGACGCACACACTGACCACTGACGGCCAGCGGGGGTCTGAAACAGCTAATGTTGCAAGTCTAGTGCCTCCAAATTAATCAAGGCTTAACATTTGGAGTAACAGTGATATTCACTTGGATATTGTTCAAAAGAGGACAACCACCACACTGCAGGTGTGTCCCCGAAAGTTCAAAAGGTACATTTCAGTTTTTCGTGCCCTGCTACCAGAGGACCAACGCCTTACAACGCCATCAAATACATACAGTACATGAAGAGCAGCTTTTTTTGTTTTGTTTAGTTTTTTTTTTTTTTTTGGCTGCTCTTTTTTGATTTACTGGATTGCAGTTGAAGCAGTTTGCTCTTCATAAGTGCTATGATAAAACCCTTTGAATTTATAGAAGTCATTTCTTGCTGTTTGTACAGTACCAAACTCAAGGAACACTCGTAGGTCTACTGCATTAGGAGAAACCCCTCTTATTTGGTATTGTGCCAGGGAGCCAGAACCGGCCAATCCCAGGAGGATTCAGTCTGTGTTGGGTGTGGCTGTGGTGCGCACCGAGGAAGTGTGCGTTTCATCTCACTTCTCACAACAGTTTTCAGCATGCTCAGTTCAACCTTCCTCTATGCAAACTTGTCCCAACAGTTTATAGGAATTGGCGGTCAGGATAAGTCCAAGTTTTAAAAAGAGAAGTTCCAAAGTCTTTTGCTGCTGCACCAAAACAAGTAAAAAATTGATAAATAAAAGCAATAAAACAACTAAGGTGGTGAGGATGGACGGAAGAAGTCTATGGCATATTGCACAATGATACTGTCTTTAAAGTTCAAACTGGATTTAGTCCTCCAAAAATGGCAGACCATGCAAACTGCTGGACTTCTTATTAACAACAAATACAAAATTTTAACTTAAGCACCAGCTGATGAACTGGTATCCATGAAGTATGTGGATTTGTTCATGATTCAGTGCCACTGGAAAAACAAATCCGCATCTGTGAGCTTATATGTTGTGGTTACTTTCCACAGACAGGGTTGACCTACAAAACTAACAGTAAAGAGATGAAGGAGTAAAGGAACATTGGCGCTGATGATTGGTAGGACCAGACACTCGGGTCAGGCCTCGATACTGCCCAGTGACTCTGTGGGTCACCAGTTGTGTCCTGTACCACTTTCTGGCTCAGAGGTGAAAACTGTGCAAGATTTTAGCAATTTCTTCAGTTATAAAAACAAAATACCAACAAATAAAGGCGGCTTGGGAAGAACCTGGGCCATAGAGCACTTAAGGCTAATATTAGTGCTGAGAAACAAATAAGAACATTGCTAGTAAAGGTCTTTGAACCACATGGTCATTGGCCATGGACATGCTGGGAATGGTCATTTAAGTCTTCTTTTGGGATGATTTCTTTTCGAGGGGAAAGTCTCAGATGGCAGCTTTGATTGCTTCTCCTAGAACACTTCACACAGAATGTTGTATACTTATGGAAAACAAAACAAATACACAGCTTCCTCTGTGTACACTTTTCAGCTTGCTTCAAAAAGGAAAAAGAAGAAATATTTTCTTCTCAAAAACAACAAAAGGTAAAACAAAAGAACTGAAGTCTCTTTGTGTGTTGAGGACCCCAGTCTCCTGATTTACAATTCACAGTTCGACATAGTTCAAAATAGTGATACTGATTATCGCCACATGATTTGCTTGGATTTAGCTCCTGTTCATATTGAATTGGTTTGTAGCCAGCTCTGCACCGATTGCTTCATATCACGGTGGCAGAAGGCTAGTAGGTGTTTGGGTGTTGCATGGTTCTACATGGACTCTCCACTCAGCAGGTCTCCAGGCAGCAGCGTGTTGATGGGAGTGGGGCTGCCGATAACGTGGGTGTCTTCTCCGCTCGGAGGTCCCCACAGACTGGAGTACTGTGGAACACCCCCCCAAAGCAGCTCGCCACTGCCCCCGCCAGTCTTGGCCCCTCCAGTGCCTCCCGCTCCGCCGCCACCGCTGCTCCACTGACCAATAGTGTGAGACTGCGTAGCCCCGCCCATCCGGTTTTGATTGGTTCCCTGGTTGGCCTGCCAGCTAGTGGTGTTGGACCCTAGTGACTGGCCTTGTGCAAAGAAGCGGTTCACCTCCTCCTCACCAGCAAACTCTGCCAGAATGGTGGTGTTTCCAAGCACACACCTAAGGCAGAACAGAAAGGCAAGACAAAAATTAAAATGAAGATAAAATTAATATCCAATAACGTATTTCAACAAATGTATGTAGGAAAGTGTTGTTTAATGTTAAACTAAACAACTTAAATCCTACTATACCTATTACACATATGCTTGAAATGTAATTATCAAAAAGGTACCCCATTTCTTGTATGTGTGTCCCCTCATACTGTCATTGGAGCATTCACACATACAATGAAATAGAAAAACTTGTAGTAACTACACTTTCTTCAGTGATTCAAAGGAAAAGTGAAGCATTTGGTCAGTTACATTTGTTGCAGCTGATACTGCACTTTTCTTGCCTGGAAGAATCCATGACTCATCGCTGTACCAGCGAGTGAGTCTGGTAACGCTTGGTCCAAAATGCGCTGCAGTTGCGCGTAGACAGACAGCTAAGTGAACCAATCAGAGATTGCGCCATCTTGATTCAAAACTGAGGCGGAACTTCCGCTGCCTAAGAGTGACTTTGCGGGCAAAGGTGGGGGCACTGACATCACCATCTTTGAACGAATCAGAATCGCGGAGTCCGTTTGTAACCGGAGGAGCGAGGGTGGATGGAGGGTGTCCAAATGGTATCGCGGTGTATAGGAAATACAGAGAGATATCATTTGGCTGGCCAGGTAAGCACTTTTCATCAATGAAAATAAAACTGCAGTTACTGCAAATTTCACATGTGTCAAAAACAAGAGGGTTTTCATCAAATAAAAGAGGTGTTAAGGTGTTTTTTGATCAGCAGTTGCTGCATTTTTTCTTTGTAAGGCAGTACAGCTTACATGTGCAGAGACTTCTGGGCTTTGGCAGCCTCGTCCTTGGAGCTGTAGCGGACCACAGCATTGCCCTGGGTCAGATTGAGGTGGAATGTGATCAGGGGACCATGCTGCATGCACAGAGTCCGCAGAGTGGAACCATCAATCTGGAACACAGGCAACAAGTATTTAAAAACATATCTCTAGTATAGAAATTCAGTGTGGTTTCATAGAACTGCGAGCACGCACTTGTGGAGTAAGGTTCCTCAGAACCAGCCAGCTGCTGGTCCTGTTGGTGCTGTCCGTGCTCCAAGTGGTTCCCTCTGCAAGATACACAGTTTAACACTTCTCTGAAAAACCTAGTCTTGAACCACTAAACCTCAAAATATCAGTTTAACAGGATGTATCACATTCATAAAGTAACACCAGCGCATCTAACTCATAACTCATAAGTGTTTCAAAATGATCTGACACTGAGATCAACTCACCAGAGGAGTAGGAGCCACTCCAGCCCTGGGCCAAGCCCAGGGAGTTGCCACCCCAGGTGGAGGAGGGTTTAGTGTTGGTGAGGCCTGGCGGGGGGCGAGAGGGGGCAGTGGTGCTCCGCGGGCCTGGGGGTACTTTCCACAGCTCATGGGACAGAGAGCCTTGGCTTTGGGAGATGGGCCCTGGAGACCAAGTGGACTTCATGTCAGAGAGTTTCCCTTTACATGACAAAAAGAACAAATGAGATGAAATGATCAACAGCATGTAACAGATGGTATGAAGGGTCATGAAGGTCAAACACTAGGTGTGTTCACAAGTTGAACAAATAAAAAAAGGGTTTTGTATGATGGATAAAAACAAAGTGACAGGTGCACACAATCCCACACAGGATACAAACTGGGTCATGAACTATATACAGTTGAGAGGTGTGGTCAAAGAGAAACTACTGTAGGTGAGGCTTCAGGAAAAGGTGTTGTTTAAGTTGGGGTTTGAGTTTAAGAGAAATATAAGTCTGTGATAATGTCTTATCAAGGCTTCTATGTGGGGATCTCAGGTCTACACAACAACAGGGCACTTCAGTAGTGTACCTGCGCTGTCTGCATCAGGAGGCGACAGACTGAAAGAGTTAGAGAAGCTACTGACAGGCCAGTCACAGCTGGTGGAGCCATTCTCAAGTGGAGAAGCTGGGGATGTGACTATGTAGTAACAATAATGGGGCACCATAAAGAGAAAAAAAAATGATTTCATAAACAGACTGATTTGGTTACATGCAACATGCCAGGCCATTTTGTTTTCGTACCCCCATTCCTGTCCCGTAAAAGGTATCGATTGACGTCATGAATGTTAGTGTTGATGGTGGGACCAGTTGAGACACTGCCGGGGGTCATGTTGGGGTCATTCTCAGGGTCAATATTCTGAAGGCCCTTCCATGGCACGCCTGGGCAGAACTCTGGAAAATAAAAAAAATATATTTATAATATTAATAACAGAATAAAATGTAACCAAACAAGCTGAAATCTGATTTAAAGGTCATATTTGAGAAAAGTGGAATGTGTGCTGCCCTTGCAAACAGTATCAGTGACAGCAAGATAGGAAAATTCTAAAGACAAGCAAGTAACTAAAGTGAAAACAAATATTGAACTGATAGAACAGTGTGTGATTTGGAACACCACAAAATGTAAACATTATTTGATTATTTAAAGAATAAGGTGGTTTACATGTGAGAGTATAGCCAACGCAGTCAGAATTCAACTGTAACAGTTTTGTTCTCACCTGGAGGCCAGTTAATGTTGTTGCCATTAGAAATCTTTTCGTTGGGGCTCTTGCCCTGGCCCCAGCTGTCCGGAGTGACCAGGGGGCTGGAGGGAGCCTCGGTCGAGGACATTAGGTTATAAGGGCTGTAGGAGTCCTCCAGTTGAGGGGCCTTCCCAGGAGGGCCCAGAGTAGAGGCAGCAGTTATGGCACCTTCAACAAAATATCAAAATAAGTTAATGCACTTATACATCTAAGATTTTCATTGTGTTCTTTAAGCATTGCAGTTCTCCTATTATACACCAACTCCTGACTTTCAACATGTTTAATGAACTCACCGTGTTTATTGAGGTTGCTGTCCATATTAGTGGCATTGCCGGATAGGTTATCCATGGCATTGGAGTGTGTCCACTGGGACAGACGGGACTGAGGCTGAGGGGGCTCCTTCAGGGACAGGCCCCCCACCTCCATGCAGTTTACATTCATGTTCGGATTCAGTCCAGCTGCACAGGAACAGAAGTTTAAAAATGTATTGAAAGTGTGGTACAACATTTAAGTCATTCAAGTACTACAAGAATGACTCCCATGTTCCCCCACTTACTGAGAGGATAGGTGTTGTAGGCATTGGGAGAAGATGGAGGCTCTTTGGTGTGCAGTGTGTCAGCGAGGCCCGGGGCCTGGTGGGAGCCAGAGAAAGGGTCCAGGGATGATTTGCTGGGGCCTCCAGGAGGGCCTGGGGGGTGCAGGCCGGCAGAAGAGGAAGAGTTGGAGGAATGAGAAGGAAGTTGCTGCTGCTTCATCAGCAACGCCTGGTACAGCTGACGCTGGTGCTGCTGGATCTGCTGCTGCATGTTGGTGATTGTACGTGCAACCTGCAAAAGAAGGACTACTTTAGTAGGAAACATACAGTGTGAAGCTCTAGTAATTTGGTGGAAAGATGTAGTCAAACTGTCAAGGCACTCTGACAAAGTATGTCCAAAATAATACATGTGTTTCAGCTGAAAGCAACACAATTAGAGAATAATAATTAATATAGGGCTGTCACTTTAAAGCGTTAATTAGATTAATTAATTACACTACAAATTAACACATTATAAAAATTTATGCAATTAATTATGAGTGGCAATTCAATGCGCGCACATTTTAAATTTGGCGTGCGGCGAGCAAATCACTACCAGAGCCTTTAATAATAATAATAATAATAATAATAATAATAATAATAATAATAATAATAATAATAATAATAATAATTCATAGCATTTATATAGCGCCTTTCATGACACCCAAAGCGCTTTACAGTTCATTGTTCATTCACTCCACACTTGGTGGTGGTAAGCTACTATTGTAGCCACAGCTGCCCTTTGAACGGCAAGTTTATTTATAAAAAGAATGAAGACAGGACTATCAACAAGAATGCAGTGATTTGTAGCTTTTGTCTAAAATAATTTTCCGATCACTGAAGCTGCTCCAGCCTGACGGATCATTTGAACACTCAACACATCTGGACAAGTTCCATTGTTAGTGGTGATAGTGCAAGCGTGAGCGCACTTTAACAAACACCAAGCCACCAAACCACACTTACATGCAGAATTTGGGAAACGAATGAGCAAAGGGACCACAGAAAAACTGACAAACTAAATCGCAAAGTGGGTTGCCTCTCTCTCTCTCTCCCTCACAAGATTAAAATACGATTAATTCGATTAATTACAAATCCTGTAATTAGATTAATTTTTTTAATCACCCGACAGCACTAATTTAATAATAATTTTAGATGCCAATATTCTGTTACTGATGACATAAAATCAGTAACTGTTCACTGTGAAAAAGAGACAGTATCATCGAATAAGCTTAGTTACTTAGTGACAATGTGAGTGGGTTTAATTCATGATGTTATTACCGTAAATGGTCACGCTTATATAGTGCTTATATAGGCATTCAAGCACTTTACATAAAGGAACCGCAAACTCTACATACACATTCATACACCAGTGTATGTAGACACTGCCTCGTACTGGACATGTATTGTTGAGTCTCACAAAATCACAAAAACAGTTGCTGGTATTATGTGCAGACTCACTTGCTGCTCTTGTTGTCTAATAGGGCCAGAAACATTGCGTTGTGCCTGCATCATCTGCTGCTGGATTTGTAAACGCTGGTATGCCTGGTAAGAGAGAATTCATTTGATGTAATTAAAACAGGTGACTATATAACTTGATTTCATCCTGAATGTTACTGCCTACTTAAACACACTTGCTCACCATTTGCAGTTGCTGAAGTTGGTATAGCAGGGTCATTTGTTGAGGATTTATTGGTGAGGTTAAAAGTGCAGGATTCAGACCAATGTTTTTTGCTGCAAACTGCAAGAGCTGTGCTTGGACCTAGAGGAAAAATGCATTGGCAACATGAAGAAATGTTTCAGCAAAATGTGAGTCAAATGTCCCAGTGCTTCTGGCAAGGTAAAAACTGAAGTAGAGAAAGAGTTCCATGTAAAAACAAACTGCAAAGTAATACATTTAGACTCCAGGGTACTTTTCTCAATTATATGCATGCCCCTAATGTTTGACCTTCTCCTTGGTGTATATATGTATGTGTGAGTGTGTCTATGTGTGTATACTATGTGTGTATACTACGTGTGCGTGCGTGTGTGTGTGCACATGTGTGCATATATGTGTGTACCTGAGGGGAGAGAAACTGAGGCACTTGAGCACGTAGACTCGGCTGGGAGGAGCTGAGAGGTGGCACTGGTGGCTGTGGAGGCTGCTGCTGCATGGCCCGGGTTTGTGCTGCTCCACTGCTGCCAAACATTCCACTTGGTATCTGAAATTTGGTCATAGAAAGGTTTAAGAAATGGCCACCACTATTTATGTAGTGGTGGCCACACTACACTACACTACTTGTGTAGTGTAGTGTAGTGATTGATATATTTAACTGAAATTAAACTTTGCTATAAAAAGTCCTAAATGTACTTCAATTGGAAGCATCTCTTTTACATGGATCAGTTTCCATGGCTGTAGCTGCATCTGGGGCTGATGTCCCATTGAATATATTGTAACAATGTAAATTCAATAGGTACTTCAGGCAATGTGAAATAATCAATCAATTAAAAAGGCTAGCTGTGGATTGCAGGTGGTAGATTTAAATAGATTTTCTTACTTTCCATATATAATATGTTGGAAATAATTCCAAAATTAAATGAACTAATTATTAAGTAATGCTGTAGCCCTATTACCTGTCTGTTGTTCAAGTTTTGCATTGCCAGCCCCGGGCCGCCTTGTCCCAGACCCTGCCCTGGAAGGCTACTGTTGGCCAGAGGGAGCTTCAGGCCAGGGGAAGGCAGAAATGGTGATGAAGGAGAATCATCTGACAGAACACCATCCTGCAAAGGTAAACAGGTTAGAAACTATGTTTTTTTTGTTTATGTTTTCCATTTGCCAGTTTTAATTTAGTAGCACCTTGTCAAGAAAGGTAGTACGATCAGAGGGGTCTTTGGAGAGTATAGAGGGTCGGCACAGCAGAGGTTTGTTCATGCCATTACTGTAATCGGACAGGCCCATGCCTCTTTTGTCCAGGTCTGTCTTTTTCTCCAAAAGGGCACCTGGGAAAGTAGGAAAGATGATCAGGAATTACTTGGAAAGTTAAAAAGGTGATAAGTTTTATGTCAGAGACTTACTCATCGCCTGGTCAAGGTTCATGTTGTTGCTTTTTAATGCCTCTTCAGCAGGATCTCTCTGTAATCACAACATAGTGCATGTAAGTTTTTTGTAATCAAACAGTCTATCTAAACATTTTCAGTTTCTGTACCGGAAAGCCCATGTCAGTCAGTTGTTTGATCAAACGATTCATGATCCAAGCTTCATCAGGCTTGTTACCCATCTTGCCCTAAAATCATTGCAATAAAAGGTTTATTCTATAATTCAGTATTTTTTCCTTTAATATGAAATTGAGATTTTCTTCTGACCTTGTTTGGACCCTTTTTGCCCCAAGAGTTGCAAGAAGAATTGCTCTCCTGGGATGTAGGACTGTTCCACATGTCCCCCTCTTCTGTGTCCCATTGGCTGGTTGACATACTCATTTCTTCTCCACCATTTCCCCAGCCATCTTGCATAGGTTTAGGGCCTGGGGTAAAAAAAAAAACAACTTACTGTTATTAATTAGTTATAAACATTGTCAGAATTCATTCTATAAAAGTTTAAAACTTGTTTCTTGTTAAAGCCTTTGTAACACTCTTTTGTTTTCTTTTTTTCACCACTTGGTGTCACTGTTACTATTTGACAAAGTGGAGCAAAGCGGAGGTGTTGCAATTTGACAAAGTGAAGCTTTTTCTGAAATTCCATACATTTTAAATTATCAAATTCTTCTCTTCTTACATTTTTCATTTAACGTTCAAGTGAGCATTTCTCACCCTTATAGTATAAGCATCACAAGGCATGAACATATGTCCATTTAAGTATTACCTGATTTGCAGGGGGCAGAGCCGGGGGGCCCGTTGGCCCTGCCATAGGACTCATGTCCACCATCTCCCCACCCTCCGACTCCTCCTGGTGGCTTTCCCCAAGCAGAGGTGCCATTGTCCACGGCAGAAGTTGGCGCTGCCGGCTCCCCCCAGGCAGGCTCGGACTTGGGTTGGACATTAGGAACCTCTCCCCAGCCTGAGAGAAAATTGCATTAAAAAATCTTCATAAGGTTCATATAACACTAGATGCTGTATATCTGTGCTCTTTTTATGCTTCAAATGGGCGATTTGCATCATTGCTGCACTGAAGAAAAAACAGCAATGTTTGAGTAAGGAGAAAACTGTATGCAGAGCTTTCACTTGTAACAGCACACACAAGGAGAAAACACTAATATAGTGAAATTGAAGGACTAAATTAAATCAAATATCTGCAGGTCTAATATTTAGATATCTAAATAATTTAAAATCTATTACCTGGGTTGGAGATGGGTGGTCTTTGGGGGCCCGCTCCTGGATGAGAGGCCCCATTGTTGGGCGAGCCGTTGTTTCCATGGTGCTGGAGGTGAGTTGGGGGCGGACCATGAGGGTGATGGTGCATATGGTGACTGTGATGGTGGCTGCTGTTTCCCATGGTGTGGTTGTTATTAATGGGTAGAATTATTCCACCATTCTTACTGGGTGGTGGTCCACTGTTTCCTGGGTTGCCAGTGGGATTGTTGCGATCCCACATGTTAACAGTCTTGTTATATGTGTTGGGATCACCCCATGTAGATGTTCCATCATCAATCTCCATCTTCCTGCGAATGGAAGGAGGAGAAGGCTCTTCCCAGCCAGTTGGCTCCATGCCCTGATCCACTTTATTGGCATTACCCCAGTTAGCGTTGTTCTGCTTCACAGAACTGGGACCACCCCAGGAACCAATGCTACCACCTCCTCCACTGCCTGTACTGCTACTGCTGCTCTCCTGAGGTTTGGAGGAGCCCCAACCGCCCTGAACCGGGCCATTTGTACGAGATGTATCCCCCCAACTATTATTCACTGGTGGAGCTTGTTTGCCCCAGCCACCACCTCGATTTCCTGCTCGAGGGCTCTCCTTCCACCCAGAACTTCCCCCATTGCCACCCTCTCCCTCCCACATGTTACTGGAGTTCCCATTGTTCTTGCCCTCTGGCTCTCCCCATTCCGCTGTGCTGGAGCCATTTAAGCTCCCGTTACCATTTCCCCACCCACGGCCACTTGAAGAACCCTCAGTCCAAGTAGTTGGCTGACTTTTTGTCATACCATCATCCCAACTGGGCGACTTATCCTCAGACCCCCAAGAAGAAGAGCCTCCACTTTTAGGACCACTGGCAGGCATAGGATCTCCCCAACCACTGGTAGTGCCATTTTGGGCTTTGGACTGTGGAGGATCACTCCACTCTGATCCACTCTGCATTGGCTGAGGACCTCCCCAGTTTGAAGAAACTGACACGTCACTGTCGTTCTTCCCTCCAGATCCTGGCCTTGGACCAGGTCCAATGTTGGTGATTACATTTCCACCACATGTGGGAGAGTTTGTATGATTAGAGCCAGAGCTGCCTAAGGTTTCTGAACTGCTGCAGCTTTTTGAGTCATCTGAGCTGACTTCTTCCATCTCCCACACAGTGTGCTGTCGAATGGGAGTCTGTCCCCAGCCAGTATTACTCAAAACCCGAGGGTCAAGATCTTGTCGTGGAAGTACAGGAGCAATTTCCATGCTGTAGGACCTATCTCTGTGGCGAGATCTCCCCTCACTACTGTCTCCACTGCCCTCACTAGCTGGAGCCGTGCCCGGCTGCTGGCCCCACGAGCTCAGTGGCTGCTCTTGTCCTGAGCCTGAACTTCCAGCATCAACGGAGTCCCAGCCTTTGGGTGCATCTCCCCCAGAGGACTTTCCCCAGTCCCCCCATCCACTACCTCCATTAGTCCCTGACCCACTGCCTTGGCGGCCCCAGGCAGAGAGAGCTCCGGATGGGCTGGGGTCCCAGCCAGAGTCTTTGGGGGAGTCCGTTGCCTTAGTGTCCCCACTTCCCCATACTGAGCTGCCTGTTGTGTCCCCATTGAGCTGGGATGATTCTGTGGGAGACTGGCCTCCCCATCCAGTCATCCCATGGATAGGGCTCATTGGCTCCTGAGTTGGCTGTTGTTGCTTAGTATGGTTTGGTCCATCAGAATTAAGGTTTGCAGGTTCCATCTTAAAAGACAAGCAAGTGTTGGTTGTAGGGTGCTGCTGATCCATTTCTTTAGAGCTCATCATGCCAGCCCAACCTCCACCATTTACATCAGGTCCCCCTACATTTCCATTACTTTTGATACCTGGTGTTAGAGATGAAGAGTTAGACAGCCCATTGGGGGGGGCATTACTGCCACTGCCCTCATGACCAAGAACAGGCCAAGCTGAGGGGTTGGCATTAGGATTGAGGTTTAAATTAAAATTGGAGGAACCCCAGTTATTGGATGCTACCATTCGACCACCATTCATAGCATCTGGTTTTCCCTCTGAGCCCCATCCCCTACTGGCGCTTAAGGTGCTGGCAGACCCAGGTCCGGTCATCATATTATTGTTTGATTTCAGAGAGGGGTAGAGGGTCTGCTGTCCTGCGGCACCTGTGGCCATACTCAGGAAACTACTGCACTCTGTTGTAGTGCCGGCACTGGTGTCGTGGTCTGGACTAGCGGAGCCCAAGGGGCATTCTGCTGCAGAAGGGTGACTAGGGTCACTACTGCCTCTGATTGAAGGCCAAGAGTCTGTGTCACTCGCGTCAATAATCAGTTTGTCCCAGGTGTTGGCACCGAAGGAGTTGTCAACGGGTGAAGATGCTCCCCAATAAGAGGTCTCATGCTGGGCACCCACGCCGCTCGGTGGGGTATCTGTAGGAAAAGAACACATTTGATGAGAATTATAAATACATAAAATATAAGCTATTAAATAGAAGGGGTGGGTGGCAAATGGTTACACTACAGAACACCAGAAACCATGTTTCACGTCTTTCATACAATTTTATGAACAATTTAACTTATACACATGTCCTATACCTTTAGTGCAGTCATTTTGTGTTATAGTCAGTATTTACTTACAGTACTTTTCAACCATGTTTTCACACAACCCTTATAACTTATTTACCAACTTTGTTTTTGTCTCCTTTCTCTTAAAGCTCTCACAATTTCCCCTCACACTTTAATTCTCCCTCTTGCTCTTCTCTAACCCCCAGTGGTGAGAGGCCCATCAGTCTCCATCGTGGCTTCACTGGCTCAGGCTGTGAAGGGAAGCCCAAGTGGAACGCCGCTCATTTATTGGAATGAAACCAGGACGATTCCTCATCCATCACTCTCTATGCTCTGCTGACCCTACTCCTTCCAACCAACAGCATAATAAAATACATAACAAATCTTGTTCTGCTTGTGAACATGCATGTTAGTAGGATGTTCCATACCTGCAGACAGTATACACTTGTACCTGAGCCTCTGAATGTGTAAACTCCAGTACATGTATCCAATCCTCTAACATTGACATGCGTAATAAAATGTATGAAATTAAAGTTATTTTTTATTCTATTTTTGGAAACATTCTGATGCATTGGGCCAAGATAAACAGATAATTCTCTCTCATAGATATGTTTTAAAATAAATGATTTGACTAAACCATACTTTACTATTAAAGCAATTTTAATCTATGTTTTTGTCATGGGTACTAATGGGTGGTGGGCAGTGTAATCTTTGCATATTAACCAAACACTCAAAGGCAGACAGATATAAACCTAAAAACAGATGCCTTAAAGAACATGAGCGGCCAGGCATTTTATTAAACACAAAGCAGTCCTTCTGAGAGTGATCTAATAATAGGCAATATATACTGTAGAGGGGTAATCAATCAGGTGGAGGCAGCTAATCAATGATCTTATTAATGCTAGTGGGCGAGAGAGGGGAGGCTATCGATTGGGCATGCAAACATCCTACCCGCTCGGCTGCTCTCCTGTAATGGGATTGAAAACCAATAAGAATTGTTACTGCTGTTTTTTTTTTCTTTTCACTTTGCAGATCCACTAAGCTCTAATAACAAATACAGTAGAAGCACATTTTTTATCTCATCTGTTTGCTAAAACTCAAAAGACTCCAGAAACATCTAAAGATTATAATGTGTGCTAGGCCTGACACGATAAGAAATTTTGAAGTGTGATATATTGTTGAACTAAATATAGACTATAAACAATAATACTGAAACCAAACAAAGCAGAATTTTCCAGAAAGTATTCTAAATGCAATTAAAAATATGAGGTGTATGAGTTACAATAAATAACAAATGAAACACTTACTAGTTAGTTTATGCCTATAATGAGTTATATAAATGTATTTATTCAACCATCTATAGCTCAAATCTTAGCATAATGCAGACAAATAACAAGAATTCCCCCCTTAGTACAATGAAAAAGTACCACAATAAATACTGACCTCCAAAAATGACTGTTCCATATATTGAACAATAAGTCGAGATGGTCATTATCGTGACAGGTCTAATGTGTGCAATAGGTAATGAATAGGTAGAGCAAAATAAACATAAGGACACATACAGAGAGAAGTAGATATGTAGCTAAGATACTACTTAACATGCCACAGAGAGTTTCTCAGTGCAATTTTTGCCACAACACTTATCTCCAGTCTCCAGGCAGCCATATCACACAGGGTCGTCAGACTGATGGCACACACACCAATAGTCTACTTCTCTTTTTAATAAACTGCTCATACTAAATAGAACCACAAAAGGTCTCAGAAAGTATATATGGTGCCTGGTAAGAATTGTGCTGAAAACAGAACTAGAAATTTGAGATGTGTGTTTTTTTTTCCATAGCCGATGCTGATCGTTTCAAATCCAGAAAAGCAATGGTCGATAAGCGCAGATTTTTTTGGCTGATATGTGAGGTTGATTTTGATTATTTTCCCACAAATGTAATTTGAATTGACTAAAAACTCATACCCAACCCTGTTTTACTATAAACTGGATAAAAGAGCATTGTAGTAAAGTGTTTACACAAATGTTTATACATATATTTTGGGTAGTTGGTTGACCCAAACAAAATATGGTCTGGTGCTGGAGATTTAAGGCTGACCAAAATCTGTCCATCACTACTAAAAAAAGGACAGATACAACTTTATATAATACTAATATACTGAGGGGGTTTTAGTACCATTGAGAATATTGCTTTTTATAGGAAGCTGGTCAAAACATAGCCTCCACATGGAGATGGCAATAACAGAAATGGAAAAGAAAGCATCCAATATTCCATAAAGGTGTCTGTGTTTAAGGAGCATTGAGGATGGGCATGAGCTCCTAATTATTAGAGTAGCTGCCATCACAGAAGTGGGCAAGTAGCCAAGAATTAAATGGCTCCCCTCCCCTTTGAATCAGATGAAAGGCAGAAAGAGGGAGAGGGCATTTGGGAGGGGAGGGGGGGGGGGGCAGTTTGAGGGGGTTGGGCTGGCATTTACAATGACAGGTGACACACAAGGAGTCATGTCATCAAAAAAGAAAAGATTTTCAAGTCAATCTCTGAAATACATGCATAAGTCATATTTATATTCACTCTCCAAATTATAGCCTTGCTGTTAACTTTGGACGGGACCATTACATTTACTTAGATCAAAAGAAGCTGTACTTGTTTTTCTCAAAGTGTGTTGGGGGAAAAAAAAGATAGGACAGCCACGAGAGGGTTTAAAAGCTCATAGTCCATGCCTGTTTACCTGGCGCACACAGGGATAGAGAAGAGAATGGAGTGTCCCCCTGGTTTCTCTGACAGAGCTTGGATTAATGAAGCCACTAGGGGCCCCTCTCAGTTCTTAGTGAGGAGCACATGGGGCAATACTCACCTCTCCTGCTTCATTAAGACCACAGAGAAGTCATTATGTGGTGATTTTCAAACACACAAATGTCCACGCTTTAAGTGGTCGTTAGTTCTACATCTTAAAGCATGAAAAATTTATCCTACAGAAAAGGTTTGAAAGAGGATGGCTAAACGCTCTAATTCCTGCCGTGGGCAATATTCACTTTCATTACAAGAGAATCTTGAAGAATATTAACTGTTCATTTATCCAAGCAGTTGTAACGATAGTGTACTGGTGTTAATATGTGAGAGGCATTGATAGGGATAACACATTTTGAAGCATTGCTACAGAGATATACTGCAATAAGGGATAATATTGAAACTATTTTATGCCACTATCACAAAGCAGGATAATTCCAGTTCACACATTTTTAAATAGACTATCAATAAAAAGCCTGAACTGCAACATATAAAATAGCAGAATTAAATTCATTTAAAATATTTTTCTACTCTCTACAGCTAAAATCTTACTGTATTACATAAAAATGTCAAAAATGTCCCCACAGTTGCAAAGAAAAAGATAAATATTTAACTCCAAAATATATTGTTCCAGCTTTCATGTATTGAACAATAAGTCGATATTGTAATTATCGTGACAGGCCTTGGCATTGTGCTATGTCTATGAAAGATTTTCAGAAATATTTAGGAAAATAAATATTGATTATGAATAAATGCTTTAGTGTGAGGGTATAAATAATATTCAAGTTCAAGGTAAATGCTTTTTAATGACTCTGACTCCCCTTTTATCATGTCACAATGACACAGAATCCATTTAAAGATTCCTGTGAAACTGAAAATATATTGCATGGCCGAATTTTTTTTTGAAATGTTGGTGCATTTCTAGCAATTAAATTATACATGCAGGCAGAGCTATAATGGAAAACTATATTTGTCAAGACATAATTCATGTGTTTATCAAAAGCATGTAAATAAAAGGGATAATCTAACTGCTGTCAGGCTGAATCTCTGTCTGAGTGACTGGCAAGCAGCTGTTGGGCTAAAGTTCCCACACTCTTAAGGGACCCCCACCACAGCACCTGCTCTGGGAGTCAGTCTGGACGCCTGCTGCTGCAGACTTTCTAATGGGCTCCGTCATTTGGAGGGATGGGGGTCGAAGCAGAGGAGCGTTTGCATTAGGGACAACTGTGTCAGAGCAAAGTTAGGAGTGGTGCCCCCTACATCCTCGGAATATTTCCAATTCCAACATTTTAAAAAAAATCTGGAAATGTATTCTATATTTGTTCGCGCTCTTAGACTTAGACAAACTTTATTGATCCACAAGGGAAATTTTTATTTAATTATTATCAAAATCAATTCATGTCTTCCCCCCTCTCACTTCTTCATGGCCTTAGATGCCCAATTGGTCAAATAAGTGAAAGCAAAAAATTATAGTCTGCACCAGAAGTAGCATTATTCGTAATAGCAACCAGCTAATAACAACTGTATATTCATAAGCAACTGAATGTGTGTACATATTAAATGTTTCAACTCTGTCAGTTCAATTGGAGCCAGCCACTTGGACACAGATCAGAGGGGACACAACTAGGTCACACCACTTCTCCTGCGTTGCTTCACACGGCACATGTGCTTTATATTTGCACAAGTACAAGTATGTGCAAAGTAGCTGAGCGAGTAGTGACAGAGATAACTGCCTGGAGCGCAGCAACCTCAACAGTGAGGTTAGAGATTGTCCTTAAAAGAGTTCATGTTTCATTTAAAGTTACGCAAAAGTTGAAAGAAAAAGTTAAATTTTAAATTTTAACGTTCACACAACCTAGAGACAATGCTATGGCAGTGGGTTTAAACAGTGTCCACGTTCTAAATTATTTATTTCAAAGCAATAGCAAATGCAGGGTCACCAGCTTGGGGCTATTAGCTGATCAGACAGGAACAAACAGTCTGCAGATAGGAAACCCTGGGGACAGGCAGAGGAGAGAGGGAGGAGCTTGTGCTTTGCCACAGGCTATAATGTACTGAGAAGCCTTTGGGAAATACCGAGCAAAGCAAAGGCCAAAAAGGACAACCACTGCTGAGACTGGACCATCATAAGGACATTATAGGTTAATACACTCCAGCCTGGGAGCTTAATAGTCTGTAACCCTGAAGAGGATTTTACTCAGAAATGCCCTGAAGGCCCCACACACCCAGTACGAAGCATTTAGAGCTATGGTAACAGTGACATGATTACCCACAATTAGAATATAGAATATGAAAATGAGCATATTTATCATATGTCTCTGTGCAAGATGGTAAAATTGCCACAGAAAAAAATGCTAACAACTTACTAGCATTTCTTTAACAAAGATTGTAGTTTTCAAAGTGAATATTTTCACTGTAAAGAATGAAGAGGTGTTCATTTACAGTTTTCTAATAAGTCTAACATGGTGTATTCACACTGCACCAGTGTCTATAAAATGGCACCATTAGGAGTGATAGTGACATCAGTTATCAAACAGATGGTTCAAAAAGCTGTTTAAAACAAAACACTATCCTCTGGTACAAGAATATCACACAATCTTGGAAGGCGCTGACAAATGCCAAAGAAAGAAAATGTACTTGCTACAGTGAGATGAAAACCCTACCTCACTGCTATATTAATAATTAATCAGGGTGAAGACAAATAAACTGGGATTGTACTGAGTACAATGAGCACCCCCAGGCAGACTCAGCGTCAGTGATCTGGGAACACAAGTGAGTTCATTAAAAGGCTACCGCTGGCAACGCAGGTCTGCTGCGTGTGCGTTTAAATGTTCAGGCTAATAAGTGAACTGACTGGACGCTTAACCTAAACGAAATTCAAAAGCATACTAAAAAAAATAAAAACAAGCGTGACACCAAGACAACAGAAAACATCACTCAATATGGCATTTTTGTCCTATTGCAAACAGACCTGTGAGCTTCTTGCCCACGGTTGTGGCAGAGTTGATAATGCTGGTAGGAGTAGTAGAATACGCTGAGGAGGAGGGGAGTGTGAGCACACTCAGAGCTCCGGGAGGCAGCGGCTGCCCTCTCTTCAGTAGCTGCTTCTGCTCCTGTTGGCGAAAGCGTGGGGGCACCTCTCTGGGCGGGTAGCGAGCACTGACAGACGACAACTGGCACTGCGGCAAAGGAGAGGTCTGATTCTGGATCTGGTCAATGGACAAGGCAGACTTGCCATTGCCAAAAGGAGGAGACGAGGAGAAGGTCACAGGGCTGACTGGGCGGAGATGGTGGCAGGGTAAACCGGGACTGGTTTTAGTGGGAGCAGGCTCTGGCACTGGAGGGACACAGGAGCACAGACACAGGGAATAAGAGGTTAGTTTCTGGGTTAACAACATTCACACAATTTATGCTCATCTCCAGACATAAAGGGAGGTCATTTTGGTACCAACGTTGGTACAAAAGAACACAAGTCAATAAACTAAGTAAAAACAAATGTGCCATTCAGTACATAGTTATAGAGATGTATGGAGGTCAGGAAATACAACTGAAAGTGCTCCCACTGAGGCTTCATGCATGGAAAAATGATCTTAAACGGTAGATAAAGATATAAAAAAAATACTGATACAATATTGGACCAGGCAGCACACTAGATGCCTGTTGCTATTACTGCAGTCAAACACTGACCATCACCAAAAGTCACCATGGTCTATCCCAACCAGTAGGTAGTGGTTAAAATACAAGTTCATAAAATTAAAACTTTGATTAAATGACTAACACCTGCTCGAGTGTTGGTGAAGCACAGGTGGAGATAGAGAAGTGAATGACATCACATGACACTTTTAGTGTGCATCGCTGTATCTAGACTGTTCTTTAAGATGATGTTACTAGCTCTGACTGTACAGTTTCCATACACCTCCACTCTTCATTAAACACAGGAGCCTGCTGCTTTGACCCTGCTCTGACCCTTTACCCTGAGGTTCCTTTAGACCTGAAAAGCTTGCAACTAAATAGATTGGCTGAAGTCAATCCTCCTCATAAAGAGTCAGACAGAAAGGCCATATAAAAAGTTCACTGCAATGCCTATTGACCTGATCCCTAACCCAAACCTGTGACACTAGTGCAAGAGGACCAGACAAGGACAGTATAAAAATAGAAGCTCAAAAAGCTAAACTATGGTTGACAGAAATGATTTTATCCATGAGTCGGCAGTTGGAAGTGAACTATGCTCCAATGCTGCAGTGCTGGCAATTAGCCACATACTGAGGTGACAATAGACAGCCTGATACATTCAGAGCACACAGTTGTTTGTGGTGTTTGCCAAGAAGCGATTCTCTAAAAACACGGCTAAAAATAGAAAACAGGGCTTCTCTGTGAACAGCCTTTTCAACTGTAGAATGTAATTATGAGACTTTTTACAAAAATGTACCCTTTGTCTAAACTGAAATATCCATTGAAAAAAACAGAGCAGCTCTTTGATATAGCCAAACAAATACAGAGAAGGAACGGGAGAAAAAGCACTGGACTCTCTCCACCAGCATCACACCGGTGTTTCACTGCTGACGCACATCTTATTAAACCCCGCCTGACACTGCATCGACCAATCACATGGCACAATGGTGAGGACTTACTGCCCTTCCCCCTCCCCTCACTGCACTACCATCCACCCCCTCCTTTTGGGCTGCTTATAGTCCCACTGTTCTGCTGCTTGCAAGGTTTCCCTCTGAATGTGTTGTTATATATGTTATCCTTTCTCAAGGTCTCTCTAGATCAATCATATCCTGCATTGTGTCTGTCCTTTCATATTGCAATCCGTCTTCTATCAGCACATCTTTTATAACGCCCTGTGTTAGTTGCACTGTTGGTTTGGGCTTTCTTGTGCTGCCTTCACCTTCTGATGAAATTAGTTTTGAAAGCCAGACTGACCCACTAGGATATGTGCAAACTAGAAAACTAGACATGTAAAAAGTGTATTATGATCTTGGTCTACTCACCAAGTTGAAACATAAAGTTTTTAGTTTATTTGATATCCGCATAAAGCCCATACCAGAACCAGATTAGTGAAAGTGTTAATGTAACTAGAATCATCTTAGTAGTAATCAACAATGCTCAACAATCAACATTACTCATTTTCATCAAGAGTTTTGTCATCTTCCTTCTTTCTCTAGGCTCAGGCTTCCCATATTGAGGTGCAACAGATATAAACACTCCTTTATGCCTGCAGCTAGTTAGGGACCGAGCCCGAAGGGGTACGAAGGTCCCTATTGTTGTTGCTCTGTTTCTCTATTATTAGGGACCGAGCCCGAAGGGGCACAAAGGTCCCTATTGTTGTTGCTCTGTTTCTCTATTATTATTATAGTTCTTGTTCACACGCTTTTGGGCAATTTTGAGCATGTTCCCATGCTTCAAAACGAACGTGACTTTGCAGGGGCATCACGTAGGGCGGCAGCTACGCCTCCAAAAAGACCCATCCCCCGGTGACCCCCAGGAGCTCGATAGCGCCCCCTAGCGCATTGTCTTTCGGGGCTGGCATACCGTTTAAGATAGGCGCACGAAATTCGGTAGGGACGTGTATCTCAATAAGACGAACAAACGCCTCACTGCAATGTCATGGCCATGCCCAATAGGAAGTGAGATAATTGGCCTTTTGTGTGATTTTGTAATATTTGACATACAATGGAATTTGAAACACTTCTACAACATTCCTCAGATGGGCTTAAATTTTGGTGAACATAATCTTAAGATGTTGGAGATGTTAAATTGCGAAGGATTTTCAAATAGGCGGTAATATGACGATACGGCGGATCGATAAATTTAGGTATTTATTGAATGGGAGTTATGAGTTATGAATGGGAGGTATTTGTTGAATTTGGAGTTCTTCCTCAGACTAAAACTTCACAGGCTAATGTAGATGAGGACTAACAAGATTTTCATGCCAAATAACTGGCAGTCTGACATAGCGCCCCCATATGACAGGCCAGTGAACTGTCAGAAAATGTACAGCAAATGAGCGCTTTAACACAAAGAGGATTGTGGGTGGCATACGATTTCAGCCAGACACACGAAAGTTGGTATGGGTGTGTATCTCACTAAGATGAACAAATTTGTAATTACAATGTCATGGCCACGCCCAACAGGAAGTGAGATAAGAAGACTTGTATTGCGATTTTGTGTGATATGACATACAATGGATTTTAAAACACTCTTCCTACACTGTACATCAGATGGGCGTACATTTTGGTGTACATGAGCTCAAGACATTGGAGATGTTAAATTGCGAAGGGATTTTTGATATCTTGTAAGATGACAAAATGGCGGCCTGATGAATATTGCTACCATTTGAAAGTGCCAAATTCAATAGGAGGTGTGTCACCACTTCATTTAGCAGGGGTTTAAAAGCCTGGAACCCCATACGCTCATGTATATTGTGACTATGAACATTTTCAAGCATATTAAATGGTAGTTTGGCATAGCGCCACCATATGGTAGGCAAAGCTTAGCCCCCTAAACACAAAGTAGGTCACGGTTAGCATACCACTTGAGCCAACCACACAAAATTTGGTATAGCCTTGTATATGATGAAGAGAAACATTTTTTATGCAAATGAACTGCCCCGTATGTCATAGCGCCACCATGTGGTAGACAAGGGAACTGTAAAAAAAAATGCACTGAAGCTGCTGCTGTGCTGTAAATTGACATGACATCTTGTGCGGCTGAAAATACTTTGTATTGCTGGCATGGAGCATGCCCCCCCACCCCCATAGGCCGCAGGTGCGAGGTCCCGACCAACGCCGCTTGCGGCTTTAATTTTAACTTAAACACTGATCAGGGTAGGAATCTACTTTCTTTTTAATGATGGTCATACTCTACCTGCAGTGTTGATAGTATTTATGTACAGTGTTTGAGGTATCCTGTGGTGAATGTATTTTTTTTATATGAATGCCTTTTTCGCTTTATTGCTAAATCAATTGGATCATTGGCGATACAAATTAAGTGAGTTTGAAGCTGAAGAAGCACCTTACACTATATTACCAAAAGTATTCACCCATCCAAATAATCAAAATCAGGTGTTCCAATCACTTCCATAGCCACAGGTATAAAATCAAGCAGCTAGGCCTGCAGACTGTTTCTACAAACATTTGTGAAAGAATGGGTCGCACTCAGGAGCTCCAGCGAGGTACTGTGATAGGATGCCACCTGTGCAACAAGTCCAGTCGTGAAAATTCCTTACTCCTAAATATTCCACAGTCAACTGTCAGTGGTATTATAACAAAGTGGAAGCAACTGGGAATGACAGCAACTCAGCCACGAAGTGGTAGGCCACGTCAACTGATGTAGTGGGGTAGTGCACAGAGGTCTCCAACTTTCTGCAGAGTCAATCCCTACAGACCTCCAAACTTCATTTGGCCTTCAGATTAGCTCAAGAACAGTGGGTAGAGAGCTTCATGGAATGGGTTTCCATGGCTGAGCAGCTGCATCCAAGCCATTCATCAAAGTGCAATGCAAAGCATCTGATGCAGTGGTGTAAAGCACGCCGCAACTGGACTCTAGAGCAGGGGAGACGGGTTCTCTGGATTGACAAATCACGCTTCTCCATCTGGCAATCTGATGGACAAGTCTGGTTTTGGTGGTTGCCAGGAGAGCGGTACTTGAATACTGCATTGTGCGAAGTGTAAAGTTTGGTGGAGGGGGGATTATGGTGTGGGGTTGTTTTTCAGGAGCTGGGCTCCCCTTCCAGTTAAAGGAACTCTGAATGCTTCAGCATACCAAGAGATTTTGGACAATTCCATGCTCCTAATTTTGTGGGAACAGTTTGGAGATGGCCCCTTCCTCTTCAACATGACTGTGCACCAGTGCACAAAGCAAGGTCCATAAAGACACTGATGAGAGGGTGTGGATGAACTTGACTGGCCTGCACAAGGTCCTGACTTCAACCCAAAAGAACACCATTGGGATGAATTAGAGTAGAGGCTGAGAGCCAGGCCTTCTCGTCCAACATCAGTGTGTGACCTCACAAATGCGCTTCTGGAAGAGTGATCAAAAAATCCCATAAACACACTCCTAAACCTTGTGGACAGCCTTCCCAGAAGAGTTGAAGCTGTTATAGCTACAAAGGATAGACCGACGTCATATTAAACCCTATAGATTACGAATGGGATGTCACTTACGTTCATATGCGAGTCAAGGCAGGTGAGCGAATAGTTTTGGCAAAATAGTGTAAGTGATTATGCATACTGTGTTAGAATGAGACAGCAGAAATGTCATGGACCATGTTGAGAGTGTGAAAGGGCCTTTTATGTTTGAATGGCTTTTTCAGTTTGAGATTAATGAGTTTTGAAGTGTCATTTAATGTTTTCAAGGTTTTATAGAAAATATGAAATTGCATTCAAAGGTAATAAATCCAAGTAGGAGTTGTGAAGGGCAAAAATGCACCATTAGAATGTAAACATCTTAAAATGTAATAATTTCGAGATACTGTGTTCTCGCCCTGAAAGCTAAAATTGAAAATAGGGCATACTTTGGACTATTCATCTCTAAAGAAAGCTGAAAAGAGAAGCCAATTAAATGAGTATTTTCAACAAACGCAATGAACATTTCATTAAATCCTCCAGCTCTCTACAACCTCGCACCAAACTTTTAATTACAGCCCTTCTTCACACTAAATGGTTAATTACACCCAATGAAAATGAGCAGTGAAAGAGCAATAGCTGAAGAATGGAAACCCAAGCACGCATAGATGAAGGCGAACGCATACAGTGCAAAGGGACTCAGGCACAGGGGTTGGAAATGCACAATACGGTGAGCACTGTGAGAAATGGGGGTAGTACATCTCTAATTGGTTCTTGAAGCCTGCCTAGTGCCAGGCAGCGAAAGTTCCCACACCTCCGTTGTCTATTGTCTGTCTCCAATTTAATATGCAGTCGTGTTTATAGAAGGGGGAGGATAGGAAGAGGATTAAAAAAAAATGTCCAGACTAGAAGAAAACCTCCATGCTTTCTGAGGTATGTCCAAGAACAATCCTCTGAACAAAATGAACACAGAGAAAAATGAGCAAATGACCATGGCATGAAGTGTAATGGGAGTCTTAAGTCACAAAGGCCAAGGTGATGCCTTTGACTTCTCTGCATATGGGAGGGTCAAGTGGTCGCTGCTTTACGTGCTACCATCTGTCAGTCCTTCGAGGAAAACACTCCCCTCCCTTGCCTTACACACACACAAAATAAAGCCTCCCCTCACCCCTCCTCGTTGCTATAGAGACTGACAGTTGCCCACCGCACTTCCACATTTGCCTCCTGTGACCTCTGCGCCTCAAGTGACCTCTCCCATAGCAGATCTCCCTCTCCGCCAGCACTAACTAATTAGTGCCCCCGGCCCCGTCACCCCATGCCAGCTTTCCTTTTACACTCCCAAATTCTCCATGTTAATCTCAGCGATATCTCCTCCACCGTCTATTAGGATTACGACAGCCCAAGAAGCTGTGAGCCCTAATGGCTGTTAACACTGTGGGTATAGAGCTTTAACAGGATCACTGCGCACCTACATTCAAGGTCCTGCCTGGGGCCACCTATCGCCTGAGGATATAATGCTTTTGATTTCAACATGCTAGTAGAAAGCCAGACATTTTAAAGCCTTAAAATCATATGATCATATTAGAACCATGTTTCATTTAAAAATATATATTATTGTTGCATACTTCTCATTTATATTAAGGTGGTATCTGAACAACACTTGAAATTAAATTCAAATGTATTTAAGGATTCTCAGCCCTCACACTATCATGCTGGAGGAATCAATATTTTCTCATGTTTCACCATTTGTGATCCGTCAGCCATCTCAATCCAAAAATAAATCTGTCTACATACATATCACAAAATGAAAATGTATACATGTTCTGCCCTACTGACATTTTGTTATGGCAACAGTAAAACAGTTTCTTGTTCCACACACCTCCATCACTTTTTGGTATATTTTATATTTAAAGAGACTAAATCAGCTTTGAGGAAAGAGCCTATAAAAGAACAGGGTACCGGAGCACAGCCTATATGTGCAATCTTTAACATGTCAGGGCTTTACAATCTTATGATCAATGCCATACACCTCACAATTACAGCAGAGACTGAACCATCATTTATACGAGTGGAGCTCCGCCCATTAATCTACCCCATATTTTGATTTATTTGAACTCAAATTGCAGTGACGATGGAGGAGGGGCATGGGGTAGCAAATGAGCTCTCCGGCCCAGACGCTGTGTGTGTGACTAAGACCATACGCCTACAAAAAGAGAATGCAGAGAAGAAAGCTTTGTTCAAGTTTATGCATTCCTTATGTTGCCTCTCTCCATCTGTCACCCGATCACACACTTGACACAGGCTGGATGGAGGGATGGGGTAGAGGGAAAAAACAATTATGCTGCATGTCATAAATCCACACGCAGTAATTCACAGGCTATTCACTGGTAATTCATTGAGTGTTTGTAAATGTGGTTAACACAAGAGAGAAGCAGCCCCAATGCTAAAGTAAATTAGCCTCTAATTACTGCAGATTGCGATTCATGAAATTCGCTTTCTAAAGTGTTGACACAATTAATAGCATGTGAAATTGCAAATTAATTCAAGGCGGAATTGTACGCCATGCTCCTGTTTATGTGTGCCTCATGCGTCTTTAAAAAAATACAATGCCGTTATCTCTGCGGTGACACTGTGAAAATGCATTTTACTCACTTTGCAGATGTAGAGTGTGTGGGGAGAAGCTTTGTTTTTCAAAGCTACAAAGTGCATGATCTAGAAAACTTAAGACTACAGATAACTTTATGACTACTTGATTTGGCAAAGTAATGTTAAATTACACATGTTTAAATCTGAGGGCAAGGAACTGCATCTGTGTGCAATATTATCATAAGCAAAACTCCAGATATGTGCCTATTTACCAAAGAATCAAGGCCCTATGACTACTTAAAAAAATCACTACTTCAAAAATAAGATTATACATTTTTATTAGGTTAAAATGTGTTTCATCTGGCTTCCATAGATTTTCACAGGCATAAGATGCTGCAATTCTTGTCATATATTGAGTATTATTGTAATGTTAAAATTTACTGTTGCCAACTTTCCTTTTTACAACAGTGATTTTCTTAATGTATGGATGGTAGCTATAGGCAACAGTAAGGCAGATGCACAATATAATGTTGATGTAAACATAAAGAGGCATGCATCTATACATGTTTTTTTAACACTGATACGCATAGCAGGAAAATGGTCTGATTATGATTGAGGCCGCAGCTGAGATGGTGATGAAGCTTGTATGTGGTGGGAAAGAATAATCAGCATCCCTTGGAGCTAATGGGGTCCAGGCTGGAGGGTGGGAGGTCCACTCTGAATGTCTGCATGTATGTGTCTACACTGGGGGGAGGCGGGGGCGGGCAGTGGGACAGTGGCTCCTGAAACCCCGTCTTCTATAACGCTCTACACCTAATGGGGGGCAGAGAAGTTAATTCCACCGCACAGAAGCTTTATCTCATTTTCATACATATGAACGCGCAAGGCCGAGATCGATTACCGCCAACAAATTGAAATGCTCGGGACTGGGCAGGCCTGCAGAGAGGAAAACAGCCAACGTGTGGGGGGTTGGCAGTGTGCATGTGTGTATGTCTATGAATTTCTCAGTGCATAAGAACGGTAGAATTCAGTGATATGGATGAAAAGACACAAAGCACTCCTGCATACTGATTTCCTGCATAGACACACATGTGCCCACCTCCATTATTTAGTGTCACGCATGAAAACTCAACTCATTCCAGTTGATGCCGCTTCCCTGGCAGAGATAATGCAGATGGGAGGTTAGAAGCAAACTCGCGGAGGTCCTGATGGCTTACTGAACGATTAGTCCTCAAACGGGAACTCTTTCTTTCTATATCTTTATCAGTCTGCACATACGCATATACAATCAGTTTCCAATTCCCTGTCTTTTGCTCCCCCTATCTGCCATTAAACATACCATAAAATAAATGCCCATTTCATTAGCCCTCCTCTATATTAGCAGTGTCATTGACTCCCGACAGTCATTCTTGGCACTGGTCTATAAAGCCACTGCTTCATTACTTTCTCACCTCCCTTCACTTTCTTCATATTAGATTTTCATAAACCACTTCCTCATTCTTTTTTCTTCTGACTCGCTTCTGCGCCTCAGTTCTGCCCCCGAGCATGGGCCCCTGCGTTCCACTTGCGACCGTCAGCATTTCCTACACTGCTGCTGCCAAAAGGACTACAAATGACTTGCCTACAGTGATCATGGTAACTGGAGCCCCCATAATGCTCTGGCAACCAACAGCTGACATTAACCTCCAATGACCACTAGCTCTTCTTAGGCCATTTTAATCATGTCTGCACATAAGAAATTGCAAGGCAAATGTAATTCTACCAAAACATAAGAAAGTTAAAGCTTGTACTAAAGCCACAAGGAGTTTTTGCACTAGGCCAATATATAAATCAAAAGGCCAAACTCACTATTGCCTATTAAAAACAGAATCACCTAATAAAACTGAAAGGTCCAAGTTCAAGGCAAACTGTTGTGACCTTTGTTGAGGCCCAACAGTTTTGCTCAGGCTAATAATGGGACAGCCTAGACTAGAGCAAAGAAAGCTGGGGAGTGTCAACAGTGAGTCGATGCAAAGAAAAACCTCACTAGACATACAGTTGTGTGCTTTGTAATACTGCCATCATTGTGATGCCTGATATAATGCACTCCGTTTTCAATTAACAACTGATGTATATTCCTTAATCTATACAACAAGCTAACAAGTTATAGTTAACTATATATAGTGTTGTATATATAAAATGTATGAAGTGAAACAAATTGATTTAAAAAATACATCTGTCATAAATATAGTAAAAAGGAAACAGAAATAGGGAAAAAGTGGGTCATGAAAAGAGTAATCGGATATAAAATTGGTCCAATTTCACAAGTTGAATTCTCCAAGCAGTTTTACAATATAAAATATAGGACATTTGTAAAATTCGGTTCAATCATTTTTAGAACCAATTTTATCCTACCACAAAAACATGCCAAAAACAGCAATAAGCACACCAATAAGGGGACATAGCACTATGCAATAGTATTATTACCATCAGTGCTTTATCTATTCAAATCTAATTTTAGAGAGGTGTCTTCCAGTGCCTTAAATAAACATAAAGGCCACACAAGGACAATCAGTCTCTTCTTGTATTTCACTTCTCTCCACTGGTTCATGCCACCCCCGACCACAGCAGAACCATGGAGCTGCTTGTGCGCCCTAACGCTTCACCGCCCAACTCCACGGGTGCAGTGGGCGTCGCTTTGCATCACTCTCTACAGTATTTGAGATCCCGTTTTGTTGTATAGTTATTACGAGTCTGTGCTGATTCAAGTGGTCCATCTGTGAACGCCTGACAATATGGGTCTATAATGCATACATAATGTACATATGTATGGTTTTATGGGTCAGTGTTGCTAATCACAACTGAATAATGCATATGAGAGGTACAGTGTTTGGAAATGGGGCCAATGAGAGGGTGCACGTCACTTTATTGTCACACTCACCTTTGGCTTTCTGGCCAGCTGCCTGCATGGGGAGGAACAAAAACCGTTTCAGCAAGAAATATCTACAGCAAATACCTAATATTAGATTGGTCTGGGGACTGAAAAGAAATACTATGCAATAAAAAGAAAAAATAAATAAATCTTAACACCCGATTAAAAACGAGAAAATCTATCTTACAAGTTCAAAAACATTCAGTTGCAAATGTTAACCAAACTCATAACTCTGATGCCAAGTTTGAGGGAAAAAAATACCTTTTTCTGAGTAGATTCTTTCTTGATCTTTTCTTCTTGTTTTTTCCTTTTCTTTTCTTCCATCAAACGGTTCTCTTACTTCAGTTGTTAGCTTCTTTCCACTGCAAAGAGAGAGAGTACTGACTTAAATAAAAAGTGAATGAGACTCCCTGTAGATTATATAAAGGTCTTAAAATCTACCCTTGTGAGGATTCAGGCTTCCAGACCACAATCCCAACAGCACAACACAGGGAATATAAACGTTCAGTCCACTACATTTGAAACATTTACGAGACTGAGCCAAGTGCAATAATGTTTTCTATCATCACTTTCAAATCACAACAGGCACATATGAGAAAGTCTCCCCAAAACCAGAGAAATCCAGCCCTGTGTCAGTCATACAAATAGATGGAGATGTATAAAAATGGTTGAAAGACCCCAGGAAACTGCAGGAGTATAAAACGCTATGAGTCTGAAAAGAATGAAAGATAGACACCATAAAGACAAGTAGACTTCTAGATTGTGCTCAAAAGGTACAAGGCTACACTGCTGTTAACTTAAAGCTACATAGTACGTGTAGTTTAGGGCTACATTATTTTAGTAACCAATCAATCTGGCAATTACCATTTAATTAATAGATTAATTCACATCATGAAATGCCAGTGAACTATATTTTCTACTAAAATCTGACTGAAATTATGAATCTAAAGCGAAACTTTAGTATTACATGCAAAATATGGATTATCATTAACATTAATTTTACATATTTATTGTCTTATTTTGATGTTTCTGTCTGAGTTATAGCAACCTAAGTACTGTACATGACTGACATTTATCCCATGGTACGCTATGGTATGCTTTTTTTGTACAGGGATAGTGCACAACAATACATTAACCAAGACAGAAGTGGCTTATTCAGTATAGATAAATTGATAAAAAATAAATTAAAACAGATATTACTTAGGGTTACAGTGTTGAAATAGAACCTACAGAACAGTATCACTGTTTAAAACAAAGGTACATGATTGAATGAAAAAATAGAATGAAACACAACAGCATATGACAGCAGATTAATAGAAGGCCCGCCCCCAGCTGTGCTGCCCACTGATGGAGCGAGCCAGCTGTCAATCATGAAATCAATGAGAAAGGTCCTCACAGTGACTGTTTCATGGAAGCCTAATGTCTGAGTGACAGTTGGTGCGCAACAGAGGCTGAGAAAATGAGCTGGGGTTTACAGTGAGACTACAGAGAGAGAAAGGCAAACCTGGCAACACAGCAAACTGATGAACTGTAGCAGGGTAGTAAAACATAAAACAGAGAATACTGCAATTTTTCACAATTTCATCCGTTTTTATCCTTATTTATTAAATCTTTGTGAGTGTTAAAGTATGAGAGATGGGTTACAATGTCCCATTTTATAAACCAATGCGCCTCCGTGTGTCATTCTGCGACTTCAGCAGTTCATGAGAGGAAGCCCCAAGGTATTACACAGGAGTGAGTTATTTGTGGAAATGCAAGCATACAAGTAATGTGCTCTACTTGGTGTAATAGTAGATACATATTTAAATCACATCTTAAATTACCCATATCTATTTATTGCTTCAAATCTGAGGCATAAAAAGCAGAGAGGATGGAACAGAGATGACCTTTTCTACTACACAGCTGACCATGCCATCTCTCCTGCCACTCTTCCTCATGACAGCGGACCATCCTTCTCTGGTTACAAATGCCTGTGTTACTGGAGACAACAGGAAATGAAGGTTGGGGAAATTAGGTCGGCACTGACAACCAGCAACACACACACACCAATGTTGGTTTCCAGGTTTTGTGGAGACAGTACATTAGCTTTCATTTATTTCCTGAAGGCCGATGCCAACCTCAACCATGATTACAATAGCCTAACCTTAATTTAAATCTTAAAGGTGGACCACCTTTCATATGTTCCACAGTAACAGTACGACATTAAACTTGCATTTATTTAATGAGAATGTTTTTGTTTTGAAAAACGTGTTCTTACTGCCTGTCTCCAAGGAGATAATGAATGACATTAAATTTCACAAACAAAGCAATAATTCCACAAGCACGTGGCAGAACCAACATCAGAAAAGTTATAGAGTGCGCCTTTAACGTTAAAACAGTTGTTGATCACCCAAATGTACACATTATATTCCAGTTATCTTCTGTTTAAAAGGGTGATAGAAACAGTGCGAGTCAAAAGGCCACCTCGTGAATGAGATTAGAAGTGTGGTCAGGGGTGAAATGTGAGCCGGGTGCAGTTGTTCTTTTGAGCTGATCATCAGTGCCAAAGTTAGCGTCCTCTTTGACAGGCCCTGGCCCCACACACAGTGACCTGCCTGTGCTCAGCCCTGTGGTCTCTGCTGACACAAGCATCTCTGCCATGGTGACCCACACTGCCTTTCAGCATCAGGTTCACCCTCGCTGCAATTAGGTGCAAACATGTCCACTGTAAGGTTTGTGACTTACACGGACAAACCATGTTTTTCTATCTCACATTACAATAACACAGATTCAATCAGTCATAAGATAGTCACCAGATAAGAGCATATGTCTGTGTATCGTTAAAGGCATATTAAAGTGAAAACACTGTTCTTTTTGAAAGGGGAGCATGAATCAATAGCAATATGTTATGTTAATATCACAGCTCTCTTTTGATTTCATCACAGCAATTTATCTGCCTCTTTATTGTGGGGGAGATTATTTTTACATCAGGTGCCCTTCTTCACACAACCCTATTATCTAGGCCTGTGACAATCAGCTTTTTTGAAGATCTTGTGTATTGCTGTTTATTGCAGCTCTCTGCTTACACATACATTTCTCTGCTCATTCTCTATTATTGCTTAGCCTCATCATGCTCTGAGTGAGTGACAAGAGGATTTAACCAATCACATTCAGGTGTGATCTCTCAGAAGTAGCAATTAGCCTTAGTTGCTGCTTTTTTTTTTTAAAAGTATGATAGTATTTCTTTTTGCATATCCCCCACCCATACTTGGCAGAGAGCACACTGGCTTGTAACCAATTGTGGCTGTTTTTCTATCCAAAACAACATTTTCCATTGCAGCATATTGAGGAAAAAAACTATTTTAGTTGAACAGAACAGCAGACGTAGAAGAAAATACCTCAACGTGCCAGCATTGTCCATTTTTGGCAGTATAGGAACCGTCTAAATCCAGAGAATGTTGGTTTAAGCTAAAGTGAAAGGGGGATGAGGACAGGAACACGCTGTACAGGAATGAAGGGGGCGAGGGGCTCTGGCTGCACATGCTCCCTCACATGAAAACACAGACGATGCACAAGGGGAGGCTTGATGTACACAGGCGGGAGGCAGTCTGTCTGATGCCTGTCTTTTTCTGCCAGAGATGCAGAGGAGGGGGAGGGGTAAGGGAGGAGAGGGGGTCTGGGCGGCGGATGAAAGCAGACGCAGAGCAACGCCAATTAAGAAAGACAGCCGCTGGAGAAGCAGACAGAAGAGCGAGAGAGAGTGGAGAGGGGGCGAGCGACTGGAGGGATCCTGGGTGGAGAGAGCGCTGGATGTGGCAGGGACCTGATCACACACATACATATCTAGAAATTGTGAGACAAAAAGTGGATGAGTGACAAAGAAAGAGTGACACGACGAGGCTGCCAGAACAAAAAGCGACCGTGTAAGGAGGGGTTTAAACGAGGGCGAAAAGTGGCACACCGAAAAGCATGCGTTGGCTTTAAGATGCAAGTTATGGAAAAATGGCATTGAAACTACCAAGAACAACATCCCAGAGAATAGAAATTGTGTGTAAAAACCTGTCTTTGTAGAGTAAGTATTAGATTTTAACTATAAACCCCCTTAACCAGAACTTCAACTGGGGACTATAGTTCAACACTAATCGATTTTACCCACTAAAAACTAAATAACTGGAGCAGCCAAAAACCAAAAATCTGGTTTTGTAAGAGATCACACTTAACTAGAATCTAACTACTTTCTTTAACAACTACTAGCCTATTATGTATCATTAGCTCAACAGTAAAAGTATAGGTTGAGTCAATAAAAGATCAATAAAAACTACTTCACTAAATGTTATTTGTGGGTGTGTATTTGTGTGTGTCGACCTGGAAGCGGCTGGAAAAACAAGCCTGTAAATTCCACAGTTGATAAGCTGTAATGACAATGTTGCCTCTGTGTGTACTCTATCCCGGTTACATTGGCTTTAAAGGCACTTCAGTTTGTGAGTTTTTAGTTTTGCTTTCACTGGGGTGGAGAGTGAATCAAATAAACAACGTGGACTTGCTCAATGAACTGTGGCTGTGATGGTGATGTGGGAAAAATTCAACAATGCAAAAAGAAAGGCATCTAAATTGGAGAAATGAAGAGCAAGTGTGGCATAGAAGGAGCTATTTATAACTTTGTGGTATTGCCTTCAGAACAATTAGTTTGCAGTGTCGTGGCAGCTTCCTCTTCCGAGTCAATATGAAGTTTTAACTCAGTGACAGCTCATTAAATAGAAAAACAGACCTAGGCAGAAAACAGCGGTGCAGTTAAGGGGGACCACGAGCTGTCGTCTAGTGTTTTGTAAGAAATGTTTACTTTCTGCTTATGAGAATATTGCTGTACGTGCAATGCCAATTATGCACAGTAGTGGTCCTGTCTCACTATATATTGGCTTCAAAGCAGTGAAATGATTGGCCGTCAGAGATGTGCCATTAATAAAAGAATGAGTGACCTTACATTATTAACCTTGAGAAAAAAGGTTACTCCAACTTTGATCAAGCGCTAAAAGTGAATATTATTATTACACAAATGGGCTCTTGTTAAATGAGCTCTGAAAGTTCTTTTTTGTTGAATATTTTCAGAAGCAGAGCACCTTTAACCCCACATTTCTGTTCGTTGTAATCGCCATAGTTACCACATGAGCTATCGAGCACCAGCAAATTTATATGTGTCAATAAGAGAGTTAATAGCGCAAGCAGAAGCCAGTACATTTCAAAGACATCTATTCTTAATATCTCTGCATTGAAGTTTTGTTTACTACTTTTTACTTCAAAGGGCTGATCGTGAGTAAAAATGTACCCAGCAGTAGCAATATGCCATTTGACCAGAGATCTTAGAAATCAGTAAAAGTGTTAAGATAAGATCATCCTTTATTTGTCCCACAATGGGGAAATTGCAGTGTCACAACGCAAGTTTCAGAAACAGTTGGAAAAAGAGCATGCATCAAAAATTAAGATAAATAATAATAAGTATGTACAATCAACTAAAAAAAACACAACACAGTACTTGAGTGGGCAACTACAAATAGGACCATACCTGTCTAATAGTAAACACCTGAGCAGCATTGACTGTGTGTGACAAAGTTCACTAAGGCAATATAACTATTTACAGCAAACAAATAACCATGTCTTAAAACTTTAGCATTTTCCCCGGTGTAGCACCAGACGGCACACGCTAGTCCTATTTACATAGCTTTAAGGGCTTTGTAAGCGATGCAGAGCCCAAGTCCTGTTACATAATGTGTAATGCAGTCTAATGTTAGTTTGGAGGGGGGAAGAAACATTGTAAAGTGTTTTTTTTTTGTATGTACTACCTTGTGTTACCAGTCTCCTTCTTTACATGTCTCTCCAATGAGCCGACAGAGAGAGAGAGAAGGAGGCCCCTGTCAAAGCTGCACGGAACATTCCCCTGGACCCCTGCCAAGATTTACAAGCAGAGGCCCCATCCCCCTGTCTCTAAACCAGGCCAGCCTTAACTTCAGTGGGCCCCAAAGTCCCTGCCCCCTCCATTGGCACACAAGGAGATGGGGGTAAGGTAGACAGCCCTCACCCATCTTCCAACATAGAGCACTTCTCTTACTGGTCTCTAATCGTTTACATAAGACCAAGAGCTGCTGCTGCTCACCTTTTCTTTCCTTTTGACATGTGGTTTAGTTAATACTAATATTTTCTCACTGATTCATATTTTTTTAATTAATTAATGGTAATAAAAATCATAATATGGCATCTGAATGTTTGCTAAATTAATAGCCAATTCTGGGCTTAATGTTAAACAAAACACGCAGATTATCATCCAGCTTTACACAAAGGAGTGACAGCAACAAATCATAATCACTCAAACAAATATTTTTTTCCAAGAGAACACGTTGTCTGCAAGTATTTTTGGATTTCTCTTACCATTACCATTAAATACACAACAAGCCAAAAAAAGCAGCCCTCATTTTGCTCATGACAACATTAAATACAACATCCAGTGTCCATCTGCCTGACAATGGCCCCGAGTGTGGGAAGAGGGTAATGGCTTTTGGCAGTTCCCTGTTGAATCCAGCTGACTCCACGATCCGCCGTGCCCGAGCAGAGCAGCACCCCGCGGAGGTGTTAAGCATGTTCTCCATCACCACTGTGCCTCATGTTGGAATAAAAGCCTCATAATCAGACGCTCACTCACTGCCATCATCAAGTCTAGATTCAGGTCAGTAACAATGATTCCAGCATGAGCAGACAACCCTTCCAAAATATCCAAAACACAATTTGAAAAAATGAAAAGAAGACAATCATTGGCCTGCATAAAGGAGTGGAGTTCACATGTAGTTTCTGCCAAAGCCAACCCTCATGGCTTTGTTACAGTGTACTCAAATAAAAACAGAGTCCACATGCCAACAGCCCACAGCCTGGTCCGAGCTGAAGCCAATGCGGTTTATTATGGGTTTCCTGCTAGCCTGCTGCCAAAATGGCAAAAGCACCAATATAATTCATTTTTATGTTAGTGGCCTAGACAGTCTGAATAATACATTTCCTTTTCGAAAGAAAACAGTTGATTGTTCACAGTGAAGTAGTTAGACACTGTTGATTCACCGTAGGAATGCAAATCTACCTACAAGATTTTTGAGAGGCTTTAAATTGTAAAGTCGTCCACATTGGTAGTTACCTCAACCTAGATCTGCAGTTAGATTTACAACTTGCCCTCATGCCCCCTGTTGTGTCTGTAGTGACATCCACTAAGCTGAAGTGTCTGAGCAGCACTAACTCAAGACTCATAAAAATAGATTCCCCTCTTATGCCAATAACATGCTAATGTTTTTGTCTGTACTTAACTCCAGTGATGAGATCTCTCTGAAAGATGACTGTGATTCACATTCATGCACGATCCACTAACACTTTCACCTGGCTCATATATAACCCTGTATTGTATTGAACAGACAAATAGCACACCTCTTTGATTCAAATGCAATGTGTGTGCCTTTGCTGCTCCGCAAATGCATATTTCATTTCATCCCCTCACTGGTGTGTGACGATGGAGATAAGACAGTAGTGACAGAGACGTCAGAGTGGGGAAGGAAAGGAGGGTTTGAAATTGAACGGGAAATTATGTACTTCAATTAAGACATGCGGAGGAGATATTAAAGCTATACTCCAGTGCCTGGGGACAGGATGCAGGAAGGAAGCAATGAAAGGCGACAGTTCAATCAGAACCGTAAGGGTTTTTTTTTCCTCAGACCAGGGGACGGTGGAGGAGAGACAGGACAGCCATGTTAAATAATGTACTTTGAATTAAGAGTACAGGAATGTACAATGTTGGGCACGGTGTTTATGCAGCTACAGCCTGGAGTAAAAGGGATTCTGAGAGCATCCCGCATTTAAACACTACAAAGATTAAATGTAGCATAGAGAAACCAAAGTAGCCATTATGATGCAAAGATTACATTAAGAATGAATGCAAAGAAGAAAGTGCACTTAAAAGCCTGTGCCACTCGAACCAGACAGAACCAGACCAGTCTGTTCAAGATACTAACAGCACACGCTCACATGTTCAGACTGTGTTTCAGTTCCATTCAGCCAATCATAAAGGAGCTGATGATATAACACTAAAGTTCCAAACAGCTTTGACTGAAAAGGCTTACAATTCCAACAAAAAAACTATTGCCACTACTTGATAATAATCAATATAATAATCAATTTTATAAAAGTGCTGACAAATGACACATATTCACATGACATATTTTTACAAAAAAAAAAAAAAAAAAAAAAGCTAAACAACTAAAGTAATCTGGGGGTGTCCTGTAAAAAATCTCTGTCACGGTTATGTAAATAGTGCAAAACACAAAAACGCGAACATTGAAATATAAAACCATTGGCATTAATGCTGGACTTTGCAAGGCCAGACATTCTTTAGAGATTAAAATTATATAGAGGCTATTTCAATCTCCCAGTGGCAATAATGGCCAAGCAACGTCCATCTCCTGGGGAGGGTCAATGACATGAACTGAATGATGAAAAGAGGAAAGCAGACTCTAAACTTACCTCGCATTAACCACAGCGTTTGCAGCTTTCACTGAAGAGTTGGTGCATGGCAGAAAAAACACACACACACAAATAAAAATAAAAAAAATACCCGTAAAAAGGAGCAAAAATTTAGTCGCAATTAAAGTCGGACTTGGCAGATAAGCCGACTTACGACAGGATACCGAGGTAAACAACGGCACTGAGCCGGATATACTCACAGCGAGTACGGTAACGTAAGATCGCTCGAAAAAAAAAAATGCTGTGATTTGCTGTGAAATGACTTTTGTCCGAAACAAACTAAAAACGTCACAATATAATGGGGGCGGGGAGCAGACAAGCACCACTAAAAACAAAAACAAAAAACGACACGAATGAAATTAGTAAAAAAAAGCAGCTCAGTTACTTTGCTGGTTGGCGTAGTTAGTCGTCAACCATGAAGAGGTTTTGTAAACTGGAGAAACCAGGCAGTTTTGGGTTAAAAAGCCGATGAGTTCTCGCGCAATAGATGGAGCCGACGGCCGTGACGGCCAGCCAGCTAACTTGGTTTAAAGTGCAAAAGAAATGTTTTTGTTTAGGTGGCCAGCTGCACGACTAGCGAGGCGCTGGCTACCGCGAATGCAAAGTGAGAAACGAGTCCTTGGAAATACATTCTGAGAGGATCCAGACAGCGGAGCGGACAGTCATGGTAGGCGTTCAGCGAGCTCTCGTTGACAGTGATCTCGCAGCCATTTTGTTCAAACTAACAACACCGCAGTCTGCCTCTCCTCCTCCCGGAGCACACAGACCAGGAAGTGGCTCCGGATACGTCACTCTAAACCAATCAGCGCGCAGGACCGTCCTCCGGGCACCGCCCCCGGCCCGCCCACCACCGGGCTCTAAACTTGACTTGCAGACGAATGGATGGACAGGGGATGGACAGGGAAAGGACAGGCAACATGCGACTGAAAGGTGAGCTAAAAGCAAAGAAGACCATGCACAAGAGTTGTAACCTATTTACTCAAAACACTCGCAACCTTACATCCAGTTCAATTGGAGCTCTTATCATATTGACTTGGAGCAACAGAAAAATCTTGACCTTCATTTATTAAGCCCAGGGTTTATCTTGTGATAGCATTTCAATTGCATATTTGCATGTAGCAGCTCTATCACAGAAAAAAAACACTCTGAATCTTCCAACCCAGCATGACCTTATCAACAATATCTAGATCACATAATGTCCAGTGAGACAGGCACAACTACAGGCTTTTCAACACATGATTGATGAAGTCACCCTTGTGGCCTCTGAACCGAGTCTGCAGCCGGAGCAGAAAAAAGAATATGTGGCCCCTGTCCATTCTCTGTGCTCCTTTCTTATGGAAATGACCAGTGTGTGTGCAGACAAGCACACAGACTACACACTGGGAACAGGTCAAGACTAGGGTCCACGAAGGGACAACTGACCAGCAAGAACTTTCCCTCAAAGCAACTATCTTCAATACATCACTGGAAGAGGCTATTAATGAGAAAGCCAGGGGCCTTCAGCCAGAGCCCCCCCTTCTTTTCAAGGCAATATGCCCAGAGCTATTAAAGCAGCAAGCTCCAACTGAATGCAGAAAGCAGATGTTCTATCCTCCGGGTTAAGAGAGGTGAGAGCAGGGGGAAATGCCTTTAGAAATGACCTAAGGGAGATGTAATTCACCGTTAAGAGAAACAGTTTGCAGGAATTTGCCCCACCCATATAGACAACTTTACAGTGTAGGACTAGACTTATTTTTTTTCAAATTTCAGGCCATTTCAGGATAGCACCAAAAGAAGAAATGCCAACACAAAGAATAATATGTTAAACAGCTCTCCACAGAGACAGAGAACACCTAAAAGTCTCCAATGTGTGATCTTAAGAATTGTCGGAACAGTGTCTATGATTAAAACTGGTGTGCTTTGCACATGAACTTGCTGCTTCCTCTACACATTTTCTCTTTCAGGTGTTTTGAAGGTGCTTTTTTACCTCACAATTCCCCTAATTGCTTTCACATTTAGGCAAACTGCTGACAGAGGCAAGCCAATAGGAAAGGTCTGCCTGACATTCAGATAAGAAGCAACCCAGACACAGACTGCTTCCACGGCACAGGCAATCGCTCACTACACTTCTCCTCACGCTCTCCTCCTTTCCTCTTCAGCACGCTCTTCTGCTTTTTGTTTTAATTCCAGACCAATCATGGGCTGCGTTCCGCATAAGGTTTTAATTTCAAGCTTGTGCTGCCAAGAGCCTGCCAGACACATACACATGCACTGAAGACTCACACAGGGAGACTTGAGCTTTTAGATCCATTGCATACACCCCATCTATACATTCTCTATTGGAACATCCACACACATTTATGTTTTACAGGGCTGCATGCATGTTTAATGCTTGTACTGATTTTATCATTTCAACATGCCTCCCATGAGAGAAAGTAAGTCCATCCTGAAACATTAATGGTCGCACACATTCAGAAAAAGCACTTCTTTATGTGATTTTCATGATACAGATCCCAGGAGTGTAACAAAACACTACTAAGCTACTAAGCTATATCAATGGCAACAGGTCACTACCATGTGTAGGGTCATCACATTAATTTATTTACCTAACCCTGGTGAGTATTAGAGGCTCTTGGCTCAATGGCCATTTAAAGGACCCATATTATGCATTTTTTAAATCTATGTCATAATGTTCCTTCTTCACATACCTGGAGTTATGTTTTGTTTCATTCACACATGTTTAATCTCTCACACAGAAAACACTCTGTTACACTTTGTGATGTCATGTGGTAATACAGGACGTACTCCACTGTGTTTTTAAACTCAATGCAACTTCACTAGAATTATTTGTATAATTTCAGCCCTGGAATTGTCAGTCTCTACTCAACAATATGTAAAAGGTAGCTGTTAACCGGAAATTCACTGCTTCATGACGAGGTAAAAGGAGAAGTTGAATTCATGACATTAGAAGGTGGAACTGAGCATTTTGAACTTTCGGGATGGAGATAGACTATAATGCAGCATTACTCAAGCGTGTGAATGAAACAAAACTCAACTTCAGTCATGTCTTTGATAAGGTAAAAGCATAATAGCATAGCTAAAGCTCATAAGAGTCAATTTTGCGTAATACTGAGGATTTACATTTGAAAGTCACTAGATTAAAGATGCACTAACAATCACCTGCAATGCTATGGTAACCGATCCTGATACATAGCTACCTGGATTATAAGCACCTTGCACTGAAGAAACAAGATGTCATGAAATAAATATGGAGTATAGAGCTATACACTGCCCCAATCAAAATATTTCTAGGTTTTCACTGTCACAAAAGAAGGTATAGCATGGGTATGTCCGTACTGAAGCCTGCTTGTTCCATATATGCCATCCAAGAGGAGTAAAATAATAAACGGTATCAGTTGCAGCAGATCAACTCCCTTTAGGACCATAAATACACTTCAAGCACTTAAATCTGTTGGTTACCTAGGCCTGCCATGATAAAGACTGTATCGACCTTTCTGTTAATAAATCATAGTTGGGACAATAATTTCTGGCGGGGTGCAATATTTAACGTGAGCACTTTTTCTTTCAAATTGTGGGGAATGTTTTGTTTTGTTGTGTTTTTTTTTTTTTTGTACTACAATAAAATTTAATAAATAACTTCTATGGCTCCTTATAATCTCTAAGTAACTACTAAGTGTTTCATTCTGCTCATATTTGGTTTGTTTTAACAATATTGTACATTTAGAATAGATATTGGTATAATTCTATATCAGTGGAATAAATACACTTCAGTATATATCACACTTTTGATTCTGTTAGCGTGACAGGCTTGTGCTTAACTTGTCCTTTTCAGAATACATACAAACCAGTGCTAGGAGGAGTACAAGTGAGTAAAAAGGCACCTCAATGTGGGTTCACTGTCCACTGCAGTCTGGACTTTATGTATGTGAGTAATCAAAATGCAGACAGCGAACTACTGCTGCAATGCTCAAAGTGACATTTCCAAAGGCATGACTTGACATATGCAAAAAGATGATCATTCCAACAGAGGAGGGAGCCAAACCATTATATGGCATTATCCTAACTGCACACATCAAGGACAACATGGTACTCTGAGTCTCAGTCTATCTTTGAATCATACCTGTGTAAAGAGACTATGAAGCTTTTATAACTAATAATTGGCTCAACTGGCTAAAGGACAGCAGAGGCAGCATTGTTGAGGAAGGAGAACAAAAACAATGTAAAAAGGACACAAATGACTCACCCAAACCTTTCTATTAGCATGTTACACATTTGGTAAAACATACTGTCTTTTGTTTTAACAATACAGTCGATTAAAATTTTAAAAGTAAATGGTTGACTGATATAGGGCTGAACTATTTTAAAAAATCTATTAAAGGTCCCATGGCATGAAATTGTCACTTTCTGAGGTTTTTGAACGTTAATGTGAGCTCCCCTACCTATGGTTAAAAGTTGCGAAATGTCTAAACTGAGCATTTGCAATCCTTTTCTGCGTTACAAAAAATCGGAGCTCAAACGGGCGATTTTGAACAAGGCACCTGATTGACGTCAGATCGAAAAAAGAAATGCAAATGCAGTTCCACCCCCGTCTGTCTGAACTCAGCGTCTCTGTAAATCACGCCCAGAGAGTTTGGACTGTGAATGCGCTAGGCAATGCGAAATGCGTTTTTTTATTTGCCTGGAGGCACGTCCGAGTGTTTCTAGGCTCGGAAGTCCTTTATCTGAGCCTCTGGACCTTTGAAGAGCAGTGGTTTAATTTTATTTTATGTGGAAATGTGTTTATTTTTCAATGGAATGCTTCAAATCTCTCCCCCCGTGCAAAAACACGGAAATGGATCAGCTGAGAGCTCTGAGGGAGAGCGGAGAGTTTGGCCACGCCCCCACCCTCTACTATTGGCCAGCTCTTTTCTCCTCATTTGCATTCAAGCAACAACGCCCATTATGACCTGTTCTGAGGGAGAAAAAATACTCTTTCTCAGCTTATCTCTGTTTCTCATGCACTGAGTGTTGATTTTGAAGAAGGATTCATTTACAGTATTAGGGAACCATTAAGGAGCCATATAAAAGCATCAAGAAGGACCATGTCATGGGATCTTTAAAGTATTGCAATTAGCTTCACCACATATCAAATAAAAACACAGAACAATTTAGTTCAGAATGTATTTTTAATAATTTGAAACTAAAATATTAAATTATCTATTTTAAGCCATACTATATTAGTCATTAAACACGCTAGCCACTAATTAGATCTATTTCAGGACTAACCCTCTGATTTAGGCAATTTTGTTGTATAACTAAAAAAAATGACAAATAAAGAGCACTACGCTTAACTTATCCCACTTGGGAAGCATGGTTGCTAGGATAAGCTCCAGCAACCTAACCCCACAAGAGCAAAAATTGAATGAATTATTGCTTTTAGTAGACACAATTAGAACATACCCCCCTAGTGGTGTAATTTAATATAACAGGCACTTCAGTGGAGAGACTTGGTATTTTTATTTGTTGATCTACACAATCAGAACTATCAATTCAAATTCACTTTCATAATAATTACAAATGCCTTGTTGAGTTCTTCTTCATCTCAAAGCCCTGGATCATCACAGTGGAATAAAGCATTGCAGTCCATAAAAGGAGGAGGCAACCTTTTCATTAACTTTGATTAAGGCTGTTGAGCGAATTACCCCGAACGGAGAAGGGCATACATAAAAGTCATTAGCCACACACTCTCTCTCGCACACAGATGCACACAACATGAATCCAATTACTGTTAAACACATTTGCAAATATGAGCACTAAAGGAAAAAGAAATTTGTAACAAAATGGTGTTTTTAATCCTACCCCAGTGCGGCTTTGGCTGCTGAATACTGCAGAAAACATTATGGGATGCACAAAAGAAAATACTGTAATAGGGAAGAGTGAAAAGGGGGTTACAGTTCTATGGTTTGTGCGTTTGTGTTGGTTGTGAGTGCCTGTGTGTCTCTATGTGCTATGTATGCGTGTCCATTGCTATATAAGAGTGTAGCAGTGCAGTAGGACAGCAATTCTGAGCTGCTGGTAATTTCCCCTGAGACAAGCAAGCAGGTAAAGGCCAGTGAGAGGAGGGAGGGGAGGCAACGCAGAGGCAGTGAGGCGCCAGCGAGCATTTGTGTCAGAGAATAATGAGGAATGATACTGTGGTGGCAAAAGGCTGCAGATTTACCCAATCAGATACATACTAGTATATGCACACAGTACAACAGCGCCATTCCAAGGTTGTCAACAAGCTAATGCTTCTATTTTCATTTCAAATGCCTTATCTTGTTAATGAGACACTTTTAGAACTGACTCATTATTTTAATAATGAATTCATCTCTTAATTACAACAACGCCTATTCCTAGTGACCTTGTTTTAATTTAGTTACAAACTGCAGACCTCAACATTAGCATGCATTAAGCTCCCTGCTTATCTTTCATCCCTGATAGTTAATACATCAAATTATCACCTGAAAAAATGCTGTCAACCACAATACCTCGCTCATGTGTATTTGTGAGTGAGCAAGCCTGTACTTATTAAGCGTACTCTCCCCACAAACTCATTACAAGGGTATAAGACCTGCGTAGATTTGATGGTGTTTTGGGAACTGACTGGTTAATCAGATTTATTGCACACTTAAGCTTAATTGATTGCCTTTATGGATTCAAATGAATAATTAAGTACTAACAAGGCTAGTTTCTGTTTCGTCATTCAGAAATGATTATGATGACCCAAAGAGTGTCAAAGTAGCAAATCTGCCAATCAAAAAAACTACACAGGACAGGCACTTTCTTCCTCCAGCAAATTCCTTTCACAGTGGAGACTGATTGGAATAATCCAAAGTATTATTTTATCATAAGCACATTACAGAATCCAGACCATTTTATATGGCCACTGTCTCAATTTCCCAACAAAATGATCTGAAAAATATGTGTATCTTGATATAACTGAAAGTATTGTGCTATTTATAAAGTCAGTGATATCAATGAATGATTTAAGTTCTGAAAAAAGTTATTTCTACTTGTAGGTATGACATTTTCAGAGTTAAAATTATGTCGGTTAGTAAGCCAGACAGACACAAAAAAAAAAAACACTTGTATTTATTAATAATGGATTAAAAGCCCTTTTTAAAGAGAGCTGTTTTAAAGCTCCAGACACCAGTGTATTAAGATGAAGGTATTCCAAAAAGGGACAACATATCCTGACCTTCAGATGTTCTTCACTGGATCAATACTATCATCAGCCCAGACGAGCGGTCACAAATTAACCCAACCCCCTATAACCACCCCACAATGACAATGACAACACACACACACACAACACACTAAGCGCACCTTATCCAGCACCAGCCTGAGCGCAGTATTGATCGGTTTGTATTGACTGACACAAAAGACCACCACATGTACACACACTGGAGTGTTGACTTTATTTTTACAGGCTCTCTGGCATCACAATATCATAGAGGACAGCAAGGAGGAGGAATGTCCAAAATGAGGCCAGGAAAGTCCTTCAGTGCATACACACACAAACTGTACGTTGCATTGGAAAGTAAAAGTAGATGGAGCGGTAACACATACTTCTATAATTATAACATTTTAATCGCAACCTATAACTTGGCAAAATATGTTCAATGCCATTAGAAAGTTATTGTGTTGTCTGGAATGTTTCACAGTATGGTATTAAATCTTTCTATCTTCATGGAGCCCAAACCAGACCATGTTACAAGTCAGATCTCTGGAGAGACAACCCCACTCACAGTCAGAATGCCCATTTTTTAATGTATTTTTGAGCTATAAATCCACCTGTAACTGAATGAATGTAAAGAAGAGCCGTCTAATGTCATCCTGTGGAACATTCCAGCCAGAGCAAAGACATATCCAAAGAAAAAAGCAGGTGATGGACCCCTGACCAAAAAGTTACATAGTGCACCTTTAATATGGCAAGCCTTACATACATAACACAGTATATGTTTATTTACCACTGAATAAGCTAAAAGGACTTCTTGGAGACTCTAAAGTTACTGCTATATTCTTATATAGCACTATTTAGGATTCAGGATATGTTTTGTACTTGGGAGTCAGAAAAGCAAGTTCATATCTCCAGTCCCTTATTGCTGATTCCACATATGATGTAGCCCACGAATGCTTGTGAATTTACATACATTTTTGACATTCGAGAAAAGGTTATGATAAAGGCCACATGAATGGGCTGGTACATAAGGTTTTGCTCTGTGTGTCCTTTTGTCTCATTCATTACATACACATGCATACACTCTAACAAATATATGTTTCTGTCTACCCAGCAGCCTTTTCAACGAAATATGCAGAAACACAGAACAAGCCAGTAAATCAATATTTTCATGTCTGCCAGTGGCCAGAAGGCGGCTAAGCCAATCTCACGTCCTATGTAAATGTTGGTGGCATATCCACAGGCTAAGGGTGATATTTAGAAGTCCATTAACACAAACCGAGATTGCTTAATTCACTATTTGTACCTAGACATCTAGAAATGGTTTGAGGCAAAGAGAGAGAAGGGAAATGGAAGGCAAACAAAAGCATAAATGAAAAGCTAACAAAAGCAGACCCATAAATGAAGGAGGGTTTGAAATGGTGGTACTGATGTAAGGAGGGGGTTTGTTGTGAGTGTTGCTGCCTGCTATCATCTCCCTCAGCCCAGGCGGCAGTTTGATTAATGCTGCTTTCCTGCAACTGACCTCCAAGGTCACTGGGATGGTGGATAGTCCGACTCGCCTGATGGTTGGCGCTCTAGAGGGGGGTAACGGCTGTATAATGCTCCCCCCAGAGGCTTTTTGGTTTTCCTGGTTCCCCATTCCCTCCAGCCTCTGTCATTTAAACATTTTTATATCGGGAGGTCTGTCTCTCCTTCATCTGTCCTTCATCTCCTCATCCATTTTGTCACTGTTTTTGAGTCTTTGTAACAGTTTACTTGGCATACATGACAGAAAAGGGAAAAGAGTGAGTGACATATGGCAAATTGCAGGATTTGAACCCTGGCCACGTCGGTAAAGTGCGAGCCAGTGCTTTACCCGCTTGACCTGCCAAGATACTGCAATTGCAGTATGCATTGCTTTTTGCACTGTGCATTCTCTAATACAATGAAACCTTGCCAAACATTGTCAAAAGTTTCTTAGGTTGGGTATATGGAGGAAGGGCATCTGAGGTAGCCCTAATGGAAAAGCAATATAAAACAATGTATGAAAGAAGCAGAAGGCTCCTACAGTTCCACTCAATATGTGAGAGACACAGGACTACATTCGTACCATATGCCATACAACTGTACAATAACTCACCCTATTTCACCTTTGCACTCCTTACCCACCTCTCGTATATAGCCCAGATACATTTTGTATACCTTCAGTGCTGTTTCTTGCTATTTTTGCTACTGATCTTGAATTTATTATTACCATTTACATTGTTGGTCTTTGTTATTTTATAATATTTTGATGTGTGAGATACTGTGTCTAAATAATTTCCTTTGTGGATCAATAAAGTTTGTCTAAGTCGAAGAAGATTTGCAGCGGTGATCCTGAAACGCACAAGTCTCATTGTAAGAACTGCTGAAGACATAAAAAGTGGATAATATTTTCGAAGACAAAGCAAAGACAAAAATGCTATTACAGAGGCTATTAAGAAATGCCAAGGGCCAGCTAAACAGATACACAATCCCTCCATCAGACGCCTCCAGCTCACATACAGGCTGCCAAGGTGAGGCTGCATGAATAGAGCTGTCCTATAACAACAGACGCTTGGCATGGGCACACTTCCTTTGGCCCACACACTCGGGGCAAATGCTACTTGTTGTGCCAGGCGGCCTCTCCTGGCATGAACTGGGCACAAAGGCAGTTAGGCAGAGACAGACACAGAATGGACACACTGTAGGTAGATAGTGGGCCCGTCACTTCCTTTTTATTTTTTGACATTTTCACACCTCTGATGACAAAATAAGCTGCAACCCAATGCCACAAATTACAAAATCACAAGAAAAAGAAAATACTTCATATTCAAGAGGCTTCTAGTTATGTTTGTATTGTTGCCAAGTTACCAACAATTATAGCTATTAACTGTTTATGCATTAATATAAAAGGTCCCAAATCACATTGACGCCTTCTAGATTTTCATGCACATGGTGTTATATATAGCTCTATATAGCTTGTAATATTATATTTCTATAGTTTCAGTTTTTACTTGTACATATAGCTCTGGAAAAAAGAAAAAAGAGACCACTGCAAAATTATCAGTTTTTCTGATTTTACTACTTATAGGTATGTGTTTGGGCAAAAGGATTATTTTTGTTTGAGTCTATAAACTACTAACAACATTTTCCCCAAATTCGAAATAAAAATATTATCGTTTAGAGCATTTATTTGCAGAAAATCACAAATGGTCAAAATAACAAAAAAGATACATGTTTTCAGACCTCAAACAATGCAAAGAAACAAGATCAAATTCACTTTAAAACAACATAATACTAATGTTTACACTTAAGAAGAGTTCAGAAATCAATATTTGGTGCAATAACCCTTATTTTTAATCACAGCTTTCATGTGTCTTGGCATGCTCTCCACAAGTCCTTCACATTGTTCTTGGGTGACTTTATTCCATTCCTGGTGCAAGAACTGAAGTAGTTCAGCTTTGTGTTTGTGTTGGAATTCAACAGACGCTGGAATAGAATGGCTGTAATACATGTAGAGATGCTGATTTCAGTGGTCTCTTATTTTTATATATGTATACATTTAAATAATTCCTCCTTATTTGACAACACTTTGCAACTTATTTTCAATTTAGTATTACAATTTATATGTTTGCTTTTTGTTATTATAATACATTGTGACGTGTGAGCTACTGTGTCAAAATAATTTCCCTTGTGGATCAATAAAGTTAGTCAAAGTCTAAGTCTACGGTGTCACTCAGTTGGTTTTATGAAACATTTACACAGGTCTTCATTGAGCTGCACGGCACTCCTGTTTTTGTTGTTTGTTCACTTGCATTTGTGCAAAGCAAGCCAAAACAAAATGGTGTCTGGAGTATACTGTGCTCCGCTGAGAGGAACCAGTGGTATAATCGCAGCTGGGAGAGTTAGGGCTGGCTGTGCACCGTCAATTTGTCTCACACTCTGTACCCCCATCCCCCCACCCCGCCATCCCCTTTTTCTCTGTCTCTCCTTGTTCCCTTTTTTACAGTCAGGGGCACGCACACACTCATACACAGCGGTGGCGAGCATCATGAATCTTTCATGCGATCGGGCTGTATAATCCCTGAGGCGTGCTCGCGCAGACCCACACACACACTTCTATCACCTTGTACAGGGAGGGGAGGGAGCAGGAGGGAGGGAGCGAGGAGGAGAGGTGACAGAGGCAGACAGAAAGATGGATTGAGGGAAGTGGACGTGTGAAGGGAAGGAGAGGGGCAGTGGATGCACGAGTAAGAGCCTTGAGTGCCAAAATAAGGTGTAGAAGAGGGAGAGGACACAGGAGCATGGGGGTTTTAAGTGCAAGGGGTTGGCGAGGTGAAAACTTGTCCAAAATTCAAGAGACATTTTCAACTGGCAAATTCTCAAATTTTGTCATGCTTTTAGTCATGTTTTTTTCTTTTTTTTTGTGGCTACTGCCTTTACTCCAGCTACAGCTCACACACAACCCAGATACAGCCAATAGTTTTTGTAGATCAGATAATTTGGGATACATAGATGTTTTAACTGACTGCCCTTATTGTATGCATCTACAGTCAACTGTGGCTCACAATTCTTCGCCTTACACCTGCCTTTAGTGGTATTTTATTTAGTAATTTGGTGTACTTCAGTATCCATAGCTGTTTAAATGAGCATCTAGTTACAATACTATAGCCCTATGTCATGTCAATCAGTATTTTATCTCTGCATTGTTTCTCCTTATGACCTTTTGTATATATCTGAGATCTATTTGTATTACTATATTTCTATATTTTACTTTTACTACACATACATATACATTTGTATCATTACGCCATATGTCTGAGCTGATGTGTCCAAACAATTTCCCTTGTGGATCAATAAAGTTTGACTAAGCCTAAGTTTAGTATTGATTAGTATATGAGTATCTAATCCTTTGACAACCCTATCAGAAGCACAATAGTAATTCACGATACATGCAGCCACGACAGAATAAAGCCAGTCTATGTGTAGGCCTATGTATTACAGATCTTAATATACCGCTTTGTTCATCATCAGCCTCTTTAGCTTGTTGTCCAAGTCTGATGCTAATAGAGCGACAACAGCGGCCTCTCTGGGACCAGGCAGTGATTGGACGGTCGTGTCATCTGTGTTAATTACCTAAAGCAGTCTTCAGCCCAGCCTTGCAAAGACCCATTGAGCTTATTATGTTCTCCACCCTCCCACCACAGCCACTAATTTACTGTGACACTGATTAACAGAGCCGTCCAGCGTGGACACAGTGGCGCATGCGTGAGAAAAATACAATACATTACAACAGTAGACAGTAAAAGTATTAGTACAAGTATTAGGTCATTATATAATTATCCCTGATATGACACCGGTCTCTTGCCATTTTTTGCTGCTTATTTAGACTTCATTATTACCATTTATATTTTTCTCTTTGTTATTATAATATATTGTGATGTGTGAGCTACTGTGTCCAAGTAATTTCATTTGTAGATCAATAAAGTTTGTCTAAATCTAATTCTCCAAGTCTCCAAGCAAAATGTGACAAAGGGCACAACATAAAAGGGGAAATAAAGTAAAGTGATACTGCCTGACTTTTCAGGTTGGAGGTCCACGGTCCACGACCATGGAGATGCTATTGCTTTGCCTGTAATGTTTTACTGTATGGTAAACTTATATAAGATGCATTTATTCAAGCATTGCTATTTTTAAAACATGCTTTCTGACTGAGTGGGGTCACCTCTGCATAGATCTCACCTGTAAATTGTCCTGGTGGCGTCTCCTACTTGTTTCTATAGAGATTGATAAGTTTAATACAGTACTATACTTTGGAACACTGTAGGCAAAGCAATAACATCTCCATGGAAACAAGCACCAGAAAAGTTACACAGTGCACCTAGAGTAAAAGTGGGCGTATGCTTCAGGCGCTTTGTGCTACAATTTTGTATGAAAAGCGCTTTATAAATATTGTTTGATTGATTGATTGATGCTTTTCACTCTCGAGAGGATGCTATGCGAATGCAGAAACATTCTGTGGACTAACTGTAAGAGCTACAAATGTATTTCCCAAGTAGTACTGTCTGTACTGTAGAAAATGCCAGTTTTTCAGTGGTGTGCTTTCCTCAGCTTTAGACATCACCTATGGAGTCTGTGTATTCAACTTGAAAGCTCAGAGTGTGTTTTCAGAGGCCAAAAGGTTGATAGTTTCCCTCCTTCCAGTGGCGTGCCCTCACTCCCATTACTGCTCCCTCACCGTACGCGCCACATTTCACCATGCACTCTGCGCTCAGCACCACCTACAAAATACAATTAAGGTGAGTTATGACCAGTCCATAGGAGGGGCAGGGCAAGTGTGCATGAGCATTAGCAAAGGGCATGGAGTGGGAGAATGCGTCACTTGGCCCACTGTAATACAAGCCAGTGAATGTCAGGAGGAGGGGACCGTAAAAGAGGCATACCTTTAACACTTCAGCAGGTTTTCAAACTGTGAGTTTTAAAGCAGAACTCTATTCTTTTTAGGTTCATACTAATTAGACTTAGCTACTTTGCTCACTTAAAGATACTATATTAAGCAAAATGAACTCTTGTGAGCTTCATTCACATTATGTTTGCAAGCAATCCTCTACATCTCCAAAGCTCAAAATGCTTTGTTCCACCTTGTGATGTCATTAAGCAGTAGTTATCTAGTTAACAGATACCTTTTGCATTTATTTCAGCTGAGATTGTCAAATCCATGGCTGAAACTCCAAGTACGTTTTTGATGAGGAGACATTATATCATGGATCAGAAAATAGCATAATACAGGCCCTTAAATTGTACTTTCTAACAAGAAATTCCAAAAGTGTTTTTTGATTCCTGCTTGGACAAAGATTTTACATTAGATGCCTTTTCCCACAACTTCACTCAACTTAACTGTTACGGGGACTATTCGAAATTTAGTGATTGGAGACCCCCTGTGACAGCATTTGAAATTACAGGTATAATTAACAAATTCATATTGATTAACTCCCCCCATCCAATTTGCACAAATTAAAATAGTCATGCTCAAACTATAGCAATAAAATCCTTTCTTATATGCATTTGTGTTTGAGGACAGAGGACCTTTTTGCTCAGTGCGGTGGGGGCATACAAGTGGCAGGTTGAAACAGAGAGGGGAGGTGGATGGCGAGGGGGTGCTCAGTGCATTGGATGGTACAATGCCAATTTCACGCATCCACTCTCTCTGCCTCTTCCAGCTGCATGCGTTCCTTTCCTCCCCCAGCCACCTCTATTACACATACATACCCTTTTTTCAAATAACACCCTGCACCCTTACACTTTGCCCCTCCCATTCTGGAAATAGGTTCTGAGAGCTTGACAACCCAGTGGCACTGTGAATTTATCTCTAAATAACAACCTGGTAATAATCTGCGCAGGAGAATAAAAGAAAACGCATCTAAGCACAAGATCTCAGTCCCTATAGTGATCGATGCACCTATAGTCGCTCACCCCACATGCTTGGTGGCGCAAGGACAAAAAGGGCAAGGAGAGGCAAACAAAAGCAGCTAAATATGCGCTGCTAAAAGTGGCATTTGTTTATAATACATATCTAGTTACAATACTAGTATTAGTATTGATTAGTATCTGAGGATCTAATCTTTTGACAGCCCTCTCAGAAGCAGAATTCACAATATATGCAGCCATGACAGATTAAAGGTCCTATATTATGTAAAATTGACATTTGTGAGGTTTAAGCAATGTCATCAAAAAATAGCTGGAGTTTTGTTTCATTCATACATGTTTGTTATTAGTCTATCTTCACCTCCAAAGCACAAAATGCTCCACGTCATTGTTGTAGTTTAATAGCGACCTTTCACCTTTAGTTCAGTTGAGATTGGTGATTCCAGGGCTGAAATTATCCATGATTCTAGTAAAGGTGCATGCAGTTCATAGTGATCAATGCACCTATAGTCAATTATGCCTCATGTTTGGTGGTGCAAGGACAAAAAGGGTGAAGAGAGGCAAACAAAAACAGCTAAATTTTCATAGCTAAGATTTGTTTATGATGCTGCTTTGAGCGACCCCTCCGCTGACAACAATACAAGCATCCTAATTAAGTGTTAATTAGTCAACAATAGGAACTGCAATTAGGCAGTGACAAGGCAATGCTGACATATTCCCACCTGAGCTAATGTCAACACAGCATTATTAGCATCGCCGCCCGCTGTGGTTATGGCTATCTAAACAGTCATAAACGTCAGCAGCATATTGTACCACAGTTTGCCATAATACAAAGCAATATGTTCCCACTCGCTGACAGTCTCCCAATGAGGTAAACAGCGGCAGAAGGCACAAAGGCACAGGCTTTCCTCTCCTGGTGTTAATTGGGGAAAACTGGGGGGATTTACACAGGCAGAGAGGCAGCACACTGGGCTTTACTCTTTTGATGGTGCAGTAGGGCCACATAGACTAACCACTCTCTTACACCACAGCACACTAAGCTGGGAGATAGAAAGGCCAAAAGCTAAAGTTAAACCACAGTCATGCAAACTGTAATTATTTTGGCCAATGTGAGTGATGATTAAACCTGGTGAAATATGAACATGAAGTGAGCATGATGTAAACATTTTCAAATAAAACAAAGTATATAGCACTTTAGAAAGTTTCAGACATCAGCCCATTGGAAAAGCCTAATAAAGATAAAGTTACTGAGCTTGAACAAATTCATCTTGTAGTTGCAACAGCCTCCTCAATGCCATATTTAACAAACACAATCCAGGCAAAAACAAACATAATTCTAGTCACATTGTCAAAATAAATACAAAATAATCCTGAAACTGCAAATGACTGTAACCCATTAACAACCCATTAACAACAGGTATTACATTAAATGGAAATAATTGGGTAAAATGGGTAAAATGACTCATTTAACAATACGAATTCATACATATCAGTGAACCTGCAGCTCATTAAAAGTGTTATAACTGCACTGGAGCCACAGATGATGAGAAACAGGTCACAGTCTTCTGAATATTCATAGTCTGTAGCATATGCTAAAATTATATTGTGTAAAAGGCTATGTAGGTTCCATTTGAAAAAAAAAAGTACAGAGTAAAAATTTCACACATGACCAAACTTTGCCTTTTTGCCTGTTTCCCAGAGGCATTGGAGTGTGCCTATGGGCTAACGAACCGGCAGCACAATCATCATCTCCTCGTGGTCCAGCACTGTTCCCTTCGGCCGATCACCCTTCAGCTCCTAAATTAGTGAAATTTTCACAAAGTGCGAATACATTAGGGAAGGATCAGGGCAAATGGCACATTATGAATCTTGTCAGAAGTGGCCTATTAAGGAGAAGTCCAACATTATCGACGTCTACATATCTGAAGAACAATCTCACTTAAGTTAATAATGTGCAATTAATCATAGGTCACTTAAAGCAGGATGGGGCAGAACATACTGCTGTGAAAGCAGACATAATCTACTGTCCATCCGTCCAGAGAAGAGATAGATGAGGAGCCTACAAAGATGTAAAGAGAGACTCCAACTAGTTTAAACCTACATTAATGCAATGTTTTGAAGGAATAGAGTGAATACATATGTGTTCAGTGTCAACAACAGTCATTTTGATGAGGCCTAAAGGCAGGCCTTTGGAGAGCACAGTCATTCACTAATACACTGACGTTTTAAAAAAGGTTAAGTAGTCCATTTACGATATTCTACTGATAAACTAGAAACATTAGTTATTCTGCAGACAATACATTTCCTCCATGTTGTGGGGAAGTGGTTCTAGCACATAATAATCCAAATAAAAAATGTGAAGTTGTAATTGTTCAACCTTTACATGCATACATAATACCTGGATATTATAAACTATAATGGTTGTTAGCATTACCATTATTGTTTTGGTTGTTGTTATTCTTGATTCATCCCTTGAAATAACCATGTTCCCATGTTTAGATGACCTGAATGTAAAAACATGTCCTGAAATGTCAAAGAAGTGGTGTGAGTAGAGGAGACAGGCAGGTCCCAGCAGGCAGGGGATAAGGCGTCTATCCCGATAACAGAACAGCACTGGAGGGAAAATAAGAATTTAATCCATTGCACAGTGACAGAGAATGAGGGACAAAGAGGAGAGGTATGAAGACAGGCAGAAATGAGGAAAGTGGTGCTGCAGGAGGAGTCCTGCACCACCACCTTCCTTTTTTTTTTTTTTTTTTGAGGCGAACAGGGGAAAAATTCACTTCCACAGTTGGCTGATCTAGGAAATCCTACAATCTCCGAGAAGCCCCAACCAGCAGCAGATGAGCCATGCCTTCCATCCCTCACTCTTACACCATCCATCTTCCCTGCTACACTTTCCCTCTCTCCCTCTCTCCTTTGTTCGCTTGGTGCTGATTTAGAGATTCTTCGCTCACTAGTATAACTTTGTGTGTCTTGTGATGTCCGGGGCTGTTGTTGACGTGTGTTCAGTGCAGACTGGAGAGCCCCCAGTTGTCTCGTTCACACCTCTAACCCAGATGCCTTCCCCGTGCCCACTCACACCATTACATCTGACAGACAGCCTGCACACCGCTGGCCTGATTAGGATGCACATAGCCGAGTAGGGAGAAGTGGAGTGCGCCAGGCTTATTTTGAGCATATTTCAATGATGAGGGGAGAGGAGTCTGGGTAGAGAGAGAGGTAGTGTGTGAGACTGAGTGTGCATATGTGTCTATGGCTTTAAATATCAGTGTGTGTGTCTGTGTGTGTATTACACTCGTTTGTGTTCCCACTGCAGAATGTCAATTTCCAAAGCCTTGGGCATCCTCTTTGTACTTCACAACAAACCTCGTATTACTGTTGAATCCCACTCCACTTCATCAAGACAATAAACCAGCTACCAATAATAACTGGAGTGTCAATCGTTATACAGCAGGTCAAGTATGGATGAGTGTGAGCATTGTCTAATGACTGGAGTAAATGCCGAACAACACGGACAAATTGAAATGCTCTAACAAACCAATTACATCTTCTAATAAAGCTGTAATTGTGTTTCATTATGGCCGGACTGCATCTATTTGCATCATCTTTTATTCCCTCGTTCATCAAGTGGTGGCTGCTTGCTAACCTCTGACTGACTCAAACAATGCTTATTATGCTTATGGCAGTAGCTTCATATGCGCACACACACACACACACAAACACACAAGCTATACACATGCACCCCAGACAATGAAACGGAAAAGCCTCCAGCATCACTCCACCGATCTCTCCATTGAGAACCTGTAATTATAGTGCCTGTCTCCAGATAAATCAATTAGCCAACATATAGCTTTTAATTTAATCTGGAGCTAATTAAAATGAGGGGAACAGCGGTGGGGGCTATGAGGTACAGTATCCAAAGAGGACGTGATTGAGATAAATTCCTCTGACACATGTGGGTTCAGGGATCTCTTATGTAGGCGCAACATCACTAAACATCTCCCGGAGCGGTCTGACTGACAGGTGACACTGTAATTGAAATAATTTAGCGGCTCATTATAGGAGAAAGAGCATGTGTGCACGAGGGGCTTGTACAGTGAAAACTCACAAAGAGATGTGTAAGAAGTCCTAGCCTTAGATCTCTGTGTTGGTATTCATTATTCAAGAGTTTCACAGTGGAAATAAACATGCTTTTGCCACAGGGTACTGGGAAATCTAGAAGACAAATATGTTAACTAAGGCTGCAGTACTGCACATTTTGCTGCTGCTGCTTTTCTGTTCTAAGGATATATACTGTGTGGAACCTAAAATATGATGTTTTTAATAATACTGGATAACATAATGAAAGAACAAAGGTCAGCTGAACATGTGAATATGTATTATTATTTAAGAATGGCGCAGTTCCAATGCTCCAATGCAAGTGTGCCCTAAAAGTCAAAGCAGTAGCCATTTTGTGGTCTAAATTAGTGCGTTTAATCAACAGCTTTATAAAAAGATTTTTAAACGGCTATTTAACTCCAGGTGTCCACATAAAATTAGCTCATAAAAAGGCAATACAACTGATTCAGATTAGAAGTTTCTTCTACTTCTATTTTTGTAAATCCCCTCAAGCACACAGGCCTTTACAGTATGCAGGGAGACACCATATGCTCATTAGCAAGTACTTTTCCGTGAAAGTTGTATTGTTGGAAATAACTTTCTTTTAACCACAATGACAGGTCAAGTTGTGAGCACTTGGAAAAGCTTGTTTTGCAACAGGTCTGTGTGTTGAGGGAAAGTGGCTACTAGAAAGTTTTAGACAAAATTACACAACTTGATGAGAATAGTCAGAGATTGGGGCTGCATTTTTATCTAAATCAATGCATCTTGGGCTGTGCTCTCAACTCCTCACATTTCAGGTTTGCTGGTTTGATCCTGATTTAGTCATTAGTCTGATTTAGATTTCTAATCTAATACAGTCTACTACGGGTTTAATTAATTGAGTCCCAACTTTGATGTGATGCATGTTCACTTCCTGTTTAAGTTCAATCTTACCAAATTTAATGGAGGACAAAATAATCTCACACAGAGCTCTTTGTTGTTTCCTTACAAACTGATAATTAGTCTCATACTCTAACCATTGCTACCTCAGAAACCAGTTTGCAATAAATTATTTTGACTATTGTGAGTGGTTGCCACAGAGAAACACTGAGGAACCATCTGCATCAAACTCCAGATGCTAATTTGACATTGCACCTTGATGCATTAGAGAAGACATTAATGACAGCCTACCAACGGAGTTAATGGGACAACAGAGCTATTTTTCAGGTTATTATCTTGCATGGCCTTTCCTAAGCTCATACAAAAGACTAAATTATTGAAAATACCAGTGGTGTAACCCATTTGAATAATGCAATATGCAACAAAACAAACATTCTTCACCCCCACAACTCCTATGAGAGTAAATAGGGCTATGGAATCTAAGTAGTGCTAGTGCTACATTGGTTAAAGCAAACTGTGCCACATATGAAAACCAAAATAGACTACAAATACCCACAGTAAAATAAATATAATTTGGACAACTTATTACTTGCATGTACATATTGATGAAACTGATAATAATATCTCGAGCTTGTTGATGGCCACTGATGACATTTCGTCCTTCGTCACGAGTGGCTATAATACTCGCTACAATGGAAGCACATCCAGACTTGAATAGACAAAACCACAATGTGTTGACTGTTATTGATCCACAAGTGAAATTACTGACACCATAGCTCACACATTACGATAAATATAATAACAAAAAGCACACACAAAAAAAAACTGGTAAAAATAAATTCAAAGTAAATAGCAAAAATAGCAAGGGACTGGTGTCAAATAAGGCATAATTACTGTATATTTCAGCCATATGCAAGACATCGTAAGGAGAAAGGTTAAATAGTGATTGAAATAAGGTTATCCATTAGATAAGCGTAAGATGTAGAAGTGTTTGGAGTATGGTATGAATGTACTCGTAGTCCTGTATCTTTCTCCGAATCCCGTACTGATGGTAAATAAACTTCTCCTGCATTAGACATCCAGAAACTCCAACCTCTCTTTACAAATAGCAAGCTTATGATTTCCACAAGTATGTTTCATAATTTTTATGCAACAATCCCAACTATAAAACTATTTAAGATCAAGCAAGTGATGCATGGACTATAATGGATGCATATACTTTTTTTCTGAATAAACAAAACCATTAACTACTTTTAACCTAACATCTCCCAATGGTGCTGGTAATTACATAGATTTGAGTGTTCCAATTTGACAAACTCTGGTAGGATGCAGTGTGATAAGACAAAGCAGGAGAAGTCGAGACACCACACACACTAATGAGAGGAGCACATCGCAGAGAAGCTGAGTTTGGTGACACTCTCTCTCATTACCCCCACCGGGATGAACGAGAGAAGACAGCCCTGTGTCAGAGCGCTACAGTCAAATCTTTTACCAAACACTGCTCGCACTGATCTCAAGCATCTTTTGAGTTGTCTTGCCTTCACATTTAGTTGAAAACTGTTTGGCAGCTCATTATAAAGAAGTGACAGGAATGACAAATAACGACAGAATGTTAAAAATGGACAATTTTGTCGCTAATTAGCAAAACTTTTGACAAACCTCTACTTTTGTCCCTTTGTTATGAGAGGTGCAAGGTCGAGCATTCGCCTGTGTCAAAGTTTTAAAGGGGAAAATGGAATGAAAGAGGTATCATGACTAAATTGGCTTCATAAGGAGATTTAGTGCACTGGTAGTTACTCATTTAATATCACTTGAAATCATATTCATGCATCATGTTCTTTATAGTAAAGTCAGCAAAGTGGATTGTGGCCAGGAGAAAGTGAAGTGAAGCATTGCCTCGTTACTTGGCTAAAAATGTTGCCTTTTAGACTGAGTCGGGGCAATTAAAGTCACAAATTCACTCATTGAGATCATTACCTGCTTTATAAATCCAGAAGAATGAAGCACTCAGGAAGCTACAGATATGAGAAAAGGGAACACCATTCAGAGTAATATGTAAGTTACTAGTTTTGAAATATACTGTATCTTATGTGTTGAGATTACATCACTGTTACCTGTTTGGTCAAGTTTTGGGGTAGATAAAAATGAGTCACATTTTGCACAAGAACTCTCTATGTTTCTATGTTCAAACACACTGTTCACTTAGCACATTCCTTGTTTTAACCATTACAAAGCAAAATAGCATAATGACAAGGAATGACTTTTATGGTTAGTCATACAGCTCCTTCACAATTTTAAACTTTATTTTACTAGGACAAATATTCTGTGTTGTGAAAGTGAAACTGGTGATATGAATGCAGTCTAAAAGATCAAATATAGCCACCATCTGTCCGTGAGACCTCCCAGGGAGCAAAGTGACACAATTTTTTTTTATGAGGCGCGCTGTGAGATGTGTTATTATTTTTAATAGTTCTTTGTATTATAATCCATATGGACACAACATCTTGAAGGATTATATGTGTGTACATGAAAAGCATAAGCATTTTAACACAGCGCACGTGCCCTGAGGGATCATAAAATGCTCATTAATTTCTTAAATTAGCTTAAATGCCCTTATTGAATGCCACCTTCATGATTATTTTTTGCTTATTAACTATTCCCAGAGTGTGCTGCTGAGGGTCCCGTTAGGTCAGGGAGTGTGTATGCGGGTGTGTGCATATGTGCGAGGAAGCAAATAACCCCCCTCCTCCTCTTTCTTCTCCAAATGCAGGGGCCTACTGCGGTTGCCTTGGCGACACTGGCTTGCAGCCGATAGGGAAAAATATTCAGGCAAATGGAAAATGTCAATTATGGCTGAAGATATGTAGATTTGAGCTGAAGGAAAGAGAAGAGGTAGACGAGAAAGGGGGAATAAGCAAATAATAAAAAGATGCAAGAAAGACAAGATTGTGGCTGGAGAAGGGATAGAGGTTGACAGTCGAAGATAGCACACAGCAAACTGCAAATGGAGCGACGAGAGAGGGAGTTAATGCCAGAGATGAGAAGCCGAACTGAGTGGCTGGTGCTGACATAGAACGTCTGTCCACATCTATTATAACACCTCCAACACTCTGAGCCTATGGACACGAACAGCGTGCCTCCCCTGTTCATTATTTCTCTCCCCTCTCTCGTTTTCGCACACGGGCTATCTCCCATCCACAACCTTCACTGGCAGCTTCCACTTCCAACTGGCAATTTGATTAAGCTTCAGAGATAAGGTCGTGCAGGAGAGTGCGGGGGATAAGGTTGGGAGACAGAGCACCGGTCTGGAGTCTATAGTTCCTGGTGTAATCGTAGCATTGATCTCCCATAAGCATGCGGCCAGTGCAGATTATGGTGCACAGTCGGGTCCATCATGCGCTTGTGGAATCTGAGATAACTACCTAGCGTGGGTGTGCGTATACATTCAAAATCCAGTATGTTAAATCATGCATGAATATCTTCTCAGTGTGTCCACCCTATTTGTATGTATGCATATTTACTAGTATAAAGGTGTGTGCATGCTAGCCTGTGTGTGTGTGGGTCTGCGTGTGCCCGCTGGTCCTGGCGTTGAATTAATGCATCCCTACCCCCATGTTCCATTTTCCATCTGAGGTCTCTTGACCCTCCCACTCCGCAGACACATAATGGTCCATTTGGGGCTTAGCAGCAGCCAGTGTAGAGACAGTGAGCGAGACTGTATTTCCATAAGACTGGGACACTGAGGCCCTCCTATACATATATTAGCCCTTTTGTGTCTGATGTGGAACTTGTCCATACACACACATAAACACACATCATCCAAAACAGGGCATGATGGGAAACTGCACAATATAATGACAAGACAGAGCACTCCTATAGATTATATAAATGCATACAGACTGCTGGGACATGTTATAATGGGACTATTTCAGCCCAATTGTGATTGACGCTGGTAAGTGCTGAAGGAAATGTCTTACCTACACTTTTACAATTGCACTAAACATTTGCATTTGTCAAACATACCACAACAAACATAGATAATACATACTCAACAACAGTTTATTTAAAGGTGCACTGTGTAACTTTTCTGATAGAGGGCTTGCCATCTGCTTGTTTCCATGGTAATGCTATTGCTTTGCCTGAGTATGGCATTAAACAAATATACCTTGTATTGATTCTGTTTTGATAAAATAAGTTATGATGCTAAATTAACATTAGTGAGTGGGATACGTCTTAATGATACATATGCGTTAAATGCAGGTGACCACGTAAATGACGAGAAGAAAAGGCTCAAACTTCAGTAGCCGGACATCCACTCATACCTGATCGACATGACTAGCCTAGCCCCCGGGAAAGCCTGAAATTCTTCAGAAATCCTGCAAGACACTGATATGATACCAGACAGGGCAGCGGCTCTTTTTGCAGAAGACATGCCCAGTACAGTGCGAAGTGATATAGTCTGATAATGCCTCTATACCATCCATTCAGGAAAAAAACAATTAAATCTACACGGAGTCAAGCAGTTGTCCCTCTACCAAAAGAGTTAGGCAGTGCACTTTAAACTAATAATGCTACTGTGACTACACAAATTACTATGCTAATCACTTCAATCCAAGTTACTGTACTTCACATCTTTTGATATCTCCTTTCAAAGTACTCAGTAAATCAGGTTCTACTTGCATACCAATTTGTGTTTGGGTAAATAATTCAAGCATAGCATTATCCCGAATTAAATATCTCAAATTCAAGTTCATTTCGGTTTGATGTCTACATTTTTCTAAAGTAAGAAGATCTGACAAGTTCCTATCAACTTTTCACATAGTTTTGTTGAAAAATGTGTGCATACTCCCCTTTAGAGGAAAATGAAAGATCTCGCTATGGCACATGAAAGAAGACTCTTAATAATGACTGTTCAGTAAAGTTAATAACAGCAGAGAGAGACAGACAGTAGTACTTAGAATGCCACAATTTGAACACTGAAAGAAATCACTGTCATGTCAACACTTCTTTAAAAAAATTCAACAAAAGATGAAAAAAAAAATTCTTTTCAGGTTTTGAAAAGGAGCCATTAGATTGAAAGCTCAGTTCATTTGTGATAGAAAAAGACTAATTTTGACTTGGTTGTATATCTTGAGTTTCCCAAAGTGCCTTTTAATAGACACAATTTGCCTGTAAGAGCTTAAATTGCCATCAACTATTAAGGCCAAAGCGTTATCATTATATCATTTGATCGGTTGAGAGGTAGAGAGACCTTGGGAGCACCTGAATGAACACATGCTTGGCTCACATCAAACACAATGTAAATATCTCCTTTCTCTTCTCTCTCCTTAATCCTATTTCGGCACACGTGAAGCCAGCACATCAGACCTGTCCTCTACAAATATCTGCAAACAGCTGACACTGCTCTGCGCTGACCCACTTCCGATGGTATCTCCTTCAAAGGGAAGAACAAAAAGCGCAGGGTAAAAGGGATTAAAATGTAGAAAAAGCGTAATTGACCGGTGCTTTTGTAAGTGGATTGCTGAGGCTGCAGTGGGGAGGTATAGGATGCATTGCCTCCAGGCACACGCGCACACTGTGTTCATTTACAATTGACTCCGGCTCCTGTGTGAATCTTCATTTGGAATTCACACACTCTTGCTGGTGGCAGATGGCTATTTCATCATCATCATCACATGCCGAGGAAGAGGCTGGCAGAGTCAGGTGGCATGTATGTGCACTGTGCTGGGGGAATCCAAAGTATCATTATTTCAGAATAATTGGCTGACAGGAACATTTGGACTTAATTGGTTGGCTGACAGTGTAAACCCCAGGGCTTATGGGTATTGTAGTACTGATAATGCAGACATTGTGCTTGATCACAGAGGCTGGCTCAGATGATTATTTGGATTTCTGGATGTACATCAGTGTGTGTTCCCCCTGTACTATGAGTGTTGAAGGAAATATGTCAATATTCAAAATCCAAAGTATTTTATTGCTGGGTTTCAGATCACATCACGACATCCTACAGGCCAGTAATATTTAATACAGATGAGGGGCAGCTAAAATATAAAATATACCGAAGTGAAGTTGGAACACTAGCTAAAACAGTTTATCACTGTGCAATAAATTAAGTTATGATGCAAAATTTACATTAGTGAGTGGGATATGACTTAAAGACCCTCGTAAATGATGAGAAGAAATGTCTCAAACTTCAGTAGCCTGACTCATACCTTGATACATCAATACAATTAGCCCCGCCCCCGGGAGAGCCTGAAATCTGCTGAAATCCTACAAAACACTGACACGATCCCAGAGAGGACAGCGGCTCTGTTTGCAGGAGACATGCGCAGTAGAGTGCGGAGTGACGTACTCTGATAATCCTGTCATAATACTGTCGTAATACTGCTGTTTTACTGCCATTTTACAAGCACGGTTCGGAAAAAGCATGTATTGTATGTATTTAAGTAAAAATGTAAAAAATCTTTCTGTGTAAATATCTCAAGTTACAACATGGACACCTGCGCCTTATAGAGTGCGGCCTATATATGTACAATTATTTTTTCCTTTTAAAATTTAGTTGGTGTGGCTTATATTCAGGTGTGCTCAATAGTCCAGAAATTACAGTAGATCAAATGCAGATTTGTGTTGTAATACATTGAGTTCTTGGATCTAGTCACTAGTAGAACTTATGAGGTTCAACATTTATAAGATAAGATAAGATAAGATAAGATAAACTTTATTGTCCCCGAGGGGAAATTTGTCTTGGGCTCACTGCCCGCAGCTTAAAAACATAGTTATACACACACATACAGTACAGACAGATAACAGTCAGAACTCATCACAGGATACATGTAAAGTGCCAAAAAATTGCACCAGCCCTAGACCACAATGGATAATGCACAAACCCTATTTCACAGAACAATTCCTATTGCACAGGTAATTATTGCACGAGCCCTATTGCACAAACAGTTATTGCAACATATAATATAAAGTGACTTAAGTGCGCTTTTGTTGTGCAGATTTGTTCAAGAGTGCAACAGAAGTGGGCACAAATGAAAGTTTATATCTGTTACTCTTAAAGTTATGCGCTCGATAGCGTCTGCCTGATGGAAGCAGTTCGTATTCCCCATGTTACAGGTGAGAAGGGTTCCTCACAATCCTTCTGGCCTGAGCGAGCACAGAGTCCTGAAAAATGTCCTGCAGAGAAGGGAACTCTCTCCTACCAATCACCTTCATGGCCTTATTTACAAGTTTTCCAAGTTTGGTTTTACACTGGACAGTTAAAGAACCAAACCAGGCGACCATACAGTAGGGTAACAGACTCTCCAACACAGCATTATAAAAACAAGTCATAATTTTTGTGCCCACACCAAACAGCCTCAGTCTCCTTAAAAAGTGGAGCCTCTGGGACAGCTTGGAGCAAAGAAAATCAACATGTGCATTCCATTTAAACAAACAGTCAATGTACACGCCCAAATATTTGAAGGATGCAACCTGCTCTATTTGTCTGCCCTCAATGACGACAGGATCATGGGTTTGCAGAGCTCGAGGATCAAACACCATCTCTTTGGTTTTGTTCACATTAAGGCTTAAGTGATGCTCATTGCACCAAGACAGGAACACACTTATCTCTTGATGGTAGGTGGAGATACAGTCACCTTTTTTAAGAAGACTCACAATTATCGTGTCGTCTGAGAATTTTATGATTTTGTTTCCTGGCTGACTGTTCCGGCAATCATTTGTATACAGGGTGAACAAAATAGGTGAACTTACTGCACCTTGTGGGACACCTGTACTGCATGTTTTTGCTTTAGATAAAGTACTGTTCACCCTCACCTGTTGTGATCTGTTTGTTAAAAGAGAATAAAACCATTTCACAAGTGCAGGGCTTACATTCAAGTTAAATAATTTCTGAACAAGAAGATTGGGACGTACAGTGTCGAATGCAGAACTAAAATCTGCAAATAAGACCCTTGCATAAGACCCAGGAGAGTCCAGATGCTTACAGATCAGGTGTGACAGACTGATGACTGCATCCGCTGTGCTAAGACCCTGTCTATACGCAAACGGATGTGGGTCAAGATGAGGAGAAACTTCAGATTTTAGTCTGTTGACCATTATCTTTTCAAAGCACTTCATCACGACACTTGTTAGAGCTACAGGTCTGTAATCCTTTTTTGTACCTGGGCAAGACGTCTTTGGAATTGGGACTATGATGGACTTTTTCCAAAGATCAGGCACAGTACCAGTTTCAAAAGAAGACTGAAAGACAGGATACCAGGCCTCAGATAATTCCTGTGCACAATTCCTTATTAAAAAAGCAGACAGCCCATCTGGACCAGCAGATTTTTTCGGACACACTTTGGTAAAAGTTGACTGAATGCATTTCAAATCAATATTAAAACCATCACAATGTTCCTCATCCTCACAATCAAATGTTAAAACAGCATCACAATCATTACGCTCATTGAATCTTAAAAAGAAGTCATTTAGGTCGTTGGCACATTTCTCGTCATTCATAGTGACCAACTGAGTCTTTCCTGGTGCCATGTGGGCCATCTTTTTCATTAATTCCCACATCCTTTTATTGTCGTGGGACCTCAAAGCTCCTTCTAAATTTATGGTCACATTTTTATACAGCCCTTTTCCACCTTAAAGGCACTCAAAGCGCTTTACATCAAGGAACCACTAACCCGTTCACACACCAGTGAGCGCAGACACTAGGGGCAAGGTGGGTTAAGTGTCTTGCCCAAGGACAAAACAACAGCAGTCATCTGTGGGAGCTGGAATCTGTGCGACCGCCAACCTGTGGGTCAGTGGATCTGACCCCTCAATAAATGATGTGTTGTTTTCTTTTTATGGCAAGAGAAGGATTCAAACCACAATCCTTCTAATCAGTGAACAAACTTACCAACTGAGCTACTGTCACCCCAATTTATGATTTGGATATTTCATGGCAAAGTACAACAGGGAAAATTCTCTCTTGACCCCATCTGGGAGAATGACATCATCACATTTTAGAATCTGAAAACCACCAATAGTCTGTAGTCAGTTATGAACAAAGTGATGTAAGCCACATGACAAGACAAGAAAGTTACAGATAGATCCGAGATAGATCTTTGGAGAGGCAAGCTTGCTCGCAGTAATAATGCATGTTTTAAAATATGCTTTATTTTTTGTAATGAAAACAACAATTCAAGAAAAGTTTATAGTTTGAACTGAATTGAGCTAGCAGATAAGACTATATGAAGCAAGCAAAATCACGTTCAAGTTTGAGCCTAAAATGCTAATGAAGCATTTATAATTGAGATGCTTGCTAACTTTTTAAACTGGCAGCTTGACAGAGGCTAAGACATTAAATTCCTTCTTTGGTTTATAAACATTTGACTTGGTTATCGCTGGCAATGCCTTAATAAACACATTATTTTAACCACAGTATAGCTAAAACTCATATGATCTTTTACCCTTGAGACATGACTTGGCACATCTCTCTTAATTTAACTGAAAAAGGAAAAGGTCTAATGTTAAACAAGATGAAAATATGCTCTCTATGGCTGGGTCATCAGGAGAACATATCTATGTTGTGAAAATCAAAGCAAAGAAGCGTTCAAATGAACTGTGGCCCTGAGGCAAACTTCAACTTTGGCACAGCAGCAGCAGCAGCAGCAGTGATTTCTATGAAAAGGATGCTGCCACCTACAGCAAACACAGCGAGCAGTAAGCGCCAGTAATGAATTCATCCTGAGACAGGCAAGGGAGAGAAAGAGCCCGGGGCAAATATGAACAGAGGTTTCCAAATCTTGTGCAATAACCCTCCATCATGTGCTGCTTAGGCTGACTGGCAGGCGCTCCAAACAGATGGAGTGAGTCACCAGATTAAAATGCCGAAAAATAGGGTTGAAAGAGGTGAAATTGGCACTTTATTTAGCATGTAGATTCACATGAAAATCCTGACAATTGAGGGGGGAAAAAATCCTTGACCTTACATCAATTTTACAGGATTATGGAGTTCTTTAGAGGTTGATTCAAAAGAGAAATGCAAGACTGGATTGTACAGTATAGTGTAAATGTTAAAAGCTGGGTGTAGAAATGTTAAACACAAAAGAAAGGTTTATATGGTGGATGGAGTCCATAGTTCTCTTATACTTTGATATGTAATGTACACTACCAGTCAAAAGTTTGGAAACACTTTGAATTCATTTTTCTTCTTTATTTACACTGTAGTTTCTCACGGATATATATCAAAACTATGAATGCACATATAATCCTTTGCTTTTAACCATGCTTTTATCCCAGGTTTGCACTTTTGGCATTTCTTGACCCTGAAAAGGCACAGCTATGAAGTGAAAATCATTTCAGGTGACTTTATCATAAAGATCATTGAGAGAAGGTCAAGGGTTTGCAGCACTGTCAACAAAGCAGTGTGGCTATTTTGCGGATTTGAAAATAAAATATTTTAAGCATTTAGTTGAGTTATAACTATATTAGTGTTGCATTTTAGTAGTGTACAGTATCAAATTGGTCACAATCCACTGGATCTATTGGATGCTAATGACTTATCCAAAACAGAACTACATCTGAATTTTATTTTAACACAATCTGACCAGAAAGAACTGACATAGTTTGAACTACAACAGGTGAGATGATTTTGTACTTTTAAGTCCATCTCTAATAACATTAGTCACAAACTAGCTAGCATTAGCCAACAGGACCATACAAGCTTGTATTGATCACAGGTTCCTGAAAATGTGCTATTTAAATCCATTTAGTATTTTTTCTTGAGTTTTCCACATGATCTTTAAACTTATTTGGCAGTGCTTACTAATGTGTCCATCGCAAATACACATATACAACCCAAAACATGCTCCAGGTAAAATCCTCCAGCTTAGGTCCAGACCAAACCTAGCAATAATCATGGAGATGGGTCCCCGGGCGCCTGAAAGATGAGCTGCCCTCTGCTCCTGAAGGATGGGTTAAATGCAGAGAAATAATTTCCCTACGGGGATGAATAAAGGATGTCTTCTTCTTCTTCTCCTTCTTATGTACAGCACCCCAAGCGTGATGTCACTGCAAATGATCAATTAAGTAATTCTACTAAACAATAAAACATGAGGCTGCATAGTTTTTCATAGTATAGGAAAAACTTTTTTGTTAGGCCAATAGACAATCAGAATCACTCAAGTGGAAGTGTAATGGCCTCACAAAAGTGCCTGTTTCTGTTTCTGTCTGTTCCCAAGGACAGAAACACACAATAAGAAAGGGCCTAACAGCGCAGGTATTTGTGTGCTGCCGTTTGCCTCTTTGTGGCCAGTGTAAAAGGCAGTAAATAAATCACCAGTGTCGATGTGAGATATTACCTCGGGCCAAACAAAAGGACACAGCAGACACAGCGTACGGAAAAAGGTCAAGGGGAAGCTCAGGCAGAGACGCACCGCTAAAGGTTACTTCGCACCAGTAAAAATGAGCTGTATGTGAACAAAATAATGTGATGGAGTTAGGAAGGCATGTTCTCGAAGCTAAGTGAAAGAGAAGGGGGAACATAGGGTTAGCGGTGTCTGATGAATCCACTCTACCTCTTCATTATGGGCTGTAATAAAAGCCGCCATGATGCTCCCTCCCATACATGCTCATTTACATGTGTCCTTGTAAAATAAACACAATCATAATAAAACTAAATCAGCTGCATTTGGAACAGCTCCACTTTACAGACGGCACCACTTTGTGTACACTGATGAACCATTATATTTCACATTTTACAAGACATACAAAAGAAATACAGATACAAAGATATGCATGTTGTACTGATCTGAAGGGTCTGAAGGTAGCTGGATGCTATTTTAGTACTACGAGTTATAAATAATAATCTATAATGTGTTATAAATAAGAATCTATATAATGTGAATATGTAAAATGTTGATTCAATGTCTGCATCTAAAAGCAACGGTATATAAAGAATGTTTTGTTTCAGCTAAATAATTCCTGTATAACTATTTGAGGAAAGTTGTGTTGGACTATATTTATTGAACAAAGAAGGAGCCACGGCTGGATAAGCACAACACAAGTAGAATGCTCCACAGTATGGCATTAAAGGGCCCGTATTACACTATTTTCTAAGTTATAATTTCATTTCCTCATCACGAACATACCTGGAATTGTGTTTCACACATCTTTACCACACAAACCCTGCGTATTAAGTTCTTCTCTCAAACAGAAAACACTTGTGATGTCATGTGGTAACACAGGAAGTCCTCCACTGTGTGTCTATGCACCTTCAGTAGAATTATATTCATAATTTAATCCCTAGAATTGCCAGTCTCTTCTGAACAAAAGGTAAATGGTATCTGATCATTTGAAAACTACCATTTCATGACATCACAAGTTGGAGCAGAGCATTTTGATCTCTGGAAATGTAGACAGACCAAAAACAGACAAACAAAACACAACTCCAGGTATATTTTTGATGAACTAACAACATTCTAACATGGCTTAACAAGAGTAAATTTTGCATAATATAGGACCTTTAGGCGCTTTGTGTTACATTTTTTGTATGAAAAGCGCTTTATAAATAATGTTTGATTTGATTTTGATTTAGACATATGCTTTTTTCATGGAGACAAGAAGACACCAAGACAAGAAAGTTAAAGATCCTCTTTGGAGAAGCTTGCTCACAGTAATAATGCATGTTTTGTTGATTTTTCTCTCTCTTTTTTTTCCCCCAACAAAAACACCAATCCAAGAAAATTTACACAGTGCACCATTGAATTCTTCAGTGTTTATCATTTGAATTGAACTAGCAGGTAAGACTATATGAAGCAAGAAGAATCAACATAAATAGCCCAAAGACGAACAGCAAAACAACAGCGTGAAGCCCCCCGCAATCAAACAGCATTACACAAATGATAATCTGGCGAATGCACACTGGGCTTTAATGACATTATATCATAAACACACTGCCAAGGAAATCTATTACCTTGAGCGCGCACATACACAGGCAGCCATTAAGGCGCTAACACGGAACATGATTTACTTCATTATGATTATTACTGTCATAATTACGTGCGCCGTTATCATTCTGGTTATTAATAGCAATGACACTATTATTAGGCTGTCTGCATGGCGCGCTGCTTATGTCTGGGCCTAATTACTGTCTCGGCATGTCCCAAGTAGTAAGACTAACCCCCTGCTTCTATAGGTCACCAACCCTACTCCGCCTCTCATCACCAATGACCCACACTTACTTAACTCTCCTCTATAATCTCATAACTGATAGCCAAGGTGCTAATTCTCTCACACACAATTTATTAGTGGCTTGTTTGTGAGCTGCAAGAAACCGGTAGTGCATTACTGTCAAGCTTTAATCCAATTAGTGTGTGCAAGTGTGGAGAGGAGAGAAAGGAGAGACTAGGAGAGAGAGAGAGAGAGGAGCAGGTAGACTACGGACCGCCTGCTGTGAAGAGAAGGCATTAGGGAGACGGCAGCACCCCGAGTCTTTTTATTAGCTTGTGATCACACCACAGAGAGACGGGCACAAATGTAGAGCAGCACCTTTGCCTAATCTCTATGGGCGTGTGTGTGTGTGTGTGTGAGTGAGTCAGTGTGTGTGTGCGAGACTGAGTGAGTGAGTGAGTGGCAATTCAAAAGTAAAAAGCAGTGATCAGACTGTATTCATTGCTTCTTTGGTTCCTTCATTCAAGTAAGAAATAAAATTAAAAAAAAGAGTTTACCCTCTATTCTCAGGCTAATGTTTTATAAGCAGAAAAGCAGCAGATGGAATCCAAATTTTACTCATTTTATCAGTCTACTTTATTCTTTCACAACAGTACTCTTGCTTTGACCTTAGGAATACTTTTTCTTACTTAAACTTTATTGATCCACATGGGAAATAACCATGGTCTACACATTTTTGGACTCGATCTGCTTCCGAGATAAAAGTGGCTAAATCTCATTTATACTGATAAGATGAACTGAAAATCAATTGATAACTGCTGGTTAGCTGGTTAGCTAATGTATTCAAAATATTTAATGATATTGTTTTACATCAAAACGCATCTGTTTATACAATAGATTTAGGCCTTTTTGCTTAAAAATAATATTTATATTTTGCTTGCACTTCTTTATCCATCAAGAAATAAACAAGAAATATCTTAAAACATCAGGTGCACACAATTTCGAGGCATCTCTCTTATGTGAAATCAAAAAATATTTGATGTTAAAACTCTAGACATATTAAAATGAATGTATTGGAATGTGCAGACAGGCTTTCAGATAGTTGGTTGATAGTTGGATGGTTGCTTGTAGACACACTGTACCTTCTGATCAATGACCCAATACTATATCTATATATCAGCAATTCTGACTTACTTTTTCTTTATTAGTGACCTAAACCAAGAAAAAAGTCTCTACTTTTGTTCCAGAAGCATTTTGCTTGTAGACCAGTGTTATTTGGACATTAGTTCACACATCACAATATTTTAGAACAAAAATATAAATGGTAATGATAAAATCCAGCACTAAAAAGGTACAGTAGCAAAAGTCAGAGACTGGTGTTAAATATGGCATAATTATATAAATGTATATGTACAAGTAAAAATAAAAAATCTAGAAAAATTGAAATATACACTGAAATATGATCATATAATAAATAAGAGGTCATAAGGAGAAACATTGCAAAGATGAAGTAATGATTGGCACGACATAGCGTTATCTATTACAGTAAATTATGTGATTACTCCATCCAAGTCTGCCAGTTTGAGATGTGGTAAGTTTTTATAACAACCCACTGAATCTAAATCTAAAAGTGACTCTGTTAACTGCTCTGTCTCAAATACCCCATAAACACAATGTTAGTGTTGTGCTGCTTTTGACACTAATTATGAGAGCAGCTTTAATTAAAGAAGGCAGGACTCATCCACAGGGGACAAAAACAACACCTCGTTTGACATTAAAAACAAAAAAGCACGCTCATTTGATCTGTAATTATAAAATGACAGCACATTGAGAAGAATAATGCAAGTTCTGGCTAGAGGAAATTATGTAGGGGAAGATCATTTTGGTTTTAAGAAACACATTAAGAAGGGAAGATATAATAAAGCAGTAGATATTAATGAGTTTTAATACATTTTATTTGCCGTTATTTCAAATGTCTGGAAGTTTTTAAGGTGTATTCTGGATTAAATGGCTATATTATGGTATTTTCAAATTTATGTTATAATGTTTCCTCATCAAAAACATACCTGGAGTTGTGTTTTGTTTCATTCACACATGTTTAACACACAAATCCTGAATATTTCAAATTGAAAACTCTCAATTCCACTGTGTAATGTCCTGTGTCAATCCAGAACTCCATACACCCTCACGAGAACCATTTGGATAATTTCAGGCCTGGAATTGCCGATTTCTCCTGAACTAAAAGCATAAGGCAGCTGTTAGCGTGAAAACTACTGTGTTATGACGTCACAAGGTGGAAGAGAGCATTTTGAGCTTTGGAGATGTAAACTGTGTAATAATGCAGCAATCCCCAAATATGTGTGAATTAAACAAAACACAACTCTTTGTATGTTTTGATGAGGTGATGACATTACAACACAGCTTAACGCTCACAATTTGAGTCAATTTGTGACCTTTAAACTTTTCATAACAAACTCTTTTTCTCTTACAACTTCTCAAAAGACATTATCGAGCGCACATAATCGAACTACATATTTGTGCTTGTCTCTGGAGAGAAAGGAGGATAAACAGCTCTTGGTGGAAAAGTAGCAAAGAGTGTATTTAGTGGAGGTCCTCTTCACTGTCAGAGTCCACAGTTATTAATCAGAGCTATTGTCTGCTCTGCTTTTAGTGCAGTCGTACTGACGTGCCCCCGCTGAACCCTGGGGAAGAAAAAAAGCTGCCTTCAGACCGCCATGACCATTGTTTCAATTAAAAAATAGCTACTTGACAATGTGTGGTCTATTTATATATTTGTATTACTATATATCTATATTTTATTCCTTATTTGAAACCAGCCTCTTGCTATTTTTACTACTTATTTCGAATGTGTTAACATTTATAATTTTGCTCTTTGTTATTATAATATATTGTGACGTGTGAGCTGCTGTGTCCAAATAAATTCCCTTGTGGGTCAATAAAGTTTGTCTAAGTCTAAAGAACATGTAACTGAATGCACAGGAAAGAATGCAGTAGAGCATAAAAGCAAGGATGTCTTTGAAAAAAAATATTTGATGATTATATCAGTACACTTATAATTATCTGTTAGCAATGTCACTAAACTAAAATATTAACTTTTAAATCTAAAAAGTGATATCTAAGCACTTTTTATATAAATAGATTAGAATAGATTAGAATTGAATTTTCAATGCAAAGTCAAAATCATTTATTCAATATATGTGGTCTTCTACTAATTCTCATAAAGATCAAGACCATTAAAAATGTTATGGGTATTTTTGAAAACCCCCAAAAGCATAAAAGAAAAGATGTGTTGTGAAAAAAATGTATAGTATAATTTCAATAAAAATAACTTTGTACTTAATGTAATTTACTTTATAGTTAATACTTTTCAAAACACACCTAATGCTGCACTTGGGCTGCCTCCATTTGTCTGCTGATAATGAAGCACAATGTAAAAGGGGTCAAGTCGATTCTCACCACACACTTTGAAAAAGCAAATTAGTGACTCAGGCCTCTTATCATTATGTCTGTATACTTAAGACTACAATATCCTGCCTTTGACTTTTTTGTCTTCTTGCCATTTTTCCTCCGAGGTGAAACTCAAAATGTCACAGGAAATGGGAAAAGTAGAAAAGAAGACATTCTGTTAATGCAGGAACGGAAAGGTGTGGTATTTCAAAAGCAATTGTTCAACGTTCAAATGACGAGGTTTTCCATTCAGTAATCATGTCGTTTTCATGGCGTGTTCCCTCTAAAGGTTTTGTAGATTATGAAGCAATGTGTTTTAAGTATGTTTTAATCAAGAGTGCTAAAGATGAGATTTGAAAAAGGTCCCAGATCCCAGGAGACACAAAAAAATATAATCATATACACTAGGGGTGTGAAAAATATTGAAATCTCAATATTTTTTTATACTAAATTTGGTGATATTGTTATTGTAAGTTGCTGTATAGAGCAGGGGTCTTCAACGTTTTTCAGGCCAGGGACCCCCAAACAGATGGCGAACTGGGCCAGGGACCCCTTACTATATATACGGTATAGAATTGTGTTTTATATTAAATTGAGCTTAGTGTCATGTATAAACATTGCTACTCTGTTATGGTACATCCAATACAAGGACAAAATACACAGGTTAATACTGTATTTTACACTATAAAATATAAAATTATATTATTTTAAAGTGAAATCAAAAGATTTCGCGACCCCCCCTCCAGTACCTCCGCGACCCCCCTGTTGAAGACCTCTGGTATAGAGTATTTTTTGGTATCTGTTAGCAAATTCTTTTGTGATTGCGCAACAATTTTGTTATTTATTTAGTGAAAGGAAACTTGTTTATGCAATACACTTGACATATTTACTGTTTTGATTATTAAAATACATGTATTTCATATTTACATATATTTCATACACACACACACACACACACACACACACAGAGGAAGCAGAGAAAGCACAAAATGTTTGTAGGTTCAATGGTCCATTCAGTGTTTTCTGGGAAATTGTGCTTGTCCTCCTTGCAGGTCAATTGAAATTAGAAATCCATTATAAAATCTACAAGATCCCATTGTACTGACTACCCCCGCAGAGACAGAAGAAAAAAAAAAAGTCCTCCAAGGACAGCATAGATAGAAACTTTTGTAATTTGAAATTTTAGCCTTTGCTTTAATTATCACAAAGGTCAAGCAATAAGACTCTCCAGTAATTACTCCAGAAAAAGAAGCTACTATTAGGAGCAAGGAAAAAAAAAAGGTTTCTTCCTAAAATATTTTAGTGAATGCCAGATTTCACAACCACACCAAGAGCTGAAGTTAAATACAGTATATAACCTTGTTTTATTGGTAGTTTAAACTTCTACCAACGTACTGAAATATATTGAGATTCATGGGATTCTTGTATTAGTTTATCAGTTGTTATTTCAGTCTTCTCTCAAATGTTAATGCTCTTGGGGGTGTTTACTTTGCGCACTCTGAGAATCATACTTTTTAAAACACATGTTGCAAATCTAACTTGCAATTTGAAATCTTGCAGCCCTATTACTGACTTACATTTGCTCATTGCAGAAGCATAAATAAAGTTGTCAGTGTCAGTGTTGTGTAACTTTTCTGTGGAGGGTCCACCAAATGCTTTTCTCTGTGGAGATGGTATTGTTTTGGAATGTTTCACAGTATGGTATTAAACCTTTCCATCTTCATGGAGACTAAACCAGACCAAGTTACATGTCAGATCTGTAGAGAAGCAACCCCACTCACAGTCAGAATGCCTGTTTTTCAAGGTGGGTCATTCCAGAATTGGAGGACATTGGAGGAAAAAGCTTGAGAAATAAACCTTCACTTTTCTGATTTTCTGCAACATATTCATCAATAATAGATAATAAACTACCAAATGCTTGATTAGCTCAGCTTACGGATCAATGGTACAATTTTTATTACATAATTTATTTGGTTTATTTATTTATTGACTCTAATCACAGTAACAGGGTTGCAAATCTGCACTAATGTTAGCTTTATCTCAGGAGCAGAAGCTAGCTGTTTAGCTGTTACTGCTAATCAAGAGGAAAAACTTATTCATGCAAATAAGTAAAGGGAAAAAAAATAATAATTGTCTAATTCTGATCATATGCATAACAGGGTTGCATGAGGTAGAGTGAGACATTCAATCAAGGCTAACTATGTTATAAAAATATGAAAAATAGAAGAGAAGACAAACCTTTGCTCTACCCATTCTTTTGGAAAACTGTTTGACGACGTCAAGTCCAGGGTATCATGTGGTTCTGCTTTCTTCTTCTTCTACCAGGCTAGAAATGTTATGGTAACAGGGTTGCGTGCATGTTGTGGGACACATGTTCTATGAATAATAATAATTATTTGAAATATTATGTCTATTAAAACAAATGTTCCCACAGTTACAAGAGATGGCAATGAAACAAAAATTTTTTTTAAAAATAAATTAATTTTAACTGTTTTATTTGAGGTTCAATTTGGCCATTAGAGGGGTGGGACATGAGGAAAATGCCATTTTGGCATTTGGGTACTCCAGACTTATTTGGTATTTTTCAAGCATTCTTTTCTTTAATTTTTTTTTAGATTTGGTCTCAGGACAAGTAAATTCACTCAGAAAATGTATGTTTTAGTATTTTGTATGTGGATTATTTAATATTTCATGGTTGGGATGTAAAATGTCCTCCAATTCTGGAATGACCCAGGTATATTTGAGCAATGACATATCCATAGAAAGTAGGTAAGCGACCCCAAACCAAAAAGTTACATAATGCACATTTAAACTTAGACATTGTACATTTCTGTGTCCAATGCTATTCTCCCAATCCACTACCATTACACAACTAGCCTGTGATTTGTGAGATTGGGGAGTGTTTTCTTTAGCCTTTCCCCTGCCCATTTCTCAGTCTGCACCAACACAAAACTCCTTGATGTTTGGAGACAGCCCTGGACTCTGCAGTGGTGTTCCCCTCCAATGACTGTTGCCACATCTATTTGTTGAACCGTGCTAGAGCCTTATTAAGGTTGCACTGTGCTCCCTCAGGATCTGATCACTGCTAACACACAAACACAAGATATACAGGCAGCTAACTCTTTCATACAACGGCAATATATCAAAGGCAACCAGACACATGGTCATACACAGGGAGGCTCGTGGCTACCCTGTCTAATCACAGTGTGCTTGTGTGCTGGGGTCTCAGAGGAGAGTCCAGGTTGCGCCCATAGTCCCCTGGTGGATCCTGACCACTGCAAGCTTGTTTCTTGATCATGTCACTACCACAGATACAAGACTCACACACAGGGATATTTACTGATCACGAAGCGTAGGGACAGGTCACGCCAAAATAAACAATTCAAAAAGGTATAGGTGGGAGTAAAACCTAGGCCTGGAATTATTGCACAGACTATCATTAAAGGTGCATAAAATTTCTAGTGGAGAGTCCACCACCTGCTGGTCGCCATCGAAATATTATTGCTCTGTCTAGAATGTTCCACAGAAAACCAATATATCATGAGGGAGACGAGCAGGTTACAGTGCTACCTTACATTACAGTTCAGCTCTATGGAAAGATTCACAGAAGGAATTGTATTTTTCATCAATAGAAACATCTATAATGAAGACATGCTAGATGGATGTGTTTATTGTCATACCATGGAACATTCCAGGCAAAGCAATACACCTCCATGGAGACCACTTTTCTCCAAGGTAGCCAACCACTGACTGAACCGTCCACCAGAAAAGTTGCGCGGTGCACCTTTAAAAGAGAGAAAATTGCTTAGTGCTGCTAAAGATTGTTTTGTTCATGGGAATTGGATTGTGTGTTTGCCTGGCTGTAGGCTATGAGCAAATGAAGTATTAAATGTGCCGGAATGATCTCTAGGGTGCATAGGTATTCATACAGAGGCAGAATTGTTTAAGCAGCTCCAGTGGAGAATAGTATAGAGAATACTTATTAGGGAAATTAGCCATGTGCTTTTGTACAGCAGAGTGTTTTACATAAGACATAACATGCCTATAGCGTTCATAAGGAGACAGTGAGAAAACTTAACACATTCTTGGTCCAAAGAGGTTAATTTGGTCCTCTGACAATTTATTGTAATAGATAATTTTTTCATATCAAATTTAGATTGTTTTCATATATGACAGTTTCAAGCGCTCACTTGCATCGGAAGACCAAATGGACCTCACCGAACTCAAGTCACAGACAACATGAGGAAGACTGTGAGCAGTCAAAACTGTCAGGTATGAAAAATTAAACTTTGGTCTGAAATATGAATCGATTATAATTTACACATTCTTGCTGTTGCTAGCTATTGTTAACCTTTGAATTGTAATGAGAAATTATGTTTTAGTATAGTTCGCTGGAAAGCCCTGGTTTAGATTCTTTACAATATCAAAAGCATTCAATAAACAGATATAGAAAAATAGCAGTGGGCATTATCGATAAAAATGTATATCTTTTTTGAGTCTCCTGATAATGACTGCAATAGTATGTTAGTCTAACAGAAATGTGTCATATTGTGTGTCAACTTGTCTTTTTTCAACTTTTTTGGGTGTTATTTTTCCATATTCATGACAAATCAGCCTTTTTGCTGCATTTTTTGTTATAAACAATATATCTGACATTCAAAATTGACATATTCTTAAAACATGATTCTTTGCATATATTTTTTCCAACAATCTGCAAACCTCTATAGAAAACAGTGTGTGTGTGTGGGTGTATGGATGTGTGTGTGTGTTAACAAGAATATCTGAGTGGACTTGCCCCATATTCAGCTGGCCCTCTATCATCCATCCTCAGACATGTGAAAGACACACCAGACACAAACTCATTTTGGCGCTCTCTGACACAAAATGGGATTTCTGTGTTTGAGCGAGAGGGGGGTCCGCTGGCGACAGAGGAACACATCAAGAGGTGAGGGCTTTATAATCGCTGATGCCAGATTGGATGTCAGCTGTGGCATAAGTGACAATCTATCACCCAAGCAGCATGTGAAGGGGTCTCCAGGACTTCAGACAGGCTCTGCAAAAAGAGTCCCTCCTTTAAGCATATTCCTCCACCCACCAGGGCAGTTTGTGTATAATATGGATAGGGACAGACATCCATAAACATATAAAAGCCACATGACACAGTCGTAAGGGATACTCACGAATGCACGCTTTTCAAAAATCACATCAAAGGAAAAGCCCCAGGCCCCCTCTAAGCACCACATGAAGCACACACTGTGCCTCATATTGGTTTTTAGGTCTACTTCCTGCTCATTGTCACATTCACCACAGCTGTGCAATCGCCAGTGTCCATTGGTTTGGAAGTACATTAACTACGGAATATGTTACAGTTCAATACAGATGGTGGGTTGGTGGTTAAGGCTTAAGCAAGAGAGCAGCCATGTTGCTCCTGGGCAATGCACTGAAGTTGCACATGACTTTATATGACCAATGATGTGTCTATTCTGATGTGTGGGTGAATAAGTAAATAGAATAGGATGGTTTAAGACCTAGAAGCCATGTTATGTTATGATATGCTATAATAAGTCGTAAATGCAAATTTTAAAGGGCCATATGCAAATGAAATGATGCAGTAAAACAGACAAGCAGTCAATGTAAATCTAGCTTTAAAAAACAGAAGTCAATTCTAAATACTAAACAGTAAATGTGACATTCAAGAGCATTAGAATCCAACAATTCTTTTGACTGATTTATGAGGGCCCCTTGAGAAGAACCATCTTTTTTTCAAGGGGACCCTGCCCTATGACTATTAAATAAACAAATAAAATACAAACTTTATTATCAGTTACTGCAAGAAACAGTGTGCGTTTTGTTGCCAGGGTGTTGTAGAGAGACATTTGACATGTAGTAAACAGTTCAAGCTTACTTAAGTTAGAAGTTTAACATTTGCCTCAACTTTCTGATCAATCACTTCCTAACCCTAATTTCAAAATTATTAAGGTTAAGAAGTACAGTATTTCCAACTGAAAGGAAGGCACATGTAGGTATTCTTTGCTAAACCACCCATGTAATTTACTGTATAATCACACATTTGTAGATTTGGTCAGCCCCTGCCCATGTGTACACAGTGTTAGTGTGTGAGTGCGCTAACAGCAGTAGCGGATGCTAATCAGTGCTGAAAGTCATTATGTGGGTTTCCTGAGCCATTAGCCTAATGCTAAGGGATAACACAGAGAAGTGGATGAGAGCTGACGCTAACAGGAGCTAATCATCAGGACCACCTCTCACTGTGAGGCTGCCCATGACACTAAATAGCCCTCAGAGGCACAGACCACAAGCACGCACAGCCAGATAATTACAGCAGCCCCAAGCATTTTATTAATAAAATTTCAATAAATTCCCTCAAATATTTGAACTAGCTGATGCACGTGTGATTTGATTTGACACGAATGGCCTTCCAAGTGCTAACATTTCTCTTTTGTCGTGCATTAATTATTCATATTCTCCAATACTGATCATTTCATTTCAGGATAATTTTTGCCCTAAAGTTTTATCAAGAATAAAAATAGGATAGGCAAACTCAAAATTCAATCCATGTTGCTTGATTACATTGAAAACCCACACAGGTACATTGCTTAGAGCTCAGTCTACATTTCAATTTCAACCAGTAACAAAAGCTCAGGTTATTCTTGGCACGTCTTGGCGGAGCTTGCTTCTTTGCCAGGCATTGGCACAGCATCGCAGCGCTCATTTGCATATCACCTGATCTGACCAATGAATTGCTTCCCGCTTAATCATTCTATTTGACCTAGCAACCAAAATCACCCGGTGTGCTTTTGACTGGTAAACAGTGCAATAAAAAAAATCCCCAGGACCTAGCTAGATCAAATATAGAAGGAAAGCGCTAACAAGGTAAATTTCCAAATGCTACTTTTTTTTTTTTTTTTTTTTTTACATTTTAATGAGTTGTGAACCAATGAGAGTGACCCCGCGGCTTCACACGGCACCAGGGCTATTGAACTGAGACCTCATGGAGTCATCAAAGGTTACAACTCAATATAATAAAGTCATAACTATAAAATTTAGCCAGTGTTCATTTGCAGTGCTTTCTCTTCAAGAAAAAAGAACAATGCAGCTCATAAGATACATGGAGCAAATGGAGCAGAATTGGGATTTGAATTCAAGATATATTTCGCATGTCATTTAGACTGTGATATCCCTAATGACAATGTAACCATCAACCTATCTATCAAGAAACAAAAACAAGTGAATGATACTTGGTACATTAAAGGTCATATATTATGCAAACTTGAGCTTTAAGACATGTTATAATGTTACCTCCTCAAAAACATATCTAGAGTTGTGTTTTTGTTTCATTCACACATGTTTGAGGAATCCTGTGTGTCTACATCTCCAAAGCTCAAAATGCTCTGTTCCACACTGTGATGTTATGAAGTGGTAGGTTACACCTTTTACATTTCGGTAAAGATTGACAATTCCAGGGCTAAAATCAACCAAATGATTCTAGTGAAGATGTGTGGAGTTTAAAAACACAAACACCTTCCTGTATTACCACATGACATCACAAGGTGGAAGAGAGTGTTTGAAACTGTTTGAAACAACAATGAAACAAAACACAACTCCATGTATGTTGGTGATGAGGAAACATAACATAAAACAGTGTAATATGGGATATAAAGAAATGTTTTGGTTACTTCTACAATAATAATTCTGTTTGCATCATGTACATATGCAACAGCAGACTTCTTCCATTTGTTTCTAGTTGGTGTACTTCCTACAGAAAAGCACTCAGTTGCCGGGATACACTAATTAGCCACAGTGACAGACACGCAAACATTCATGCACAAACTTATTGTAGAGAAAGCTTAACTTGTGTATATTTGGACAGAAGAAGAAATTGTATCTGGTCAGCCAGCCAGATTTCAACTTCAATAGTTAAAAGAAGGATTACCAACTGTTCGGTCAGTGTGCACTTCATTTAATGAGAATCTCTTCAGTCAAGTGAGTACAGTATATGCATTATCTCCTCAAAAGTAGGAGGCACCCAGCCACGGCACGCAGACATGCAGAGGTGTTTAGAGAGGAACTTCAAGCCACATGCAGTCAAAAACATAAAGACAACTGGAGAAGACAGATGAGACCAGCGCTTCTATTTAGCATATTAGCCCATTCATTAAACATAAAGGGCCACAGCTCAGGTTTATAGATGGGGGAGGATGAAGTGGGTTATATGAAACAGAACCAGAGGAGGTAAAAGTTGTATAGGTCTCCCCTATTAGCAAGGTCCATCACCTTTTGGCCGCCTGGACTGGCTCATCTCCATAATAGGCTGACCCCCTGTGTTTCAGGCTCATTAAGAAGGCAGACGGCAGGAGCAATGCAGACGAACGCCTGTCACCTCTCTGCTCCCATTGGAGACCACCTCCACATAAAAGGAAGATGAATAGACCGATAGTTGAGGAGAAAGACAAGGATCAGATGGGAGGTGGGACCCCAGGTTTGATCATGACAACACTATAAAAAGCTATGTTTGGGCGAAAACCTCAAATGAGTTGGAATGGTGAGAGTTGCTGTGAAGAAAATCTGCCTGGAAACAGTCACTTGGTAGGAGTGAGAGAGCACATGTAAAAAGTGGCATCGTGAATTGAAAAAGTGCATCAGGAATACAGATGAAGAAAGAGTGTCTGAGCTCTATGAAGAATATGAGACAAGATTTTGCACTGTGGAACCTCTGCAGATAACCAATGCCACATCTTTATAAATTCAGTAAATTTATAGCTCCACAGACCAGTACTTTTAGACTGGACAATAGCTTTCAGGTGATCAACCTAAATATCAACTTAAAACCTAAATTTCAAGAACACTGTCCAGATGACTACACCTTTGAAACAACACAAAAATCCACTTCGACAACCATCTCAGAGGATCATAGCCTGTATACACACAGGCCTTTAATGCTATATTGCCTGAGGGACTTGACAAAGCTTAAATTATATTTCAGTGTTCAACTTTATGGCAATATTTACCTTTGTACAGAACATTACATTTAACATTTACGCATTTATACCTCGCAGTCAGTGAACCTAATGGAGTTACACATGTAAAGATCATGGCTTTGTACATGGCCAGGGGTGACAGGACATGTGGGTGTTTAGGACAACATTGGTTTGTTTTGGGCAGTCCCATGGGAGCGCTTGTTTTATTACACACGATGCCTGCAATTGATTAAGTAAGCGTCCCAACGCCAGACTACTCCCAGACCAGACAGAGAGGTCAGAGGTACAAGATCAAAGGTTGTAGGTCACAAACCTCATCTAGCCTTCGCACCATCAGGCAGTGATCAGTTACCAACGGATGGATTGACCAGCATCCTAAATCAATATGGCGTTGTGACCCACTGGGAAATTACTGCTCATATAATCACAGCGGTCCCCCTCAAAGAGATGGTGAGAGCATGAAATAGATGAGAAAAACATCCATCTCATATTAACAATCATTCCAGCAAAATACAAGATCAGTTCTTGGCTTGAAAATGTTTTTCTGTGTCCCTTTTTGTATAATATTTCACAGGTTTTTTTGTACCATATTTCCTTTTTTTGTACAATATTTCACAGTCAGTGGTGGTTCTAGGATTTTTTCTGAAACAGGGACCATTAAGGGGCCACATTCAGAGGCATACAGGGGACATCTAAGCACACAAATGATTAATTCAGTATTCAGGTCCGTTTCTTCTCTCATTAAGTTGTATTGATGCAATAGGTCTACTGCCACCAGAGTTTGGGGTGAAATTGCATCACTAATCATTGAATTCTTCGGTTGTTCTTCTCATCAGTTGATTGCCAGAACAGGGGCACTTCAGGGGTCAATCAGATTAGAGTTGGGGCCAGGGCCCCTGTGGCCCTCCCCTAGAACTGCCCCTGTTCACAGTGGACTCCTTTTCTTCATCTATTCTTCACTATGTTATCACTGTAAGTAGGTTAATCACCAGCTATGCCTGCCAAGCAATGAGTCATAATTACATACATTTTATTTTGATAAATTATAGTTTCTTTCTGATCTGAAAATCACAATGTATAGTCAAAAGTCAGTCAAAATGCCTCAAACATCAGACAGACCATTTCCTCCAAGATATGAAAAGGAATCAAACAGGAACATAATATACTGTATATTCAATTTTGTGAGGAAATCTGTACAATAGTTCACATGCATGGATATGAAATTTAAATAAAAACAGTTCTTGTTGTTTGTCTGTAATCAACACAGATCAATTGAAGATATATCACTAAGTGGTGAAGCGCAACAGCATCATTAATATGAATAACAACTGGTATCAGTTTTAGGATAACAATAGATGCACACATTTGGCCATTGCCTTCTTTGTTTTCCCTGACTTATATCCTTCCTTTTAATCATCCATTATCCACTATCCTCTCTTTATCCTCATTAAAAACCCAAGTACTCTAGTGACTCAGATTTAGACAAATGCCACAGTAACAGTTAATACTTAGTCCACACACAAACATACTTTCATTAGCCTGTGCACATTAGACTAATTGAGTGAATTCCAGATTGCATCTTCTCGCAACTAATACACAAGAGAGACCTAAACAAATTTACCCATTTCTTTTTTCTTTTTTAAAAGGTGCTGCCTGGTGTTGTTTCCATAATATCACCACATCTCATAGCCACTGCTTTAGATAGCCTGACTTGTCAAGCAGTTGGTCATAAAGACAGAGAGTGAGACTAAGGGAGACATATCGATGCTAGTGTGCGTCACAGCCCACAACATCCCTGTGAGCTTTCTCCCATAACGGGCGTTGGTTTGCCACTCTCCAGCCCTGCCTGCTTGTACCATTGTAAGCCCATAGTTTATTTTGATAAATTGAAGGGGAAGCCCTGTTAATAAATCAGAGGCATGTGATGAAGAAAAGCCTTAAATAGGATATTAAGATTTATATCAGAGATTCTGCTTGTTCCCTGACAAGTACACAATTAATCCTTCTTCTCTCTGTCTTTCTTCCCTCAAACGCACCCATTTTTTCTATCTGCTTCGTTTTATGGTGATTTCTTATCAGGTTGAAATGTGGGAGTGAACTGGGGGAAAAAAAAAAAACAAGAGGAAGGGGGCGTTGAAGTGGCTGTAGCCTTTGTTATTGGCCGAATGCAACACACACAGTCATTACTGGAGTGGAAGGGCACGCGGTGCAGCAGGGAGCAGGGTGGGGGTGTCTTCTGCATTTGTAGCCAGATTGAATTTGTGTGTGTGTGTGTGTGTGTGAGTGAGCGAGCTGTGAGCACACACAAACTCAGTGACTTATTTACTCCAGAGGCGAGGCTGTAACCCCAGGTACACAGCCCACACTGAATAATTGCTTTTTTTTCATCCCCCTGCACCACGCCGCCTCTTTGTTCTGAACCGCTCACATGCAAAAAGTGAAATCTATTTGTGAGGAGTGTGTGTCCGCATACATATGAATAAATGAGAGGATCTGTCTGTCTGTCTGTGTGCAGGGATCTGTTTCTACCCAGCATTCACTAAAGTATTTGGATGAGTATAGACAGTGGGGACTGACACTAGGGTTGTGTAAAAATATTGAAATATTGAGACTAAATTTGGTGATATAATATTGTTATTGTGAGCTGCTGTATCGATATATATCACCAAGAATATTTTTTGGTATCTTTGCACTCCAATTTTGTTGCTTATGTAGTGGAAGGAAACTTGTTTATGCAATACCTTGACATATTCACTGTTTTGATGATAAATAAAATGTATTTCATGTTAACCTTGCACAAGAGATGGTTTAACAAAGAATTACTGTTGGTAAAATGTGAGTATCATGTGCAATATATTGATTATCACATGTATGGCCATTTTGTGATAATCGTATCGTGAGCCATGTATCTTGTATCATATCGAATTCTGAGGGACCCTGTGATTCCAAGCCCTAGTTGACACCTATATGCTTAGTTTAGCATCCTGGCTACTGAGATGGATTGCCTAAACAGATTTAATGATTCATTTAATTAATGACATATGGACTGCAACAACATCATTTGTGGATTGGCATTATACCAGTATACAAGTAAACCAGAAACAGCCCCTCACCAAGGCATTAACATAATTTTGCAATGGTGGCAGTGCCCAAACGTTAACAAAACCTTATTGTTTGCATGCCTTTATTTCATCATAGTTTATATTTAGTAGTATTATTGATGTTTTATATTACATCATATCGCCAAAGCAAAATCCTAGTTGACGAATTTTATTCACTGAAAACAGCAAAAAACCTGTCATGATAATTACTATATTGACTTATCGTTCAGTATATAAAAGCTGTATTTTGGGGCTCAATATTTATCATGAGTACTTTTTCTCAGCTAAACGTGCCTGACTCCACCTGCAGGTGGATCACTGACTTCCTGACGGATCGGAGGCTGTGCGTGCGGCTGGGCAAGAATGTCTCAGACTCCCGGACCATCAGCACAGGATCTCCACAGGGCTGTGTACTTTCTCCTCTGCTCTTCTCCCTGTACACAAACTGCTGCACCTCCGGCCACGCCTCCGTCAAACTGGTTAAGTTTGCGGATAACACCACCCTCATCGGGCTCATCTCTGACGGCAATGAGTCTGCCTACAGGAGGGAGGTGGACCGGCTGGTGTCCTGGTGCAGCAGCAACAACCTGGATCTCAACACCCAGAAGACAGTGGAGATGATCGTGGACTTCAGGAAAGTCAGAGCCCCCCTGCCTCCTCTCTCCCTGACAGACTCCCCCATCATCACAGTGGACTCCTTCCGGTTCCTGGGCACTTACATCACACAGGACCTCAGGTGGGAGCCGACCATCAACTCCCTCATCAAGAAGGCCCAGCAGAGGTTGTACTTCCTGCGGCAGCTAAGAAAAGCCAAGCTGCCAGTCCAGATGATGGTGCAGTTCTACACGGCCATCATTGAGTCCATCCTCACCTCTTCCATCACTGTGTGGTGCTGGAGCCACTGTCAGGGACAAACAGAGACTGCAGCACATTGTGCGCTCTGCCGAGAAGGTGATTGGCTGCAGCCTTCCATCTATCCAGGACCTGTACGTCTCCAGGACTCGGGGGCGAGCAGGCTGGATAGCAGCTGACACTTCTCACCCTGGACATGGACTATTTGAGCCACTTCCCTCTGGTAGGAGGCTACAGTCCATCGGGACCAGAACCTCCTGTCACAAGAACAGTTTCTTTCCCTCTGCTGTTGGACTCATGAACAATTCATAACATCTGCACAAAGCTGGACACTTTATATCACTAGTCACTTTAATTAAGTCATGTTTGCACTACTGTTCTGATGCTGCTCATCTGGACCTTTTTATTATTTGGATTGCTTATTGTTTTTTACTCTATTATAGCTATATTTAGTTATTATTATTATTTAGTGTCTATACTCTAGTTATTACTATTATTATTTAGTGTTTTATGTTTGCACCTTATCACCGAGACAAGTTCCTAGTTTTGTGAAATCTGTTCACTTGGCAATGGCAATAAAAATCTTTCTGATTCTGATTCTGATCTGATTTCTAATAGTGGGGAGATTTCAGGATTTTTTACATGATACCCTGTATAGGGTAGAATAAATAACTGCTATGGCTAATTATTAGTTAATTCTGACATTTATTTGTTGCAGCTGATATTTTTTAATGATATTTTAATGAATGGGTTTACTGTAATAATTCTGTATTATATCAGTGGCAAAGTATTTTTCAGTATCATCATTTATTAGTATTTCTCAGTAGCAGTATATCGTGCTTCAAAATTTGTTATTGTGACAGAACTAAACGTCAATAAAACTTAATCTTGATTCTGAACTGAAATGATAATCTAATTCAGAGATGAACCACAAAGACATACTATCAAAACTAGCAATAGCTGTATTGCACTAAAGAAAAAGATGTGCTCATGTTTTCTTCAAATATATCATAACATATAACAAAGGCTCTAATTAAAATGTACTCCACAAAATTGACATTCAGACCTGGTCTCCATAGACATTTGTCACATGTTTAACTGAGGATAAACCAAAACAATTATGCTCAAATACCCTTGGAAGGAATCAGCTGTATCTTCAAATGTACTTTTAGCAAACAACACAGCTATGTAAATGAGCCACTGCAGGCAATTACTAGTACAACGCCGGACCATCATTTCATTCACTTTGAGAGAAAACAGCATTCGGTATCTGCTCTATTAGACTGTTGAGTAATGCCTTTAACTCAGTTCCCATAATTAAACCTAGTGTACAATTGAACACTCGAAAGCGGGTTACTTGCGTTGCGTAATGATTGCAATTAGGGGTCACACACAAAGCCCAAGCCGCTTTCAGAGCCTCGGTGCGTGACGCTGGCAATTAATTGAAAATGCAAATACACAAGCTGATGAATGAGAGGAGTGTGGGTTCAGTCCATGTGAAAGGACTATCCAGCACACTTCACAGGGCGAGAGGGGAGGGAGGAAGGGAGGGAAAGAGGGAGAGAAGGAGGGAGGGGGATACGCCTAATATTCTTTCACAGAGAGGAAATCAAATCAATGGGATATGAAGCATGCTTTGGTTTGCAGAATGTAGAGAGAGACACAATAAGAGCTGATGAGGCAACAGCGGGGTTGCAGAAATCACAAGTACTCCACATCTGTCTGTAGCTTGCTGTATTGTGTTGTTACTGTGTTCGAATACATTGTATATTACATGATTCTGAAATTTCAATAAAGGCCCTCCCTAAGGAAATTCAAAATATGATTATAAAGTTACAAATATAACAGTTCTACCACTATTATCAATGGTGTGAGTTATTGCTTCGACACTATTGCCACCCACAACTACCTACTACAACTACAGCTACCCACTACTACTGCAAACTCCTACTACTAATACCAATACTACTACTAAAAGCTCTACCACTGTTTTTGATACATTGCTACTACTACCATGGGTAAAATTCTAAATTGACTATTGCAAATAAAGACTTATTTGTGATTTAAAGGTGCATTGTGTAACTTTTCTGATGATTTTCTTCATGGAGATGTTATTGCTTTATTTGAAATATTTCACATTATGGTATTAAACATTTCTACCTTGATGGAGACCAAATCAGACTAAGTTACAAGTCAGATCTGTGGAGAGGCAACACCGCTCAGTCAGACTGCCTGTTTTTTAGCTATAAAACCAACTATAATTGAATCAATGTAAGGTAGAGCTGTTTAATGTCATATTATAGAACACTACAGGCAAAGCAATGATATTTCCATGAAACAAACAGGTGACAGACCCCCAACCAAAAAGTTAAATAGTGCACATTTTAACATACAGTATATATGCAAATTTGTCTGCAGATAAGTTAGACAGGTTTTTCTTTGATCGAACACACTGATACCACTGCCAGCACTTGTAATTGCGTTTCCAGTGATACAGAAGAGAAGTATTCTGGGAGCAGTGAATAGAGCAGACAAATAAAAACAGACAGAGACGCTCGGGCGCATAGACAAACGGACTCTCAGGTTGAGCCACAGAGTGCGGTTGTCGTGACAACAGTGGAGGAGCAGCACCCTGCAGGATGAGAGAAGCTCCAGAATGACAAATGAGGAGGACTGGAGCAGAAAAGAACACTGCCATTAAACCTCCACAAGAACTGGGACTCATATGCAACGTATTAGTTTCTTTAGACTTAGACAAACTTTATTAAGACACTAGGGAAATGACATGGACACAATGTAATGACACATTAAATTGTATCCATGTCATTACGCATGGACACATAATAAGATTTGAGCTTTAGAAGGCTGAATAAGACTTTCATGACTCATTATAGATACATACTAAATACTTAAGTCTTGTATTCTGCTCTTTGTTTATTGCAGCATTTTCTTTTACACATGGTACACTTTGAATACTTTTCTGGGGATAATTCTGCTTTATGGTTTGGTTTAAATATTATCGTTTATTGTCTATATTTACTTCAATTGACACACTTCAAATTTTGTTATCAAGACCTAAAGAAGAGTTTCTCAGGATGACAGTCATCACCAGTTCTCACAAGCGCCACTAAGATTATTTCTGGCCTACCTGGCCACGTCATGTACAGTACTTGCGTATTTTTACATCTGCCACATATTCCAGAACCTCTTGCTTGTTGCACTGTGTAACTGGACTTGGCACAGAGAGCCAGAGCACCTGCCTGCTGCCAACGCTGATGTATGAGCTGTCTGGGCTTGGACCCCCTGCACTGAGGCACGGGGGACTGGCACAACACGGTCAATCTGTGGAACAAAAGGCTCTGAACTCCTATAGTGTCCCTCCACCTCCCCATTCATCTTTCCACCAGAGGAAGTGCCATGGACGACACACATACAGTATAACAGGACATAGGTGCACACACAGGTACTGTCTGTGTGGTGACAGATGGGAAAAGAGTCATCAGGCTCTTGCTTGGAGCCTGTAGGACTGCGTTGGGTGACTGCTGTTGCTCGTTAGCGTGTTAATTAGCCTACTCACACCTCCTCTTTAGTGATTACAGCCAGCCCGGGCCAGGACACTCACTGAGGACCGCTGAGCTCAAGATGGCAGGGCACACTGAGTTCATATAGGGACATATGGAGGAGTGGGATGCAGTTTGTCATCACATTCATAAAAAAAGTGGAGTAAAAGCAGACGGATAAAAATAACTCTCCAGAGAAAAATAATGATAACTGTCTTTGGCAAGCGAAAAAGAACAATTTGTCTAGTTTAGTTTTAACTTTTTTTTGTCTATAAAATAGTCTATAAAATAAAGTTCTCAGATCTCTGGGATAAGTGAAAACTGAAGCACGCCATCTGCATACCATAGAAATAGAAAGTTTAAAATGTACTTTGGAACATTCTCCATAGAGACAGACATGCTTTATGCCTTATTCTGGAATATTATAGCCAAGGGAACAACATGTCCAAGGAGACAAGCAGGCAAGAAGTCAAATTTGTGGAGATGCAAGCCAGCTCACAATAAGGACACATGTTTTTCAATGCAATGAAAAAGTTAGACAGTGAGGCTTTAACTTCTGGAATAAATATTTAACGTTTATACTTAATGTTTAACTTTTAAACTTTTTTTATTTATACTTCCATTTGAAAAGTTGAAAGGTGTTGTGATGCTTGTAATGAAAACGTGCGTATTTCCTCATTTTGTGTGACTTTATTTTGCACCTGTTGTCCTTGATTTTGTGGTGGAGAAACACAAAAAAGCAAAAGAACAAAGCATCGGCACACATTAAAGGCACATTGAAAGTTGAAAGTGGAGGGAGTTCAGCCACTGATGATGATAGGACTTCTTCATGGTTTTGTTATCTTAGTCCCTCTCTCGCTCCTCACCCTCCCTCCCGAACTTCATTAGAGTGCAAGTGTCTGACAGCGCAGATTAAGAGCAGTTTGTTTTATGGACGTGGGCTAATTGAGTTGGCTAGATTGCCGTCACTCGCTGGTGCACACTCTATTTTGAAGATTACATATTTCCTTTTCATATCTTGGCGCCGCAGCTGCACGTCTCATCTATCTCCATTGGTTTCTGGATCCCTCACCAGCTCCATGTACAATGAGAGGGGGCTTTTGGTCCTGTGTCTAATTAGCCTCCATCACTCTCGCCCGTGCAGCCTTGTTCACAGCTACCTCTGCGCCCCAGAGACCTGCCTTTGCCTTCTCTCCCTCTGTCTCTGACCCCACCTCCTCATTATAGTCTTCTTTTTCTTTTTCTCCTTCACTCCATCTTTAGCTGTCATTACTCCACCAGCCCCCTGTCTGTCCACTTCTCCCTCCCTCATGTGCACCTCAATGAGTTAATTAGGCTCATCTTTGGCACCCTCTCACTGACGCTGGCACCCACAGGACCAGCGGTGGCACTCCATGCATCGGGCTCTATTTTTAGAAGACAACAGAAAGAGGAGACAGTTGAAGGTCACTCGTTACTCTCTACGCATCAAATAATAAGATGGAGAATGTATGCAGGGGATGGCTTTGCTGGATTTAAGTGCTCATTTGTGGCAGGGAGAGCAACAGTTTGTAGTCATCATGAGTCAGGCCTTAATGGGAACTTAAGAGGAGGATGAGCGCTGCAGTCCCAGGTGACAAATTAGAACTTCACATACTTATGTTGAGTATTTTGTAAACATTATGGTTTTGTATATCATGAGAATATAGGGCTTAGTTCTGTCCAATTAAAAACAAATTGTCCATTAAATTTTTTCAGCTTCTAATAATTCGCTTGCCAAATAAAATTATTTTAGGAGTCCTTTTCTTTTTTATATATCAGTTTCCACCTTCAAGGAAAGCATTTTACGTCAAGGAACCACTCATCCATTCATTCACACATTCACACACCAATGACCGCAGACTCTGGGGATGAGGCAGGTTAACTGTCTTGCCCAAGGACACAACGACAGCATTCAAATGTGGCAACTGGAATTGGACCGCCAACCTTCGGATTAGTGGACAATCACTCTACCAACTGAACTACTGTTGCCCTACTGTTGATAATTTTATCCAATTAAAAACAATAGTGTGTTCAATGTTTTCAGCTTGCAATAATTCACTTGCAAAATAAATCATTTCAGAAGTCCTTTTGTCAGTCAGTAATCATCTTTTGCATCTGTGGACTTTTATAGTAGGCAATTTCCTGATGAAATAAAACAAAATAAACAGTGGTATTTTCTTTGTTTTAATGCCATAAATACTCGGCGTGCACAGATTGCAGTCTTTGGTGCAATCCACTGAACTTTAGTCCCTGTGATATGTGTCTGAAAATGATTTGTTCATCTCCAGAAAACACTGAGCCAAGCATTCATGGTAAATAAACACGGTTATGGGAAAATCTGAACAAAGCTACACTTTATTCAATTCCACAATCATCATATTTTATAGCCTCACATGTACACCCCGGATTTGTGATGATCATTTTGTTTTAGATGTAATTTAAAGTCCCCACTGCTCTGATTTCAGCTGCATGTGAAACACTGCACAATGCTAATTATTTATAGTATACCACAAATGTTTAAAGGAGTCCTGACTGACATCTTTTTTAAGCAAGTTGTCCTTTTTGACATTTTTTTGCTTGCTCTACATAGTAGCAGTAACAAGGTCTGACCATTGTTAAAAAAAATCAAAGTTTAAAAGTTCAAGGTTCAAAGTCCAAAGTCAGCTTTATTGTCAGTTCTGCCATATGTGTTCAACATACAGTGAATCGAAATTTTGTTTCTCTCTGGTCAAGTGCAAAAAGACAGTGTACAAAATACAAAATACAAAAACTTCTAAGACAAAATCTAAAATCTAAAATGTAATAAAAAATATTATATTCTGAACCACAAAAGCTCCATTGTGGGTGGCATGGTCTGAGTTTAGTCCCAACTTTGATGTGTGTGCATATGAATATGAGAATACAATCTTAGAAGAAGAAGAAGTGAACTTTATTGATCTCACACTGGAGAAATTCTTCTCTGCATTTTAACCCATCCTATATATATATACATATATTAGGAGCAGTGGGCAGCACACACATTAGGGCGCCCGGGGACCATCTCCATGATCTTCTTGCTTCGGTTTGGTCAGGACCTAAGCTGGAGGTACCTATGGTGCATGTTTTGGGTTGATGGGGGAAACCGGAGTGCCCGGAGAAAACCCACCCAGACACGGGGAGAAACATGCAAACTCCACACAGAAAGGCCCAGGCGACCCGGGGATCGAACCCAGACCATGCATGCAAACTCCACACAGAACACACACAGAAAGGCCTGGGCGACCCAGGGATCGAACCCGGAACCTTCTTGCTGTGAAGCAAGAGCGCTAACCACTCAGCTACCGTGCCGCCAATCTTACATGATGCCACAGATTAGGGCCCATATTATGCTATTTTTTGATATTTGGATAACTTCTGCCCTGGAATTGTCTAACTCTATTGAACTAAAGGGTAGTTGTTAACTTGAAAACTACTGCTTCATGACATCACAAGGTGGAACAGAGCATTTTGAGCTTTGGAGATATAGACAGACCAATAATGCAGGGTTACTGAAACACTCAAACATGTGTGAATGAAGCAAGACACACCTCCAGGTATGTTTTTGAGGAGGCAACGGCATTTTAACATTATAACATAGCTTAATCAATTTTGTGTAATATAGAACCTTTAACTACAGAGATCTCACAATTCTTTATTCTTTATTGTGAACTATTCTTCATGGGGTCCAGCTCACACAAGGTATTGGTCAAGTATTAACATAAAAATGTGAACAGTAATAGCTGGTGGTTCAAAAAATGCTCCCCTCAACTACAAAATCCTTAGTTCAAGTCCAGAATAGGCATGTTTACAGGACAGGGCCAACAGTGAAGTCATAGGAGAACCTACAAAAGCACATCTAAAACAGCAGTGAAATCACCAGCTCATCTATCACACACTAATAAACAAAGCAATCAGTGACTGGCACACAATTATGAGGTAATTACACAGAATACAAGATTCTTTCCACTCTGCCTTCCACGTGCTTTCCCCACAGATTACAACTCCTCCTACATAGCCTCACACATGTTCTAATCTACAACAACATACTAACACAAGCTAACACACACATCGCTACACCAGGACAAAAACACACAGATTTATGCAAAAGGTTATTCAAGCGATCACACCCTCTCTCACGATTACACATATTTAAACTCCTCCCTCGTCTTGTCTTAATTAGCAGGCAAGTCGTCTCATGGCATCGAGCTCGTCAATCTCCCTCTGTATAGACTCCTACTAATTAACTAATTTAAATGAGTGTGACATACAGTCCAGGTTATAGACAGCTAACCCCACTGTTTTCAATGTGCCCCTTCTTACATACATAGATAGACACAGACCTTGACTTCAAATTTGTCATTTGCCATTTAAAGGTCCTACATTATGCAAAATTTACTCTTGTGAGCTTTAAGCCATGTTAAAATGTTGTTAGCTCTTCAAAAACATACCCAGGGTTGTGATTTGTTTCATTCACACATGAGTAATCCTTTATTATTAATCTACCTACATCTCCAAAGATCAAAATGCTCTGGCAATTCTAGATCTGAAATAATCCAAATTATTCTAGTGAAGGTGTATGGAGTTTAAAAACACAGTGGAGCACTTTCGGAAATACCACATGACATCAAAAGCAGAGTGTTTTCTGCTTAAGAGAAGAACTCAGCCTAAATATGCAGATTTGTGTGAATGAAACAAAACACAACTCCGGATATGTTTTTGATGAAGAAAAAACATTATAAAATCAAAAAATAACATCATATGGGCTCTTTGAACGAAGCTTTGAACATGTAAAAGATTGTGATACAAGTCCACCAAGTCCATATAGACTAGGTGCACAAGAAAATGCTAACGTCCGGATTCTTGACTGCAATGTGAGTTATTAGCATCCCGTTACTATTTCATGTGACAGTAGATGGAAGGCTAAATCAAAGATCTTTTTAAGTTAGTTAGTCAAATCACGTGTTTTAGTTTTAGTTGCGTATCAACCTACCTTACCCCCTAAACGGGTCATAAACGGACATAGACACTCATTTGGAGATGATTTGTTAGTTTGAATGGAAAGTGCACTGCTGCCAACTTTATCCATGTGATTTTGCACTCTGTTTATAACATGATGGAAATAATAAAACAATTTACCAGGTACATTATAAATGATGAAATGAGTGAGTTCAATTGCACCCATACTGAATGGGTGCAATTGAATATACTAAACACTTGTTTAAAGACTTGTTTATGAGATATTCTATTTTTTCCACCATTATAGTACCTGTCCATTCTAATTATTTGTCATGTGCAAATAGGAATTATTATTAACTCTGGCTGGCTCAGAATGTCTTATTGATGATTTTTCACTAGAATGTGTATTCACTTCACTTATGTACTGTCAATGAACAATTACAAGAGTGTGTTATTAAACATGATCACAAAACCAAATTCGATCACTTTATTTCAGTAATGGAATGAGCACATGTATCCACACATATTCAAACATAATATTTCATGTGTTCATGTAAGAAAATACCTGAGTAACTTGACCTGTGTAATCTGATTATACTTGAACATTGTGTCATATTTTGTGACATGCATGTGTTAACACCCATTTCAATAGTTCTGTTCTGTAGTAAAAACAAAAAACATAAAGCTTAAAGCTTTTTTGTCAAAAAACATTGACAAAAAACAAGCTAAACAAATCTTTTAACAAATATGACTTTGTCTTGCACTATCATAAACATAGAAGTAACTAAATCAGTCGAGGTGTGATGGGTAGAGGCAGTAAGTACTATTTTTTCCAAAGAATATTATTGCATTGCAATAAATCCATCTTCTTGACAGATCAGCGAAGCATCATCAGTGGGTTTTGTATTGGGTTCCTGTAAACTCATAATTGTTTCAAAATATTCATCATGACAGTATTGATATTATCAGTAATAAGCAATGATCTTACTCCCCTTATTATCCTGGAGTCTTGTTTAGTAGTGATGAAGACAAGAACATGTTTGTGTCCATGTGAGTAACAGATGGAACCAAGAATGGATTATGATTTTAATACACCAAGAAAGGCAGTTTTATAAATTGCATTCTTCTGACTCACCATTGCTCTGGGTTGGTCCAGCACTGTCCTTCAGCACAGCAGCGGATGGACGATGGAAGACACTGAAGGGGCAGCACCCAGTGAATGAACAATTCATTTTTTTATACTTACAGTAAATATATCCTTGTTTAAATTACATTTTAGTCAACTGTGATTTTAGGACAAGTATTTTTAATTTTTACCAGCAGCACTGTTAAATATAACAAGACTACTAAAAAGTACTGTGGTGGTTTATACTGCTACAATTCCATATTAATCTAGGATAAATGCAAACAAAGTCATTCAGTGTCACAATGGAAATAACAGTTCACCTGAACACGTTCAAATGGTATAAGCCTAAAGTCAGTGTAAGACACTCAGAACTAACTTGTGCAATCATTCACTCTTCATTAACTCTTAAACCAAAAATATTCCCTCTTAAAGTGTAGTTAATACATAAAAACAATGTTAATATTTCATGCAATCATGAAGACAGATTAAAATAGTTTGAGTCATTGCATACATTTAGTATGAGAATCAACCCACCCCTTTGACTAACAAGTGACATTTGTGAACGACAGGCTTACCTTGTGATTTTGCTGATTTTGTGATTGAGATGACACTTTCATATTTGAGGATGGTGCTGTTCCTTTCTCTATTACAATGCCGTTGTTGATGAAAACTAATTACAAAAACAAAGCTGAAAAAACGATTGAGAGAGAAGCTGCCTCCCGCATTTAAACAGCGGCGCAATGCTAACTGGAAACAAGCCATCCAGAGCAGTTTTACAACTGGAAGTAGCATTTGCTAATGTGCACCTAGTCTACAGGAGCAAGAAAGTCATTGTTGAGAACAATATCTGGAACCAAAGGAAGCCAAAACTTAATTTGAGAATGTCCCATAACAGGACAAAGGGAAAAATATTTCACCATTGTGGAATTTGACTTATGTCTTCTAGGGATTTTCCAGGTCTTCAGGTGTAAAAAATGTTATTTGCAACTTCGTTTATTACTCTGTGGTAATGTTCAAACCAGCTATGCACTGCTGGAAAATTGTGAATGCACATGAATACCGATAACATTAAAAACATATTAAAATGAGAGTTGTTACTGAAAGTCCAGTGTATTTAGAAACACTAGGCACCCCATCACCAAAAGCACTGACCTGTTGTAAATTTAAGTAAAAATACGATTTCAAACTTTATATCTTGCATCAACACTTTCCCATTTTACCAATAACTACTATTCACACAAAACATGGTCATTATCTTGGCCAGATCTGAAGAGTGCATTACGCCAAATATGTAAATCTGAGCAACACTGTGCAAGAAAGAAAATAGGATGTTGCAGACAGACTGTTGAATGTTTGGGGAAAAAGTACAGAAATTACAATTTGAAGAGCCGAACTGAGCAAAAAGCCACAAAATAATGGTAACAGAAAAACTGAAAACTCATTTCCATAAAACAATATGAAACAAAGGCTGGCTGAGGGAGAGGCTCAGCTTGTTTCACAGACAGTCCTGCCAACAGCGCTTTCTGCTTTGGCAATTTTTTCGTTTTCGAACGAAATTGCTAATTCCTTCTCACGTGCCTGCCACATATACTTAAAACAAATCAAAACATTGCCTAGCCCGCTTATGTAGAAGAAAAATGGATCGTTGACAACTTAAGACCTGAAACAATACCACTGTAACTCCCAGATGGGCTTTGGTGTCGTAACAGGATAAATGGTGTCAAATCATGAGACATTTCTATACAATATTCCGAGTGTCGCAAGGCATCATGGGAGGTCAGTGGTTTGGAGTTTAAGTGTAGCTGCTGGCTGTTGTGAGCTGCCCTGAGGCCTCTCTTACTGCTCAATTACAGGCAGTGGATGATAAAGCACGTTGCAGTAGCTGGGCTGGAGGCTGGGTGTTGGGCCCTCATCAATATTTCAGCTCCCCTTGCCGTGGTCCTGTATTTACTCTTATCACACTTCCAATATCCTCTGCCTCTGGCCAGGTCAGACTAGGAGAGAGGCTGCACAAACTAACAAGGAATTCAGATGTTGCAACAAATTATGGTGTAAATGTATGTTATTTCAGAAAAAGTGTAGATATTGTGAACGTGCTTCTCTGATGGATTGGCTGCCATGTTTTTTTTCATCTCACCTGTAGGCCTGTCATGGTAACAGATTTTGAAGTGTGATGTATTGCTTAAAGGTGCGCTATGTAACTTTTTGGTTGGGAGTCTGTCATCTGCTTGTTTCAAAGGATATGTCATTGCTGTGCCTGGAATGTTCCACAGTATGATATTACTATAACTTTTTTTGGTCTCCATAATGACAGACTTAGACCAGGGGTCTTAAACTCAATTGGACCCAAAGTTATAAAATCACTGTTGGCCGGGTGCCATATATTATATAATATATATGACCACCAAACTGTCATGCAGCCTCACATAGAGTAAACTTGAATGAATATTTGCAATATCATAGTATAAGATGTATTGTTCAGCTGTACCTCTCTCTCACACACTCTCTCTTTAAAAGCAAGTATTATATTTGATTCCAACAGACAATAAATCATAGTTTAGAGGGGAAAAAACATAAACATGGCCATTTTAATCTTTTGATTTCCTTTATCATGTATTATATAATTTTTTGTACATTCACTACCCATTTCTGCTTAAAAAAGCCATGTGGCTGGCAAGTGAATTAAACAATGTGAAAAAAAATTAAAATAAAACATGAATAAGTACTAAATAAAGGCAAATCCACATATTTAAAAATATTTTTTACATATTTTTTTTAAATAATGCAAGTGTAAAGGTAATGGTTGGAGGTGCTTTAGTCCCGTTCCCTCTCCTTTGCTCCTCCACTCTCTTTGAGCAGCTGGATGGCTGTGCTCTTTCATTTTCACAACGAAACTCTTCAGAAGTTCAGAAGACAGCTTCTGCACCTTCCTGGACAGTTTCTCATTTTCTTTGTTGGTTGGATCTCCATCAACATCAATACGAATGTCCATTATAGGTGCTTTGAGTATTTCTTTCATGGACTTTACCGATTTTGGTCAGCTCTTGTCGGACTTGTCTCTCACTGTATTGTTATAGAGAGATCTTATCTCCTTGTACCAACTGTCCCTAGTTGGTGTGGGGCAGAGCAGAGCCTCCCAGTAGAAGTCCTCATCGTGGAGGTGGGTGTCATCCTCTGATGTATAGAGGTACCAGGGCTTTGTTGAGAAAGTCAAGCTCTCCATGTTTGTGCGTATTCACCAGTGATTCAAGGAATTTATCATCTCCATGGTGATTAAGGAATCTTGATCTTAATCTATGGGTTTGCAAAAATGATTAGCACTATTAAAAATGAACAATTTTACTATTTTTTAATAAAACAATAGTATTATTGCTTTATCACTAAAAATGCATCACTATATCACTATCCATCTGTTAGGGCAAGGGATAGGTCAGCAAAATGATAAAAAAATCACCCGATTTTATATATATATATATATATATATATATATATATATATATATATATATATATATATATATATATATATATATATATATATATATATGTGTGTGTGTGTGTGTGTGCGTATATATATATATATATATATATATATATATATATATATATATATATATATATATATATATATATATATATGTGTGTGTGTGTGTGTGTGTAGTGGGTGGAAATATAGATTGTAACAAATTAAAATCTGAATAAAAAACTGACTCATAGAAGCTATTTATTAATCTTAAATCTAATTGTACTAAAGAAAAAAGAAAAAACGCGATCATTTACAAAAATAGTAATTATTGTGAAAGGCCAGGAATTGTGCTAGAAAGCCTGCAGTTTTACCAGTGGGCATAGCACTGGAGCTGTATTTTATCTTCTAACCACAAAGCCCACCATATTTCCAAATTGTAACTTTATTTTAAGATTTCTAAAATATATTTACTACACTCCAGTTTAGAAAATGATGTGAAAAGTATAGCAAAAAATAACTTGCTTCTCACAGATATTATTGCTGCTATTGCAATAAAACTCTTTGTACACCGAGGTAGCATTACTCCAACGTTGGAAATGTTTACTACAAAAATATAACCCGACTTGTAGAAAAACAAACCACAGAAGACCATAAATGGAAACGCAAATAAAATAAAAGTGGAGAGAAAACAGTGGTAGGGGACATTACGTGGCCATATCCCCCGTGAAGCCATTTTCTAGTGTGTGATCTAATACAGTATTATGTGAATGACCACTCCCTCTCTCGTACTGAGCACACAAACACCCCTGGCTCAGCTTGTGGTGGCCATTTTTCACAGCGGGAAGCTAATTCAGTTCTTATCCCACAGTAAAACTGGCCTTATCGCTTGCCCTATTGCATGCACGCTGGGTGTCAGTGGGCCATGGGGCAGAGGGGGAGCAGAAAAGGCGAGGAGTGGGGTGAAGGAGGGGAGGGGGGTGTAGCCAGGAGAGGCAGCTGGAATGTCACTGGGACTGATGGCAGCACACCACACAAACTGTACATTGCTTGCCAGACCAGCCAGTCCCTTCTACATTCTGTTTGAATCCACAAGGGTCTGGAACTGAACAATAGAGCATCCATCCATTTTCTTCCACTTATCCGGGGCCGGGTCGTGGGGGCAACAGTCTAAGCAGGGACTCCCAGACTTCCCGGACACTTCCTCCAGCTCCTCCGGGGGGACTCCAATGCGTTCCCAGGCCAGCCGGGAGACATAGTCCCTCCAGCGTGTCCAGGGTCTTCTCCGGGGCCTCCTCCCGGTGGGACATGCCCCGAACACCTCCCGAGGGAGGCATCCAAGAGGCATCCGGAACAGATGCCCCAGACACCTCAGCTGGCTCCTCTCGATGTGGAGGAGCAACGGCTCTACTCCGAGTCCCTCCGGTGTGACTGAGCTCCTCAGCCTATCTCTAAGGGTGCGCCCAGCCACTCTGCGGAGGAAACTCATTTTGGCCGCTTGTATCGGTGATCTTGCCCTTTCAGTCATTACCCAGAGCTCATGACCATAGGTGAGGGTAGGAACGTAGATTGACCGGTAAATTGAGAGCTTTACGTTTTGGCTCAGCTCCCTCTTCACCACAACGGTCCGGTACAGCGACCGCATCACTGCCAACACTGTACCGATCCGCCTGTCAATCTCACACTCCATCCTCCCCTCACTCGTGAACAAGACCCTGAGATACTTGAACTCCTCCACTTGAGGCAAGGACTCCCCACCCACCCAAAACCCAAAGAGGGCAAGCCACCTTTTTCCGGTCGAGAACCATGGCCTCGGATTTGGAGGAGCTGATCCTCATCCCAGCCCCTTCACACTCAGTAGAGCACGCAAATAAAATCCTCTGTCCAAATTTGAGCTGATTCAACCACAGCTGCTAATTTATAGCATGTGTCTCTCAAATATGGAAGACATCTCCTTTCCAAAATTCTCGTAACACTCAGAACAATATATACAACTTCTTTAACCTGAAATAAGTAATAGTTTGGTGCTTCGACAGATTCTGTACAAATCTGCACTGTTGTTTAGTCCTTTATGTCTATTTTGCTCCTTTTTTCCTTTTTGATGTGAATGGAGCATGGGTCTCTCTGAATGGTTAATCTACCTGTCAATCACACCCTCTGAAATCACAGGGACAGGATATGGGTCCAGATCGACTCGTAAACTGTTTTCAAAGCGTGTGGTTCTGGCTGGTCAATTAAGAATGTCATTGGGACTGACTGCAGCGCTACACTGTAAAATGCACCTTCATATATAGCCTACTGTTGAGCAGTGTGTGGAGAAACACTCGGGTTGAGTTACCTCCAGCCCGCTCTAGGGCACCAATATTGCCACAGATATTGCATCGCTGCTACATCACGTGCACTCTGACCTCACCTTTAACACAAGCAATGAGTGCTGTCTGACTGTGTGTGTGGACATGACCCTCAGCCCCAATGCAATCTACGACCTCACACCTTGATGTCTGAAGTTGACGAGTTCTCAAAATGTAACTTTAAATATATTCTACTCTGCCTAATATCAGGTATGTAACAATGTCCAAATGTAATGCTACGATATCATATTATCAGCATAATTATGCATCTCAAGGTACAATTCTTATTACAACATTGTGGAAAGGTAAACAGATTTGTTGAAATATTATTTTTTTCTCTTTAATGTGCTTTGACAAGCCTTTACCGTTATATTAAAGATGTAAAAGTGGTTAATAATAACAGTTACTTCTTCATGTTGTCCGCACTGCAACAGAGCAAATGATCTTGGTAAATGCAGTTCCCGGGTTTTAAGCTGTTACTCCAACAAAATAATGCAAAGAGGCTTGTCATTTTAATTTGTGAGACTTGACGGTACAGTACCCTATCTAATACCTAACATAAGCATAAAATTAGAACTCTGACATATCTCATTTGGATTGAGCGGATTCTTTCAACTCATTTATTACAATAATTCTAAATTGTTTTATAGCATGTTGAAATGAGTTGTAAAGGATCCTGTTGTGTGATGATTTAATGAGCTGCAGAGTGAATAAAAATATCTAGTTATTTTTCCCTCACTAAAAGCAAATAATACAGTAATAGTCATGCCGGGGAGCTCAGGCGTTAACTCACATAAGCCCTTCCAATACTATATAAGGAACAAGGCTTAGATTGACCTCCTAATGCATCTCTTTAAGGTCAAGGGAGCAGTAGTAGTAACTTTTCCAGAGTACAGCTCCTTTACTTATCAATGGTCTGCTCCTTTGGACCCCACATAGCACCAATGCATATTTCCCCAGCGCCCTCTCCACTCTCCTCTGAACCTTTACTCATTCCACTCCTCAATTACAAGTGAGACTTGGAGCTCGCCTTGTGGCACCTCCCTTCTTCATTCCTCATAGGACCTTCTTGCTCCTACTGCTTCTCAATTTCAGTAAACAAAGTACCCAGATAAATGTCTACCTCTGCCTAGTAGTATGCTGTACAACAATACCCATAATGCACCACAAAGCCAGGACTCCTGTTGTTAGTGGAAACAAAAGCAAAATGTACAAAGCATGGTAGACTTATAGAAAGCTAAATGGCACTAATAGCTTAATTCGGCACACACAATGAATTTAAATGATGTGCTCCGCTCTGTGTTGAGCTTAATACGCTACACTTCAGCATTCACATCAGATCGAGAGGCATTTCCCCCGATGCCTATCTAGACTATGTTAATGAAGATATATGGCACAGGTAAAGCTCTGACAATTTTATGGAAAGCAGAGATTCCATCTGTCCTGACCTGTCGACACATAACAAACCTGTCTGCTCTGGGATTTGAACACATTTACAAAAAGCAGAAAAAACATGGAATAGTATTGTCATTGTCTGACAGTGCAAGCTAATAAAATGTCATCTGCAGGTAACACAAAATGTACAAGGAAACAAAAGCTGTTTTAAGTGACATTCATTGACAGTTACACTAGTCTCTGGTGGAAATACTGACTGAGTAGATCAAATTTGAATATAATGTAAGATTTCAGATTGTTGTTTCATTTCAGTTTACTTGAATGAGTGTATTGTTCCTAAAACAATGCTGACGTTAAAGGAAAAGTAACATTATTTTACAATCTGAGCCTTCTTTCGGTAATAAAACAAGTCGTTTGACTCACCCATAGCACGTTCGTGTCATTTGGAGCTGTTTGGTGAAAGTTATGTTGTAGCGTATCCGTTAACATGAGTATTCGGGGCATTACTTTGCGGTCTCCAAATAACACAAACTTTAGCACTTTTCAAATCATAGAAGCCCGATTTCTTAATGTAAGATTTCGTTTGAAGCAAAAGTGGCCTGTAATCCAAGATTTATCCATAGTTTTCAGCTTTGCGTTTCATGTTTGGGTCCCGGGAGCTGATAGCACAGTCCGCGCATGCGCACTGGCGTCCTCATCTACTCGAAACTATGGCTAAATCTCGGATTACAGGCCACTTTTGCTTCAAACGAAATCTTACATTAAGACATCGGGCTTCTATGATTTGAAAAGTGCTAAAGTTTGTGTTATTTGGAGACCGCAAAGTAATGCCCCGAATACTCATGTTAACGGATACGCTACAACATAACTTTCACCAAACAGCTCCAAATGACACGAACGTGCTATGGGTGAGTCAAACGACTTGTTTTATTACCGAAAGAAGGCTCAGATTGTTTTTTTTTTACTATTTGAGCCTTGTTTCGGTAATAAAACAAGTTGTTTTACTCACCCATAGCACTTTGGTGTTATATGGAGCACTTCCAGAGATGTTTTAGATTTCTCCAAATAACACAAACTTTAGCACTTTTCAAATCATAGAAGCTCGATGTCTTAGTCTACTACGATTTCGTTTGAATCAAAAGTGGCCTGTAATCCGAGATTTAGCCATAGTTTACAGCTTTGCGTTTCATGTTTGGGTCCCGGGAGCTGAGAGCACAGTCCGCACATGCGCACTGGCCTCCTCATCTACTCGAAACTATGGCTAAATCTCGGATTACAGGCCACTTTTGACTCAAACAAAATCGTAGACTAAGACATCGAGCTTCTATGATTTGAAAAGTGCTAAAGTTTGTGTTATTTGGAGACCGCAAACATGTGTCCAGAGAACTCACATTATGGAGATCGCAAATCTAAAACATTTCCGGAAGTGCTCCATATGACACCAAAGTGCTATGGGTGAGTAAAACAACTTGTTTTATTACCTAAATAAGGCTCAGATTGTAAAAAACGTTACTTTTCCTTTAAGTAACGTGTGCCGTGTGGTAGTTCTGTTAAATAAGAAAGTACATCTAGTATCTTGAACAACTGCAAATTCTGAAGGAAGTTTTCAGTTTGTTATTTGTCATAAGTAGAAATTAGAATATAAACTCAATGATTTTCTTGTTATATATTAAGTGGTTAAATGGCCTAAATGTATGTACTCTAATTCTGATCTTGTACAAAAATGCACTGTTCTGTAAATGTCATTTTCTTACTCAGTTCCTCTCCTGGTGCCCTCCTATCTCAGTGGGGTGATAGATGTCTGAGCCCCGTTGCCATGGCACTACCTGGTGGGAGCCACTCTACTTGGGGGAGGCACAAGCCGTAGTCTGCCAATGAGAGAACAGAGGGGGATAGAGGCTGCTGGGTTTTGGGGGTTGTCTAATTTCACAAACACATACACACAGTGGCTGAAGCATTCCCTCCCAGGCATTCACAAACAGTTCACTGTGTTCATCCTCTCTCCATTCACTAGAATTAAATCTCAGAGCTTCCTCAGACGCTGAACTTGAATTATTTATGGCGAGCCGTCTCCGGGCTGCGCACTAATAAAGTTATAGTTGAGACTAATTTGCAGTTTGATGAGGTGGGCTTTTAGCAGTGGATCACGGGCCAACATTAAGTACATATTGTTTTTACAGATTTGATTACATTTTTATTGTTATTGTTATTAATGCACTGACTGTGTGGATAGAGTATAAGAGAGCAGTGCCTCTTCTGTGACTGCACCGATACAAAACCTGACCAGAGAGAAAAGAAACCAAAGTGGCGAGTGGGGGACCATTAGATATATACAAGATGTAATCTTCTCACTTAAAAAATCCAATAAAAGTGGCAGCTCAACACCTTTTATAGCAACCTGGAGGCAATCTGCTTCTAAATACATCCACCTAAGTCATGAATCAGCTGTGAATTGGACTTGAGCCATCTGCGGCAGTGCACACACACACACACACGCACACGCACACACACATGCACACACACACACATATCCATAAGGACCTATATATGAAGAGTACAGACCATGAGCTCAGGGAACGCACATTACAACTCAAGTGGGAGCTTTACAGTAATGCGACCATAGTGTTGGAGTAACAGATTTCTATTTGCAGATTACACAGGGAAAAGCAAATTTAAATGTTATGCAGTTTTCAAATAACCCTCTTTGTCTGAAAAATAACACAGGGAGGCTGTGAGTAATTTGGAGGAGTGTTGTTGAGCTGTAAAACAGGGGTTTTCTCAAGCTATTAAAGGCTTAAAGCCTGTAAAATGTTGAAGTGATTAAAATGCAGAGAGGGCAGTGGGGCTGGAGCACCTTGCAGATTCTTTAACATGGCTAAACAAGAACAAGACACAGTACTCTCCTGTTTCCTGGAAAATGATCATCCTTTGATTAATGACATCAGCATATTTAATGCTTAATATGTAGAACGGGAGCTGACAAGCCAAACAATTAGGTCAATTACCGCATGACAACTATGTTGTGTTGGGTTAATTGCTGGAATTTTCAATGGCGGGACACATTCATTTGAGGGCCAATGGCACGTGACAGAGCACATATGGAAATTAGTTCACCTACAGTACAGAATACAAAAGTGTATGACAAGAGTTTGGACGTGAATCACCAAAGGTAATACAGGTACAGTATTACTGTATGTTTTGTTACATCAGGCAGCTTGCAAAAATATTTTAAAAATGTATGTGACCAACTATAGAAGCCAGTCCATTCCCACTGTAAGGGGCCCCTTTCAGTATAATTAATCAGCGCTTGCTCAAACACCCTTGACTATAGGATCCATTATGTGCTCATCCGTCTGCCACTTACTTTTATTTGTCCCCTCTGCCCCTTTGACACTCACATAGCATCTCTCTTTAGGTTGCATTTTAAAGACAGAGAGCACATATAGCTGTTTACTGAAATGCAGCCTCATAAAGGAGACAGGGCCCAAGTGAATGTTTGGAGAGGGCTGGCGTGGGAGCAAGCGGCGAGGTCATTTCCATATTCACTTAGCGAACGTTGCCTCTCTCCTTTCTGCACTGTGCGCTTTAATCAAGGCGGGCGGTGCTGCCACGGCTCCTAAATGGCCCTGCAGCGCCTTAGAAACACAGTGACACCGGTGTCGTGCTGAAAAGGACATGCTTTTTATCCTCTTAAATAGCTTGTAAAAGGGCCCCATTGACTACACAAGCGGCCGACACTTCCATGCTTGTGGGCTTTGGGCTCTATTGTGCTACCAAGTGAATGTGTCAACGATACTGGAGGAATACTGGCGTTCGATTTAAAAAATAAAAAAATAGGAACAATGTCCAATGGAAAATGTTGTCAAGTATCTTTACTGTCTAGGCCTGTCACGATAACAAAAATTTAAATTTTATATATAGTCAAGTAAATATAGACAATAAATGATATTGCTGAAATAAATTTATCCCACTGATACAAGAACCCAAGAGCAGATTTAAACCACAAAAACTATTCTAAATGTACAATATTGTATTGTACAATACACTTAAGTACATAGTTTGCAGTTGTAATCACAATTTCCCAGTAGTGCAAAGAAAATGTACCACAAAAAAATATTGTTCCAGCTTTCATATATTGAACGATAAGTTATTGTGACAGGCCTATTATTGTCCCTAAAGTAAAGTAAAGTAAAGTATACAGTTGGCCATAATTACATTCATATCTACTGTATGCATGCCCCCAAACAATAAAACACCTTAAGACAATGATTCTCCCTCCAAGAACATAACCAGTTTTACACATTACCATTGAAAACCTTGACACAGACAATGTGCATATCTCACACATACACACATAGGCCTAATAATAAGCACAGATGCAGACTGAAGCCCCCGTGCACACCCACCCTGTATGCAGCAGTACAATATGAAGGCTGTCATCCATCAAGAGGTATTGCCTGTCCTCGTTAGAAAGTCCTAATCCACTTGTTTGGGCAGTCTATTCTCCTGGTAGTGGCCCTGCTCTATGACGCTGTAATGGGCCCTGAGAGCTCACTGCTGGGTCCCCTCCATTCTTCTCCTCCTGTCTCTCTTTTTAATGGTCTTGGAGTGCTGAGAGAGACTGTTTGGCCCATGTGTCCAAATGGTGTGTTTCTGTGCAGTAGAAAAAATAATATTGAAGAGGAGAGCTCTTTTCAGTGCCACAAATGCACATCAAATTATACAGGCACTGTGTATAGTCACGGAGAATTACAGTATTTTGGATTTAAGAGCAAGTCTGCCATTTTTTAAGTTTTGTTTTAATGTAAGTTTTACAAGCTTTTGAATGCCTGCACAGATGACAGGTGACAAGCTCTTCCTGATACATAAATTAGAATCTAAATTGCAATATTGGATACTCATTTGAGATATCAATACTGCTGACTAGAGTATTACAATTTTTTTTTTTTTCATGGACGTCCCATTTTTACTATTTTTTACCTGATAACTGATTAACTTAAAGGTTAAAGGTTTGTTTCACGTTGTCATTATAGAGATGCAGCAGCCTTGTAATTATGATGACCACAAAAAAAAAAGAAAAAAAGAATGAAAATCCATCAACAGTAGACATGGTGGGGCCAGATAAACATTAGCCAATAGATAATGAGAATACCTTGTTATCTATTGGCTGTTATGTTGTCAATCAAACTCCCTACTTTTGTAGTGTGACTTGCTGGCATGCTGGGATCACGTGGTTTACGTACGCTTCTCACGCATTCCACAGACGCAATATGCTGTTTACTCAACCAACACAGCAGTTCTTAGTGGCTTTTTCCAACTGTAGCTTCCTCGCAGTTAGCACAAAGTTTCTTGCGATGGCAGACAAGAATACACTACCAGTTAGCCGCAAAAGAAAGTCAGTTTTTGAGGTTGCTGAAAGAAGACGACAAAGGGAAAAGGAGCAAAGCTAAACTAAGGTGATTCTCAGAGAGTCCTTCCAGCGATGGCGTGCACTGAAGCAGCAAAGGTTCTAAAGGCTGACGTGCTGGTCGCTAAATTACTTCTGATTATCATTTGAAAAAATACAGTATAGTCACAGCAGGAAAAGCTATTCTGAATGCGCACATAAGAAAAGTATAACATGAAAAATACCACAGCAATATTTTTCAGATATCCACGGCCCCGTTTCAGTACAAACCCATAAGAGAGCAAAGTTGTTGGCTTTTTGTACAGTGTCAAAGCAAATCTCCCTGCAAATGTGGATCTCTGTGTAAAGAGATATACATTACAGGTCATATATTGTGCAAAATTGACTCTTATGAGCTTTAACATTTTATAATTAGTCTGTTTGCATCTCCAAAGCTCAAAATTCTCTGTTCCACCTTGTGATGTCATGAAACTGTGGTTTTAAGTTAACAGCTACCTTTTACCTTAACTTCAGTAGAGATTGACAATTCCAGGGCTGAATGCAAATCCAATTATTTTAATTAAGGTGTGCAGAGTTTAAAAACACAGTGGAGCACTTCCTGTATTGCCACATGACAAAACCCTGTTTATGTTTTTCATGAGGAAACAACATTATAACATACATCAGAAAATAGTGCAGCACTCATCTGTGGGAGCTGAGATCACAACGGATCATCCCGTTGAGAGCGGGATTCGAACAGCCAACCCCTAAATCTGTAAGCAAACGCTCTACCAACTGAGCTACTGCCGCCCTAATATGGGCCATTTAATTTATAAAACAAAAGTACATCCTAACACTTACACCGCAATAGAACAACTATGACCCCATAAACATTACTGTGTAGGTCTTAAAACAATAGAAACTCAAATCAAACACCTTCTCTCATGAGACACAAGTTGGACAAAAGCCTGTTTTTATGATGAATGACCCTCTATGTCGGATGTCCTGATGCAATCCCAGTGCAATTATTATTTAAGAATGTTTTTGCAACTTCTAATTTTGTTGTGCTACTGGGGTTTTGTTTTAGATGCTGTAAATGCTTTATTATGAGGCTATGGTTAGGGTTTGGTTAAGGTTAGGCAAGTACTGAAGTTAAGTTTAGGATCAGTCACCAGGCATTGAATCTAAAGGCTGCCACACACTATAGGTCTTTTCCTCTCTACAACCGTTTCCTCTCGACAGTAAAACCATTCGCTTTGAGACTCTTAAGTGTTCAAAAAATCAGAACACTGCACTTCTAGTTTGGATACAAGTCAAAACAGTTATTATTATTTGTGAAATGTGGTGCATTATTTCAAATACATGGTTTTTAAAGCATAAAAGATCTTTTACCTTTAGATCAGTAGGGATAGGCAATTCCAGTGCTGAAATTATCCTAATAGTTCTAGTGACTGTATTACCACATGACATCACAAGGTGTTCTGCCTGAGAGAAGATAAGATAAGAGATAAGATAAGATAAGACTTTATTGATCTCACACAGGAGAAATTTACTTGTCACAGTAGCTCCAGGTAGGGACAGTTTGAACAAGAAAGACAAGTGCATGCAGGCAAAAATGGCATAAAGATAGGTAATAATAATAATAAAATAAGTAATAAATTGAATAATAATAATAATAATAATAATAATAATAACAATAATAATAATAATAATAAATAATAATAATAATAATAATAATAATAATAATAATAATAATAATAATAATAATAATAATAATAATAATAATAATAATAATAATAATAATTATAATAATAATAATAATAATAATAATAATAATAATAATAAAGAACTAAAGAAGAACTAAATATGCAGGTTTTGTGTGTTAAACATGTGTGAACTAAACAAAACTCTGGGTATGTCTGTGAGGAGGAAACTACATTATAACATAGATCAGAAAATTTACAAAATATGGGCCCTTTAATGTCCACAAAAAGCATGCAAACCCAATGTGTGTGTGTGTGTTATTTTGCGAAGAAATCCATTTTGCGACAATGGAGACATTTCAAGGCCTCACAGACACAACATAACAGTTTATCGACTATTTGGTTTACCTCAGTGTTGCCCTGAGAGACTCCTGAGCTGGATTAAGTACAGCCGTCTTCTCATTCAATGTGATTGGAGCTCTATAACAGACTTGTTGTGTGGTTTCATAACAGTTTTCGTAGCCTTAGACTTTTCCTCTGTGTTGTGGTGGTCCTGTTTGTTTGTGTGGGTAATTGAGCACGCGCTATCACTGCTCTCTCTGTCTTTTAGCTCCCTTTCTTTTCTTTCTGTAGTCACTCAATTAGGCGGAGAGCAGGCCCATGGGGAGCCATTGTTTGAGCAGCAGTTGAAGACAAACAAGATTGCCACCGTCGCTACCACACGCGCACATAGCAACTCCCTCGGCAACACTTGAGACCGGCGCAGTCATTCACTCCCCGATATGCAAACTAAGACACCACCATAGGAAAATTTGCATGTACTTGCTGATGCATATAGGCACAAATAAGGCCCCTAACTATATTCACGTACATATGGGTGTGTAGGTTAGCGGTGGGCATACGCTCAAGAGGAGACGTGACACATTCGGAGAGCCGGATGCGTGTCAGATTCAGCATATGCACATAAATATACACAGTGGATTATTATTGCGCTGTACTCCCCTTCCTGGTAAATGGACCAAAACCTCAGATCCAGGGGGAGAAAACCAGGGCACACATGTTTACACACAAATTACACCCAGTGGGATAACTTAGCCCCATTTCTACAAGGAAAGGCCACACAGTGTTAGATGATAATGTGCAAGAGGATATTCCCCCATGCAACTTTTATTTATGTCTTAATAAAAAGAGCTTTGTGGGCGAAGGAGACCAAAAGGGCGACTATCTATATCCGTGTCTCCAGCCGAGCCTGCTCTGATGCTTGTTTTATTTCTTCCCATCTTTGCTCTGTTCCTCCCTCATCCCTTCATCCCTTAATCTAAGTTTTCCCTCCAGAGAGCCAAATAGAGGATTTTCACGTCATAAAAGTTTTATAGAAGCTGTAAATGGGAAGCAAACTGTCAGCCCTTCTGAACTCCTTATATCCGTCTGAGAGAGGAGATGGGCTGAGGAAATCAAATTAAAAGGTCTAAACGCATTTAATTATCATATTATAATTAGAAAGATTAGCCTTTATTAGCCTTTAAGGTATTTATTTGAACAGAATTGTATAAAAACTTCTCCCTTGGTGCAAATAATCAATGTAATTTGTAAGACCTGACTTTGTGGTTTTATTTACATCAACAAAGAATAAGTATGTGTCTCATCTTTTTTAGATTGAATATTGTACATATATACCTATACTATATACCCACAATGTTCATTACATGCAGCACACAGTGTTTTATAGACTTTGACTGAACCATTGTATTTGAAATGTACTCTTCTGTCAAGCCACCAATCACCTCATTAACTACTATTACAATTACCCCACAGGTTACCATTAAGATATATTTGAAACATTATTGGAAAAAAATACTCAGCAATGTGGCTTTACTTTTCCCCATGCTGTCTTATTGAGTGGCAGAGGAATATAAATGTGCAGAAATTAAGACATAATTCTAACTAGAACTTTCCATTTCCAAGCGTCCATACACAATTTTAAAGGTCCTATACTACAAAAAATTTCAACCATGGTATAATGTTGTTACCTCATTAAAAACATACCTGTATTTGTATTTTTGTTTCATTAATAATAATAATTCATAGCATTTATTTAGCACCTTTCATGACACCCAAAGCGCTTTACAGTTCATTCACTCCACACTTGGTGGTGGTAAGCTACTTTTTTGTAGCCACAGCTGCCCTGGGGCAGACTGATGGAAGGCTGCCAATCTGTTGCCAATCTGCGCCACACACCACTTTCATACTAGGCAATGTGGGTGAAGTGTCTTGCCTAAGGACACAACAACAGTTTTTTGCAACTGGCACTGTGGCACCTGGAATTCCCAGTGGTCTCCCATCCAAGTACTAACCAGGCCCTGCCTTGCTTAGCTTCTGAGATCTGACGAGATCAGGCTTTGACATATTCACACATATTTGAGTAACTTTATTATTATTCTATCTATACTTTAAGATGACCATTCTAGTGGCTGCTTATGACAGGTTAGACTACCAATATCTCTAAAATATAGTTAACATCATTATTTTTAAGATTTTACAAAAAATTCTTGCCTAATCTTTTCTAGGTTTTTTTTCATTTTACTTAATAGTTGGATATGGGCAGCAGATATGACACAGAGGTATGTTACCAAGCAACAATCATTTTAATAAAAGGCAAAACTTGTCACAAGTTGATTTGTCAACTTTATTTGACAAATAAAAATGATAATATCATAAAAATGCCTTCCCTGTATGTAAATTGTCCTTGTCTTTTGGATGGAATTGATGCAGTTGATGACATAGAGGTATTCATTCATTCATTCATGAATGAATACCTCTATGTCATCAACTGACATAGAGGTATTCTGTTTTAGAAATTGTGGTTACTTCCTTTTACTTCCATGTAACTTTTTCTGCATTTCTTCACAAACTGCCACTTTACTAATGCAAAATTGTCATGAATATTTGCTAAAGGTGCTATCCCATCAAACCAAGTCATAATTGGAAAAATATATTAATCTGTCAAATGCACTTTAAGGGGTCTCATTTTGTGCATCACTTCACATTTGAGAGAGCAGCCTCACAGAATCTAAGGGCTGTAATGATACATGAAGAACTCAAGAGCTTTTAGGAAGTTAAACAAAAATATGTCCTTAAGTTGGACACCATTACTTAACATTACAGTCCAAGGCGTAGAAAGAAATTCACTCTAATATTTTCAGTGCCACTGAGCAGTTGTTCATTTACAGCTGGGATACACATTACACATTGTATTTAATCTCCATTGGTTTTCTTACAAAATAAGGAAAATTACTTGGGTGCACAACACAACAAATGGGAGATGACAGTTATTCAGCCGAATGGAGCACAGGGTTCTTTCTCCCTCTAACCTATGCAGCAAGCTGTAAAATAGCAAGCAAGAGAACAACAAGAGAAATAAATGACTTTCTGGACAAAGGCAGCAGCAAAGCAGAAAGCATTTCTCCTGAGGCTAAGAGGGGGAATGAGAGAGACGGAGAGATGGAGGAGGAGGCGAGGGGGGATGCATCACCTTGCGCAGCGCTCCATATCATTTGCATGGTTTATACTCTCCAAGGCCCCCACCATGCAAATGACTCATAAAGTAGAAATAGAGAGAGTTTGGAGCCTGTGTCAGAAGTGAATTTATATATGATTGCCAGGCGGGCCCAGTGTCCTAAATCATTTTCAATTAGATGACACTTTCAATATCGAGCCACTGATTTAGAGATATTAAAACTTCTTCGGCTTTATCCTCTGCAGAGTTGAAAGCAAGCAAGCTTATCTGGCGCCCCCTGCACCCACAGGCTCTCCCTCCTCCACTGCTTTTCATCCTGTTTTCTCATCTTCTCCCCTTCTTAAAAGGTAAGTGTCAGAAATATCCTTTGCTAAAATGATCTGGCACTTCTAAAGGATGGAGGAGGACTCTGAATATGCAATGAAGACAATTTGGCCATAGTTTTGCATTGAATCACACTGCACACCATACCATAACCAGACAATTTACTTATGTTACAGCCACCCTTACAGAAAGCAATCAAATACGGGGGAAGAACAGTTTGTTTTTCTCTAGAAATGTAAAGATCAAATTTTAGTGCAAATATATTTCTTCATAACATTGTACTTTGTATTTAAGCCAGCACATAAAAAAGATTTTTACCTTAGTATGTATTCAGTACAATATAATAAAAAGCATAAGCAAAGTCTTTCTTATACAAAGGCCAATTTTCCACCAACACACTATATTCTCATCAGTTGTGTTATGCAAGCGTTATTTCTGTCTTCTGACTCAGTGCTCCCTATATATCTAAAACACTGATTTCAAACAGCTAACTTTCACATGATTAAAACTGAAAGAAGTATAACTTTCCAGTAATGCTCTTTGCGAGCCAAAAATAGTCCTAATTTCTCATTAAAGTTGAAAATAACTTGCCATGATTCACCCTTAACAAACAAGCCTGATAAGCCCCATCTCTGCCCACGCACCATCAAGACAAACAGCCTCCTTAAATAGCCCATCTCATTCACATTCTGCTCAGGCACCCACTCAACCTTTCACCACGCTGACTCTCAAGCATTCATTGTACCAAACTTGCTACTTGCATCTGCCTGCTCTAGATTGTACACCTTGGTTTGAAAGGCACCTACATTTAAATGATTTCAACAGTGTGCACTGCTTTCAACCACCCTTTTCTATATTGGCCATAAAAAATAACTGAAATTGACAGAGAGGGGTTTGTATCAAAATGTTATAGGAACAACCATCACGTTATCTGCTATATGCCAATACTACACACACCATCACTCAAACTCATCCTGAAGTCATAAAAATCTATATCTTAATGGACACACACACATCTGGTGGGGGTCAGCGATGCAACCAAATGGCACATATAGTCCTAGAGTGGTTGAGAATTTTGCAGCCCCCACCCTTCCACAATAAAACTTAGATGGACATCTTCCATTTCAATACTTGCCACTTTGGTATCTCCAAGCTCCCCCTCCCCTATCTGTTATAGCGAGCTCTTCCATCTCGCTCTGTCCTATAAGCCTTCACCCTATCCCACTCCCCCACTCCATTCCTCGTGCTTTTGATTGTATACAGGGCAGGTCGCGGTGACAGGCCTGGGCATCGCCGATAACGCAGCTAGCTGAACAATGGGGGGAATATTGTAAAGCCTAATGGAAAGGAGCTGGAGGTGGAGAGGATCAGGGACATAAATCAGGGCGCCTGGCACTGATGGGGCTTTTCAACAGCAATAAGGCAGGCAATACCTCTTGGTGCAACCACAGCGAGGAGAACGGGAGACCTGTGTGCACTTAGGGGTCTCCGATTGAGAAGGTACACATCGGGAATGGCGCAACGCATTTATCCGGATTTTCATGCATACACAAGTGCCCATGCATACACAAAAGTCAGGTTTGAAAACATCCATCAATACAGATTCTGGGCTTGTAAATCTATGGACAATGCATTTCTGTACGGAGACATGCATGGACATTTGCAGACTAAAATCACTTTCTGAGGGGGAGGCTAAGTAGGTAGTATGTCAGGCAAAGTGTGGATAGAGGGGTGGACGAGGTGGGGGTTATTCAGTGTGGGGGGGCTTGTTGGGGAGGGAGTCTCGTATAAGAGCATAGAGAGTGATAACCAGTGGGGACGGATGAGTCACATTTTACCTTTATGGTGCTCTGCTATTCACCGTGTAAAGATAATGGACAGAGCCACTTAGTAATCAGAGGTTGTATTAAAGAGCTTCTCTCGTCTCGGTTCTGACTCACGACAAAGCTTTTCTTCTCCCATCACTTTTTTATTCCTTTCTTTTCCACCTGCCATCATTTCTAATTATCTGGAAATAAATGAATAGCTTCTGCTTTTGAATAAAAAAACTGCTACGTTTGCTCATTTTAATCTGGTCAAAATGTGAGTGAGGATGTTGGCAGTCTATAGAATAAGTCTATGCAAAAGTAATGACTGTCTTAGTGTCTTTACGTGTCGTTTTCCCTTTGTTTCTCATGTGCCTATCACGGTAACACTTTTTGTAGGACAAGATATTGCTACTGGATAATCCCAGTAAACTTTTTTTTAAATACAGTATCATTAAAAAGCCTGAGCTACAACAAATATCAGAATTGGCCAACAATTAGTCTTGAAAGTTACTTTGGAGACTTTTAGATTTCGTTGAAATGTAAATTACAAATAAAATTTATTATTATTATTATTATTATTATTATTATTATTATTATTATTATTCATCTCTCTACATCTCAAATCTTACTGTATTACATAAAAATAGCAGAAACCTCCACACCATTGCAATAAAATTATGCACACAATAACTACTAAGCCCCAAAATATATTGTTGTAGCCAGCATATATTAACGCTAGGGGTGGGTATTGGCAAAGAAGTCACGATTCAATTCGAATCACGATTCATATGCCACGATGCGATACTATCACGATGCATCACGATACTTGAATTATTGCGATGCATTGCAATATATTCAATATACTTCAGTGAAAATGTACCAAAAAAAAAGAGGATAACTTAAATATCAGTGGCTGTGTATCTGGGTAGTGTCTTCAATTGATACATAACTCTGAGCAACTCAATTCATAAGTGAATTTATTGAATAACAAAAACAAATAAACCAAACCAATAATAAAAAAAAGTGCATAGGATTTTTTCTAAAACAAAAAATGATGTTCAAACATTTGCCATTTTGGAGGTAGCTACCATCATAACAAACAATACCTTTCACAAAGAAAAAAGTGCATAGGATTTATAAAAAAAAATAAACTAATAATTAATTAATTATTAATAAATAAATAAATAATTAATTAATAATAATCGATTTTTGGCATCAAGAATCGATGCAGTATATTGTGAAAGTTAGTATCGCGATGCACTGTCATGATGATTATTTTGCACACCCCTAATTAAGGCGATATAGTAATTACCGTCACAGGCCTATGTCACAAGTGTTCATAATCTTTGTGTAAAAACTGCTTCAAATTTCAAAACCAACAGACACTTTTGGGACAGGGTGATACATTCATTCATTCATTCATTCATTTTCTTCCGCTTTTCCATTTTCTGGGTCGCGGGTGCAGCAGTCCAAGCAGTGTTCTGCTGCCCAGAACACAATGCACCAGCCCCCATGAATCCTTCCGTGGGTGGAGAGTCCACAGGAGGACGGCTCACGTCACAACAGGCCTTGATGTACTTCATCATGGGGGCTACTAGTGTCCGCAGACACTGGGGGCGAGGTGGGGTTAAGTGTCTTGCCCAAGGACACAACGGCAGCGCTCATCTGTGGGAGCTGGGATCACATGCGCTCAACCCGTCAAGAGCGGGATTCGAACCACCAACCCCTGGATCATGAGGCATATGCTCTACCAACTGAGCTACTGCCGCCCCCAGGGTGATACAACATCTTGCAAATAACATGCACATGTAAATAAAAACTATGTTAGCTTTTTTGTTGTTCAGCATTTGCCCTATATTTGGAAGCTCATTCTTGTTAAAGGTCCCATGGCATGAAATGTTCACTTTCTGAGGTTTTTGAACGTTAATGTGAGCTTCCCTACCCTGTTTAGGCCCCCAATGGCTAAAAGTTGCGAAATGTGCAAACTGAGCATTTGCGGTCCTTTTCTGCGTTTGAAAAAAACACAGCTCAAACGGGCGATTCTGAACAAGGCAACTTTGTTACGTAACATCGAAAAAAGAAATGCAAATGCAGTTCCACCACCGTCTGGATCTCCACCCCCTGTCTCTGGAAATCACGCCCAGAGAGTTTGGACCGCGAAGGAGCTACGCAATGTGAAATGCATTTTTTTATTTACCTGGAGGCACGTGCGAGTGTTTCTAAGCTCGCAAGTCCTTTACCCGACCCTCTGGACCTCTGAAACAGCAGTGGTTTAATTTTATTTTCTGTGAAAATGTGTTTTTTTCATTGAAATGCCTCTCCTTTTTTCCTTCGCGCTTAAAACGCGGAAGTGGGAGACAGCGCAGAGCGCAGCGCTCCAGCGGTGCATTTGGCCCCTTTCCCACCCGCTCCTCTAACCCTATCTGTGTCCTTCTCATTTGCATTCAAGCAACAAGGCCCAGAATGAGTTGTTCAGACAGAGAGATTCTGACTCTGACTGTGTACATGTGTCTTTCTCATGCACTGAATGTTGATTTTGAAGAAGGATTCATTTACAGTATTAGAGAACCATTAAGGCACCATATAAAAGCATCAAGAAGTACCATGTCATGGGACCTTTATGTACCATGTCATGCAAACTGAAAGGACCAAAATATTCTAGCCGTGATATAAATCCCACTCCAACTAAATGCCATTTTCAGTCAGAGGGGCCAGTGATGGAACTGTTTAATATTAATCATGGTGCAGTTTTAAGTAAACCTTGATTTTGAAAGCTGCTATGTATTGCCAATTTTCCCTGTACACAAACTCAAACTGACAAATCAGTCTTTGAGGCCACACTAAGAAAGAAAACTGATGTCCGAAGTTAACCGCACAATCTGACAAGTGAATAAAAAACTTTAGATGGAGACAGTAATGCAGAGTCAAGATCCATCCAGGTATTATTCACACAGACACAGGCAGACACACACACACACACACACGAGTGCGCACCCACACGTTTCTCATCGCACCTCTGATCTTACAATATAAAATATGTGTCAGGGGCCATCTTCAAGCATTCATCACTGTAATTGGCTGGATAACAGCAGCTGCCTGCTCTGAGAGTCTGTCTGCAGCAGTCACTTCTGTTTAAGCAGCGGAAGTAGAGGAAGGAAAGAAGAGACTGGCGGGAGTGGCTGGGCGTTGATTAGATACCCTTCATAGGTCTTAAATCTCCATTAATCATTGGCCCTCTATTCATAATGCACACTCTTGGCCAGATAAGAGTGCCTTGTAAAGAAAGGAGGAAGTAGGGAAAACAGACAGGAGGGGGAAAGCGGGAGATCACACTCTTGTTAAAAATAATACGCCGCCACAGAGCCACGTAGAGAGGCCCTGTTGGGATGGGAATAGCAGATTAAATTAAAGGCTCATTAATCAGCCCTTGACCATGACTTCCCCATTCCTCTTGTTCACATCACACCACTGAATCCCCTCCTACTTTGCTTTTTTCTTTTTTTTTTTACACTATCCTCGTGCCAATGAAGGATCTCCTGCTGTAGGGTCAGGGTTAACAGTCTGCAGGAGAGAGAGAGAGCGGGAGGATATAGACAAGCAGACCTGGCAGCCTGCTTCAACGATTAGCCTCGAAAAAGACCAATCTAGCCTCCAACCTCTTTCACGCACCCTGCTGTAAGACAGTATACAGCCAGAACCAGTTTTGGCAACACCACCAAGTCCAGTACCTCAGACAAACTAACAACTGAGGGCTTTAGTTGGCTGCATGTGAAGTGTCTGGTGAGATTTGGCACTAGATCTGGCATTGGTGGGTGTCAGAGTTTTTTTTTGTTTTTTTTTTGAGAGGGGTGGTTGTAAATGAGCGATGGGTGTAGATGGCAAAGCTCCGGTGATGAAGTGGATTTGAGAGCCAGGCGCTGTCACGTAATGGTTGTGATTATGCTGAGGTCATTAGAACTACACATTACATCATAGCTTCCAGAGCTGGGGGATCCCCTTTGCATTAGCCTAATGGAGAAAAATGTGTTTTACAAAGCTTACGTTGCTAATCAGGTAGCTAGCATACTAATCCATAAATCCATCAGATACTCAACATTAAAAAGATCACTGTGCTTTTTAATACTGAATAAATATTATTGATGTTGTGCTTATGGTGAGGGAAAACATCATGTCCTCATTATGACTCAATCAATTAGTCAAAGCCCATCCATCAGCATCAATCTGCGACTGTGTTTACAAGACCTGACAAGAGTCCAGCACTTGTATTTACATGCCTGTAACAACATACTTTCTAATATAATTCATGTGGTGAAATTGCCGTGATGATGTATTATTATTTTAATGACAATGTTAGCGATATGACCGCGCTGAGCCATGTCATTTCAAACCAATTCTTCTCAGGTATAATTTTTATTAAGTGTATATTCAGTGTGCTGTCATAAGACCCTTGAAATATAGTGTTAAAGGTAATAGCAGCTTATAAAGGAACGGATAAGGCTTGAAAAATTGAACGAATAATCCTCCATATTAGTGCACTATTCAGGTGTGTGCGGTCTGTATGTAAATCACTCAATAGTGATTGATTTACATTACCTGACATTACATGTATTTAGCTGTTCAGGAAGGTCCGTTTTGAAATGTGCTTAAACTAATCCTGTCTTTACAATGATTTATCCCAAACGTGGTTTTCATTTTTGAGAAAATGATTCAGGTGTATGCCAACAGAGAACAAATCATATGAAGATAAATTAATTTAGATACAATTTGAAAGAAATTGTGTAGATCAGATGAAGAGTTAATCCATAGTTACTGAAACTTGGACTTGAACCCTTGACCCAAGCACTAAGCTACTGGGTCTTGACCTCATGCATTCCTAAGGTTATAATCTTGTCAAATTGCTATGCATTTGCTCTATTAAATATTGTATTAATCCAAAATTCAATTTAACTTCTGGTATAGTCAATGAACAATATAATGAATATTATAATGAGAAGCACAGTCATTTTGTGTATTTTCATAAAAAGTATTTAAATGTATCACCCAGTTTCAAAAGCAATCACACTGTCAAATGCCAACGTCATTATTAAGAATTACCACAGACATCACAAAGTCAGGCATCATAAAAATCTATGCCCGATTTAATGTGCACTAAAAATGGTCCGAAAAACCAACCCTTCCAAAAAGCTCACTCCACTTCCACTTTATACTGCATGCCCTCTGCAGTCCCCTCAGGATCCACAGATAAATTGAACAGGAGTCCTTGACATATCTGACAGGCCCCTTTCCATTCCTCCATCGCCCCTGTCCCTCTCTCTCCACCATCTCCCCTCTCTTCCCTGTCCACGGTCGAGCGAGGGAGTAATGGGATCCGTGGGCTACCTGACCCCTGCGTACAAGAGGTCTGCCACACAAAGCAATGATGGGAGCTCCCACTTAAAAAGGAAATGGAATGAAGGAATTGGAGAGAGAGAGAGACAGAATTGCAATAGAGGAGTGAAAAAAAAACAAGTGCGCAGCCATGTGTGAAAGACATAATTGAAAATGTCAAAAGATGTAAGGAATGACAGCAATGAACAGGGCTAGTGCGGAGGAGCGGTCTATCAGCGACCTGAATGGGACTCTTCTTTCCTTCACACAAATGCATGAGCCTACATTTAAATAATTTGTGATATGTATTTGATTATAGACATGTGTTTTCTGTCCCCGCCTAGGCCTTAACCCCACCCCTTGCAATTTCCTAGGAGATGTGCAGTTAAGGGCCATAATGTGTGCATATGCATATAGATGGATTTGAAAGTGGGAATGCCTTGCCAGATCAGCACTTGACCCTAATGTCAGATTCCCTCATCTCCTCCCTTTATTCTCCCCTTCATGAGATCTAGCCTTCTCCTGATCTGCGGTTTTATCTCACAAGATGAAAAGTGCATTCAAAGCTCCACACGTTGGCTACAGAGGATGAGCTCAATGCACGGCTTGTAATTCAGTGGATCTTCATGCTGTCTGAGATGTCTATACTTTTAATAACGCAGAGGAAGAGGGTCTTTGTATCAGGTTCTGCTCAGAAAAGACACATTTGTAGCTATAATATAAAAGGTAGGCTCACAATTTCAAAGATTTTAAATGAAAAGGTAGATAGAGGAGAACTGAGGGTGTACAGTACAGAATCAGGATACATCCTTATAACATAATATTCTTTTAAAGATCATATTAGGCTATTTTCTGATCTGTTATAATGTCGTTTCTTCATCACAAACATACCTGGAGTTGTAACTATGCATATTTTGAGTTCTTCTCACAAACAGCAAACACTCCACCTTGTCATGGCTGTCAGGAAGCTTTATTTTTCAATGCACATTCTGTTGCACATTTGACTACATCTGTAAATAGGTATTTATTCTTTGCACTACTTTTAGATTGTCTTAGATAGTTTTTGTATTGTCTTTATATTGTATTTTGTACACTGTCTTTTTGCACTGCTTGGCCAGAGAGAAACGGAATTTCGATTCACTGTATGCTGAACACATGGCAGAATTGACAATAAAGTTGACTTTGACTTGACTTTGATGTCATGTGATAATACAGGAGGTGCTCCACTGTGTTTTTAAACTACATACATCTTCACTGGAATCATTTAGATGATTTCAACCCTGGAATTTCCAACCTCTACTGAATTAAAGGTAAAAGGCAGGTGTTAGCTTGAAAACTACCACTATGTGACATCAAAAGGTGTAACAGATCATTTTGAGCTTTGGAGATAACTAAAACGAGTGTGAATTTTTGATATATATATATTTTTATATTTTTTATATATATTTTTGATGAGGTAACAACATTCTAACATGTCTTAAAGCTCATTTTGTGTAATGCAGGACCTTTAAGTATGCTTTGGTAAACATCCTTATTATAAGAAGCACAACCAATACACATACTTTATTGCGGGAGTGGTTCAGTATATAGCGCTATAAATCCACACATCCTTAATGGTTTATATGCTATGAATTCAAAGATCAACACCAATCATTTTCTATTTGATGTAAGAAAAATCATATTTCTAGACCAGCCCTTTAAGCTAATATTATCTCCAATTGGAGCCTCATTAACCGATATTTGATTGCTTCTTACATCATCTTTCGTTAAGCCAAATAGTCTTTCTATGAAGGTATAGCTATGTCAAAGTAAACACAAATTTTAATCAAGTAGTAGACTTATAATTGACATCTAGCCTTTTTGGCCATACTATGAAATGAAAGTCAGAAATGGAATATGAAAGTCATTATGTTTTATCAGTCCTTATTAATTAGAACACAAATTCTGTATTTAGGAAGGTTATTTTCTTTGAAGGAAAAACATTTGCTCAGTCTCATTAATTAAGATAAAATAAGTGAACGTATGGAGATGTGAGGAGGCAATTTGCATAACGTGATGACATGGCTGGAAATCACTGCGATATACATATAAGCGTCTCACAGTTTCATGAATATTCATTTGTGCATTGCGCTGCCAACACTCGACATCAAAAATAGATGGCGGAATGGTGGAAACGATCTTATCAGTAAAGCCAGGGGTGATGTACAAAGCTCAGTCCAGCACCATGGAGAATACGCTTTTCTCAGTTCACAGTTTAAGGCAGTTTACAAAGAATTATGATAACAGATAACAGCTCAGAAAAACAAGCCTTATATTGAACACCTGCTGTACAACCCATTATAACTCGAAAGCAATGTGGAGTCTCTTGGACAAGTATATCCTCTAGCAACATTAAAGGGCCCATATTAGGCCATTTTCTATTTCTACGTTACCTATGATCTATGTTGTAACACACTGGAGTTGTGTTTTGATTCATTTACACATGTTTAACACACAAACACAAGGTGGAACGGAGCATTTTGAGCTTTGGAGATGTAGACAGACTAATAAAGTGTTACTCAAACATGTGTGAGTGAAACAAAACACAACTCCAGGGATGTTTTTAATGAGATAATAATGTTGTAACATGTCTTTAAGTTCACAAGAGACCATTTTGAATACTATATAGGACCTTTAAAGGTGAACAAAATAGCCTATCTGTAAATGTTGCCAAGGGAAATCCATTTTCCATATATTTGCAATAGTCCTAAGAGATGAAACAGTCAGAGGGAGAGCAGAGGGGGTAGAGGTGAGGGAGGGTAAGGGGAGGCTGCAGGGGATGGGAATTTATTTAAGGCTCAAATTAGAGCCAGAGCAAAGGCACACACTAAAAATTAATGCTTTAATGACAAATTATTACCCTTTTATTAACTGGGATACACAAAGGGTCTTAAAAAGGTTCTGTGTATTTGTATTAGAGAATGTGGAGCAGTGTAAGCTCTTTTATATGGCTAATTAACATTTTCCTCCCTTTTGCAATTTGCTGTCCAGGTCATTACAGCAAATCATCTTCCTCCAAATAAACAGTACCCTATGCATTTGCTCGAGACTGGCACAAAGACTATACTGGCTTGTTATGAGAGAAATATAACCCAGGGCATAAGACTTTGTCCAAGAACACCATTCACAAATTTCTTCCTCTGCCTGCTTGATCTAGTACAGATTGTGTTTTTTCCTTGCCATCAGCAGATTTATAATGAACAACAATAAACTGCAGAGATTTAATGCCTGTGCTGTGTCTGTTTGCTGGCATGTGAGTATGTGGATAATACAGTACACCCCGGAGCACAATAGGAGATCTTCAGCTGCGTCCAAACACGTGTCCCGGAGCACAGGGGAAATGAGCTGGTGGTCAGTGAGTGAGAAGAGTGCAGACGCAGCAAACAATACAGCGACCACAGGACAACACAGGACAGGCCTAATGGGATAAGTGGCAGGCTGCAAATGTGTCAAGTCGAGTGTGAACCCCATGTTAGGTATGTAAATGAACACTTCAACCTATTGGTTTGGCATGCATGACCCATCTATCCGTTCAGCAAAACCACAACGCTGAAACCAGACTATCAGGAATGCCCTGCGGGGCACCACTTTACACTGTAAAACTATAGGTTAAGGGGAATGTATGGGTTATTACTTCATATAAGACATGAATATAGAATACATTTACAATTGTAAGGCCAACAAGACATAAGTGTTCAACTTTAGATTACAAAGGATTTTCAAATGGAGCCTGTGCTATTAATTTGACCTATAATGTACCTTAAGATTTTAGATTAAGGTCCATAAGATTTGAATTTCTTTCAGGATCAATAATGTATCTCTCAATCATGAAGTGAGACTGAAGGTATTGAGACTGAGAAACATGAGTTGCATATGTGTAAAGAGTGAACAAATCAGTTTTAATGCCAGAAAAGATGTAACATGAGAGAGTAATAAGTCCATGCTACTGCAGTCTACACTGTCTGTTTCAGTATTGTATTCCCATTGAAATCTTTCACATATGATGAATAATTAGAGTGTGAGGAGACAGTGGAGCTGGCGCGCCTGTAGTAGATCAGAGCATCTGCTCCCATGTGACGTGGCTTATTGTTGATGTGTGAAGCTACTGCTGCTGCTATCACAGACCAGATTAGTTAGATGGTTGAGCCAGTTCAAATGCTACAAACAGCTCTGTGCTCTGCAGCCTTTACCTTCTGCTATTCATCTGTGCACCCTTAAAGCTACCAAGTTTGCTTTTTGTTATGCGTAAACAAATTAGCAAAAGCCAGTGGTGGTGTTAAGTGTGCAAAGAAGGAGCACATTATAACGGCAACAAAGGCACAAAAACTTGCAAAGGAAGAGAAAATGACCCGGAGTACAAGGCTCTGAGCTGCTCTGAAGAGACGTCAGATGCCCTTAAAAAACTTGATATCACTTCTGTGCATTTTTCTTTGTCCTTCGAGCCCTGCCTCCTCCCAACCATCCCCCACCCCCCATTTTCTAATTTTCCTCAGGACGGAGGTGCCTGGCTGCCTGGCACATGACATTGATTTCCATCAGAGCTTGGAAATAACCTCAGAGCCGTTACCAGGGCAACTCGCATCTACCTTTTTGCATTTTTGCATATTGGGAGTTTTTTTCCCCCCTCCTGCCTCTCCGTTTTTTTTCCTTCTCATCGTATCGGACGCTACTCACAAAGCGACAAGATGACAAATGCTCTCAGGTAGAGAAGGGGCGATATTAGAGGCGAGGGGGGCAGAGGACGGGTAGCAGCGGAGGGGGGAGGGGCAGTCGGGATGGAGATGGATGGTGGTGCCAGGCAGGAGCAGGCAGGGCCACAGCAGCTCTGCCATGGAGACGGCGTGCGAAGAGAGAGGGTGCATCGTGGGAAGGGTTATTGATGGGTCCCTGCTGGGTGCCGCAGAGGCAAGACAAGGAAACAATAAAACACCAGTGCAGTAACACCGATGGACTCCTGCCTCCTAATTAACTACATAAGGACAGGCATCAGTAGACAGAAAGGGGGAGGATGCACGCGCAGATATTAGTGAAGAAAAGACAAACCAATTTGAGCTCCATTCACACAGTCACACGTACAAAAGTGACAATAAACAATCCTTACTTAACACAGCAATGGCTTTTCCATGTTTAAAAGTATTTATGTGCTATCAAGTTAACACAGTAAACACAATGCCCATATAGTCATGGATTAAAGTAAGATATAGGACTGTAATAATGTAGCAATGCAAACACAGCACAACATATACAGCAAGCTAGCTTTTAAGCAATTACTGCTTATCACTATAATCGTCTTTATTCCAAGATATTAAACTTTCAAACTCAATTTTGATTCGGAGAAATAGATTCTATACTTAATACTGATTCCGATACCAATATGAATGTAATTTTCAGCATTAAATAATGGTAGTTTCATTAATATTACCATTTAGTTTTATATTTATGTAATCTCTCAGTCATCCAGGTATGTTCCATGGGCGTATACTAGTCTACTGGTCTTATACTTGTCCTGAATCAGCTCAAGATCATTCTAAACCTATTCAGGAAAGGTTAAAGGACTTGTGAATGTGACTTTTTAGTATCGATACCTGCTCACATAAGTATCTAGTTTCAATCATTTTAGATTAGACCCCCATTTTCTTCTGCTTTCTCTGTATTTTCGGGTTGCAGGGGTAATGGTCCAGGTCCGCTGCCCAGATCACAGTGCACCGGTCCCCATGGATACCCCCCGTGGGTGGTGGGTCCACAGGAGGACGGCCTCACGTCGCTTGATGCAACCAGCCTTGATGTACTTTGTGTCATGGGGGCGCTCTTCCAGTGTGCACGGACACTGAGGGCAAGGTGGGGTTAAATGTCTTGCCCAAGGACACAATGGCAGCACTCATCTGTGGGAGCTTGGGAGCTGGGATCCCACCGCCAACCCGTGGGTCAGAGGATCCGACCGCTCAACCCACTGTCGAGAGCGGGATTCGAACTGCCAACCTCTGGATCAGCAGACAAACGCCCTACGGTTGTCAAATTATCGGAAATCAAAAGTTTAGATTTCTGATTTCCGATAATCTCACAACCCTATTCCCCAATGAAGAAAAAACTACTTGATTTTAAACCTCCAGCGACATCAAAATAGAGCAAATAAATTGTCTGTCACTATATTGACAAACGCTACAGGCCACTGTCACTGTCCCCCATGTTTACTACAGTCACACACATCCATCTTTGCCTGAGTACCTGTGTGCCTGTCATGTCCAGTGGCCTTGTGCAAACTGGTTTAAACGAAAAGAGAAAGAGCTATAGCTATTTTGGTATGATTGTGTGCACATGATTCAGAATAGGAATAAATACATGGGAACATATGGAATCATCCCTCTCTCTCCCACCTCAAAAGCCAGCATATTAGATTAGCCTACTTTGTTAAGGGACGCACCAATCTAAATGATTTATCCCTCAAGTAACTACCGAACAGCTTTTTATAAATAAAATTTCAAACATTATGAGACTTTCAGGGCCAACTACTACCTGTAAACAGGCTTATTACGTCAATTTATATGTCCAACAAGTGTATCAACTGAACCGATATTTGGAACCCGATACCTGATCCAGTACATTTTTCAGTATCTGCACCGATGTTATTTGATCGGTGCATCCATAACACTGTTTAATGTTATAGTAGTGTTAAAGCTGTTTTGTGTTGTATTTATATAAAGTGAGTGCTAAGAAAGGAGCTTATAAATAAAATGTATTATTGTTATTCTATATGAAAAGTGATAACAGGAGAAGTTCAATTTGTCAACTGGACAAAGTTTGTTTGGTTGAAAACGTTTCGCCGCTCATCCGAGAGGCTTCGTCAGCTCTGACTTTATATGAAAAGTGAGTGAGTGAGTTAGTTTTTATTTATATAGTATTTATATAGCGCTTTTCACAGACATGTATGTCGCAAAGACACTTTACAGATCAGTATTCATTCACTCCATACCAGGTGTTAAGAAGCTTCTACTGTTGCCACAGCTAATCTGTGCCATCTGTCCCTCCGACCACCACCATCACTCACACAAAACTTTCATACTAGGCAATGTGGGTGTGCCTTGCCAAAGGACACAACAACAGTTTTTGCGAAAGGTGCTCCACAGTGGTACCTGATTTTCCCAGCATTCTCCCATCTAAGTACTAACCAAGCCCGGCCTTGCTCAGCTTCTGCGATCTGACGGGATCAGGCTTTGACAAGCTGTTATGGCCACAAAGGTAGGGAAAGAGAGTCCAGTGAGAACCTACGGACCAAGTCATCATCAGCATTTCAGCATGTATGCATCAACAATCCAGTCAAAGTTCAGCCAGGGAGAAAATTAATTTCTTATTACCTGATTATATTATTAGGTTTCGCCTGAAGTGTCAGTTAAATATTCCACATCAGCGCTTTACCAGGCCCGTATAGCACATAGCATGGTATGGACCGAGGGAACGTGTGTAGGCAGTGCAGGGGTTGAGCAGGGCAGGCCAATATTGTCAGTTTGATTTGGGGGCTGTAATCGTGTGAGACATGGCTCCCCTATTCCAGGGAATAAAGACTGGCGCTGGCAATATGCTGCCAGAAAGCAATTTGCTCGAGTGCTGGTCCCTCCCCTGCGTCTGCTGGATACACACACAAACACACACAAAAGCTGAGTGGTGCGTGCCCCGTTCATTTTATATTGGGTCAGACTAGGGTTTTACCATTATGCTGTACTGTGCAAATGGTTCAGATGAAAAATATCCTGAAAGATAACATGCAGATTTTTTGTATGTGACCCCAAATATGTGTTGTCACAATGCAAAAATTGCAAACTCTAATCTGATATTCAAAAAAAGGCTTCATACTCAATACCAATTTTGATACCAATCATCAAACGTTTTCGACCAAACAAACTTTGTCCAGATGACAAATTGAATTTCTCCTTTTATCATGGATTCTACCTGGACGACTGAGGGACTCTTCACATAAAATATAAAAGCAGTTTATTTAATATTACAGTGTGGTCTTGATTAAGTATTATCAATGATTCAGGAAATACCAAAATTTGTCCTCTCTATGCTTCTTTTTTTTTACTTGTTCAAATGAGTATCTACTTTTTTGATACTAGTTTTCAGTATTGGTTGATTTCTGGGCATTGATTATCTTACTCTTACCCTTGTTTGAGCTTAGTTTATAACATGAATAAATACAGAAGCAAATAAGTACACAACATTTTGTCAACTGGGTAAAAGTTGGATTCCATTTTCTTGAGCTATGGAACATACCTGGCTGAGGGGGATTATGCTGAAATGATTAGAGGGGAAAAAAAACCTGACATTACACAGTAAAATCTATAATAGCAACAGATATATTTTCCCTTGAACTAAAAGATCAGAGTCCAAGTTTGAGTCCAGTTCTGAGCACGATATCTTATAAAATTGACTAGTGTTTGGCAAAGATCTACACATGCTTATGTCTTATGATTATTATTTTTGATAGTTTAAAAACTATACACCTTTCTTCATGTAGACTTCTATTTTATGAGGATCATCCACACACAAACATAAGGCTTATTTCTTGAATATTCTCAATACAACTGCATTTGTTCTGCTATCCACTACATTTGCATTTCATTTCCCTCTAGTCCAACTCACCAAGGATTTCAGATGTGACCGGTGGCTGAGCACATCCTGCCATAGCCTCACCGCACGCCATAAACACAAAAACAGGGGAAGGAATTTAGAGGCCATCAGATGAAGAAATAAGAAATCATATTCACAGCATTGCAGGGGCAGTAGCCAAGGGTATATCAAGGGGTATATAAAAATGACATTTCAGCTGTGAATCAATCTCCTTATATATCCCTATCTCAAGCTATCCAGATAACACTTCAAGGCAGCAACGGTAAACAAAATTGATCATTACAAAATTCATGAGGTCCAGAAATCCTAAGTTGGGTCTCCTTCCACCTAGAGGGCAATGTTATTTTTTTCAGCGCCTCGCAACAAATCTACACAGGCAGTGGCTAAGGCGGAGAAAAGGGCAAATTTGCATAGCATCCATAAGAGTGAAAATCTGATCATATAAATGTAAATAAGGTGAGCTCAACTTATATTTTCCTTGAGAAAACAGTGACTTGATAAGATGAGTGAGCGAACGGCAGAAGGAAGAGACACGGATGGAGTGAAGAGGGCTCCGAGGGCTCACGGATCAGTATCTGAATTAATGTCAGGGATTGGCAGTAGAAAATTAGCTTCATGTGCATGCTATTACCACAGGGGGACAGCAGGAGGCAGCATGGCATCATACAGGATAAATACACCTGCTACAGTATTCAGGCCTGAAGAGAACAATTTAAATACTATAAAAGTAAAAGATTATTTCATATGTAAACGTGCACTGTGTAACTTTTGTGGTGGAGGGTTTGCCACTTGTCACCATGGAGATGATATTGCTTTGCCTTGAATGTTCCATAGTATGACTTAAATCTTACATTTTATACAATGACAGGTGTTTAGGTGTTTTTATTGCTCACTTTACAATGAAAAAGCAGGGCAACATCTCCATAGGTCTGACCTATAACTTGGCCTGGTGGCTTTACTTGCCTGTTACCATGGAAATAGACTTACCAACTTTATTGATTTGGATACAGTAGCTCACACATTACAATATATTATTCTAACAACAATATAAATGGTAAAAATACATTTTAAATAAGTAGCAAGAGATAATAATAAAGAGGCTGGTGTCAAATAAGGCATAATTGTATAAAATATATATGTAGCCGCCTACAAATAAAAATAAGATATAGAAATATAGCAATACAAATATCTCAGCTATGTAAAAGAGGTGTGTAAGGAAAAACAGTTCAAAGATGATATATTGAACATACCAGGCAAAGCAATAACATCTCCATGGAGACAAACTGCCCCTCCACCACAAAAGTTACACAGTGCACCTTTAAATTATAAAGTGCAAGCCTCCAGTATAGTCTGACATATGGTTCAAATCATATACGAATGACCATCCTTGTCAGAATGTGATTTCCACTAATGTGTTTAGCTGGGAGGCACAGACCTACTGTAATGGTGACAGTGGAATGTTCATGTCTGAAAAGATACAGGACAAGCATTCTCTTCTCTGGTACATGCTGTTCTACCTACAGAGAAAATAAAAGAACAATATCCCAGGGTGTATGTACACAGCAGCCTTAAACCTGATTAAGTTCTCCACCTATTGTGCCTCTGAATTTGATCTTTTCAAAAATCCAATTGGGTTTTCCTCTTGTTTTGACATGTCATCAAAACCAAAGGTATGCCGTATATTGTGTATAAGGAAGAAATAAAATGAGCCGTGAGAGAGTGATTCTTTCTTAAAGGAAGTAAATGCGATTCACAACATCATGACCTCCACGGGGGTTTCATCTCAGCACAACAGCCAAGATGCCAACTCAGTCAATGGTGCATGAAACTGGCTTCTTTTATTGGCAGGGTATTCAATCAGTTCCTTCTGGATATATGTCCTTGGCTTTGTTGCGCGGTCCACCCATTACAGCTTCCAGCGCCCAGCCCACACCTCACTCCCTATCCCTTTTAATTTGACTCCTCCTCGCTTCCATTGCTGCATAAATACAATCAGCCTTGTCAAGAAAGACACTGGCTCTCTCCCCCATTGTTTCTGATTGATTATGCAGAGGGACCACTTCTTCAATCCCCCCCGAGTGCCATGTCTTTGGATTCACAGGAAGTTGGCTCGATGCCAGCAGACCCATCCCCACACGTCCAACTGCGTCCACCCCCTGACCTCACAGGGCTCTCACAACTATAAATCACTCACCAGCCTCAGCTACAGAGAGGACAACCCCTCAAAGAAACAAGTCTAACCTTATGTTAACATTGTATCAGTGCTAAAGTAGGGGAAGTGAGTTTTATTCATGAATATACACAAGACAACAAAGAGTGGTGGTCAAACTGAAGGGTAAGAAAGTGAATGCTTGTCACAAGAACAAGTATACTATATAGACTTATCGTTCAATAAATGAATGAACAATAAATAACCAAATAATAATTTTTAGGGTTCATCGTACACACTTTTTTGTGGTATATTAACATTTGAGCTGTATGGGGTTTGCCAATTTTAAAATCGACACGCTTTTTCTTTGTACCATTTATTCATTGCAGCTTATGGATATACCTTCTTTTGGACAAGAGAACTGCGATCTTCATGCTATGCTATAGTATGTCGGGATAAAGTGATCTTCAATATTACCACTTTATTATAGTTTGTGATATTTTACAATTACATGTTTTTATGACAGGTCTAATGTTAACTGTGCACTAGCGTGATGTCAAAAAGGCAGTTAACTGAAAAAACTGTAAAGTCTGTAAGGCATTATAAATAACATTGTCTTAGTGAAACTGTGTAAAATCTTCTATTATGTCTGACCCTTGTGTGGAAATTAGAAGTCAGAATTAAAAACTACAAAGGGACCAATTCAACTCAATTCAAAATATGATAACATGTATCATATCCACACACTGCCCTTGTCAAAGAGGACCAGCACATGGTATCTTGAGTGCCAAATGGATTATTTATTTTTAACTATTACTAAATATCCAACAGCACATTGGCATTTTAAGGTTTGGTCAAGGTCAGTCTTATTTAGAAGAAGTGGTAAAATATATATTGCTGGAAGTCATGTTATTTTATGTTCACACAGCCCTGGAGGGAGCTGCCACCCAGTAAAAAATGGCAACATGTGAAGTCATTGCTCTTTTTACTACCACGTTTGGAGGTACATGTTTTGTCTTTGGCACTGGTGGGTAAAAAACAACAACAGTCTTACCGTGTCTAAGCACCTTGAAGTCTGACGGGGGTCTATATTTCACTGTCAGTTGCTGTTGTTAACATGCAACTAGCGTTCAGTAGCACTATGCATCAGTGTGGGCTTTAACTGATGTGCCAGCTAGCCCCATTAAACCCAAAGCTGTCCCTGGGCAGCCCTTTGTCTGTACTATTTGTTCCCCTCAGTAGCACTAAACAGCGGCTCCTACAACATTCACTTGAGCTAAACAACCTTTACTTCCCGGGAGAGGTGTGCCTACTCCTCTCTCACCTCCACTGGTGACTTTAATGAAATATGCAGCTGTCTTTTAATCAAAACAAGCCACATTTGCATTTCCAGACTAGTTTCCTCCTCCTCCTCCTCCTCCTCACCGCCTAAGTTGGCAGCGATCCAGGCAGACGGGCACCCTGATGCTGGATATTGGCGAGATCAGGAGGGTAGCAGAGAAGGGACTGGCGTGCGAATGGGGGCAATGGGTGGAAATGACGAGGGCAGGAGAAGGAAGAACACGACTACTAACAAGCTAAACCCAAATTAAGCAAAGAAACAGATGGACGTTGCGCATTAGCATACATCAACAACAAACAGGGCGCCATGCTTGGTGTTGGCAGAGCTCAAGGGTGAACCGGGCACACGATATGAGAATACGTGGTTATTGTCTGTAGATGCGTTTCTTGGTTCATCAAACGTAAACAGGAAATCGGAGGCAAGAGAAATAGTGAAGCGCAATTAGCATGCATCGTTTTAATACAAGCAAAATAATTAACGAACCCCTTGTAATTACCGGCAGATTACCTTGCGTCGATTACACTGGTGGTTGTCTGCAGATTGGCGAGGGGCACCAAGCAGATAGAAAGTAGAAGTCTTGGTTTGGGGTTGAGATTTGCAGCAGCAGATCTGAAAGACATAAGAGAATATGTCTGTGTCTGTAGACCTGGAGGAGACAGAGGCTGTTAGAGGAAGTGCTTGTGTGTATGTGTGTGGACAGAGGGACTGGCACCAACCAGCGTTACAGATGGACAACTTGTACTGTGCAGGTCTTCATGTTGGTCAGTGCGTTTGCGAGCTGGATCCTGGAGATAGAGAAACAGCATGACTTAATTACACCACATCTAATAATTCATGTCTACAGACTAACTAACAAGCTGTGGTAGAACATAGCGAAGTAAAACTAGTTTGTACTAAAATATACATTTTAGGTACTGTACATAAGTAGATTTTAAAGTGGATACATTTACTTTACTACATTTGAAAGCAGGTATCTGTATTTTTCTACTCCACTACATTTTTTAAGTAGACTGAAAATAAGTATTTTTTTTAATTTTTGTATGAGACCTGCTAAAAAGGCTGAGGTTTTATTAACACATTTGTAGTTTGAGCAAATAAATATGCAAATAAAAACAGCTAGCAAAAAAAAAAAAGCTATCAATTCAGTTTGTTCTGTTGAACACAATTCAGCACAATTCTGCACAATATACTTTTACTATTTACTCTTTAAGTACTTTTTTTTTTAAACCACAATTTGTCTAAATGTAGTCTATATAGTCTAAATGTGCAATTTTTTTGTCTATATTATCTTATTTACTTACTTTATTATTATTACTTATCTTGTCTGCATGCACTTTCTTGTTCTAACTTTCTTTGCACTAAACTGCCTGGAGCTATTGTGGCAAGTGAATTTCTCCTGTGTGAGATCAATAAAGCCTTATCTTATCTTATCTTAGTCGCAGGTGTATTTTACTGCAAAAAAAAACAAACATGCATTTTAACGGTGAGCAGGGTCTCCTCTCCACAGACCTCGCCTGAAACTTAGCCCAGTGATCCATGAAGATAAATATGTTTAATGCCATTGTACTTTAAAAAATATTTCAAATGCAAAATTTTGTTCACACTTTTGCTACTAACTGGTGTAGGCTACAACATAATAGGCCTACAGGCAGTAATGTGCCAATAGGACAAAGTGAGATAACAGTGAACTATAATTAACCCTTACATCTCAACAGGAAAATCCAATCAAATGTTTAAACGTAACTGTCAAGAGTTGAACACACCAGAGAGTTAAATGTGTCAGTCAGTCTCACCTTGAAGTGTCAACTACTGTCACACGGAGTCCTCCCCATCACACACATCACACAGGAGGATTTTAAGCGAGTTTACCTCCACAAGAGACACTGAATCGGTTTGGAGTTTTCCATGTGCACGCAGTCAGTGGAGAGCCACGTGTGAAAAGGTGACAAGGACTTCCATAAACAACACATTACAGACAGCGGGAGGTAGAAAAATACAGTGACAAAGGTGTAAATGACACACAGCGACTAGACTGTGGAGACTGGAGAGGCAGGACTGCTATCATCAGACTAATTAGGCTACATTACTCACTTTCTACCATTATGCAAGCCTACGGTGATGACTTTTATTGTTCAAAAATGAAATATGCACATGGTTCAGTGTGTTGGTTAAATTTTTGCATTACAGTTTACAGTTTTACTCTTAAGAGAACATTGAACAAACTGCTCTCCATCATGGACACTCCTGCTCACCCACTGTACCAGACTATAGATTGGGACAGAGGAGCTCATTCTCCAACAGACTCCTACAGCTCCGCTCAAACAGTGAGAGATACAGGACTACTTTCATACTATAATACTCCCTACAACTGTGTAACAACTCACCCTTGTGCAATAGATAATACTCCCTATAACAGTGTATAGCTGGGATTGTACATCTTATTAGGGGAAAAGCACCGTAGGTGCTAGGCACCCTATAGTGTTTGCTCTGTGTTGCCTAGCGACATTGCCTAGCAACCCTTTGATCTTTCCTTTGATGTTCTGGTCTCCTGATTCTTATTATTATTATTTAGAGACCAAGCACCGTAGGTGCTAGGCACCTAAAAAAAAATGGTGATAAACTGCCTGGAGCAGTTCATCAGCATTGTCTAGCGACGTTGCCTAGCAACCCTTTGATCTTTCCTTTCATGTTCTGGTCTCCTGATTCTTATTATTATTTTATATTCTTTCTTCAATGGGAGTCTATGGCAACCCCTAGAACCGTCTGGTAAAAAGTTGTGAAATTTGGCTTGCACATTCCAGCCAGTCTCCTCATTACCCACAGCGATTTATAGGCCCCCAGCCCCAACCGTCTAGCGGCACCAGCAGGTCAAAGTTGCAGGAATTTGTCAATTGCCCAGCAACGCACCTAGCAACCTTTGATCCGTCTTTGATGTGTCTGTTCTGACAGGGTTAGGGTTAGAATGTGCAGGGTCTAACCCTGTCAGAACAGACCCTGTCAGACTGTTAGACCCTGTCAGACTCTGTTAGACCCTGTCAGACCCTGTTAGACCCTTTTAGACCGTTAGACCCTGTCAGACCCTGCATGCGGCCTACATGCTGAGGCCTACATGAACCTTCGGTGCTTGGCCCCACATTGCTGCTTGCAGCTATATTTAGGGACCGAGCCCGAAGGGGGACGAAGGTCCCTATTGTTGTTGCTTTGTTTCCGTATTATTATTATTCTTGTTCATACACGCTGGGGCAATTTTGAGCATGTTCCCATGCTTCAAAACAAACGAAACTTTGCACGGGCATCACAAAGTGCTGCCAGTACGACCACAAAAAGTCTCGTCCCTGGGGGACCTGGGGGTCCCTGGGAGACCCCCCACTGGGGGACCCCCAGTGGGAGGTCTCCTAGACCGTACCTCAGATGGGCATAAATTTTGGTAAGCATAATCTTAAGACGTTGGAGATGTTAAATTGCAAAGGATTTTCAAATAGGCGGTAATATGACGATACGGCGGATCGATAAAGTTAGGTATGGAATTTGAAACACTTCTCCTACACCGTACCTCAGATAGGCTTAAATTTTGGTGAACATAATCTTAAGACGTTGGAGATGTTAAATTGCGAAGGATTTTCAAATAGGCGGTAATATGACAATACGGCGGATCGATAAAGTTAGGTATTTATTGAATGGGAGTGATGAGTTATGAATGGGAGGTATTTGTTGCTAGGCAACGCCCTGATCAAAGGTCTTTGATCTTTGTACCTTTGATCTGATATAGCTGCAAGCAGCAATGTGGGGACAAGCATCGAAGGTTCATGTAGGCCTCAGCATGGAGGCCACATGCAGGGTCTGACAGGGTCTAACAGAGTCTGACAGGGTCTGACAGGGTCTGACAGGGTCTGACAGGGTCTGTTCTGACAGGGTATCTACAATGTCATGGCCACGCCCAACAGGAAGTGAGATAATTGTGCCAGGCACACAAAATTTGGTATGGCTGTGCGTCTCAGTAAGACGAACAAACGCAGGTGCGAGGTCCCGACCAACGCCGCTTGCGGCTTTAATTTGATATTGTATTTTATATTTTATTACTACTTTTTATTTAAATCTGATTTGTACATACACTTATTATCATTACTATTTTTATTTGTATAATTATGTCTCATCTGACACTGGTTTATTGCTCTTTGGTTGCTATTTCCATATAAATTTTCTTTTACCCTCTGTTATACATTATATTTGATGAGTGAGCTACTGTACCCAAAACAATTTCCCTTGTGGATCAATTGTCTAAGTTTAAGTTTAGTTTAAGGTTATGTCCAAAAATATTTACCTTCAATCAAGTCTGATGTGACTCAGCCAAACGTTGTGTTTGTCTATTAATGCCTGACACACTTTTATTTAGGCTAGAGCTCTTTGGAATCACTAAAAACATTTTAATTGCTGAAAAGTTACCAAATGCTAATAGCATGAAGCTAATTTCGATTCTTTACGGTGGCCGACTCCGCCCATTTCGCGATGGTTGGACAAGCAGTCAGGTATTATTTATAATTGTACAACAATTTAAATAATACAATAAAAATGAATAACACAAGAGACCTGATTTAAACAACAAAATATTTATTCTTAAAGATATAAAGATAAATCTTATTCTATAATGCCATAACACACAAGTTCTATACAACAATAAACAAAGTGAAACCCAATAACTCTCCTAGAAAAAGGGATTATCTTTTGTTCATTTGTATAGAAAATTGCTGTGAAAATATAGGAAATTTATCTCAAGTTTTAATTTCTAAATATCAACATCTATCCTCATACTCAAATGCTGGATTGGAGTGAATCTAAATACAAGTGGGATGTTTGTGATAAAACGCATACAGGCAAACGTAAAAATGTTTTGAGGATATTTAATGGAAACAATGGAAGTTTGATGCATTGGTTACATTTAACATACACATATAAATATTATTCATAATCAATGTATACTATGTGTGCTTCTCTTTTGAACAAAACTTTTATTCGGTTTATAGTCAGACAAAAGTTATAATCGTGGCACAAATCACTCTCATATACAATAATATACTGTATGATCAAAAACATCAGCAATTAAAATACAATACGAATCAAGCACTGTAAAAACACATGGCATAACACAAATATGAAGACAATGAACTGGCAAAATGGATTTAAAAACATCATTGTAAGACAATAAAGAGTGAGGAACCATTTGTTTGAAATCTGCTCCACACTGCCATGACTGTGTACACTGTGGAGGTGTCAATGTACTTTGAACTAAACATGGCTAAATAATCCTATACAAAACTATACATCACAAGAATACCAGTTGGATTTTAGGTACAAGTACGGATAGAACTTTTTATATTGATATTTTAGTTGCTTAATTTTTGTCAGTGGTGTATGACGGAAGTACATAATGCCATAATTAAGTGAAATGCAGCACCTGAATACTTACTGCAGTCATGACAACCATATACCCAAGCTCCAAAATGTGACATACTGTGCTTTAAGTGCGTCTGCATGTGGTCTGTCTGAAGTAGCCTACAGGTGGAGATGGAGACTTTGATGAGCAGTCATGGGCAAATATGGAATAATGTAGGATTGTGGAAAATAAAATAAAAAAATCTCCATAATGTAATGGTGACTTTGGCATGCCGGTCACTTAAATAAGAGTTGTGGTGTAGGTAGTAGTAAATCTATCTAAAACAACACACTTCACAGCATAAGAAGGGGACTTGTTATGTAAACTGAACATCTCAATGACCTTGTGCATCTAGTTACTTCCTGATTTCTTTTCAATCTAGGATCCTTTCATTTACATTTCATGGGACATGACTTCATGCTGTGTGGGCACTCCGTTGGCTTGTGCTGGGGCAGGCTGGGCTTCTATCTGACCATTGGCTTTGGGTTGGAGCACAGGATGTCCAGAGGACTGAGAGTTGATGTGGTTTGATTCGTTTAACCGCCGGACCCTGTATGTCTCATAGTGAATGCTCCCTGTGATGTCTTTGATGTTCTGCATGTGAGTCCTGGAGGAAAGAGATAAGTGTTAGAAAATTATCCTCAGAAATAGCCTATGCTATGTCAAGGTTGCCACAGCAACACAGTATCACAGTGATATTGTAAGTTGTATTTTTATACTGACTTTTTTTTTTTCTTCAGAAATATCACCCCATATACCATAACGCTCATGTATACACTGAGTACTTGTACTGGCTTATTTTATGTCGCCATGAAAGTGTGTTGAGTACAGTGGTCCTGCATGTACTTTCTTACCTTATGAGAAGATCTCGCAGGTAGGCAAACTCACAGTGTGAAATATTCTCAACTGCAAAGAAAAAAAATGCAATATTAATATCTTCTTCAAATTAACAAAATATTATTTCAAGTAACATGTCTGTAAACTAAAGGTGCTACAGCAAAATGTCATTTTCTAAATGACCACTAGATGGTAATATTTCACATTAAAGTAAATTCAAGGACACAGTTTAATATGTCATGTGCTGCAATTTGCTTAAGCCTAGATAACGCACTCCTCCACTTTCAAGTAATTTAATGCATCTCTCCCTCTTTATTGGAGAAATTTAAGTGAGACGTTTTAACAAACTCCCCATGACAAGCGGCTGCTGCCTGCAGTCGGCTAACACATGCTTAAATTATAGATTATGTCAAGGGCACAAATGAAAAGAGGAGGTTGCTATTTATGTAAAGCTTTGAAATCCATGGGCAGGAAATTAAATTCACTTTGAAAGGAGTGAAGTGAAATAACTGCTGGGTCTGTGCGTGCCGATTAGTCAAGACCAAGGATAGCTCCAATAACTTGTTAGAAAAGCAAACTGAGCTCCAGGATCATGGGGAGGCCCAGGGATGTCCCCATGTACTGAAATATATACAAAAATGGTTGACTCAAGCCACATTTAATTGGTTACATTGCCTTCAGTTGGTTTGTAAGCTGTATTTTTATGTGTACTTTGATCTTCAATAGCACAGTACTGTAGTCAAATTGGGGATGTGATAAGGGATTGGATGCAGTTTTTCCAAATGGGGCTTGCAGTAATAATGTATGGGACATTTATGTTGGCAAAACAGTGAGTAAATACATATTCCGGGATAATCTTTTTCCAAATAAGTCTAACAATTTACGAGTCAACTAGTACACAAAAACACCTGGGTTAGACAATAACCACCAGGCTACTAATCTACCCCATAGTATCCTTAGTGGTTTTCAGATTTTAGAATGTGATGACGTTATAGTCCCTGATGGAGATCAAGAGTCAGTTTTCCCAACTGATTACATGATATTCTCATGAGAAATATCTAAAAGTTAAATTCAGAAAATTGAATCTGATTTGTATTAGTGACTACACTATAGAACCCACTACATTTAAAGGAATATTAACGTTTTTATAATCTGAACCTAATCTGAATTTATTTCGGTAATAAAACAACGTCATTTACTCACCCATAGTACTTTGGTGTCATTTGGAGCATTTCCGGAGATTTTGTAGTTTAGTGATATCCCCAACGCGAGTGCTCGGGGCACGGTGTTGCAGTCACCAAATGACACAAACTTTAGCACTTTTCAGCTGACAAAAGCTCAATGTAAGCCTACAGTTTTGCTGGAGTCCAAAGTGGCCTGTAATCCGATATCCATCCATGTTTTCGTGTTTGGGTCCATTCTCAAAGCAACTAGCCACAGCTTCAATAACTCCGGATTGTTACGAGGAAGCTCAACTTCGTCCAAGCTGTCATTTCGTTTTCACAACCGGGATAAATGCATGTTCGCACCATTTCGGGTTTTCTCAAGCGGAGATGTTTATGACTGTAACAGAGCTGAGAGCAGAGCGCGTTGTGTTATCTTCAAATCAGCTGTGAATGCGTGCACTGTCCTCGTCATCCAATGAAACCATGGATGGATATCGTATTACAGGCCAAAGTGGACTCCAGCGAAACTGTAGGCCAACATTGAGCTTGTATCATCTGAAAAGTGCTAAAGTTTGTGTCATTTGGTGACTGCAACACCGTGCCCCAAGCACTCATGTTACAGATATCGCTAAACTACAAAATCTCCGGAAATGCTCCAAATGACACCAAAGTACTCTGGGTGAGTTACTCACGTTGTTTTATTACCGAAATAAGGTTCAGACTGTAAAAAACGTTACTATTCCTGTAAACTAAGTAAGATGTTATACAGATGTGGGGCAGCTAGAATTGGTATCTGAATATAGACGAACTTTATTGATCCACAGGGGAAATTATTTGGGCACAGTCGCTCATACATTACAATATATTATAATAACAAAAAGCAAAAATGGTAATAATGCATTTAAAGTAAATAGCAAATAAAAAATAATGTATTATTATTGTATAGGTACATGAAAAAATAAACATTTTGAAATACAGTAAATATATATCTATACAAGAGACTGTAAGAAGAAATAGTGTGAAGATAATACCGAATATTAAGCTGCTTTTGCTTGTCATCCCATTTGATTCTTTTGTTTTTACATTTCCTGTTTTTGTGTCATCCTTTAGTGCTGGGCGGGTGACATGAGGACAACCACCTGGTGTCCTCTGGTAGCACAGCGCAGAGTTTGGGCCAAGTCACTAATGTAAAGTGTATCAGAGCCATAGTGTGCTAATGTGGGCTGGGACGTGGGTTTGCCTCCATAAATCTGCTCTTCCTGTCAGCTAAGTCTCCCTAGCGCCGCGCTCGGCAACACACAGACGTTTTCACCAGATGGACTGATTAAACAGTGCCGGACCAGAAACTCTACACATTCTCCACATGAAGACAATCTGCTGGAGGCTTAAGTGTGCCCACACAAGGGGTAAATATAGCAGGTACTCAGCAACCAAATGACTTATCAAAAATGACTGATGGCTGAGGAAAGAGAGGGTGTGGAGAAGACTTTTTGTGTTACATCTTTGCTTTTGAGATGTTTTTGAGCTCTCACCGTTTTTGTCTGTGTTATGTTACTATAAAAACTCATATTTATGACCGATTGAAGAATTTTGGAATAATGGGGAGGATACAGAAGTGGACTAGAAAATTAGCTGACCACAAAAATCATTAAGGCATAAACAGACCAACACAATTCCTTAAAGGCATACTGCACAGCTTTCCTGGTGGAGGGTCCACTACCTGTTTCTCTACATGGCGAGAACATTGCTTTGTCTGGAATGTTCCATGGTATGACATTAAACATATCCATCCAGCATTTATTCATTACAGGTGTTTTTGTTGCTCAAAAATAAATACAGCAATTGCTTCTGAACAGGGACAACTCGCCATAGATCTAACCTGTAATGTAGCATAGTGCTGTAACCTGCTTGTGATAGATAGCTTTAATCTGTACTGTGGAACATTTTAGATAGGGTAATAACATTTCCATGGAGACAAGCAGGTGGCGGACCATCCACTAGCAATGTTACGCAGTGCATATTTAAAGTCAAGTTGATCACAGATGAAACCTTCTCTATATTGAACCGCTCCTGGCGAATTAAGGATTACAGTCTCAATATTTGGGTTTGCGGCCACTTTCTGTCATCAATTAAAAAGGCTAAACACAATTCACATTTCATCTGTCATGTTTCTCCTTACATTTTTATTCTGTAACACTTTCATATTTGCTGTCAAATACAAAGTGTAATACAAATAAACTGTATTATTATTATTACTACATATTAGAGCATGTTTACTACATATTAGAGCATTTTGTGCCCTTACCTTCTATAGTCCCCCATTTTGTTTTCCTGCCGAGGATTCTCTTCCCGTTCACCTGGTATTCCTGGTCACTCCCCACAACAGCAAACGGGATCATGTCCTAGCACACCATACACAGGATCAATAAAGTTACTTACAGAATAATGTTTAATACAATATCATTTCAACATTTCTTGACAGGCATGTTTACACTTACCCTGATCTTGTCATTGATCAGCCTGTCCTCTGCGTCCTCGTCAAACTCTTTCTGAGGGTACACGTCGATTCCATTAGCACGCAGGCCTTCTCTAATCTGCACAAGGACAAATAAAGCAAAGCAATGTTACCGCAGCAATAAACCAAGCTGAAATCACCACATCACACCAAGTACTGGGAGCAAGGGCAAACTATTCTATAACGACAAGTGAGAAGAAGGTTGGAAAACAAAAGGAGTCCGGTTGGTGAACTAAAACAATCAATCAAGTCGAAAGCCTCAATCCATCTTCCAGCAGCGCTGCACAGGCCCCACAGATAAGTCATCGGTCATCATAAAGTGACAATACATTTCTGTTAACTCACAGATGCTCAAAAATGCTCAAATCAGATGAAATGTATAAATTGCTGTATTGTTAAATGTCTGTTAAAAGATCACATTTCAGCACTTGTGTCCATATAGAGATGATCATTTATCATGAAATGTTCCACAGTATGGCAATAAGGGTAAAGAAGTCTATCCATCTTAAATGTATTCAATGAAAGAGGTTCTTAGTGCCCTTAAAACACATTAAAAACCAGGGGTGTCCCTCTACAGATCTGACCTATACTATGGCCTTGTATATCTCCACTACTGTTGCACATTTATTTTTATTTTTACTTTCAATGCACATTCTATTGCACATTACTGCACATTTCACTGCTGCTTCCATCTTCCATTGCACATTTTTGATGCACACTGCACATTTTGGACATCTGTAAATAGGTATTTATTTATTCTTTTGCACTGCTTTCAGATTTTAGATTTTTGTCTTAGTTTTTGTTTTGTCTTTATATTGTATTTTGTACAAGTTTAATCCCATGCTGCGGAACATTTCACGCAATGCAACAACATCCCAGTGAAGACAGCAGGTGGTGCACACACTCCACCAGAAAACAGTTAATGCTATACTGGAAGGTTCCAGACAAAACGATAACATGGAGACAAATAGTTGGCAGCCCCTCCACTAGAAAAGTTGCACAGTGCAGCTTTAACACCTAGGTTATACAGAGATCTGCCTAGCTTACCCATGACGACAGCTCAATTCACTGCTACCATTTTCAGTATAACTTTACATATACAACTTTATTCTTACAAGCTTACAAGCAGGACCAAAACTACAACTGCCACATGCACAGGCTCTATCAGCTGGACACAGTGAGTCGATTAGGTCAGAAAAAAAAATGTTTGGCACAAGATATTTTTGGTCAATTATCTCCAGGGTCACACAGTGCAGAGGCAGCCAACCAACACAGAAGCAACATGAGCTCAGGACCAATGCCAGGCCTTAGTTCTATCCCGTCTTTGTTACCTCTTGGTTTAAAAAAAGAAAAAAAAAAAAGAACGAAAGATAGAATTAAGGCATTAAGAGGTATAGAGCAATAAAAAGCATAATAGAAGTTGGCAGGTGGCAGTCCGTCTCCTGCAGATTGTCTTTGGGTTTACCGCTCCAAGAGTTTGAAGTTAAAGGATTACGCCTGAGGAAGCATAATGGAAAAGCTGGGATAACACAACTGCAGTGATTTTCTTTATGATGAATTATGGCGGCACTGTGTGACTTTACTGGTAGAGGGTCCACTGCTGGAATACAGTATGACAATTAAATGATCTCCATGGATATCACCAGGTCAAGATAAGATCTGTGTAGAGGCGATCCCAGAAACAGTTTTCTTTTTTTTTGTAATGAAAACCTGTAATGAAAAATAATAAATGTTTAATGCTATACTGTGTGATATTCCAGGCAAAGCAATACTGTATCATCTCCATGGGGACAGAAGGTGGCAGACCAGAAAGGTTACACTGTGCACCTTTAACATTTATTGCAGAAAACAGTCATCTGCAAATAAACTAGATATAGTTGAACCTCCTTCAGAATATAAGGCAGTAAATACTCAATCTAATGAATCATAAGTGGGTTCAACGTCACTTTTTAGAGTTTTAATGTAAAGGGGACCCATTATGTCAAATTTACATTTATAACATGTTTACTATGTTATAACCCTCACCATTATCTTACCCAAAGTTGTATTAATTCGTGCATGTTTGAGTAATCCTGTATTGTCCTACTTTTTGGCAGCACGGTGGCTGAGTGGCTAGCACTCACGCTTCACAGCAAGAAGGTTCCGGGTTCGATCCCCGGGTCGCCCAGGCCTTTCTGTGTGTGTTCTGTGTGGAGTTTGCATGCATGGTCTGGGTTCGATCCCCGGGTCGCCTGGGCCTTTCTGTGTGGAGTTTGCATGTTCTCCCCGTGTCTGGGTGTGTTTTCTCCGGGCACTCCGGTTTCCCCCATCAACCCAAAACATTCACCATAGGTACCTCCAGCTTAGGTCCTGACCAAACCGAAGCAAGAAGATCATAGAGATGGTCCCCGGGCGCAGAAGTGTGCTGCCCACTGCTCCTAATATATACAGTGGTACCTCACCTTACGAAATTAATTCATTCCAGAAGTGGTTTCGTAATGTGAAAAATTCATAAGTTGAGTAGCTATTTCAATGGAAAAAGCCTGATTCGTTCCAAGGCCCCGATCCAAGTTTTTTTTTTTTTTATAGTGTAACTTTTTTTATAGTGTGGTCTGGACATGCTCTAGACCTGCCAGGCACGGACCTCAGACATCCAGAGACCCAGGGGGACACTGGCAGCCCGCCTTAAGAGCTCCCTAAGCGGGCATAGCTCAGAGGATTGTCCCGGCTGTGGCTCGAGGCGAGGCCAGGGGGTGGACGCGCGCGCGGCGCGCTGGTCCACCTGGTCTAGTCCTGGTCTAGTCCTGGTCTAGTCCTGGTCTAGTCCTGGTCTAGTCCTGGTCTAGTCCAGACCACTGCGGCTCCTCCTGGTTTAGTCCAGACCACTGCGGCTCCTCCTGGTTTAGTCCAGGTTTAGTCCTGGTTTAGTCCAGACCACCGCGGCTCCTCTAGACCTCCTCTAGACCTGGTCAGGTCTAGAGGAGGTCTAGACACCGCGGCTCTTGCATGGGTCTCGTTCATGCGTTCATGCGCTCAGACTGCGTGCTGTCCTACTCGCTGCTCCCCTCAGCTGTGCGCTTTTAATCCACCTGGTCTAGTCCTGGTCTGGTCCTGGTTTGGTCCGGGTTTGGTCCTGGTTTGGTCCAGGTTTAGACCTTGGTCTGGACCTGCTGGCAGCTCCGCGCCGGGTCATGCTGCGCTATCACACATGTCCGAGCACAGTCTTCTCCCCCCTCCCGCTTTCCCCCACACTTCACTATTGATACGTTTTGTTGGGAATCTGTGGGGGTTTGGGGGTTTGAACGGGGTACAGGTGTGAGAGGGGTTTAAATCCAGTCTGAGAAAAGCTATAATGTGTGTAGCTGAGCGCGCATTATTTGAATTTTTGAGATTTCGCGTTTCGTAACTTGAATTTATCTAGAGACCAAAATTTACCGTGAAGGCGTTTCGTAACTTGAAATTTTCGTTTGTTGGGTCATTCGTAAGGTGAGGTACCACTGTATGTGTGTATATATATATATATATATATATATATATATGGGTTAAATGCAGAGAAGAATTTCTCCAGTGTGAGATCTTTCAGAGCTTGAGTGCTGAGAAAATTTCCACTTTGTACATAATTGCAATTATTAGAAAAAATCTGGCTCACTGAAGAGTTCTGCAGTTTTGAGCAAGAAGTCGATGAGACCACTTCTATTTAGATCAATACTGTGATGAAGAAAATGCAAAATCACAATCTGCCTGTTATAATTTAATACAAATACTAATAATCGGTCTTTTAAACCAACAAATTGCTTGACTGCCTCCTTGTAGCTGCATTTAGCACCTGCAACCCTGTAACAATGAGACATTACCAGATAAACAAATACAAAAACAGCAAAAAAAAACAAAAAAACAAAAAAAACAATACATACCAAATCACAATTCATATTTTATCTCAAGACTCCAAGATTGTTAAATGCCATTTCTATTTAACAGCGAGTACCACTTAAGATTAGAAAGAGGGTGAAACATTCAAGGACGGTTCACATTAATTTAATTCCAGACATTCCTACTTCTACCTTAAGTGCCTCTTTATCTTGTCTCGAAAACCTTCCTAAACAGCAGAGCGGTGAACCTGAATGAACCCGTATAATCACATATAATTCGGTGGTAATGAAGGGGCTGTGTGTAGAGCTGGTGACTAGGCAAAGGTCTGAACAGCAGCCAGACTGAGCAGGTGCAGCTCACAGTTGGGTAAATAAACCTGTGGAGAACTTTATGACAGTAACAGATTATACAGGAGTTCCTATGGTCCTGTGTGGTTCTGTGATGTGTGTGGCGGCAGATGAACGGTACTTCCTATAGTCACTAGCACAGACCACACAGCAGGCAATACAACCTGGGAATTAACTCAAACTTTTTGACACTATGTTGCCAAAAAGTTCTATGCTGTATGTATGAACAGCATATGAGCAATTCTAATTCATAAAAATAATTATTAAAAAAAGATGTATAACTCCAGTTCTGGAAGTAAGTTTTCCTTTCAGTTTCAAATTTAAATATTAAGAGTTCAAAGGCATTATCAAAGCTAAGCCAAGTTGTCCATAATGCAGTTGTTTTGAGTCCAAAAAAACAGATTTAAAATGCAAGATCCTACTAAATGCTAACCAATTTTAAATAAAATTACAGGTCTTGTGGTCATTAGATACCCTGTAGCTGATTAGTCCTGAGCAAGTGTTCAAACGTTTCATTTTTTTCAGAAAGTCTGAGAAAAATGAATGAGAAAATTTCTTCTGGGACCAGGGGGGTAATTATTTATCCAAACACATCCATACCTGACAATGTGTACATTTGTTACATATTGTTTTTGATGAAATGCACAGATCATGTTTTTGTATTTATTACATAGTATTGTGTTAGTAGCACCCTTTGTTAGATGGTGAAGTGCAGCACCCACCGTCTGTTTGAAAAACTCCCTCTCCTCCAGTGTGAGCGTATCTGCTTTGGCGATGACGGGGACGATGTTGACCACTTTGCTCAGACGCCTCATGAACTCCACATCGAGAGGCCTCAGGCTAGAAAGCAAACACACAAGAGCATAAAGGGCATTTCTTACATGTATAAACATGAGGTATACAAGAAGTCAATGGACCTGCTTCTGTTTAGCTCAATACTGAAATGACAATGTAAAAATCACAATTTACCAACACTATGCTCTTTGTAGTAACTTCCAATGCTACAGGACAGAATATAGCACCATTGAACACAACTTTACAGCACATTTGTTTAGGTGACCAAGCTGAAAGTTTATGTTTCATGTGATAAATGAGGTTCACATGCCTGGGTACATTTTCACTGAGGATTTGTTGTTGATCCAATACTACAGAATGTCCACTAGAGGGCAATATTTGTCCATGTCGTGACCACTTTCCATTTACAGAACGAATCCTACACATCTAATAAATATTGCAAAGATATTTTGTTCTTTCTCTTGAGGCTACTTTGTTAAAACCTGATGGGGTCCTGACTTTTCTCTGATAGAGTCTAGATCCCCCTCAGTCTCGTCAGTGGGCACATTTACTTATGTTCTCTTTTCTCCAATTAGCCCGGACCACCAGAGGCCAGCCGAGTTCATGCACCATGGGGCAGCTGCTGTCAGTCCACTTCAACAATCACCATAACACACAGAATACTAGGAATCAAACAAATATTACATAATAGTCAACCTTCCATTTAGGCTCCTTTAACAATAAAAAAAGATAGCTTATCATTTAGTACATATTCAATGACCTCTAGGTATGTAGGCCTGTCACAATTGTAATTACTACTACTACTCGACTTAATATAATATCGCAATATATGAAAGCTGGAAGAATGTATTTTGGGGCTCAATACTCATTGTGTGTACAGTTTCTTTATAAAAGTGAGGAGATTTGGGGTATTTTTGTTGTGAACTGTACAAGGTTGAATAATAGTTCAAGCAGTGAGCAAACATGAAAAACAAAGATATCATGTAATTCACCACACTGACATATGTAGTACACACATAAAATATGCACGTAAGGATTCATGCACAGATGTAGTCTTAGGTTTCTAGAATAGAATAGAATAGAATGCCTTTTATTGTCACTGTTCACATGTACAATTTACATCATACATACTCACAATGAGATTGAAAGCATCTCACTTCAGTGCAGACATTTAAGTAGGATATTTACAACACAGTATAGGGGGGAAAAAAGATAGAAGAGCTGGAACTACACATTGGTTATCCAGGTTATTGCAAGTCTTGCTCAGATATTGCAGTAGGGGAGACATATACAGCCATATACACACATTGAGAGTCTCTACATTGTAGAGAGAGATGTTTCACAGAAATCAGTTTAGCATGTTGTACTGTATTAAATGTTGCCCTGTGTTAAGTATTGCACCACAAGATATTGCAGTGTAATTAGGTATTGCACATCAACAACAGGTGGATATGCTACAAAAACCCAGTTCCATCCATACATAACAATAATATGTAGGAAATATGTGGTGGGTACTAAGGATTGTTACTAATTGGCTCTAAGTAAAAACAGTCTACATATAGCCAGTGGCTTTTCCTGCTGCACGACCACAAACAAGTCCACAGTGGAGAAGTGTCAAAGTGCAGCCTTCCTTTTTGTGTTCAATGAGGAAGGAGCAAAATCGCCAGAGGGAAAACTGTGACTCTGCCATTATCGGAAATGGTTACTGAGGCCAAGGCTGCGCTCCGCTCCCCTAAACACTGGTCATCGCACACAAACCAAAGAAGCTACAATAAAACAACAACTACATTAGATATGAGAACTTAACAGGGTTTGAGAAAAAAGAAAAAGTTAATGTTCTCATGAAGTGATAGAAGACTGCTAGGCTTTTCATAGACAGTTTGGATAAACCCAATAAGCTATTCCTCCCAACTGAGCACTGTGGTCATGAGTCTGCAGTCTTTTCGTCTATTATTGCCAATAAGCATAATTGGTAACAGGCCCACGTGGACTTGGCAAGGTCTACCACAAGGCAACACAAATTCTAAAAAATAAGTGCAATGGTGAAGTAAACAATGTAAGCAATGAGGGAAGCTTTTAGTGTGTTGCTTAAATGTGAACGTATTTTTAAACAAAAGCATCCTACAATTATTCAAACTTAAATTTCTACACGCAGCATCTCACAAATGTTGTTTCCCTGCATATTTTGGAAAGAAGACACCGTGGGAGGAGTTTTTGCATTCTGCGAGGGGGAAAAAAAAAGTTTGTTTTTTTGGCTTGTTTTGATCGGACTGTTCTGCATGGCCATGTTTAAAGGTGCATTGTGTAACGTTTCGGGTGGAGGCTCCGTCAAATGCTTTTCTCCATGTTGGTGGTTTGTCTGGGATGTTTAACAGTATGGTATTTAACCTTTCTATCTTCATGGAGACCAAACCAGACCAAGTTACAGGTCAGATCTGTGGAGAGGTCAGAATGCCTGTTTTTCTAGTATTTCTGAACCATAAAAACACCTGTAATTGAATAAATGTAAGTTAGAGCTGTTTAATGTCATACTGTGGAACATTCCAGGCAGAGCAATGACATATCCAGAATCAAGCAGGTGATGTACCCCCAACCAAAAAGTTACACAGTGCATCTTTAAGACCCACAAAGAAAAGACTTGTGTAGTACACAGGACCAGCTGCTATCGTGAGTCCCTGATGAAGACTCTGTCGAATACTCAGACCCCACTCACCATGACAACCGTGAGGAGCACAACTGTTGAGATACAGATATCAGGCAGCTGATAGAGAAACCATGTTGTGAATAGTCTCATGGGTATGTGCATGTGGGGTTTTAACTTCCTGTTGATCCACGGGTTTCAGATTCCTTTTTATAAAAAACATTTGAGAATTTTTCCTCTACTATTTGGTCTCAAATTGTTAAATACTATGGCAACAGTGCTCATTTTTCATCACTCTGGGGGTGTGAAGCTAACTGTAGACTCTGCTCTGCCTGAAGCTTTGTTACTTTAATCTGAGCTTTATTTTAACAATCTGACAGACACAATCCCCTGATGATTTGTTGTTTAAATCCCTTTCATATATTTTTTTGAGTTTTCAGATTATTTAAAAGTTTTTTGACATTTTCTGCTAATGTGTGCATTGTGTCTTCGTGGCAAGTATCAAAACAAAGAATGTAGGGTGACCAGATTATCAAAATTCAAAACTGGGAAACACTGGGTTTGAGGTGTAAATGTTCTGTATTTGGCTTACAAATGACAATTTATGCTCCTCTTTACTGTCGGCAGCTATCAGAAACTGTGATAGCTCTGTTTTAGTCCTGGTTTGGACCTGGTTTTGATCAAACTGGTCAAAAATAGGGAGACCTGAGGCATTTCCTGGGTAAGCAGGGACATCTGGTCACCCTAGCCTAGATGAATTACAAAAACAACAATGCTTACCACCATCTTTGCAATACATATATTCTAATACTACTTCTAGTAAGCTGTTGTTGCCACTAGCACGCTTGTTACCTGGCCAGCCAAATGATATCTCTCTGTATTTCCTATACAGCGCGATACCATTTGGACACCCTCCCTCCACTCTCGCTCCTCCGGTTAAAAACGGACTCCGCGATTCTGATTCGTTCAAAGATGGTTACGTCAGTGCACCCGCCTTTGCCCGCAAAGTCACTCTTAGGCAGTGGAAGTTCCTCCTCAGTTTTGAATCAAGATGGCGCAATCTCTGATTGGTTCACTTAGCTGTTTGTCTAAGCGCAACAGCAGCGCATTTTGGACCAAGCGTTACCAGACTCATCCGCTGGTACAGCGATGAGTCATGGATTCTTCCAGGCAAGCATGCTTGTACTACATCTGCTCCTGTCTGGATGGCAACTGTGAGCTCATATTGACAATTTAATAAATCCAGGAACCATTTAAGACAAAGAATTTATCAACCATTGTACAACTTTTACATTGTGTGGTAGAGCTTTTATGTGTATTGGACTTACATCTGAACACTACTAACTGTTGCTTTGCCTTATTGATCATTTTGAGTGTAGAATGGCTGACGAATTCTAGTTAGTTATTCATCTTAGATCAGGTTCATGATCCCACTATTGATACTTTGCATCACGCTGGGGGTGTTCCACATCTCTCTACTGACAGAATGTCCAACAGTTACCATGGTGACAAAATGCTCACATAGAAAAACTGCCAAAAATATTTTATACATTTATAATAGAAACCCGATTTAAATAACAGATTTTCAGAAGCCTGTGATCAAAACAAGCATATGGGCCTGTTTAGGTGTTCGACTGTCAATAAAAAAGTTGAGCGACCAAATGGAAAAACAGCACAAATAAGATCACCTGTCAGCTCTTTCTGGTCAGATTGTCTTTCAAATGAATCTCAGATTAAGTCTAACGTGAGTAACAGAGCGTCAGACAGAGCAGTGCTTTCAGTTATCTTAGATTAGGACTAATGGAATGCTTTGATTACAGTAAAAAACAGTTATATCCCATTTCCCTGTGAAAGACCAAAGCTTAATTTCTTGATGTAATACGACTCCTATAGGGCCTTGGAGAGAGAATGACTTACACATGTGGTCACTAGATTTTGAGAAGAACAAAAGAAGATGGAGCAGATGTGTGTCTTTTCTGGTTGGGGGACAGTGAACAGACAATGGCCCGTGCAGGGGTATTCCCAGCAGCCCTGCTTCATGTCAGGGGCAATGAGGGGAGGGGGCAGTAAAGGGGAGGGTGAGGAAGAGGGATAGTCTTACCAGTGTCCAGTGGGAGGGATGAAGTATATGCAGCAGTGCACTCTGGAGTCTGGGATCCTCTTCTTTCGGTCGATGTTGATCTCCTCTTGCAGGTACGCTTCATACTGGTCATTGATGAACTTCATGATGGGCTGCCAGCTGAAACAGATATTAATGAGAGGTAAATAAGTATACAAAATTACGGTGTGTTTGCAAGTTTTTTATTTTATTTTTTCCTACAGATAAATTTGTATCTAACCACTATGTTTCATTGCAGTGCTTGAGTGAGGGCACAAAAGGCTGAGCATCTTAAGTATTTATATTGTCGTGTTGTACATTTTACTGCATGAAAGTAGGAGTGAGTGATATTGGCAAATTAATCCATGTTTTTTTATTATGGTAATCCATTAACAATGTGCAAAAATACCTGTAAATTCTGTGGCTGAGGTTAGAATATAGCTCAATATGTGAATTTCAAATTAACCACAAAAATGAGTAAATATGACTAACCAGATTCAATACTTAATACTGAACATTTGCTTATGTTACGGTCTTTTTATTATATCAATATTCAAATTTTGCATATCTCTAATACAACAGCTACAATATTATGTTTTTTCCTCTACGTGAAATATATTTTACTTAAATAGCAGCACATTCAAAAAGAAAACTAAAGAAAAAGTACAAAAATAAGTAATTTCAAACGCCATTCCACTTTGATTATATATTAGGTGCTTACCAGTTTTCATTATTGATCTGATCTCCAAAACCGGGTGTGTCAATGACCGTCAGCTTCATCCGCACCCCTTTCTCTTCGATATCTGTTAGAGCAAAAACATTACACATGAACACAACACCACAGACAATACACGCAGAGCTCAGCAGGAAGTGGTTTCTATTAAAAATCTACATAAAGGTCAGTTAACACATTAGCCAACCCACCGTGACTGATGGACTTGATCTCGACAGTCTTTGGGATCCTCTCCTCTGGATCAGGCTGCACCGATTTGCGACTCACTTTGGATTTAAACAGTGTGTTCATGAGAGTGGACTTCCCCAGACCGCTTTGCCCTAGACACATGGGCGACAGGTACCATTTAGTAAAAGACAAAGTACGTGTCCCGAGAGTAAACAGCGTCAATCACTTTTACAACACACTACACATACTTTTCCCCCCGGAGTGACTAGACATCCATCATCATGTTGGATAAACTGTAATGAACCATAACAGTGCAGCTGGAGGGGCCTCATTGGTGAGCTGTGCAGGGTTCCAGAACATATGAGGACCACACGCAAAGCAATCAGTTATGGCTGATCTAAGCATTCAAGGCATTTTACCTTCATGATCACTATTAGCGGCTTTCCCAAGATAAAGTGGATCTCCTTCCATCTTATTCCCAGTGTATCAGCTAAACAAAATTATTAAAAGCTCATATATTACACAAAATGTTTGGCCATGTTAGAATGATGTTACCTCATCAAAAACATACCTGGAGTTGTGTTTTGTTTTACTCACACATATTTGAGTAATCCTTTATTATTGCCCACATCTCCAAAGCTCAAAATGCTCTGTTCCACCTTGTGATGTCATAAAATGGAAATTTTAAAGTTAACAGCTACCTTTTTCCTTTTGTTCAGTTGAGATTGGCAATTTCAAGGCTGAAAATGATTCCAGTGAAAGCATATGGAGTTTAAAAAGACAGTGGAGCACTTCCTGTATTACCACATGACAATGGTGTACTATGGGCTCTTTAACACAAAACAGAATGGGCTGGACTGCTGTATGAATTGGTTAGAATTTGAATTCTACCTGAATTATTATCTGTTTCCATCTTCTGTGGCATAGTACAAACATCTTTGACCAATGTTGCAAATTTCAGAGGTTTTCAGGTGAGACAATCCCATCAATTACATTAAATGTATAGTGAAGTAGAGTTACTCTCAAAACTTTCACACTTAGTTCGACCTTGTTAAATATCTGGCACCCCAAAACCCTAAAGCTGAGAACAGGGTTGAACCAGGACTAAATTATTATTGAGCATTAAATTAGATATACAATATAGGTCTAGTACTATTACTCCTGTGAGATAAGGGAGGGATCAACATCAGAACAGGTTGCCAGATACTGAATCTTTTCAGCTGAGCCTCTTATTAAAAAAAAAAAAATCAAATTTTCAGATGGTGTAAGAGGTCAGGAAGCCACAATCTAAAGGTTGGAGGCCGTTTGTCTTTCCACTTGAGCAGTATTAAAGGTCCCATGGCATGAAATTTTCACTTTCTGAGGTTTTGAATGTTAATGTGAGCTCCCCTACCCTGTTTAGGCCCCTCCCCCATGGTTAAAAGTTGTGAAATGTCTAAACTGAGCATTTGCAATCCTTTTCTGCGTTACAAAAAATCGGAGCTCAAACGGGCGATTTTGAACAAGGCACCTTATTGACGTCAGATCGAAAAAAGAAATGCAAATGCAGTTCCACCCCCGTCTGTCTGTACTCAGCATCTCTGTAAATCACGCCCAGAGAGTTTGGACTGCGAATGCGCTAGGCAATGCGAAATGCGTTTTTTTATTTGCCTGGAGGCACGTCCGAGTGTTTCTAGGCTCGGAAGTCCTTTATCTGAGCCTCTGGACCTTTGAACAGCAGTGGTTTAATTTTATTTTATGTGGAAATGTGTTTATTTTTCAATGGAACGCTTCAAATCTCTCCCCCCGTGCAAAAACAAGGAAATGGATCAGCTGTGGGCTCTGAGCGGAGAGTTTGGCCATGCCCCCACCCTCTACTATTGGCCATCTCTTTTCTCCTCATTTGCATTCAAGCAACAACGCCCAGAATAAAGAGTTTGAGAGAGATATTTATGACTCTTTCTCATCTTATCTCTGTTTCTCATGCACTGAGTGTTGATTTTGAAGAAGGATTCATTTACAGTATTAGGGAACCATTAAGGAGCCATATAAAAGCATCAAGAAGTACCATGTCATGGGATCTTTAATCTTCGAGCCAGATGTGTGGTAATATTTTTTTTTTTTTGGGAAATGCAGAAATTGCAGTGATACGCCAAATATTGTGGCTTCAGGTTCAAGAGATTAATCTTGAATAAAAATTTAAACACTAAAAAAAACATGCATAAAGTGTAATTAAAATAAAGTCCTGGTCCTGTTTATTTACCATAGCACACAACCATCCCAAATCACCTTGCCCATCCAATGACATAGCCAACCTGTGTATTCCTAAACCCACTCTCACACTCACAACCTCTCACCCTATAACCCAGACTTATTAATACAGGCTCCTTCCGGATGCCAGCCCTGGCACACAGCACCAAGATACCGCAGCTGCCCCAGTGTATTCTGGGAATCAAAGGTCAGGTGGTTCGGGGCAGGGATTAGGCAAATGCATCTCAGACACTGCGGACAGAGCCAAGAGAGCAGCTGCTAAAACCTTTCACATTAAATTTACCCACATCCAGTGACAGCTCTGTTCGCCCAAACACCACATTATGATTGTGCACTTTTACTATAAAGGTTAACTGGTCTGAGTGAACAGCTAAAACAATCCATTTGTATTTTTATGACAAAAGATGTGTACATGACTGTAAAACGTCATGTACCACTTCCTGTAATATTCACACCTTCAGTACATTTTTACAGATCATCTTTTAAGCAAGTGAAATGTGTGCACAATGTCACAGCAGATCACAGGTTTTATTTAAGCTTTTGAGTTTTTGCTACGTTAAGAATACTATATAAAGCACACATATAGAGTTATATGTAATGTAATATGGTGGTGAAATTAAATTCAGTATTTTAAAATAAATGTCACTTTATTTGCAATAAAAACACACCTAAAGATGATGATTTTAGAGAATCAGGGTGAAATGCTACATGACTACTTTAAGAGGCTGAATTTAAGTGAGTCGTCAGGCAAATATTTGCACAGACATAAGCTAAGACACGGCCAACAGTGTCATCAGTAAATGAGCACTGTGCATGTTCGAGCAGACCTGTGTTCTGATTTGCTTTTATTATCAACTACATTTCACCACACGAATGACTTGAACCATCTTAAACACGTGTTTTATAAGTTATGATGTTGTTAGCGGGTAATGTGTGTTTGCATGTGCAGGGGGACAAGAGAAATGTGAAATGTAAGTGTCAAGAGTTCTCTGTAACAAATATCACTACTTGGCATGCATCCGCGTGAATCTGTGAAAACATGTCATTGTATTGAGGCTTAGAGCTAAATAACACCCTTACAGCTACGTAAAACTATTCTGCAAAGGGTAGTTGTTGTATTTAAATGCAAAGCAACAGAATATGGCAGTTAAATCAATTTGAGTAATTACTTCAAATCAGTACAGCTCAATAGAAAGAGTCATGCTGATCATACATGGCAAAAAACATGAATATCTTACTTTACTTGAGTAGATTCAACTTGACAAGTAACATTATCAATGAAATAAGTGTGCTTTTCTTAATTCAAGCAATATTAGATTTTGTTTCTCATTTTAACTACAAAGAGTTGTTGTTTTTCTTATCCTAAGTGCGTCTTGTTCCACTGGTAGATAATAGTACTTGTCAAGTGAAATGTACTCAAATCATGATAAAACTTGATTTAAAGTCATCTTAACTTCGCTAGATTTTTCTTTTTGCATTGAAGTGCACAAAACAAACCTTGTCCACCACACCCACACAGTACATGTTATTATAGCAAACATACATTTTTTTTTGTCTTACTTTGGCTCAGCTGGGTCTGGTTTGCGACTCATTTCCACTCAATTCATTACAACTCTTAAAAGAAATAAGTACATGAGTTTGATCACCATTTCATATTAGCACTGTTTTTCTCCATCTCTTGTCACACTTGTATTAGTATACTTTTTAGTTTTTACTTCATATAATTATGCCTTATTTGACCCAAGTATCATCTTTTGCTACTTATTTTGAATTTGTTATTACTGTATCATAATATATGGTGATGTTTGTGCTGTGTCCAAATCATTTCACATGTGAATCAATAAAGTGTGTCCAAGTCTACGGCCAAGTCTACCATTTACATATATGCTATTAATACAGAAGGTGAAATTGGACTGTTTAGTGTGTGTAGACTGTGGTACCGTACAGCACATTTGAGTGTCTCTAGAGCGTGCTTGAGGCTGCCGCAGTAATAACTGTGATTATGCCACTTTGAGAGTCCAACAGCCTGCTCTTATCCTCTCAGCTGTGTGTCTGTGTGTTTGTCACACTGGGGCACAGAAAAGAACTCACTTAAAAACATACCCTGCTGGCAAATTGTTAAGAGAAAAACATATGTTTACATTGCGGTTTTAGTTTTGCTTTCATAGTGGGATCAATGAATGAAGAAATTAGATGAGCAGACTGAGCAGGACGGTTTAAGTGGCACTGTTTCAAATGAGGCTCAGCTCTCTTCTGTAAAGACGATCGTGAAAATCATCTTCAGGTGAAAAGTAGGGTTAGGGCGAACTTTTGAAAGTGGGCATCACATCCACTTGAGCACTTGAAAGTTTTGTGAGAACACTTTACTTACCAACCACCATGATGTTGAGCTCAAAGCCCTGTTTCATGGCCTTCCTCCTCATCTGCTCCAGGATGGCGTCGATACCCACGTAGCTAGTGTCGCCCACATGGCTCTTGTCCCCTTTGGCTGAGTGCTGCTTGGCGGATTCAGACATGGCGTGGCCCAGATTAACCTCTGACCCTGAAACAGAAGAGACAGAATCATTACACAAATGTAAAGGTCCTATATTATGCAAAATTGGCTGTTGTAAGCTTGGCTGTATTAAGAAATTGTAACGTTACCTCCTCAAAAACATACCTGGAGTCGTGTTTTGTCTCATTTACACATTTGAGTAATCCTGCATTATTAGTCTGTCTACATCTCTAAAATGCTCTGTTCCACCTTGTGATGCCATGTAGTGCTACGTTTTACCTTTAGTTCAGTAGACATTGCAAATTCTTGGGAATGAAACAAAATGCAACTCCGGTTATGTTTTTGATGAGGGCACAACATTATAACACACAGCTCTGGAAAAAAATAAGAGACCACTGCATTTTTTTTTTCTGAAATCAGCATCTCTACATGTATTACAGCCATTCCATTCCACCGTCTGTTGAATTCCAACACAAACACAAAGCTGAGCTACTTCAGTTCTTGCACCAGGAGTGGAATAAAGTTACCCAAGAACAATGTGAAAGACTTGTGGAGAGCATGCCAAGACGCATGAAAGATGTGATTAAAAATAACAGTTATTGCACCAAATATTGATTTCTGAACTCTTCTTAAGTGTAAACATTAGTATTATGTTGTTTTAAAATGAATTTGATCTTGTTTCTGTGCATTGTTTGAGGTCTGAAAACATGCATCTTTTTGTTATTTTGACCATTTGTCATTTTCTGCAAATAAATGCTCTAAACGTTAATATTTTTATTTGGAATTTGGGGGAAATGTTGTCAGCAGTTTATAGACTCAAACAAAAACTTTTTTTTTTTTCCCCAAACACATACCTATAAGTAGTAAAATCAGAAAAACTGATAATTTTATAGCTGTATATCAGAAAATGGTGCAACATGGGCAAAGTATTGGAACAGTTCAAGTATATGTAGAGTGTTGAAAAACTAACCAGAAATTTCCTGTTTGAAACAGGATACACACAATTTAACTTCACTGCAATGATTTTGCCTATGTGCAGCTGCCAGACATTGTTTAATATACAACTATTGGCCATAAAAAGTGAAATCATATTAATATTTATATAAGAACAGAGGTGAGTTAAGTCCAAAATATAAGTAACAACAAGTAGAGACAATAAACAAGAATATGCCCGTCTTCTTAGATTTGCACAACATCTTCTTTGCAGTGAATCACATTTCTGGACAATAAATCAGTGCTTACCTCACACAGGTATCAGTTTCTTGCCAACAAAGAGTGCCCTGTGGCTCTGACAGCAGGACCCACTCAAAAGATCTGCACATTTTCTCAACACTAACATTTCCACTATCACACTGCTGTAGGAGGAGACAGCATTTCCTGTTCCTGTTGTGCAGATGTAACAGTCACTGTGAACCACAAGTATCAGAAACTCAGCGGAAATACAACCAGCAACCGCCAGACGTATAACAAATTCTCACTGAAAAAGAATATAGCTGAAGGTAATATCTAGTGCCAGATGCAAGTGAAATTTTATCCTGAGATCTACAGACAATGAATAGCTTTACTTCAAACAACAGATCCACATTCAATTACCTCATATTGACTCGACTCTGGTTTCTTTGGGACGTTAGCCTGGGAAGTTTTTAAAAAAACACCTGCTTTGGTCCATCAGCGTTGTGTGATCTGAATATAATGTCATACCAACCACAGCCACTCACCATGAAACAATGTGAGTGCCAGCGAATGAGAGAGGCGATGTGTGGAGAGGAGATTAGCAGAAATCCGAGTAGGATCATTTCAGACTTAGCAGAGATAATTGGATAACTGGTAGTTATTTGGGGCATTAATTAATGGGGCAGGTATGAGCTTAATCCTAATCTGGCAAAGGTTTGATTTGTAACATTATTTAATTCAATCTGCACACAGCAACCTTGGGCCTTAAAGGTGCACCGTGTAACACCACCACCACCTGCTAGTTTCTAAGGAAATGTTAATGCTGTGTCTAGAAAGGCCCACAGTATAAATTAAACATATCACGATGGAGACAAGCCAGTCACAGCTACATTACAATTCAGATCTGTGGAGGGTTGCACCTATTCCCAGAAGGAATTATCGTATTTTTGAGCAATAGAAACACCCATCATGAATAAATGCTAGATGTACAGCTCTGGAAAAAAATAAGAAACCACTGCATTTTTTTCCTGAAATCAGCATCTCTACATGTATTACAGCCATTCCATTTCCAGCGTCTGTTGAATTCCAACACAAACACAAAGCTGAGCCACTTCAGTTTTTCCACCAGGAGTGGAATAAAGTCACCCAAGAACAATGTGAAAGACTTGTGGAGAGAATGCCAAGACGCATGAAAGCTGTGATTAAAAATAAGGGTTATTGCACCAAATATTGATTTCTGAACTCTTCTTAAGTGTAAACATTAGTATCATGTTGTTTTAAAACGAATTTGATCTTGTTTCTTTGCATTGTTTGACGTCTGAAAACATGTACCTTTTTCGTTATTTTGACCATTTGTTATTTTCTGCAAATAAATGCTCTAAATGATAATATTTTATTTGGAATTTGGGGAAAATGTTGTAAGTAGTTTATAGACTCAAACAAAAATGTTCCTTTAAGTAGTAAAATCAGAAAAACTGATAATTTTGCAGTGGTCTCTTATTTTTTTCCAGAGCTGTATATATTTAAAGTCATACCATAGAATATTCCAGGCAAAGTGATAACATCTCCATGGAGACTTGCGGTAGCGGACCCTATACTAAAAAGCTGCACAGTGCACCTTTACGCAATGCAACACATTGTCATATAACAGATTGGTTACTCATTCGGGATCTACTAACTCAAAAATTAGAACACTGAAATCACAAACCCCTTGCAGAGACATAGGAAAGCAATGTGTACATATATTTTTTCAATAAGATCAAGCCTCAATCCTGTACAATATTGTCCTAACTATAATTATCCCAGACTCCCTGTTGTTACACTTTCACAACACCCACCAGAACTATTCAGTGAATGCAGTAAAGTGATGCTACCACATAAGTAGCAACTTGTTTGTCCCTAGAAAACCCAACACACAAATGCATGTCTTGGTCACTGAAAATTGTGACAGTGCAGTGAAAATCAAGACAAACTTTACTGCTCCACAAGTGAAATTATTTAAACACAGTAGCTCACACATCACAATATATTAAATCCTACATATAAATGGTAATAATACATTCTAAATAAGTATTAAATATAGCAAGACTGGTGAGAGTGGTGTCAAATGAGGCATAATTATATAACTGTATATGTAGTAAAAAGTAAAAATAAAATAGACATGTAATAATACAAATATATTTCTATATACAAGAGGTCGTACAGAAAAACAGTGTAAAGATGAAATGATGATTAACAGGACAGGGTTATCTATTACATAAGGGTGAGTTGTTGTACAGTTGTATGGAGTATGGTTTGGTATGAATGTAGTCCTTATCAAAATATCTGAATAAATGTGTGCATTATGGGGTTACAGTAGAATTAGCTAAACATAAATGTCTCTGTTGTGAATGACAAAATGTAGATGAATGACATTGTGTGCTGCTGACACTCTGAGGCCATCTGCCCTGTGGACACAAGACCAGACCAACTGTCCACAAACCAAACAGAAAACACGCACTATAACAACAGACAGGACAACAGAGGGGCATTTCATTCATTAATGTGATTGATTAACATATGGGGGAAACATGTCATCTCCCTGACTCAAATGTGCATATTGGTACTTGGCAGCTGATGTCATCAACATTATCTGATACCAACTGTAGGCACCGCTCTGTTAGAAGCTCTACTGGACTATAATCTAATCTGATCTTCATCTTTAAAGGTCCCCATGGCATGAAATTTTCACTTTCTGAGGTTTTTGAACGTTAATGTGAGCTCCCCTACCCCGTTTAGGGGCCCCCCCATGGTTAAAAGTGAAATGTCTAAACTGAGCATTTGCAATCCTTTTCTGCGTTACAAAAAATCGGAGCTCAAACGGGCGATTTTGAACAAGGCACCTTATTGACGTCAGATCGAAAAAAGAAATGCAAATGCAGTTCCACCCCTGTCTGCCTGTACTCAGCGTCTCTGTAAATCACGCCCAGAGAGTTTGGACTGCGGATGCGCTAGGCAATGCGAAATGCGTTTTTTTATTTGCCTGGAGGCACGTCCGAGTGTTTCTAGGCTCGGAAGTCCTTTATCGGAGCCTCTGGACCTTTGAACAGCAGTGGTTTAATTTTATTTTATGTGGAAATGTGTTTATTTTTCAATGGAACGCTTCAAATCTCTCCCCCATGCAAAAACACGGAAATGGATCAGCTGAGAGCTCTGAGCCAAGAGCAGAGAGTTTGGCCACGCCCCCACCCTCTACTATTGGCCAGCTCTTTTCTCCTCATTTGCATTCAAGCAACAAGCCCCATTATGGAGTGTTCCAGAGAGAGAAAAAATACTCTTTCTCATCTCTGTTTCTCATGCACTGTGTTGATTTTGAAGAAGGATTCATTTACAGTATTAGGGAACCATTAAGGAGCCATATAAAAGCATCAAGAAGTACCATGTCATGGGATCTTTAACACAACTGACCAAGTTGGAACAAACAGGTAAACTGATTTGTGCAGTTAAACACAGGCTCCTGAAAATGTCCCATTTATATCAATTTTTTTCTTCAGTTCAGATCTTAAAATCTTTTTTGACAGTGTTTGCTAATGTGTACATTGTATTGCCCTGGTAACTGCTGAACATCACAACAGAGATATACATGTAGCACACCCCCAGTATGATGTCACTGCAAAGTATCAATAGTTTTTAACACATCTCACATATAATAAAACATTGTTTGCATTGCCACTGAAGTGCACTGTTTGGCTCATTACACATGAACATGATCATACACTAAGAGAGTGGCCCTAGTACAATCTATTAAGCTTGGGCTTTAAGCTTGGGCTTTTAGCTTTTAGCCTTTATTGGTCTCAGACACAATGACACACAGTGACACACGGGAGAAATTTGACTTCTGCATTTGACCCATCCTTTTTCAGGAGCAGTGAGCAGCCATCTTTTTCGGCGCCCGGGGGGCAGTACCGTGAAGGGTCTTGCCCAAGGACCCACACTGGTTAGCTCATTGCCCAGGGGGGGTTTGAACCTACAACCTCCAGGGGGAAAGTCCATGACTTACCAGTTGAGCTAACCAGCCGGTAAAACTACTATCCAAATGTTCTAAAGCACTAATGGGAAACAAAGGGTTACTATTATTTTAAACCCAACGGATTTATGGTGTGCATCTTATCATGAGTAAATCCATTCCATTTGCAGTAAAGATGACATATCTTTACAATCATGTGACACGCAAATGCGGCTCTTAAGCAGTTGTCTGATGTGAAGATGGTATTTCTCTGCATGAATGACTACATCCCATCAAAGAACATTCTGGGCACTCATCTCTCAATCCTTCATTCACTTTGCAGTTGGCTATCAGTAGCACACAGCATAATAGGTATGTAAATATGCTTTGTACAGCACCAGAAGTTTAGATAATGCTGCTTTTAATCATAAACAAAGAGGTCAGTGGGACTTGTGGTGTAAAATTGAATTTGTTGAAAGATCAGAAAAGCAATTTCAGGAACGTTTAGAAGCTCATTCACACAGTTAGTGGCCATAGACTTTGAGCATCTGTGAGTTTTTTTTATTTTTTATAGTGAACAAAAGAGACTTATTATTATTATGATTATTATGATTATTATTATTCACACTACATTTATTCATGGTTTTAAATAGGCCAGTCACATTAAATACTACATTGACTTACTGTTCAATATGATTCTGTTTAATATTTGTGCTAATATTTTATAATAATATTTATTTGACTTGAGTATTTGCCTTATTGCAGTTAACTGACAACAGCAGACATTTACTTCAAGTGAAAAAATATAGCTCATATAGCTAGTGTTTCTGCTCCTGTTTATAGGTGGCATTTTGAGGATTTTAAACCATACAAAAGAAACATTTCTTTTTGAACTGTTAATTGCTATGACAACAGAGCTCATGTGTCATCATTGTGAAACCCTTGGATACATTGAGGTATAGAGACATCACAAACTGCTCTACTACATTCAGTGCATAAATCAATGGAGACAACAAAATTACTTTCAGACAAGATTCCTGTCTGGTTTTACCCCAACAATAAACTTTTATGTCCTAAATGAGGCTAATGTTTAAGAAAGGTATGAAAATCCTACACTGGTATGAAGCAAAAAGCACCATCCAAAGCCATCACAATGACTTCTCTCCTTGACCTGGATACCGCTCTTATTAAGAGTTTGTGTTCTACTGCAGGGTCAGCCCTCACGTTACATGGACAACAGAACCGAACACCCCACCAGAAGGCCGTCATTAAAGTCTCATCAGGAACATTCACCACTGCATTTAATACGAGAAGTCCTCACAAAGATGCCATTGTCTTCAGAATTGCAATAAATTTGGTTTGTATTAGTAGCTGTTCACTGGTTGGGTGAGGCATGTCCAGAAGCTGTCATTTTATGAGGAAGTTTGCTTTGGGGAGAGGAAGTCTGTTTCTTCACTCACACCAGTGGTCCTCCACACTGCAGGCCATTTCTATGTACTGGGAGCTTTGCCTGCGTGGTTCCCATGAGGTGTCAGCTTCAAATCTTTGTAGCTTGTTCCATTTCCAAAGGATTTCAAAGCCTGCATATGTAATACGTTTGCATGCTATCTATTGAATGCATTTGCTCTGTTTTGATGGTCACTTTAGTTTAGCAGACTGAATGCAAGACTGCAGATAAACAGAGGAAGGTGACTTGACTGCCCTAAATAAAAGCATATATTTCCCAGATCATCATAAAAATGTTGAAGTTTACATATGGTGTCAAGGAAAAATGTAGGACAAGAAGTTAAAGCCATAAAACATGCTGTGTCCAGTTGGGGTTAGCTGGTGCAGGTGTGGCCTGTTCAGAGTGATGGACAACATAAATCATTAGATTATAAGAAACAGAAGCTCTGGTCCAGAGCCTCTCCGAGCCAAGCATACCATCTGAACATAAAGGGGAGATGTGCGTGTCTATGATCATGCAATGGTGCACAGAATTTCTGATTTATCATTATACGCTACTGTTACCTTGTCTTGTTAAGAGCCTAACGACTCAACATAAATGAAAACAAACTTGTAAAAAAAAAAAAAAATTTTAAGGCCTGTCATAATAATCATTATATCCACTTATCAACCAGGTCAGCATATTTAGCATATGTTCAGTTTTGTTGCTTTGTGGAAAAAATAAAATATAAAAATAAGCAAGCCTACTATAATTTCCTTTGCACTATGACCATATTTGAGGCGTAAAGAGTGTCATCATTGACACAACTATATCTTCACTGTGGCATTTACTTCCTCCTGTTTTGTTACAATACAATGCATTTTACAACAATATTGTAGATTTAGAAAAAGGTTTTGGGGATTATCCTGCTTTAGGCTTATTGTGTTTGTAGCAAAAAATAGTTTTGATATAAATGTCAATTGCATAGCTTCAAAGCAAAATAAATCATTTTTGTTTATAGGTTGCTTATCAAAATAAATAAACAACCTATTAAAATTCAAATTAATTAACTTAAGACTACCCATTTGTTTTTAAATGTAGAATACTTTAGTTTGTGGCATTGTTTTAATATTTATATTAAAATTAGCATTAGCATTGAGAAACAAACTACTTTTCTGAAAGCAGAGGTGTTCTTGGAAGTATTCTTTTTATTTGTGTACTTTTAAACATGTCAGTCACATCTACCCACCACTCACTGTCCTCATCTTTAAATATGCGTTTATTTTAGCTCAACTCAGCAAATAAGCCATAAATATAAGACAGGAAGTAGTGACGCCCAACAGTGGTTTCGCTGTGCTGCTGTTTTCTGAGCCTATTGTGATATATCAAACTTCAAATGTGTTATCCTGGCAGGCCTACTTGGAAGTGGAAAGAGGAAAAGAAAAAAAACACAGAATCAAATTGATAAAATGCCAAATAGTGACACATTTACAATATTAACCCTGCCGAGTTAAACAGTTTTTTACAGGAGGCCCCTTTGACAGAAAAACTACAGTTGGGAGCAGCTGACAGAAACACACTTGAGAAGAAATGTTTTGAAGAATGTTAAAAAAGTCACTCCATCTTTCACTGGTGTCACTGAAGGCAGGCCTCTGTGACCTGTGGCCTGACATGGAGCAAAGCAGATGGTGCATGTGTTGAAATGTAGTCCTCTGTGGAAACTAGTGAAAATAAGGATTCCGAGTACACTGTGAAGTTGTGGGCAGCTTAAAGAAAAAGAAAGGCAAAAACCATGGCTGAAGGAGAGTGAAAATATATATAAAAATCCCAGCGGTGAACTCGTTACTTATGCCATTTTCTGATTCATGTTAGAATGTCGTTTCACAAACTTGGAGCTGCATTTTATTTCATTCACACATTTAACACACAAACCCACTGTGTTTTTAAACTCCATACATCTTCACTAGAATTGTTTGAACACAAGGTGGAACAGAGCATCTCGAGCTTTGGAGATGAAAAAGATCTACTCATTAGGACGATTAAAGTACAGTGGTACCTCACCTTACGAAATTAATTCGTTCCAGAAGTGGTTTCGTAACGTGAAAAATTCGTAAGTTGAGTAGCTATTTCAATGGAAAAAGCCTGATCCATTCCAAGGCTTTTTTTAAAATAGTGTAACGTTGTGTCCTGCGTCCTGACCAGGACTAAAAGAACGTGGAATAAACCAGGTCTGGCCACAACTAAACCTGGATTGGATCTGTTATTATTATAACATGGCAGTGCCGTTGGAGGAGCGCGTTGCTCGTGTCTGCGCTCCTTGCCAGCCCCGCAGGGCTCTGTAAGCTAACAGGCCGAGAAAGGTGCTCTATCGGCCGGCAAGACCGCGGGGTCTCGCTCGGGGGGGGCTCTGGTTCTATGTGACTTCCAGAGCCGGGGGGCTGACACTGTGAGCCGCGCTGGCGGGCCGAGCCGGGCGGGCAGGCCGAGCGGGCCCGCGGCCCCGAGGAGGAGGCACGGCCCGGGTGCCACGGCACCATCCCGCAGCCCCGGTGTAGCGCGGCCTTGCGCCGTATGGACGTTTTGATCCTTCGATGTTGGCTCTTACTATCATTGTGAAGCAGAATTCACCAAGCGCTGGATTGTTCACTCACTAAGGGAACGTGAGCGGGGTTTAGACCGTCGTGAGACAGGTGAGTTTTACCATACTGATCATGTGTTGTTGTGTCTCCGCTTCCATCGCACATTCGGCGCTATATTGAGCCGTGTCCCCCCCCAACACATTCCATTGAAAATCTATGAAAGTTCGAGTTTTTAAACGAGAGAGAAATGCGAGAAAAGCCCGACTCCACTCTGAGAAAAGTGTAGAATGTGTGGTGAGGCATTTACAGCCCTAAAACATGTAGAACAATTGCCAAATACAAAGTTGTCCTACCTCGTGGACCTCTCCCACCGCGGGCCACCTCTGGAACCCCATGTGTGTTGATAAAGTGTATTTACGTTTCGGGGCGTGCATCTGAGCGCGCATTAATTGCATTTTTAAGATTTGTTGTTTTTAAAGTGCTTTATAAATCAAGTTGGATTGGATTGGAGATTTCGCATTTCGTAACTTGAAATTTCATTCGTATCTAGAGACCAAAATTTGACGTGAAGGCGTTTCGTAACTTGAAATTTTCGTTTGTACCACTGTACCAGTTTAACAGTGTACTTAAAGAATAATCTACAAGTCTTTTCAGCAGGTCTCAAAGTACAATAATAATAACAACATTATAATAATAATAATAATAATAATAATAATAATAGCAACATAATAATAATAATAATAATAATACTAATAAGAATAATAATAATAATAATAATAATAATAATAATAATAATAATAATAATAACAACAATAATAATAATAATATTATTATTATTATTTTACTTTTCAGTGCTGTTAAAAAATGTAGTAGAGTAGAAAGTACAGATACCTGCTCTCAAAAGTAGTGAAGTAAAAACTATCTACTTTAAAATGTACTTAAGTAAAAAAGTACAGCTATAATTTTTTTTTACCCAAGTACAGTACTTTACTACTTTAACTCTGGTATGTTCCACCACTGAAAAAGTCTAAAATAACGGTTAAAATCAACACAGTTTCAGCATAGATGGCAATCCAAGCAGGGGAGAAGTCATTGTGGTGTCGAGTACCATTGTGAGATCCCGCTGTTCTGGCCAGTGCTCAGATCTGTACACTATGCAAAACACAAGCATAACTGTAAGAGCATTCGGTTCATGGAAAAGGAACTAGGAGGGTCCAGCCACAGGCCCATCCACAACTACAAACAGTACAGGGAACTGCCAATGGGTAAAATACAAAGCAACGCCTAGGGAAGTCAACTGCAACCGCAAAATATGAAGTAGGACCAACGGTGGGTGGGATGCCCAGTTATGCTGACATGTTACAGATAATGTAAGACTGTTCCTCATATTTGACAGCTGTAGGAGACACATACCACTAATTACTTCTGAGTCAAATTGTTTTATTTAGACTTTATGAATAACGCTGGGATTTGTTTGGCAGTGGGGGATTACCACAAGAGCTCTCAAAAGTTCAAGGTCCTATATTACGCTAAATGGACTTAGAATATTGTTACCTCCTCCAAAACGTACCCAGAGTTGTGTTGTTGTGTCATTCATACATGTTTGAGTCATCCTTTATTATTAGTCTGTCTACATCTCCAAAGCTCAAAATGCTCTGCTCCACCTTGTGATGTCATGGAGTGGCAGTTCGGCTTTTATCTTTTGTTCCATAGAGTTTGGCAATTCCAGGTCTGAAATTCTCCAAAATGATTCTAGTAAAGGTGTATGGAGTTTAAAAACACAGTGGAGGACTCCCTGTATTACCCTGTGACATCACAAGGTGGACGAGAGAAGATGAGAGAAGAACTTATGCTGTGTCCCATTTCTCTGTCTTACCCCTTCGTCTTACCCCTACCCCTTGGTTTTGTGCGTTCATGTGAGGGCAAGGGGTGTCCCGATTCTAATTTTGATCAAGGGCTAGGGCCACGACCGAGGGCTACATACCCCTTGAAACGAAGTAAGCCCTCACCCAGACTTGAAACGAAGGGGTACGACTACAATCTCAGGCAGGTTTTGGGATCAGGATGGCAGTGTCACATCGACCAGCCGAGGAGTCTCATAAATGTATTTTTAGCAGTTGTAATGATCGATTAACAGTTTAGCATGGTTTACAATTATGACACTTACCTTCTGCGTTACTAATTGTAGTGGTGTCTGTTTAGCCGACGTCATCGTTTTCGTCGAACTTTCATATATAAACAAGTTAGTTTTTTTGTCGAGCTGAGGTACCCGATAATCCTTGACATTTGTCTACGTTTGTTTGCATCAATTGTTGTCGCCTCTGTAGACGTAGCAGCCAGGTAGAGGCAAGGGGTGATGACGCAAACGGTAAACGAGTGGTGTCCCATTTCTTAGGGGAACATTCGTACCTTTAGCCCTCTCAGCTCGGTATCGAGGGGCAAGACAAAGATGTAGATAAAAGGGAAGGGGAAGAAGAAGAGGTAAGAAGACAGAGTAATGGGACGCAGCCTTAGTCTAAATAGACAGGGTCTGTGTGTTAAACATGTGTGAATGAAACAAAACACAACTCCGGGTATGTTTGTGATAAAGAAACAACATTATACCATAGATCAGAAAATAGAGCAATATGGGCCCTTTAAAAAGGCTAAGACCACAATGAACAAAATAAGTGCAATTTAAAATATATATATATATATAAATGAATCTATGGCTTCTAATTTCCTTTGGCTCGCCAATAAAATCCTCATATATTCCCCTTTGTGGACATGCAGTTTTTCTTCCCATAATCACAACAATGGTCAGTGATTACAAACCCCCTGATGAACAAAACCACAAACTTGAACATTCAAAAATCTCCAGTTTTAACATATGGAAACAATTAGACGAGAGACTGTTAAGACTAACTCTGCTTCAAGAAAAAAAGTAAAAGACAGCAGTTGTTTACTGTAAAACATTTTACGCGGTCTTCTGTAGCTTGGATCTCCTCGGGGCACATTCTTAGAGAAAAAAAACACAGGCTGAACACGTAGTGAGCTGTCAAACACTGACACAACAGGTACGATCTTTACAGGGGTGGTGCTCGGATATATAAATGGGGAAAAAAGTCTTTATTAATGGTCCTCTAACCCATTTTTAATCTTAAATTAGGAAAACGGCACAGTTGAAACTCTTATTTACGCCCTTCTCTGCTCCTAACTGATGTTGAACCATGACAAAAACAAATGTCAAGGATTGTCACAGGCAGCTGATTCCACATGGCTCTTCTCCAACAAAAATAATATTGTCATGTTTTTTGTTGACAAATTCTGCTTTTACAATACACCAAATGAACTAAAAGGAGATTTCTAAACTAGAGCAAATAAAAGTGAGGTACAACGCCTTATAACTTGACTTTTGTTAATGGTACAAGAGTTAAAACTTTGGCTGCTGTCCTTTTCAACAAGTCTGTTTTCTGTACAATATTCTGACTCCCTGATGAGTTCTAGCCCCGTAACAAAGATAACTCTGACTTGCAAAATAAACACTGGTTAAACATGTGTCAAGTTTGTCTTCATTTTTGTGCAATAAGCAAAGCACCATTGTAGAAACATTGCTTTCTACTGAGCAAACAACACATTATTGCTTACAAGAGACCTTTCTCATTGTACGGAAGTAGTGTATGATTAAATGCACTGTCAGCCTTATCAGCTACTCCAGCATGAGGTAAGTTTATTGCAAAGATATCAGGAACATCTCTGACTATACAAGTAACAAAACACACTGTGTACTTTATTATCCACAGTTCCAAATATTGGTATACAGCAACACCAAAAACAGTATTACATCTTTGAGTTTTCACACTCAACAAAGCAGGCGTTCAACCAAAAACTGTGATGAAAGGAGAGAAAATCGTCACGTGACCACTTCAAAGCTTAAATCGGCTAGGCTTTGACCTCTAGGGCAAAATTAAAACTGAAAGACAACCCACTGTCTAATTTTAAATGATAGACCAAATTACAGGCCTGTCTTTACAGGTAAATCAAAACTTTAGATAGAACAAAAGCAAAAACATAAGCGATTTAAATGTGCACTGTGCAACTTTTTGACTGCTCGTTTCTAAGGATATGACATTGCTCTGCCTGGAAAGTTTTATATATGACATTAAACGGCTCTACCTTTCCACATTTATTCAATTACAGGTGTTTTATAGCTCAGAAATAACTAGAAAAACATCTCTCTCCACAGATCTGACCTGTGACTTGGTCTGGTTTGATCTCCATGAAGACAGAGTTTTAATACCAGACTGTGAAAGATTACAAACAAAGCAATAACATCTCCAGGAGAAAAGCATTTGATGGCCCCTCCACCAGAAAAGCTACCCAGTACACCATTAAGTTTATAACAGGTGGGCTCCTGTGTTTGCTTAAATAGTCCAGTGCCGTAAAAGAAAGTAAAAGAAAAGTAAAAGAAAAAACTTGGACTAATGTAGAGAGAAACAGATGGGGAGGCTGCCACCCCTGAAAGCAGAAAAGGTTTGAAAAAAGAACCAAGAGGGGCCTGTCCTGATTGGCCCCCATGTGCTGCCATTATAGCAGATTGATTATCCATGCATGCTCTGGGGGTGAAGACACAATGGTAGAGCAAAGGAGGAGGCAAGGAGGGAGGTGGTGCAGAGACCCCAAACTGCACTCCCAACAGCAATGGGAACAATGGGAAAGTACTGCACACACAAGAAACATTACTTTTAGATGATTTCTTAACAAACTTAGAGCAACTGTCCGATCAACAAAAGCATCTGGTTTGAAAACACAACACAATCTGCCACTTTAGAACTTAAAATAAATTCTCTTGATGCCTCTATAAGTCCTAAAAGTTGTCCCAAGATAAAAATAAGAAAAATGTAACATATATAAGCACACAACTCACCAAAGCAATCCCAGCTCTGTGGCCTGTGTGTCTCTTGCTCCCTCAATCAGAGATTCAGCTGGGGAAACTCCTAGCTGCCTGCTCCAGCCTTAGCCCCGCCCACTCCGGTGTCACATGACCCCCATCCCCACTGGCTGAGACCCCTGTGAACAGCCACACCCCTCATTCAGAGAAAGTCAGAGGGGAACTTTGAGCAAATGTTTTTTGGAACCACGTGTAATTATCTTGAGCCAAAGGAGGTTAAAATATAAACACACTATTGGTTGCATGCAGTGTATTGGATTTCCGGTCAAGTACGTAAGTCCATCCTCCCACGGTTTTGTTCACAGAGTTCTCTTCTTCATGTGAGTGTGCTGAAAACATTTGCTCATCTATTTCCTGAGGACATCCATGTCTTTCTCATATACATGCGCACACACACACACACACACACACACATTTGCATTCCCCTTAAACCACTTCTGACTCATGACTCAGCCCATGACCCAAAGGAACCAAATATTTTACAGCAGTGAATATTCTCACTGGGACACAACGTGGACCGTCCATATAAACAATGACATATACACTCATAAATGTATTTAAATGTAGTTGGTGTCAGCACAACATAGACAAATAAAAAGAAAAAATTTTAACATATTTTTAAAGAGTCATTTTCACACAGTGAGTCAGAGCTCAAAAGTGCGTCATGCCATCACAGGTCAGTTAATTGTTTTGAACACCTAAATACTTTTTGCATGAAATAGCTAATTAGATTGGACAAAACATCTTTCATCATGATGCACTGATATCGAGATATCAAGGTATTGGGTATCAGATTTAAATACATTTGTTGGATCGGATATTGGTTTAAAAAATGGTAAATGGTCACATTTTCCACCTTCAAGGCACTAAGGCTGCGTCCCATTACTCTGTCTTACAGCTTGCCCTTCCCCTTTATCTACGTCTCTGTCTTGCCCCTCGATATCGAGCTGAGAGGGCTTGGGGTAAGAATGTTCATCATCCCTCGCCTCTACCTTTCTGCTACGTCTACAGAGGCGACAACAATGGATGAGAACAAACGTAAACAAATGTCAAGGCCAAAATCTAGCTTGTTTATACATGAAAGTTTGATGAAAACGATAACATCGGCTAAACAGACAGCACTACAATTAAAACCGCAACAACAGTTCACTAAAAGTAATGCAGAACATAAACGTCATAATTGTAAACCATGCTAAACTGTTAATCGATAATTATAACAGCTGAAAATACATTTATGAGACTCCTCGGCTGGTCGATGTGACGCTGCCATCCTGATCCCAAAACCTGCCTGAGCTTGTAGGCGTACCCCTTCGTCTGTTCTGTCTGTTCGAGAGCTTACTTCCTTTCAAGGGGTATGTAGCCCTCGGTCGTGGCTCTAGCCCTTGATCAAAATTAGAATCGGGACACCCCTTGCCCTCACATGAACGCGCAAAACCAAGGGGTAGGGGTAAGACGAAGGGGTAAGACAGAGAAATGGGACGCAGCCTTAAAGCTCTTGTACATCAATGAACCACTCACTGACACACACATTCATACACCAGTGTACACAGGCATTGAGGGAAAGGTGCGTTAAAGGAAAAGTAACGTTATTTTACAATCTGAGCCTTCTTTCGGCAATAAAACAAGTAGTTTTACTCACCCATAGCAGTTTGGTGTCAATTGGAGCAGTATCGCAGAACTTATGTTGAGCCGTTCTGTTCTACTAATGATCCCATATCCGTTAGCATGAGTGCTCGGGGCATTACTTTGCGGTGTCCAAATAACACAAACTTTAGCACTTTTCAAATCACAGAAGATCGCTGTGTCAGGGTAGACTTTTAGTGGATTCCAAAACGGCCTGAAACCCGATATCCAGCTATAGTTTCATTTGATGACGTCATCAGAGAGGACAGTGCGCATGCGTGAACTCAGCTGTTTTGTAAACACCGCTAGTCCGAAAGAAGCTAACACCGCTCTGAACTTTACTTTTCTGTTGCGATATTGGGTTTCAGGCCGTTTTGGAATCTACTAAAAGTCTACCCTGACACAGCGATCTGTGATTTGAAAAGTGCTAAAGTTTGTGTTATTTGGACACCGCAAAGTAATGCCCCGAGCACTCACGCTAACGGATACGGGATCATTGGTAGAACAGAACGGCTCAACATAACTTCTGCGATACTGCTCCAATTGACACCAAACTGCTATGGGTGAGTAAAACTACTTGTTTTATTGCCGAAAGAAGGCTCAGATTGTAAAAAAAAACGTTACTTTTCCTTTAAAGCTCTTGTACATCAATGAACCACTCACTGACACACACATTCATACACCAGTGTACACAGGCACTGAGGGAAAGGTGCGTTAAGTGTCTTGCCCAAATACAAAGCTACAGCTGGAATTGCACCGCTAACCTCTACCAATGATGATTATGTTGAGAGCAGGGTTCAAACCACCAACTTTCAGCTCAGTGGACACTCGACAAACTGAGCTCTATCATAATCCTGTTTGGACACATAACATGATTTATTATACAACTACTTACTTGCTGATGTTGGCCCAGAATGTCTCATAATGTGTGAATTTTGATTTAAATTTCTGTATTCATTAGAAGAATAAAATAATGGCAACACCATCCATTTTGTCAAAGTTATAAGGGACTAGCTCTATCTGTGCATCTCTAATCATGGTAATATTCAAAATGTAAATTGAGGGTTATGTGCATGAGTACAAATTAGTTCCTGAAGTGTGAATAGCTGTCAGGCTGTCTCTCTCCTGTAACAATAGGTACAGATTCTAGAGTTGTAATTGCCCTAACAGGAATGCAGTACAATTTCTGGACAGTAATAGTGATTTAGATAGTAGTGAATGAAGAAACATGCCCGTAATCTAGTGATTTGTGAACTTTTTCTTTCTATTTTTTATACATTTTTACACTGATTAACAACTGACCCAACACAAAAATCAGCACAGAAGCAGAGTTAGAGAGCTTTGTGCACAAAAACACATTTATTAATATTGCAGTCCACATTTTATTTAGAATATGCATCATTTCAAAGGGTAAAACTCATTCCCACTCTCAGTTTTAACCGTTTCTGAGCCTTAGTTTGTAGATAAAATTAATTCTCACATTGGGTTCTGTAATATAAACACAAAAACAGCCAACGGCTCTTTGACATGTACGGATCCAAAAGATTTGAATCCCATAAAAGAACCGAAGATCCCATCACTAACATAATCAAACACATTAAAATGTTACAGAAGACTAAAAATAGACCAGCTTCAGTATACTTCCTGTGTTGCATATAAGAAGCAACTTTATTGATCTCATACTGAAGAAATTCTTCTACCCACCCAGAGAACATGCAAACTCCACACAGAAAGGTCCTGGGGATCGAACCCAGACCATGCATGCAAACGCCACACAGAACACACACGCAAAGGCCTGGGCGACCCGGGGATCGAACCCGGAACCTTCTTGCTGTGAAGCATGAGTGCTAGCCACTCAGCCACTGTGCCAGCCAATGTGCACAGGGCTGCACATTTAGAAGCACAAGCACATTTTGAGGCAAATTTATAGTTTTGCTTTATAAATGTCTTTACCGGTGACAGCAGTGGAAAACTAGAGTGATTAATTAGTTCCTTTGTTGACACGGCATGATAGTTATGTTCCAGCAGAAACCCTCACAGCAGTTTTCAGAACATTCAGCACAAATGTTTCCTTCCTGTCATAGCAGACTGTAGCCTATTCTCTGGTTCAGACTGGGGCTCTATTCTACAGGTTATAATATCAATACTAATACAATAACAATGCTATAAAATTAAATGATTAATTGCAATTAAAGGGCCCATATTATGCTATTTTATGATCTATGCTATAATGTTGTTTCCTCATCATAAACATACCCAGTATTGTGTTTTGTTTCATTCACACATGTTTAATAGACAAATCTTGCGTATTTAGGCTGAGTTCTTGTCTTAAATGGAAAACACTCTGTTCCACTGTGCTCCACTGTGTTTTTAAACTCCATAGACCTTCACTAGAATCATTCTTGATAAGTTCGGCCCTGGAATTGCCCATCTCTACTCAACAAAAGGTAAAAGGAGCTGTTATCAAAACAACCATTTCATGACATCACAAGCTGGAACTGAGCATTTTGAGCTTTGCAGATGTAGACAGATTAATAATAAAGGATTACTCAAACATGTGTATGAAGGAAATTAAACAAAACAAACAAAACACAACTCCAGGTGTGTTGTTGATGAGGTACCAGTGTTCTAACATGGCCAAAAGCTCACGTGTCAATTTTGCGTAATATAAAACCTTTAAGATTATGTATATGTTGTAGGATAAATTAAGAGTTCTAAGAAAAGCCATGATGCCTTGAGTTCCAACACAGACCCATGAACCATTAAGACCCTGCTTCCATTGTAGGGAGTATTACACTTCTGATGATGTCATAGGCCAAAAGCACAAGGACTGAGCTGGCAGTGAGTTCCCATCGATACAGCACAGTATATTGAGTATCTGTAAAAATGCTGTTCTCACCCTGAACTGAAAGTGCAAGCTATTTTTACTGCTCAAAAAGCATTTCCATTTTCGGATCTTGGCAGAAAATCACCAGTTTCCTGTAACTTTGGATTTATCAGGATACGTTTATTTTATGTAGCACACTCTTGTCAGCATTAAGCTTTTGAGAGGCTTGTGTCCTTTGTGGGAACCCTGAGATCAAAAGGCAAATTCTGCTTTTAAGAGGGCTACTTGTGTTGGTTCTAATGGGATTACTGTGGCTTTGAAGAAATGTTTTATGGGCAAATAGATGCAATAATAAAGCTGCATAACTTTGAGTGGTCACCAATGAAATGCAATAGTCATAAACAATGGCGGTCAGAGCTTTTTCCACATTATGAAAGGAATTACACACATACTTGGAAACTGGGCAACTTTACTGATTTGATTCTTGGGGTGTAGAGAAAGGTGGGGTGTGGGAGGGTTTGATTTTTTTTCTTCATAATGTTAAAATCAATAAAATAAATAAATAAAAATGAGTAATATAAATACACAAATTTTATAGGGAATCTTAATTTGGCGGATCTGTGAACCTTTTTTATGTTTATACACACACACACACTTATATTTATATGTGTGGGGGATGGCTATAACTTAATTTCCTAACTCTGAGGTTGATCTGTCCTTGTTTTTGTGTTTTGTTTTTTGTTTCATGTACACAACTGGCCTAAACCATTGTTACTATATCCTGCGCAGAACTCTCAAACTCCCAGGATGAGGGAGACCAACCACCGTGGAAGGTGAGGAACACATTTTTTTAAATAACAGAATAAATTTCATCTCAGTATTTTTGGTAACATTCCTGAATATGATGGGGGTTCACCTTGGAGATGTAACTGCTTTACCTAGAATGTTTCACAATATGACATTACTTGTCAGCATTCAAATGCAAGCTGAGAAAAATTCACGGAAATACAACCACTTTTTTGCTGTGATTAGGGTCCCCCCTCCACAGATCTAAACTGTAACTTGGCCTGGTGGCTAAAACTAATGTATACCTATGTCAAAATTAGTGCTTCACTTCAAAAACACCCTACTGGGACAGGAGGACACTGGACAAACTGCTCTCCATCATGGACACTCCTGTTCACCCCCTGCACCAGACTATAGAGCAGACATGGGCAAACTACGGCCCGGGGGCCATATGCGGCCCGTTAAGCTTTTTAATCCGGCCCGCCGAACTTGAAGAAATTATATTAATAAACCTTGTTAATGTTTTAATTAGGGCTGGGAATATTAACGCGTAGAGTTTGATCGCGAACAATTTTTTTAATCGCGATCAGAGTTTGCCAGCATTTTCCGCAATTCTACCATCCATATGCAGCTCATTTGGTTGTATTAATTAAACTAATTGTCGGTTAAACGCGCTATTTTGAGTTTGCTAGTATTTTGTTCCTTCTACGCATCCGTAGGCAGCTCGAGCGGGCTTCAATCATTTATTTACAATTTCTCAAAGTAAGCACTATTACTGGTTCATTGTTACTTTTTTCCTTTCTCTGCACTTTTTTGAAATAAAAAAAATGGTGAGAAATACTTTGCATTGTGAGTTTAACTTTAGATTCGAACGGTCTTACTGCAAGATATCAATTTTAAACATGCAAAATAAAATCGTGATTAATCGCGATTAACTATGAAATTTCTGAGATTAGTTGCGATCAAGAAAATTAATCGTTTGACAGCCCTAGTTTTAATGTTTTAATTTCCCTGCAATTGTGGTGTTTTCCAGTAGCTGTCGCACTACATACATCGACCTTTGTTGAGGTGTGGCGTTTTGCTCCACGTTTGTGCTTTACTCTTTGACCCCTCAGCCCTCCTTTTAAGATGAGCGGAGCTAAGAAAAGGAAAGTGGACAGAGAATGTCGAGTGTTTAATAAGGAGTGAACAGGTAAATATTTTTTCACCGAATACTTATCAACTGCTCATATGTCAAGAGACTGTAGCGGTTTTTAAAGAATATCAGCTGTCACTTTGCAACAAAACAAAGAATGAAAGACCCTGAAGGAGAACAGAACTTTCAGTGCTTTAAAATAGTAAATGTTAGTAATTTTAAAAAAGCTGTATTTTATTGATTAAATTTTCTGTGTTTTAAGAGTCATTTCAATAAATAGCTAAATACTGTGGAACTTGAAAGATGGACATTTTGTTGTAATGCTTTTGTTCATTTTTAATTGAAATAAAGCACATATTTTCTACATATTCCATGTTATTTTCTGTTCTTATGAGGTGGATTACCAAAACACTAAATCCAGCTGCTCCTTGTCAGGCCCTTCTGTCAAATTTTAGAACCCTTTGTGGCCCACGAGTCAAAAAGTTTGCCCACCCCTGCTATAGAGGGACAGAGGAGCTCATTCTCCAACAGGCTCCTGCAGCTCAAACAGTGAGAAAAACTAAATTCACTATAATTGTATAACAACTCACCGTTATGTAACAGATCCTCTTATGTCATGTCAGTCACTATTTCATCTTTACACTGTTTTCTCCTGAGAGATATATTTGTATTACTATATTTCTAAATTTTTACTTGTACATATACTTTACATTTATATAATTATTTTGATACCAGTCTCTTGCTATTTTTGCTACTTATTTTGAATTTACATTTTTTTTAAATCTTTGTTATTATGGTGATATGTGAGCTACTGTGTCCAAATAATTTCCCATGTGGATCAATAAAGTTGGTCTAAGTCTAACTAGTAGTAGTGCTGTTTGGGATTAGATCTGGTTTACTCAATTAACACCATAAAACACTTCTGACAGCGGCGTACCAGCTCTGCTCTGCTGTAATAAACCAGATGGGGTGAAGAGGTAACTGATAACTAACAGCCAATGAGCTCCATATTAAGACTCATTGCGAAGCCCTGTGATTGGCCAAAAGGTCAAGACAAAGCACACACTGACTTCATTTAAAAAGTCACTCCTATGAGTCAGAGGGGATAGTCGGTGACACCGATTTTTCACAGGGCAATAGAAGAGGACCAATGAAAGTGGAGAGGAAGAGGGGTCATGGATATAGGGGTCCGCAGGGGGAGAGGGGGGCAGAAGAAAAGAAACATCTGGCTTGGCTCGGGTATCTAGTACATGAGATAGCTGCCTTCTCTCGAGACTTCCTGTTATGTTTTGTGTTGCTGTGGTTGCTTCACTCCCCCATGCTTCAAATGGAGACAACATATGTGGTGCAGGGAGGGTTTATCTCAACACGTATACTGCTAAGTGTTCCCAAAACTTCAAGTAAATTTACAAAACATGCAAAAACAAAGATTTTACTTTATGGGACATAACCATGGCAACTAAAATATATTTTCTGTAGCATTACAACAGGGCTGATCTACTCAATTTTTAACATAAATTACAACGTCAAATTCAGGCATCTTTTTGTACTGTAGTAGCTATATTAGTATAATATAACTACTTCTTAGACTAGTACAGTTATTGCTACTGCATTTTTAGTGGCACTGCTACTGCTACTAGTACTGATGATATTACTACTACTGCAATACTACCACATCAACTGTCACTTTTGCAATTTAAACTTTGTATTAGTCCCACTAAAGAAAAGGCATGCTTTAAGTACTAATGATTACAACTATATTGACATTTAAAATATCAGACCATTACAGATTTTGAATGTTACTTGATCTTGGCTGTAAAAAGCATGAAATCCATAGATCCTCCAATACCTTCCCTTGAAATGCTCCAATGTAAACGGATATCGTCAAACAAAACATGACACTTTGTAGTAAAATTCCTGAGCAAATTGTGAAGGTAACCAAATCTGCGTATTGCTCTAATTCTCCAAAAGCACGACCTGACTTAATAAGAAACAGTCGTCACTGCAGCTCTACAAAGACAAATACTCACAAGAGGCCTGTGTGTCAGGGATACACTCTTCACTGCTAGTAGGATCCATTCTTCAGTTTTGCCCGGTCTCTGTGCCTCCAGAACAGTTTTTCCTGGCAGTGTAGGTTAGCCTGTGTGGCAGCTGATGCACTGTAGGAAGCAGGAAATTGAGCTAACTCATCGCTCGTGTTTGATTAATATGTGGAGAGGAGAGCGTCACTGCAGAACAATAAACATGAGTGTCTCCAGAGGGCTGATGTCCAGGGAATCTCCGGCTCACTAATGGTACAGGGGCCAAGACACCATAAAGACACTCAACAACTTAGAGGAACTGATGCAAATGCATATTCCAAATGTAATTGTGAAACTTTCTGGAGGTGGCACGTCACCTGCTTCTTGAACGTAGAAAGCAGAAGTAATAGAAACCATAATTTGGTGATAGGTAAGTATTATGCCATGCTGTGAAAGGAACAACATTTCCATACCAGCAAGGGGAGGCTTTCTTCCAGGACAAATAAGAGTCGGAGTTTGTGGAGATGCAAGGTCAAAGTAAAGATGGAAATTTGTCAGTGCAATTAAAAAAAGGTATTTTACTTTTAGTCTATTTTTTAGCTGCAAGTTTTTATGATTTTTTTTTTTTTTTTTTTCAAATCTATTAGGAAGTTTCTCAAACTAAGAACTTGCCTTGGCATTACGGTGCATAATTTATCATAACATAAACTGTGAAATAAAATAAAAAATAAAAGCTTGCAAGTGAAAAACCTAATCTGTCTTGTCTTCCTTTCCTTGTGTGCAGAATATGTTGGGTTTTTGCCAGCACCCATCAGGCATGTATTAAAATAATGTCCAAACATATAACATGTGACAGAAAACTGAAATACAAACTGCTAAATTAATGAGAATTATATGTTTTTCAGAACATACATAGGACTAAATAACGTTAGCAGGTCTTAATGGACCCCATGGGATATTCTGCTGTTCAGAGAGTAAAGAAATTATGATTTATTTATAAATTTTCCAGGTGTAATATCGTGGGGTATTATAAGATATTGATTCCGATGAATCTTATTGGCTGGCTTGGGACCACTCAATAACTGGATAGGCTTAAAAGAAACATAAAATATAACAGGGAGTGAATATAAGAATTCAAACAGCATGTAATTCAGTGAGACACATAAAATGTATTTGTTTATTTATCCCCCTCCACATGGGGCTCTTTGCAGACCACATTTGTACCCCTGCTCTCCCCATTGGAGCAGATGGCAGCACTGTGGCCCGGGTGACCATCTGTTTGTCCACGCACCAATGCTGGCTGTTATTTTCAGTATGCGCCCCATCAGCGAGCAGCAAGTGAACATCATTAGTGAAAAATGTAGAGCTGCGACCTCACCTGACCTTTACTACTGAGTATAAAATGTCAGCTGGTACTTAGCCTGGACGCTACATAAAGACCAAAGGGGACATGTTTACAGACAGCATGTATGAGAGGAATTTACAGTTTCCTACGCCTGTGTTATCTGAATATACGTCATTCTTACATGGTGCATGGGTCAGTTGATGATGAGCAGAGGGGATTAGTTAGCAACATGATGACACGCCATAGACTGTGTAAAGAAATGGAGTAAGGGATTGTGACCAGTCAAATGAAGCTCAGTGAGGCTGGCAGTTATGGGGTGAGTTTTCTAAGTTATGGGGTGAAATTCAAGGAATCAGAATTGATTTAAGGACAAAATAGCAAAATAAAAACAACAGGATCATGTAGAGCGGGTTAATACAAATATTTTAACAAGGCTCACTGCAGCAGTTATAGAAAGTGGCAATGTTTTTTCAATACAAAGTGAATTAGAGCTGGAGCCGATGGAGTCGCAAGTGCCCCCATGATGTCCATTTAAACAGCCTATGTGACACATGCATAAAAAAGAAAAAAGGTCTGGATAAGGATGCAAAACAGTCCACACACCTTTATTAGAATCATTTGGATCATTTCAGTCAATGCCAATCTCTGAACAAAAACAAAATCTACTGAACAAAAGATAAAAGGTAGCTCCTAACTTGAAAATTACTACTTCATGACATCACAAGGTGGAACAGAGCATTTAGATTTTTGGAGATGGAAACAGACTAACAACCCAGGGTTACTCAAACATGTGTGAATGAAACAAAACACAACTCCAGGTATGTTTTTGAGGAGGTAACATTACCATAAACCATTAGAGCCACAGTGAGATTAAAATCATGCAATGACATTAGACTGTTGCCTGATAAGCTGTGCCAAATTCCAAGCAGAGGAATTGTATCCAAACATGCATGTGAAAGTGAAAATGTCCACAGTGGAGACAGAAAGAGAGGAGCACTGATGTTGAGAGATTTGGCATGATTTCTCCCAAAGGTCAAAGGTTACAGTGCAGTGGTGGGAAACTTCTTTAACCCCTGACCTTCCTCCAGATGCTCAATGTAAACTTCAACTTCCGGAAGCTTCCTCAGGACGCCACAGAACTGTGTCACTGTAGTCTGTGCTTCCTTTAAATGTGTCCTCTGAGTTATGAAAAGAACAGATTTTATTAAGGTGTTTGCATTTGATCATTATGTTTTTGTTTACTCTGAATTACACATATGAAGTGTATTTAGGATGATGATAAACCTGCAATCACCATTTATCTGTCACACACTGCCCTCTAGTGGTTGTGGAATGAAGCACAGAGAAAAATGTATTATTATTATTATTATTATTATTATTATTATTATTATTATTATTATCCATCCATCTTCTTCCGCTTATTCCATTTATTATCAATATCCCACTCTTGACATAAGAAACATCAGTGGTTGAGCGGTCAGATCCACTGACCCACAGGTTGGCAGGTATGATTCCAGCTCCCACAGATCAATGCTGCCGTTGTGTCCTTGGGCAGGACACTTAACCCACCTCGGCCCCAGTCTCTGCATACACTGGTGTGTGAATGTGTGTGTGAATGGGTGAGTGGTTCCTTGTTGTAAAGCGCTTTGGGTGCCTTGAAGGTGGAAAAGCGCTATATAAAGATGTGACCATTTACCATTATTATTATTATTATTATTATTATTAAAGCTACATAATAGCCTAAAAGTGGGTGTAAACAACACAAAACATCAGTTGAGAAATATAGGATTCTGAAAGAGATCCTAGGATTTCCTTTGCCTTGTTGGAGGCTTATAGGATTATAACAGGATAAGGTCAAATTGAATGGTCATTTTGAAGATGCTTTGAAATGCGCAAAAGACAAGTCAAGTCTATTTTATCCAGGGTATAAGTAAGTAAAAGAATATAAAAGTAAATATGGTTTGTGTTCTAAAGCTAATTAAATCATATCTATTTATACCCCAAATAAATTACAAAGGAAAGTTTCCAGGCGTGTCAATACAAACTTCATTACATAAAAAATCATTGCATAAAAGATTATGTATTTCTTTTTATTATGCCAAACAAAATAATAAAAAGAAATACATTATATAAAATGTCACTCTTTTTGCAAAACACTAGATGTGTATACTTTATTCACATAACGACAAATAAAGTTCTACTGGGCAATAATTTAAAGGAAAAGTAACGTTATTTTACAATCTGAGCCTTCTTTCGGTAATAAAACAAGTCGTTTGACTCACCCATAGCATGTTGGTGTCATTTGGAGCTGTTTGGTAAAAGTTATGTTGTAGCGTATCCGTTAGCGTGAGTACTCGGGGCATTACTTTGCGGTCTCCAAATAACACAAACTTTAGCACTTTTCAAATCATAGAAGCCCGATGTCTTAATCTACGATTTCGTTTGAAGCAAAAGTGGCCTGTAATCCAAGATTTAGCCATAGTTTCGAGTAGATGAGGACGCCAGTGCGCATGCGCGGATTGTGCTCTCAGCTCCCGGGACCCAAACATGAAACGCAAAGCTGAAAACTATGGATAAATCTCGGATTACAGGCCACTTTTGCTTCAAACGAAATTGTAGATTAAGACATCGGGCTTCTATGATTTGAAAAGTGCTAAAGTTGTGTTAGACCGCAAAGTAATGCCCCGAAGACTCATGCTAACGGATACGCTACAACATAACTTTTACCAAACAGCTCCAAATGACACCAACGTGCTATGGGTGAGTCAAACGACTTGTTTTATTACCGAAAGAAGGCTCAGATTGTAAAATAACGTTACTTTTCCTTGAACTCACTACTGATCAAAATGAAGCACATACTCAACAGTGCCCTCTACTGATCGGCTTTTCACAAACAGTAACATTTATTATTTGCTTATTTAATGTATTTATTAATTAAGCCAGTTAAAATATTATGTTCAGTTGTATACAAAAAATACTTGAAAATACTTGATGGTATTCGCTGTGTTTTCACACTATAATCCATCAGGTCAACCAGAATCTGTTTGGAATCAGTCAAACTTTGGATGAGACTGAGCCTGAAAACACAAACATGTAACTTTTGTAACTCGTGGAATGAGTTCAAAAGAGGCAAATCTCAGAAACCAAACATTTCTCACAACAAAGTCCCAACTAATTCAGTGACAGGCTGAAACAAATAACCTATTTCAAGTCACCTCTAGCCTCCTCTGACCTCAACTTCCCTCCTTTGTCATTTTCAAAGATCTGCAAAAGAAATAACAAATCACTTCTCAGAAATGATGTGGTTAACTGGGTCTGATATATGAGTTGTGAACAAAATTTCTCATGAACTCTCATCAGTGAAATAGTAAATATCTTTAATTTCCATGTGAAAAAAGTAATTGAGCAATGTAGTTACAAAAACTAAAAGTATACAACAACATGAAGAAAGTGTTTTAAGCATTGAGTAGTATGGTGTTTTCTTCAGCAGAAATATGGATAAATGTTATAAAAATAACTACACCGTAATTAACCTACATCAGCAGAGCCATTGCGCGGCACCCCACAAATGATAATGCACATTTGTGATGTTTCTCCTCTCAGATTTAATGTAAAAAGTTAACATAATATTGCCTATGGGCTGATTTAAAGCCGTAAACTGAGCAAATAAAATATGTAAAGTTAATTTCATGCTTTTTCTGTGGACAACCTTGCAATGCCCCTGAGGCCCACCAGGGGCCCGCTGACCCCACTTTGGCCTATATAAATCATGAAGAAAGACTATTCATACTGAATAAATAAGATCCAGGCTGAGTAAGGAGTTAGGGCTCCTAAAGGGTTAGGACTTAGGCTATTAATGAAGAGGCCTAAATCATTCTTAATAAACACTTTGTTCTATATGAATAAAAATTCTTCATACTCTTTTAAGGCTAATTATGTGTAGTTCTTATAAAGTGCTCCAGAAAGCATTTCCATACTTAATTATACTAGAACCTGACTGCAGTTGGTACAACTAGGACTATACACTTACAACTTTCACTTTCTCAACTACTGTATGTTCTATGGTAGTGCATACAATCTGATTTAATACTGAGAAGAAAAAAAAATCAAAAGAAAAAACTGCAATATAATCTATATATAGCATTAGTAATATCCGTGAGTATAAAATGAATGCAGACAGATGTGATAGAAGGTTGTTTGCAAACACAAAAGCACACTCTTGATGTGAGAGATACTGTTGTCTGTTGCCTCGTGTGGTGATGATTGATGAACAGCAGGTCTGCCTCCCCTGATAAGCTCCAGTCTGCCACACAGATATGAATCAATGTGAATGAGTAAATAGCCTTATAGGGCTCATATTACACTATTTTTGGATGTAATGTTGTTTCCTGATTGAAAACACGCCTGGCGATGTGTTTAGTTTATTCACACATGTCTAAAACACAAATCTTGCATAGACAAACTGAATGAATGAAACAAAACACAACTGCAGATATGTTTATGAGGAGGTAACAACATTATAACATGACTTAAAGCTCACAAGAGTCAATTTTGTGTAATAAAGGACCTTTAAGTAAACTTGCTGGACTTCACATATAAGCTGTTAAAAACTTATTTTTTGTATTTATGTATTTACATTTAGTTCAATAGATCTTTCCATTTCATATTTCCACCTCTTACATCAACATCCTACTGCTGATCTCTATGTCAGATCAAAGTCAAATTGTTTGTTGCCGGGGAAATGGAGTAAGAGAGATCACATGACCCGGAGAGAGGAAGCCCGTTGCGTTAGGTCACAGTGGAGCAGAGGAACAGTCCTGTTGGCAGAACATGGAAGGAAGCACCGCCAGGGAGTGATGTCATCTGTCCACGGAAAAAAAAAAAAAAACTTGGAAGGACCCAACTCAAAAATATGGCACTGTTTATTGCAATAGGCCTGTCACAATAACACAATTTGAAGTATGATATATTGCAGAGGAAAATGTAGAGGTAAACGATAACTACTTTATACCACTGATAAAATAACCAAAAGGCAGGATTATCACAAAACTATTCTAAATGTACAAAAATATTAGCTGCAAGACTAGTAGTTAGTAGTTCTTCCCACTTCTTTTCAAAGCTCGAAAAATTAATGAATAAATGAAATGAATCTGACAGACCTAAGCAATAGACATACATGCATACACAAAAAATAATATGATGCATGTGCTGTGTGTGGCTCTTTGTGGCTGGATGAATGAAAAATATTGAACAATATTGTGACAGTGAGTCAGAAGAGATTTAGTGCTGTTATGTGCTCACAAACACGCCATGCTCCTCCCACTGATCATATCTGTTCTTTTCTGTGGTTCATATTATGACAAACCTAAACTGCAACAAACTGAAGCAGTGTTTGTTCTATCAGTTTCTGTTAGAATCTGAAGTAAAGCAGGTGTTGGTGGTTTCCGAGACACATAGTCAGTTGGTTCCATACTACTGTTTTGAATACTTTTGTACTATGGTCCAAAGCTAAAGATAAAATCTGACAATGGATTTTTGCCTAAATGTTATCTAAAACTAAAAAAGGTTTTGGACCTCAGCCATCAGCTCCTTGCATGTGCACCTCTATAAGAACTCTGTGTGCATTTTCTGTTTCATTTGATTGAATACTTAATACCAAATGATGATAATAGAACCACTATGTAGTCTTGGGGATAATTTGACCCAGTAGGCTCTATCTCCTGAGGAGACTCAGGTCTTTTGGAGTGAGAGGGCCACTCCTGAAGACCTTCTATGACTCTGTGGTGGCATTAGCCATCCTGTACGGTGTGGTCTGCTGGAGCAGCAGCATCACAGAGAGGGAGAAGAAGAGGCTGGACAAGGTAATCAAGAAGTCCAGCTCTGTCCTGGGCTGTCCTCTGGACTCAGTGCAGGAGGTGGGGGACAAGAGGGTCCTGGCTAAGGTCACTTCTATGCTGGACCATGAGTCTCACCCCCTGCAGGACGCTCTGTCTGCTCTGGAGAGCAGCTTCAGTGACAGACTGATTCACCCTCGCTGTGTGAAGGAGAGGTTTCGCAGGTCTTTCCTTCCTGCTGCTGTCAGACTGTACAACGAACACTGTTAACATGTCATTCAACTTTATCTGCACTACAATATTCAGCTATACTCCAGAGTCTATTTTTAGGTCTATTTTAAATTATCCTAGGCCATTATTTAGTTATTATATTGTTCGGTTGCATGCTACTTTTTCTTGCTGTTCTTGATCTGTGCGTTGCAACACTGGAATTTCCCAACTGTGGGACTAATAAAGGCATATCTTATCTTATCTTATCTTATTGTCACAAATCCTTATCTATTTATCTTGGTTCTTTTATCTTTAACACAGAGACCATGTTTGAATACTGCTTTAGGTTTGTGCAGTGCTATAAAAAGTCTGACCACGAGCCTGGGGCTTCCTGTCAGTTCACATTTAATTAAGACCTCTTCACAATCCACACGTAGGATCAAAAAAGCACTAGTATCCACAAAAAAGTTAAGAGCAGAAAACAAATCCCACTGCATCCAGTCTGAGCTGCAGAATAGAAAGCAGTGGCACCCTGTAATCTGCCCCACAGCCTCTCTGTCTGGTGCTCGGTCTCAGCTCCAGCTGCCATAGACGTGCTGTTTAACTGCACTCTGCTGCTGTGGTGTTGCCAGAGCGCCCAAAACCACTGGGACTCCATGACTACAGCAGAACACACACGTCTGCTGCCTGTCCAGAATATACAGATTTACAACAAGATTAAAAATGTGTTTCATAAAAAAATATTATTACTCATGCCACAAGAAAAATGTCTATTTCAGATCAGAAAGTATTTACTCTTGATGCCGCTCTGCACCATGCCGCCAAGACTGCTTCTGCTGCCAATATTACACTATTTGTCATCTATGTTATAATGATGTTTCCTCATAACAAACATCCTGTTGCGTTTGTTTCATTCACACGTTTAACACACAAATCCTGCATATTTAAGCTGAGTTCTTCTCTTAAACTAAAAACACTCTGTTCCACCTTCTGATGTCATGTGGTAATACAGGAAGTGCTCGACTGTGTTTTTAAACTCCATACACCTTCACTTTGACCAAAGGCTCGGAAACTATTTTTACAAACAAGAAAAAAATAAAACTTTCTGATAGTTTTAAGTGTGCAATAAAAGTATAAGAAGCCAACCCAGACAACTCCTAAGGACACAGTGAGCAGACAGATGCCCACTTAATTAAGCTGCTTCTGTGGCTGTCTTCACCCATGTGAGATGTGATACTGTGAGAGTCTGCCACATCAGCCCAGAGAGCCGCAGTCAGACAGAAAACCTGGAAACTGTGACAACATTTTAAGCCCAGTTCGACCGCCCCCTTTAGACAGAAGAAAATGCCATTTAGCTTTATGTGGCTTTATTACATTTCTCTTTTCCACTGATCACACTGTCACCCCGAGCTCATAAAGACACACAAAGCCATTACAAAAACTGGTGGAGTTAAAAAACAGCCCAAGGTTGATTTTCATATGTGTTTTACCATCAGCAGCCGAGACAGGGCAGGGAGGGCATGCACTGAGCACAATGGGAACTCTGTTTAAAACCCAGCAAACATAATCTGCACCATATACTGTAGTCCCTCAAATATATTTTGGGTCCTTTCTGAATCATTTAAGTACCAGATTCATGCAAAACCAAATGGAATTTATAAAGAACAACATATTGTAATGAAGACCTGCATTTTCAAACAACTACAAATCACATCTATAAAACATCATCATTCCAAGTGATTAGGGATACACCATTTTGATTAAGGTATCAGATATTGATGCCAATATTGAAAATTTTGGTGGATCGGATATTGGCTTCCTAGATATCAATTCAGCTGATATTCCATTTTGGTCTATAAAATGGTGTAATAAGACTGGCAAATGTTGGCCCAAAATGTCTCATAATATTAAGCTTTTTTTTTTTTTTACAGAGCTGCTTTAACAGTTTTTTTTTTTTTTACCGTACGCTATTTGTGTTTAAAGGAAATATTTTCAGTTTCTGCCCTAGTATTGGTTGATATCGGCAGAGACTTAAAGCCAAGGTATCAACTAGGGGTGTGCAAAATAATCGTCATGACAATGCATCGCGATGCTAACTTTCACAATATACTGCATCGATTCTTGATGCCAAATATCGATTATTAATTTAAAAAACGGAAATGTGGAAAAGTGGCGGGCTGTGTTTACGTGCTGGAGCGTTTTTTAGAACAACATGTGCGTTCACGCTGCGCTGTGCGTGCCCAATGCGCTCCTGCCGAAATATGGAAGTCTTTCACCCTTACCGAGTGTGACATAACGGCTGCTGAGGAGGTCGTCGCTGCAATGAAACCTATGAAAGTAGCTACACTCGCAATATCAGAGGAGACCAGTCCAACGCTGTCTATTGTAGCGCCATTCCGTGCTCAACTCGTCCACATGCTCAAAGACAATCCGACTGATTGTATCTTGACAAGGGAAATTAAAACCACAATGTGCCAGGATCTTAACAAGAGGTATTTGAGTGAAAAAGAGGCTCTGTATAAGACCTTTCCTTTCCGAGGACGAAAGTTAAGATGTTTACAATGGAGTAACTGCAGAAGCCATCAGGACCAAGTGGGCATTACAGGTAACATTAACAACAATACAATTAAAGTGTAATTTAACAATATAAATTCATATTTTAGCGTTTAAAAGCATAAATAAGTAATAATAAAAGGAGAAATTCAAGTAATGATAAAAGGAGAAATTCAATAAGTAATAAATAAATACATATTAATACATAAATTAATGAATAAATAAATCTATCGTAGGTAAATGCAGTTGTCATCGGAAATAGATAAAAGCATTCACAATTCCATTGTGTTGAACTGATTTCCAGCAAAGCAATGGACTTCAGGCAGTATCAAGGAAGGATGGTTTATTTGTTTTTGTTATTCAATAAATTCAGTTATGAATTGAGTTGCTCAGAGTTATATATCAATTGAAGACACTACCCAGATACACAGCCACTAATATTTAAGTTATACTCTTTTTTCTGGTACATTTTCACTGAAGTATGTCTAATATATTGCAATGCATCGCAATAATTCAAGTATCGTGATGCATCGTGTTAGTATCGCATCGTGGCATATGAATCGTGATTCGAATTGAATCGTGACTTCTTTGCCAATACCCACCCCTAGTATCAACATCGATATCGGAACAGATATCGATCACTGCATCCCTAGTGATGCTCTTCAATACTTTCTAATTCTAAGCTCTATTAATAATATCGCCTACTGTTTTAAATGTCAACTTCAGTGTCACTTCAGTGTCACTGTTGACATGCAAACCCCTTTAGCAGTTAGCATGTAGCAGTTAGCATGTAGCAGAAGTCACATTTCAAACAATGACAATTAGCCGCATTAGCCTACACCATATCTGACATGACACATCCCACACGACACACGCCACTTACTGTCAGGGTTGGGTGACTTCCGTCCGTGACTGGGCGAGGAGCAGCGGAAGGTGGTGACGATGGTGTTATGGTGGGGGTTGGGGTGGTGTGGGTGGTGCACTGCGGGGTGGCTGTGTCCGTTGTTCTCCGGGGGGGCCCTGGTGATGCTTATGTCAGGTTTACGCACATCTCCTGAACTGGGCGCCTCCAACTTCCGTGGGTGATGCTGCTCACGACCGAACCCATTATTGCTGTTGCCATCGTTACGGCGTGCTACTGGGAAGTCCGTGGGGGTTTTGGCGAAAGTTACCTCTCTCTTATGTCCCATCTCAGGTGTTCTGGAGTGGCCCAAGACTTCAGGACGCTTCAGCGCTGAAGTGCTGACCGAGCGAGCAGAGGCTGGACTGGTGATGTTGTCCACCTGTTTACTGGAAGAGCTGATGTCGATGGATAGCTCAGAGCGGCGGGACACCGGTTCAGGAGTTTTGGACCCCCCTCCACCCATGATAGAGCGGGGCTGGCTGTAGTTGACGCTGTTGTTGTTGGGGGCAGAGGTGGCGCTGCCCAGGTCGCGGTAGTAGATACTGGTGGGGGACATGGCGTTACGATGAGGAGAGCTGGTGGTACGACGAGATCCCGGGGAATGGGCAGAGGTGTCCACATCCTCCACCTCAAAGGACCTCTTCAGAGCTGCAAAAAGAGGAAGATACAACAATGTCAACCAAAAGTCATTTATGAATTCACATTCACTCTACTTTTCACAAGGCTCAGCGTTTAGGGAACATTCAAGGTGATAAATTTGATTAGTTCAAAGTTCAAAGTCAGCTTTATTGTCAATTCTGCCATATGTGTTCAACATATAGTGAATCAAAATTTCGTTTCTCTCAGGCCACGCAGTGCAAAAAGACAGTGTACAAAATACAATATCATATATATAATATAATATCTAAGAAAAAATCTAAAAGTAGTGATAAGAATAACTAAATAAATAAATACCTATTTACAGATGTCCAAAATGTGCAGTGTGCATCAAAATGTGCAATGGAAGATGCAGCAGTAAAATGTGCAGTAATGTGCAACAGAATGTGCACTGAAAATAAAGATAAAAATAAATGTATATGATTATATATAAAATTTAAATAAGATCTATTGAAGGATGTAGTGTACCTGAAGTCTTGAAGAGTTAGAGCAAATTAACCTGGGAAATCCCAGGCTGCTTTGCACAGTCATTCCGATCTGAAAAACAGCCTGGCAACGAGGCTAAGCGAGGGATCCTGAGCGGGGGAGCCAATCAGAGAGCGGGGAGGGGTGGAAAGACGGTGACGCGTACTACGTGTAAAATATGCATAAAAATACAGAGGGTCCACCTTCTCTCATATTTATCTTACACAAACAGCAGTAATCGTTCGGTGCCATTGTTTAATCGTATTTTTGTTTTGCCTTCTGTTTTCGCGGAGATTGGGGAAAATGGCAGGGTTTCCTTCTCTTCTCCCCGGTCATCGCTCTAACTACGTCATCGAGTACAACTGACATGACTGGCTATGGGCTACGTATATGCCAAATGATAGACATTCATAACGCCCAATAAAGGGCCGTTGGCAATCGTAAACCACACCTCCGCTATGAGATATTCAGTAGGTGGCCCCCAGACCATATCTCACTTGTGATATGGTCTGGTGTAAACCAGGCAAAGAGCAAATATGTTGGATTAAACGAATGAAACAAAACAAACCTCCTTTAAACTTAAAGGTCCTATATTACACAAAATTAACTCTTGTTATGTTTAACTAATCTTTCGTTTGAGTAACATTTTTTTTCTTACATCTCCAAAGCTTAAAATGCTCTTTTCCATCTTGTGATTTCATGAAGCTGTGGTTTTCAAGACAACAGTTACCTTTCACCATTTGTTGCGACAATCCCTGAAATCATCCAACCAATTCTAGTGAAGGTGTATGGAGTTTAAAAACACAGTATGGCAATTCCTGTTTTACCACATGACATCACAAGATAATACTGAGAAATATGCAGGGCTTGTGTTTGTGTGAATGAAATAAGACACAACTCCAGGTATGTTTGTGATGTGGAAACAACATTATAACATAGATCACAAAATAGCTTAATATGATCACTTTAATAATACCTCTTTTATAAACTATATTGCCACTGTTTAAAGTATACAGTGCGTTAGGAATATCCATGTCACACAAACATTTTAAAGCAGTTGTGTCATGTAATAGCTTTATATCCCCATTAACCATAAGAATGTTCCCTTACATCACATACACATTAAATATTTATGGTGGTTTATGTCGTGTTGTCATGGCTGCATCGCGTGTGGTGCATTAAAACGGGCCTATTTTACACACAACCAAGAAGAACTATTTGCCACATGGTATAATGTGAGCAGCCAGCCAAGCGTTGTTTACAACTGACCATTTAGGCCAACAGTCTCTGATTATGAACATCACAGAACCGCCAACATGCTCTTTCCTTGTAACAAAATGGCTGCAAGGACCAGACTCAGAATCATCATTATACAATTTGGTCAAAAGTATATGTTTATTTCAAGCTCTTGCATCTAAAATTAAAAGAATACTCATATTTAAAACTTAAAGAGCACATATTACTCTATTTTCTGATCTATGTTATAATGTTTCCTCAGCACAAACATACGTGGAGTTGTGTTTTGTTTCCTTCACACGTTTAACACACAAATCCTGCATATTTAGGCTGAGTTCTTCTCTCAAACAGAAAACACTCTGTTCCATCTTGCGATGTTATGTGGTAATACAGGAAGTGCCCCACTGTATTTTAAACTCCATACACTTTCACTAGAGTCATGTGGATACTTTCAGCCCTGGAACTCCCAATCTCTGCTAAGCTAAAGGTAAAAAGTAGCTGTTAACTTGAAAACTACCTTTAATGTTTACATATTCTACACAAGGTCCAATGCAAGAAAAAAAGCAAACAAAACTGACTTACAATATAAAATTTAACCAAACACCAAACTTGTGAGAAGAGTTCAAGCTGTCACGTCTCTCTCAGTTATGCTTCCCCCGTGTTGAGCTTTATTATCTCTGAGTGGGAGTCCAAGGCTACATTAGACACTTTCATCTTTAGCCAACGTCTCTTTCCCACAAGCTCGTTCAGACTAAGAAGGCCATATTTGTGAAGAGGCATACTGTTACATGAATAAAAACAAACAACAAAAAACATTGGAAAATTATTATGCAATGACAGAAGATGGAAGAGTTATTCATAAAAAGCTGTACTCAAAGTCACGGTATTGCCCTGCAGTTACAAACTCTGCTATTACTTTGGGTTGTTGAAAATAAGATACTAATCAATACTAAAACTAGTATCAAAACTAGATACTAATTTGAGCAGGTATCAGTACTAAAATGTCACATTCACAGGACAGAAATAAACCCTTCCTGAATAGCTTAATAATGATCTTGAGCTGTATCAGAAAAGTATAAGACCCCTATGGAACATACCTGGATGACTAAAGGATTACATAGATACAAGGCTGCATTGTAATATAAAAGAAAGCACTATGATTTAATGTTGAAAATGACATTATATTGTCTAAATAAAGAGTGTTTTTTGTCATTGTGGTATCAGAATCGGTATTGAGTATCAAGTCTATTTCTTAGACGTGAAAATGTGTTTGAAATTTTAGTATCGTGACAACGCTACTACATGTTTTGGATGTAAGTCATTATCTGGAGTCTCTCTTTTAGCTCTTACCTTGAATAACCCCGATGAAAAAATCCAAACTGTGTTGATTTGAAATAAAAGCATTTCAGGACTCATAAGTGTGAGTAGTGCAGTGCGTGCGCCAAAACTATGGCCTCACATTAAACATGGCCAACTGTATTTACATGTGCACTGTCAGGACGGGGCAGAGATATTCAGTGAGTGTGACCCCTTCATTGTCCTCAGATCAGATCAGAGTGTTCCTAGTATTTTGTGATTACGTTGTCTCAGGCTCTGGCGACAGTAAATGACTCAAGTGCTTTTAGGCTTGTGCTCTCTTTGTATTCTGGTCTGTGCAGTGCAGTAGACGTCTTTTAAGGACAGAGAAAGTGGGAGTTTTTAAGCATCGAAAACATACCTGGAACTGTGTCTACATTTCCAAAGCTCAAAATGCTCTGTTCCACCTTGTGATGTGATAGTTGTTACAGTTTTGGAGTTAATAGGTAACTTTTACATTTTGTTCAATAGAGATTGGCAATTCAAAGACTGAAATGATACAAATAATTGTGTATGTAATTTAAAAACACAGTGGAGCACTTCTTATATTACCACATGACATCACAAGGTGAAACAAAGTGACCCAGTCTAAATATGCAGAGTTTGTGTGCGACTTAAACAAAACGGACTTCAGGTATGTTTTTGATGAGGAAACAACTTTATGACATCAGACAATATTGTAATATGGTTTACTATGAGTTATCGTTCAATCTGTACAAAACATTCCCAGACTATGAGGTGGAAATAATTGGTCCAGTCTACCTCCCCATCAGTTTCTCACAGCTCCAGAAGAATACACTTCTAACTAGACTAAAACAAATGCACGAACACAGCATTTTGTTCACGGTCCTCTATCCTAACATGGCCCAGGTGCTCCTTTCTGTCACCACGTTCTCAAGGACAGCCGTATCTTGGCGCGTACAGCGTATCATCCCAGGACAGATGTGCTGAAGGGAGATACAGAGCAGGAAAACAAACAGAGGAGGAAGAGGGAGCAGACCCCGAGGCACGGAACACCATCAGGCACAAACCACGGCTATTGTCTTCTCAAGTCGATGTATCAGACAGAACAACAAGATAGATAGAGTTACATTCTTCTGTTATGTAACGCCTATAGGCTGAAGTTAATGGTATTTGCACACAATTATAGTTTAAATGTATTGACTTTTTGTACAGTAAAAAACAGGTTGCAATATTATACTGGCACTATGTAATATTTCTGGTGAGGGATTCGTCACCTGCTTCTCTCCACAAAGATGTTATTGCTTTGCCTGGAAGATTCCACAGTATAGCATTAAACATATCTGTCTCCCTGAACACAAGAAGATGACACCACCAGGCCAAGTTACAGATCTGATCTATTTGCTCACAGTAATAATGTCTTCTTGTGGTATTTTTGAGCAATATAAAAACTGTAAGTTGGTGGTCCTCTTAGAAAAGCTACACAGAGCAGATTCAGTTTTGGGATGATATTGGTATCGGAAGTTGGTAAATAACTGGATCAGATCTCAGCTTCCAAGTATCGGCTGATATCCTGGTTGTAATAAGACTCTTCATAGGTCATAATCAGTCCAAAAAGTCTCATAATGTTTGAATTTGTATTTATATAAAGTAGGGCTGTCAAACGATTAATTTTCTTGATCGCAACTAATCTCAGAAATTTCATAGTTAATCGCGATTAATCGTGATTTATTTTGCATGTTTAAAATTGATATCTTGCAGTAAGACCGTTCGAATCTAAAGTTAAACTCACAATGCAAAGTATTTCTCACCATTTTTTTTATTTCAAAAAAGTGCACAGAAAGGAAAAAGTAACAATGAACCAGTAATAGTGCTTACTTTGAGAAATTGTAAATAAATGATTGAAGCCCGCTCGAGCTGCCTAGGGATGCGTAGAAGGAACAAAATACTAGCAAACTCAAAATAGCGCGTTTAACCAACAATGAGTTTAATTAATACAACCAAATGAGCTGCATATGGATGGTAGAATTGCGGAAAATGCTGGCAAACTCTGATCGCGATTAAAAAATTGGTTCGCGATTAAAACTCTATCGCGATTAATCGCGATTAACGCGTTAATATTCCCAGCCCTAATATAAAGCTGTTCTGTAGCAACTTTAAAAATAAATAACATAACTACATAACACATTTGTAATAGATTGAAGTAGGTTTAGTCAGTGGTTTTCAGTCTCTGTACTGGTATCTGATGATAACCGGTATCTTAAGATCGTTAGATACTTAAAGCCATAGGATCAAAATTGGTATGGGAACTGAAAAAGCTGTAGCATTCCTATGTCAGTTACTATTTGATATTTTGCTATTCATTTGTCTCACAGGGTAATTAGTAGCATAACGTTCATGTTTCAAACAGACACACTGGAATATTATAAGTGTGAGAAAAGAACAAAGCATGAGTCATAACACTGAAAGCAAATGAAGTACAAACTACAAAACACTACCGCAACTCTACATCTTCCACATAAAAGCCATTTCTTATACGAACATCTTGTCTTGCATTGTAAACTCCAACCAAATTCACAAGATGTATAGTACGCATGTGTGGTACTATAAATACTCTTTACTAGATCTGTAATGTCAGTGAATGCATGGTGGGTGACTAGTTTAGCTCATGACAAATAAGCCCAACACATGTATCCCAGAGGAGGGAGGGGGAACGTGCTAATGGCTCCAAAATGGCCAGAAAGTGTAGTAATGCGAATCAGATGCAGAAAGCGCTGAGTCGTCATCAAAGCCAAATGAGCAAATTAACTGAGAAAGAGATCTGAATAAATAAAGGGCTGGGTCAGAATGTAGGAAAACACTGGATCCAGATGTGTATAGATACTCAAGAATGATAACGGTGCAACCTAACAATTACTTACACTGAGCATAGTATCTTGTACTTGAGTGAATTTTTCAGTAACATTATTTTCACAACAAATTTGGTAATTTCTTCCCCTCTTAAAGGTGCACTGTGTAACTTTTCTGGTGGAGGGTCTGTCTAGCTGGCTCTCAATGGAAATATTATTGTGTCTGGAATGTTTCGCAGTATGGTATTAAACCTTTGTATCATATTCATGGAAACCAAATTAGTTACAGGTCAGATCTGTGGAGAGCCAACCCAGTCGTAATGCCTGTTTTTCTAGGCATTTTTGAGCAATAAAACTACTAACTCACAACAACCCACAACACATTAGTACAAGCAACTGCAAAAGATCTTTTATTTATCTGCATTCAGTAATTTTCCTTGTGGATCAATAAAGTTTGTCTAAGTCTAAGTCTAAGATGTGGGTCGTGCTAAATTTTCTCAAGTACACTTTACTTTTTGATAAAATTGTATACTTTTTGAACATACTGCAACAAAACTTGTGCTTGAGTAAAAGTTTTGTTTTGTCTTCTAATGTGAGTAAGTTTCAGTGAAATCATAAAATCTTTACTTTGACAATATGAAGTGTTTTGTATATCTAATATTCAAAACACTATCTAATAGTTTCTTCCATCACTCTTTGAGACAGGATTTGTTTTTTTCTCATGTTTATGCTCAATCAAAACTCGTGTTGTGCATTATTTAACATTTAACAGTCCTTCTAATTACATTAACTTTAAATTATAAATCAGATGTTGTATCCTGTTATTTTTACTTGATTTAGTGTCTACTTTTTACCTTTACTTGGGTCATTTCTTAGACCATATATAATTTATCATTGTAATATAATTTTGAAGTTCCCTATCTGAGTACATTTTTTGCCTCTACCCACCTCTGTCTGCAGTAGTCTTACATGGTAATTCAGTACAAATCTAATGGACAAACATGTAAATCAATAGTCCCGACAAATTTAGCCTTGAACTGGTATCACATGTATCTTAAACCCTAGATCAGGTCAGGCAGTAACTCAAACGACCCAAACATATTATTGTGTGTTAGAAAATGCTTCGGCTAAACTGGTTTATGGTCTGTGTGGTTTTGGGATGTCAGCGTTCACAGTATATCGACTTAATGTGGTCCAACCAGGAAAAACATGAGTGAACCTTGCTTTTGACAACACAAGGCCAAACACAGTGCTACAGTTACGTGCTGTCGGACTTTGCTGAAATCCAAATGGTCCTCTGTCAAACACTCGCTTCCTCCATAACCACTAGCCCTGCTGGGTTCACTGCGCCTCTGATTTATTCTCTTGTTCTGAAGGGGAAAATTTAGTGAGGGTTGGGCAGGTATTTTGGTGGTCAGAATGATATTTTTCTCAGTGAGTAATCTTACAGTCGTATGAGATACAACATTTACACAACTAAAGTGCACTTAAGTACAACTTCATTAGTTCAAGTTGAAGACTGTCTACGTTTAAATATTTGTTTTACCACAGACTTTACTTTATGTTTTTTGTATTGGTAAGTTCAATTATTAGCTACATATTTTAGCAAATGAATAGGCATATTCAAATGGGCACAGGTGTTAACAGACCCAGGCAGACCCTGCAGGTGCTCAGGTGCTTAAGTGTGACTACAAAAACTACAGGGCCCATATTATGCTATTGTCTGATCTATGTTATAATGCTGTTTTCTCAAAAACATACCTGGAGTTGTGTTTTGTATCATTTACATGTTTAACATACAAACCCTGCCTATTTTGGCTGAGTTCTTCTCTCAAACAGAAAACACTCTCACCTTATGATGTCATTTGATAAGGTACAGGACATGCTCCAGTGTGTTTTTAAACTCGATACACCTTCACTAGAATCATTTGGTTGATTTCAGCCCTGGAATTGACAAAAGGTAAAAGGAGCTGTTAACTTGAAAACTACCACTACATGACATCACAAGGTGGAAAAGAGCATTTGGAGATTTGGAGATGCAGACAGATTCATAATAAAGGATCGCTCAAACATATGAATGGAACAAAAAACAACTCCAGATATGTTTTTGATGAGGTAATAACATTCTAACACGCCTTAAAGATCCCAAGAGGTAATTTTTTAAATGTACACTATTCCATTGGTTGTGACAATTTAAAAAAAAAAATGAAAAAAGATGATTGCGCTAACCCAGAACAATCCTGGAATATTTAACACAACACAGCGACACAGCTAATGTCTGGCAAAGGTCAGCTCTCTCTTCCTCTACATTGTACAGGTGTGACTACAGCCATAAAACTTAGCTATTTAACCTCTTTTTGCAAAAAGTCAAAATGTTTATCACCTATTAAACTTTAGCTAACAAGTTGACCCCAACCTCTGACAGCTTAAGCCCTAGTCTGGCCCCTTTGATCATCTGCTCTGATTTACAGCAGAGAAGGTTTGGTACAAACTCTGCATTCCACTTAACACCTGTTAACACAGCACAGTTTATTTAAGCACGCATACACAGGGAATGTGGAGGAGACCTGAGATGCCAAAGAGATTATCTGATGTTTGACGACAGAAAGAACAGGAAATATAAGGAGTGTGGATTATTTTTGTATGTGAATTATAATATCCAGTGTAAAAGCAGCGAGCCATTGGTCAATTTGGCGTAACATAAATGAAGCAGACATAATAATGGATTTCATTCAGGTGAAGATTATGCAACGTTTTGTCTGTGTAAAAATGGCACAGCCTGCAATTCTACTTTACACAAATAACAAAAAGGTCCCATTACAAGGCACAATCAAGAAGATTTATTTTTAATAATTATTAATAATGTTTAGACAGAGATTGGAGGGAAAAGTATCTTGAGATCTCTAAATCCATTGCTCATACATGATTTTTATATGTATAGATGTACTCCTTATATAAACAAAATCAGCAGTGGAACATAACAAAGTAAAAGTAGTAAAATACAGTGTATAAATTGTAGGTATTTGAGAGCAGGTATCTGTTCTTTCTACTCCTTTTTTTTAACAGGACTGAAAAGTATTTTGTATTATTGTTTGAGACCTGCTGAAAAGGTTTATTTTGAACACAATTGTAGTTTGAGTAAACAAAAATATACAAATAATCAATTAAATTTTCAGCACAACCGACAGACACAATATAGACATGATCTGCACGTGTATTAGATGTCTAATGTTTAGCGGTAAGCAATAGACGTTTTATCAACGTGTAGATCATGTATATATTGTATCAGTCAGTCCAATTCTGAACTAAATGATGTGCAAATTATGTTCACTATTAACTATGACCCCACTTGGACTTCAATACTGTATGCAGTTAAATACAGTGGTACCTCACCTTACGAAAGACCCAACAAACGAAAATTCCAAGTTACGAAACGCCTTCACATTAAATTTTGGTCTCTAGATACGAAAGAAAATTCAAGTTACAAAACGCGAAATCTCAAAAATTCAAATAATGCGCGCTCAGATGCGCGCTCAGCCACACACATTATACGCTTTTCTCAGACTGGATTTAAACTTTTCTCACATTTCTCTCTCGTTTAAACACTCAAACTTTCATAGATTTTCAACAAAATGTATTAATAGTGAAGCGTGGGGGGAAGTGGGAGGGCGGAGAAGTGTGCGCGCGGACAAGTGTGTGATAGCGCAGCATGACCCGGCGCGGGGCTGCGAGCACGAGACCCGTCCTCAAACTGTGCCTCCTGGATTAAACCACCACGTGCGGGTCTATTTCCTGGTTTCATGCTAGCTCTATCACACATGTGTCCACGTGCACACTTCTCCGCCCTCCCCCTTCCCCCCACGCACGCAGTCGCTGCTCGCCTGAGCCGTGACTCGTGAGGTACAGCGATGCTGCTGCTAATAGCAGAGCTAGCACGAAACCAGGAAATAGACCCGCACGCGGCGCTTTAATCCACCTGGTCCAGTCCTGGTTTAGTCCAGGTTTAGACCTGGTCCAGTCCTGGTTTAGTCCAGGTCTAGACCTGGTCCAGTCCTGGTTTAGTCCAGGTTTAGACCTTGGTCTAGACCTGGTTTAGTCCATGTTTAGTCCTGGGTCTACAGTCTCTTAGCCAATCAGGACGCAGAACAGTGTTACACTATAAAAAAATGTTACACTATAAAAAAAAACTTGGAACGAGGCCTTGGAACGAATCAGGCTTTTTCCATTGAAATAGCTACTCAACTTACGAAAAATTCACGTTACGAAACCACTTCTGGAACGAATTAATTTCGTAAGGTGAGGTACCACTGTATTTGAATTTAAATATTGAGTGGTGACTTTTTTGGACATCATGGAGACGTCTAACAGGAACATTACGTAATTAATAATTTTTTTTTTTTTTTTAATTTATGACAAATATCAACATTGTTGTTATTATTAATTAATATTAATTTTGATTATTTGTGATTAAACATTTATTACAAATTATGTATTTGAGTACATGATATTTTGTTCTGTTTAATTAACTAATTTAAGTATTTATGTATGTTTATTTATTTGGAAATGCAATTTGTGGAAAATTATAGCCTACTCATACAAAAATTATAATTGGGCCTATGAGTTCAACCATAACAACAGTCTAAAAGGGCAGCTTTTGTTCACTTATCTAAAGGTTTGCTGTTCGAATCCGGCTCTTGACATAAAACATCATTGGTTGCGCGGGATGTTTGAACAGCCAGATCCACTAACCAACAGACTAACATGAACAGACAGCGGTACCCTCTTTTCTACATCACTCGAGGAAAAACAAACGTCAATACGTCTGGACGTCTGGAAGACGTTGGAAAAAAGATGTCATCTGGCATCACAGTCTGCACCTTCAGTTCAACGTTTCTTTGCACAGTGGGACTCTACCAAAATCAATACATCTGAAGCTTTATTAGACCTCTTAATCTGTGTGAAATACTTTTACTTTTTACTCTTTAAGTAGATTTTTAAATGAGATACTTTTATTTTTACTTGAGTATTTATTTGTTCTGGTATCTGTACTTTTACTTAAGTAACAAAATTGAGCACTTCTTCCACCACTGAACAAAATTCAATATACTACAGTGATGTCAACAGCATTGTAAAGTGTGTAAGACCTTCTATTGATTTTTAGTTAACCGCTAAAACATTTCATAATATTACTAAACTGGTTTTAGCATCTGTAAAGGTTATGTGACACTAATACAACATAAATACTGTTAATCTTTTTTTACATTTATCATGTATCATCTATTACAATCCACAGTCCCATAGTCAAATATTATCTTGATTTCACAGTCAGTACATCACTTTATATTAGCGTGAGTGAGGTAGACATAAGTAATGGATCTTTGATACCTCTGCCAAAATAGAAAAATATGCCCCCCTTGTGAAGTTTATTCATTTCAGTAATTATTTGCTTTATACGTCAACACAATTTACAGAGAATAACATGGCAGCTCTTATCAGACAATCACTCTACAAAGCTTGGACAGGAGTACAGTTTAGATTGGCCCTCTCTGAGGCTGCCTACAAAGTACAAATAAAATACAAATATGGGATTACTCTCTAGTGACTTGTGTGTTTTGGAAAAGTGTCGTGTTTTACCTGTTTCAAAAAAAGTGAAGGATTGTTATTTCATTCTATTATTCATTTGTTACACGTGCACCCAAGTGACCTGAAATCAAATATTATACAGACTTTCCTCTTGTGCTTTTCCCATTAGCATGATAAAAAAAAAGCAGTGCGTGTAGTGGAAAATATTTTGATATGAGGTAAAATGAGGATTAGGTCACTGGCTTCATTATGATTAAACCATTAAGAATGTGTGGGGATTTCATTAGAATGGACATGTTTTCATTTCATAAAGGATTGTGGTTCATGCAGCTGAAACTCATGCTTCCAATTACAAACCAATTTCCAATGCTTCCAATTAGAATCACGTTAATGAGGCAATTATGTTTTAGAAAAAAGAGTAATTAAGATTTCACTCCGTCCCTTAAAGGTGCATTGGCAACTTCTCTGGTGGAGGGTTCATCACCTGCTTTTTCCTTTGAGATGCTTTGTCTAGAATGTCCCACAGTAAAGATAAACCCATCTATCTAAACAGACCCCCCAGGATTTCGCGGGCATTTTTTGTGATTGTTGCGGGCTAAAATGCCTGAATTTGCGGGAGCTTTTCCAAAAAGTTACGATGAAAGTTGCGGTGCTTTTAAGGTTTTTGTTGCGATTTTGTTGCGGGAGGAAGTGAAAGTTGCGATAAATAGTTGCGATTTTCGCTTTTTGTAATTAAAATTGAGTTATTACTGACAAAGAATAATACAAAGACACAGAGATCACAGATATGGTCCTAAAACAACCTTACCAATATCGAAAATAAATTACTACTAGGAGGGGAACTGTTTCGCGCGGTCTTTTGCTGTTATTTTTGTGGGCAAATGGCGCCGCAGACATGTTTCTTTGCCATTAGAAGTCGTGTCTCAATTCCCAGAGCGGTTCGGAGCATGGCCCGAAGGGCATGTGCATCACACATTTCGCCAGAACACCGGCGCAACGACTGCTGTCCCACTTCTTTTTTGTCCCATGCGCAGTTAACACGCGGTCCGAAGACCGCAGTCGTTAAGCGGTCCGTGGACTGCAGTCGGGGCTGAGCAAGTGTGCACCTCCTTGACTGCAGTCTGAGCCCCCTTCGGGCCGCGCTCCGAGCTGTGCGCTCTGGGAACTGGGACACGACCGCAGTTTTGTTTGTCACACGGAAGTAAAGCAGAATGTTGCGGCTTCCAAACTCAAACCTTTTAGCCTCCGAGAATATGAGGTTGGGTCCTATGACTCGCAGATTTGTGACGCGCAAAGAGGAGGCTATGGTGACAGATACACTGAGATCCAGATATGCGTTTTGTGCATTTATTACAAAAATGGAACTCATGAAAACCAGCAGGATGAACAGATTAACGTGAAAGATGAATGAATGGTTTGCGTTCAACAAAAAATACGGCTACACCCCAACCCTGACTCTCTCCTCTGTGTGACAGGTGAGCGCGCGCTTTTACACGCACACACTTCCGTACGTGCACACATCCACAATCACGTGACCCACCGCCTCTGCCGCACACACATAGCCTGGGAATTCCCAGGCCGCTTCCGTTCGTTTCGAACTGGAAGGCGGCCTGGCAGCTCGTCCAAGCGAGAGTCCCAGATTTAGGGCCCCAATCAGAGAGCGGGGAAGGGTGGAAAGACGGTGACGCGTACTACATGACAAACGGAAGCTTGTAGTTTGAACTGACAACTGACATGATTGGCTATGGACTTACGTATACGCTCAATGATAGACATTCATAACGCCCAATAAACGGCCGTTGGCAATCGCTAACCACACCTCCGCTACGGGATTTTTCGAAGCGAGCTCCCAGGCCCATATCTCACTTGTGATATGGTCAGGTGTTAACCAGACTAGCACACACACACACACACACACACACACAAACGCACCGTGCACCTCATCTCAGTTATGTCTCCTACACAGAAGGAAGTTGGTCGGCGTTCAATACGTCGCTGATGATTGGTCAAGATTAGTAAAAATTGCGGAAAAGTAGCGGTGATTGGTCAAAATTGCAACACCGCCCTGAATTCACGGGGATTGGCTGAAGTTGCGTTGAAGTTGCAAATCGCAACATCGCGAATTCCTGGAGGGTCTGTCTAAAGGAGACAACTATAGACCCCTTTACAGTTAGTAAACAGACGGCAAAACACCGGCATGTGCGCGCACTGTTGACCCAGAATCAACCATGGCGGACCATAGCGGAGTATCTGAACGATAGGGAGAGCTATATTCAAAAGCTCACGTTGAGCAACGGGGTTCGACTACCAGATCCTTATGCGATCACGGAGTGGCAGTACGACCGCAGAAAGTGGCCAGATTTACAGTGGCCAGATATCCACTGTTATTTAGTGGAGAAGCCCAGCGTGTATACAAGAGAGAAAGTGCGCGCATACAAATCCATGGATGCCTACCAGTTTGCCGTGTGTGGCCATGTACAGGAGGCAAAATACCACGATATCGATGGGGAGTTTTGCGTGTTGGCATCTGATGTTCTCCCCAGTCAAAGACAAGGCCACAAGACAACCATGTACAATGCTTGGGCTATCATCAACAAGCGCGATAACTACGTTCTGACCGCCAACTGCACTTGCGTTGCAGGGTAAGTAACATACTACGACTTAATTCACGAGTCACAGATGTGATCTCAGTCATGTCAAATGCCATTTATGATGGTCATGCGAAAACTTATCATGCATTTTAACAAAGTTATTCGTGTTCGTTTACATGTGTCTGTCGTAGAGGTTACCTGGTTAATATGTTTGTGAGCTTTGCGGTGTCCTGTGCTTGCTAGTTAATCAGCATGATTAAACACCATTGAACACCTGAGCAAATTACCCTAAACAAGCAGCAGGTGTTCACTTGTGTGTATGTCAGTTGAATGATATGAACTATCATTTATTCCATCTGTTTCTCTTTATTCGAGTTCTTCTCTTCTATATCTTCGCTGGGGTTTTTATGGCAGCAGTGGCTTTGTTTTGAGTCAACACTGCGCGCACATTCAGTGATGACATGGCTTTGAAAATCGTCTATAGGCTACACAGGTCGGATCTGTGGAGAGGCAACCCTATTCACAGAGAGAATTATTGTTTTTTTACCAACAGAAACACCAGTAATGAATAAATGCTAGATAGATGTGTTAAATATCACATCATGGAACATTACAGCTAAAGCTATAACAGGTGATGGACCCTCCACCAGAAAAAGTTGCAATGAACCGTTAAGATCATCTTTAACAAAAATAAATAAATAAATAAATACCGCAAAAAAAGCACATCAAAAATAGAAAGAGCTGAAACAGTCAAGTTCTGACAATAAGTTATTTTACCATCAGTTCTTTTGGTGACTAAATATTCTCATCAAAATTCTATCGCTATATTGTGAGCAGGTATCAAATCGCAAACCTTGTTTTTGGGCAGCCTCTTGTTTCGCTATTGCTTTTTTGTATTTAACTATATTAATTTATTTAAACCTTATTCATTATTATTATAGAAACATTATTCAAGTTCTTCTCTCAAATGGAAAAACACTATGTTCCACCCTGTGATGTCATGTGGTAATACAGGAAGCGCTTCATTGTGTTTTTAAACTAACTAATACACCTTCACTAGAATCATTTGGATGATTTCAGCCCTGGAATTACCAATTTGAACTAGGGATGCACCGATCCACATTTTTTCACTTCTGATCCGATCCCGATACCTGAATTTGGATATCAGCCGATACCAATACTATTCCGATACCAAAACTGTTTGTTTTCAATATTATCATCATTATTGTTTAACTACAAATAACGGTACCAATAATGATAAAACACCTGCAATTCAACATAATAAAGAAAATACTTAAATAACCCCCCATATGGTTTGACTTAAAGGCAAATTAACGTTTTTTTACAATCTGAGCCTTCTTTCGGCAATAAAACAAGTAGTTTTACTCACCCATAGCATTTTTCTGTCAATTGGAGCAGTATCGCAGAACTTATGTTGAGCCGTTCTGTTCTACTAATGATCCCGTATTCTCAACATGGTGCTGTATCATATGCTCGGGGCATTACTTTGCGGTCTCCAAATAACACAAACTTTAGCACTTTTCAAATCATAGAAGCCCGATGTCTTAATGAAAAATTTCGTTTGAAGCAAAAGTGGCCTGTAATCCGAGATTTAGCCATAGTTTCGAGTAGATGAGGACGCCAGTGTGCATGCGCGGACTGCTCCGGGACCCAAACATGAAACGCAAAGCTGAAAACTATGGATAAACCTCGGATTACAGGCCACTTTTGCTTCAAACGAAATCTTCCATTAAGACATCGGGCTTCTATGATTTGAAAAGTGCTAAAGTTTGTGTTATTTGGAGACCGCAAAGTAATGCCCCGAATACAAATGCTAACAAATGCTAACGGAAACGCCACAACATAACTTTCTTCAAACAGCTCCAAATGACACGAACGTGATATGGGTGAGTCAAACGACTTGTTTTATTACCGAAAGAAGGCTCAGATTGTAAAATAACGTTACTTTTCCTTTAATTAACTAAGAGACTTAAGAAAACAAAATAAACCCACAAATAAACATTAATTGTTCAGTCCGGGTCATGTGGCCCCCTTTAGTGCACCACTATGCGCTATTTATCATATGACCAGGAAGTGCCCCGGTTTGGCCCCTGAACCAGAGAGCAGCGCGGAGACAGTGGAAGGTAGGGAGAGTATGTGAATCCGTGCACCCTCACACGCACTAGGGAGGGGAACAGAGCCCAGATAGTGGGGAAACAGTTTGTAAGTAGCAGTAGCAGCAAAAGGTTTGCACCGGAGCCTGGCTCCGCAAACCAGCGGGAGCGCTCTGCACGCGCTGTGCCGTCTAAGAGAGAGAGAGAGGGGCGCCGGTCGGGGGGGCAGCTACAGGCGCTCTGTCACACTGTGCAGCACATTTTACAGCAGGAGCAGAGCAGGCGACAGGGAATCACTCGTGGAGTCATTTCAGCAGATAATGTGTATATTACAGACATGGCTCAAGGATCGGAAATTTTCGCAGGTTGGATCGGAATTTCCGATCCGTGAATTACGTTGATATCGGAACCCGATACCGATACTGGATCGGATCGGCCCCATCCCTAATTTGAACAAAAGCTAAAACATAGCTGTTAACTTGAAAGCTGCCACGTCATCACATCACAAGGCGGAGATTTGGAGATGTAGACAGATTAATAATAAAAGATTACTCAAACATGTGTGAATGAAATAAAACACAACTCCAGGTATGTTTTTGATGACGAAACAACATTCTAACATGGCTCAAAGTTCACAAGAGTCAATTTTAGGACATTTAAACCTATACAACCTCTAAAAAAACAGTGGCAACAGCATCTACAAGGAGTTCTGGTCAAAAGCCACAGTGTCATTAAATGTTTCGGAAGGTCATGTCCCCTCACAGTTTTCCACTTAACCACAGTGGACAAACTATTTCCTTAATAACATCTAGCCTCAGTAATACCCAAATAGTGCCAAGCCACAAGTAAAGCAGGCCCATAGATCTCTCTGCACGCTCCATGACTCCACTGTACCTGACTGTCACGATTACAAATTTTGAAGCACAATATATTGCTACAGAGATATACTGCAATAAAAAAACAATATGTAAACTACTTTATGCCACTGATACAATAACAATAATGCAAAAATAATCCTTGTAAATCATTTTTAAATAGACAATATCATTAAGGCCTGAGGTGCATGAAATAAATAACAGAATGAACCAATAATTAGCTCTAGAAGTCACTTATCCAAGTCTTGTATTAAATTACAACAACAACAAAAAATCTCCCCACTTTCACAAATAAAATGTAACCATGATGCACTACTTTTCTGATGGGGTGTCCTCACATGATCGTCTCCATGGAGATCTTATTGCTTTGCCTGACAGGTTCGACATTATGGCATTACAATTAAATATATCGTGTTTATTATCTTGCTGTTTTATTGTTCAAATTTTGTTTTTAAAAAAATGTATTCTTATTGAACGTAGAGTCGCCTCTCTCCGCAAATCTAACCTGTAACTTGGCCTGGTTCCCCACCTACTTGTTTCCATGGAGATATACTGTACATGTTTTAAAGGTCCCATGGCATGAAATTTTCACTTTCTGAGGTTTTTGAACGTTAATGTGAGCTCCCCTACCCTGTTTAGCCCCCCCCCCCCAATGGTTAAAAGTTGCGAAATGTCTAAACTGAGCATTTGCGATCCTTTTCTGCGTTACAAAAAATCGGAGCTCAAACGGGCGATTTTGAACAAGGCACCTTATTGACGTCAGATCGAAAAAAGAAATGCAAATGCAGTTCCACCCCCGTCTGTCTGTACTCAGCGTCTCTGTAAATCACGCCCAGAGAGTTTGGACTGCGAATGCGCTGGGCAATGCGAAATGCGTTTTTTTATTTGCCTGGAGGCACGTCCGAGTGTTTCTAGGCTCGGAAGTCCTTTATCTGAGCCTCTGGACCTTTGAACAGCAGTGGTTTAATTTTATTTTATGTGGAAATGTGTTTATTTTTCAATGGAACGCTTCAAATCTCTCCCCCCGTGCAAAAACAAGGAAATGGATCAGCTGTGAGCTACAGCGGAGAGCAGAGCGTTTGGCCACGCCCCCACCCTCTACTATTGGTCAGCTCTTTTCTCCTCATTTGCATTCAAGCAACAACGCCCATTATAGAGTGTTCAGAGTGAGAAAAATTACTCTTTCTCATCTTATCTCTGTTTCTCATGCACTGAGTGTTGATTTTGAAGAAGGATTCATTTACAGTATTAGGGAACCATTAAGGAGCCATATACTGTAAAAGCATCAAGAAGTACCATGTCATGGGATCTTTAAGATATGGCTTTAAATCCAGACTAAGAGCACTTGAGACAGCCTCCATAAATTGTATCTGTTTTAACTAATTTATATGTCATTTTAATTGTGCTGTAATTGTCTTTTTTGCTGCCTGTTTTAACTAATTTATATGTAATTTTAATTGTGTTGTAATTGTCTTTTTTTGCTGCCGCTTGTCCAGGGTTGCCTTGAAAAAAGAGGTTTTTAATCTCAATGGGATTTCACTGGTTAAATAAAGTAATAATAATGTTTAATGCCAAATTGTAGGAAAATCCAGGCAAAATAAAAACATCACTATGGAAACAAAGCAGGTAACGGACCTTCTACCAGAAAAGTTACGCAATGCACCATTAAGCCTGGAAATACGTAGTTCCAGGTTTCATATGTTGAACCATAGTCAATAGTATTTATAGTGACAGGCCTGTGCACATGTGACAGTGAGCAGCTGGAGGAATGGGGCACAGGAGAAACAGGAAAAGAAGAGGAAGGAAGAGAGTAAGAATAGGAGAGGAAAAGAGGGACAATGGGGATTAGTGCCAACAAAAGTACTTTAGCAAACGTATAACTGTGAATACTGGGGACTAATCACTATAGAGGTTAGCTGTCAATCAAATAATATTATGCAAAAATATATTAGAAAGGACACTGGGAGCATCCGCAAAGACAACTTACAAAAACACAAATGAAAATAGAGCATGAAATTCCTATAAATCAAAAGTCAATCTTCATGGAAATAGGCAAGTGAGGTGACTCTACCAAATTCTGAAATTCTTTTGAGCAGGATTACTGCCTGTGAAATACTCTACTTACACCTTATTTAATCCTACCTGTACCTTTGTATTTTATTATATTTTATTACATATTCTTTATTATATTGTTTACTTTTTTCCCTTGTATTTTTATTGCATGCTATTAGTACTTCTGGACTATCTTAGCCAGTCAATGGTTCTTCTGATCCTAAGCATTTCACTGCATTGTTGACCTTGTGTTGATCCTGCATATGACAAATAAACAATCTTGAATCTTGAATCTTGGAAGTCAGGGGTCAGATCAATAGATAACTTCCTACTGTGGAACATTCACTGTAAAATAATAGCATCTCCATGGAGACAAGCAGGTGACGCCATGAGACCCAGTTACAGTTCAGGTCTGTGGATGGGTGTTCATAGTATGAATGGGTATTTCTTAATAATAAAACACCTGCAACTGAATGAATGCGAGATACTGTGAAACAATCCATGCAAAGCAATAACAATCTCCATGGAGACAAAAAAGGGACATTGCAACTTTACGTAAACAAAAATCAACACAAACCTTCAAAATCTGAAATAATTCCTTCCAAGTGTGGATTGCCACCGGAGTCAGACATCTTTCAACAGGTTACCTCTTTCGGCGGCTATGGCTTCCTCTCACTTCCAAAATAGAATTAATCACTGCGCCTCAAAACCCACAACTTTCTCTTAAAGAAGAAGGGAAAGTCTGCGTTCTTCTTTCTTCACGACTCACTAACTCCAAACTGCCAATAATGCTATGTTCAGGATCAACACGGAGAGTGGGAATACCAGCCTCCTCCCATCCACTCCCCTTTCCATGCCTCCCTTCCCCCGACCATGCGCAGGCACCTCGGCAGCTAAATGATTCACCTGATAAGAACATATGGAGATGGTAAAAAGTCTTAAAGGGCTCATATTACGCAATTTTCTCATCCGTGTGATAATATTGTTTCCTCCTCACAAACATACTTGGAGATGTGTTTAGTTTCATTCACACGCATGACACACAAACCTGCATATTTAGGCTTTGAGTTCTTCTGTCAAACTGAAAATACTCTGTTCCACCTTGTGATGTAATGCGGTTCAGAGAAAGTGCTCCACTGTGTTTTTAAAATCCCTATACCTTCACTAGAAACATTTGGATGATTTCAGTTCTGGAATTACCCATCTCCACTGAACTAAAGGTAAAAAGTAGCTGTTAACTTGAAAACTAGTAGTAGTAGTAGTAGGTTCTTGGAGAAAGTGATATAATGCCAGGAGGTATAAGGGCAGAATGCATGCACCAACTCGCTCTGCTGTAGCAATAGGGTGGACATACCTAGGTCATCTTAATGGGCAATCTTTAGGTAATCTTGTAATGCTGCTTTTGTATTGTCTTGTAATCGGGCCATGTCATATTGAAACTGAATTATTTGTACTTTCTTTTGTCACAGTAACTTCAGTTACTGTGACAGTTAGTCTATTAGCTTGAGTTTATTTTAGGCATATACAGCTCTGGAAAAAAATAAGAGACCACTGCATTTTTTTCTGAAATCAGCATCTCTACATGTATTACAGCCATTCCATTCCAGCGTCTGTTGAATTCCAACACAAACACAAAGCTGAGCTACTTCAGTTCTTGCACCAGGAGTGGAATAAAGTCATCCAAGAACAATGTGAAAGACTTGTGGAGAGCATGCCAAGACGGATGAAAGCTGTGGTTAAAAATAAGGGTTATTGTACCAAATATTGATTTCTTCTTAAGTGTAAACACTAGTATTATGTTGTTTTAAAATGAATTTGATCTTGTTTCTTTTCATTCTTTGAGGTCTGAAAACATGTACCTTTTTTGTTATTTTGACCATTTGTTGTTTTCTGCAAATAAATGCTCTAAACCAGGGGTCGGCATGAGGCTCTTTGATCCCTCTGATGCGGCTCAGTACATTGGTCCCTCATTTGTCGCTGGGGTTACATTGTAGAAATAACCCGCGATAGGCTAAATCCGTGAAGTAGTCAGCTTTATATTGCGTGTATAAATGTGCGTGTATTTCACAGTTCCATTGACCGAGGTGCCTGGCGCCACTGCGCTGTTGCGGGTTTTGTTGTAGTGAGAACGCTTCCGTGCGCTCTCAGGACTGGTTCCACCGTCTGGACTCCAGGTTCCACCAGTTCGTTCTGCGGAAACACTGCCGCTACTTCCCGATGCGCATTAACCACCCGGAGAAGTGTGCGCCTGCTCATCGTGGTCAAATCCGTGACACAGCATGACCAGCGCGACCAGCCCCAGGTGAGACCCATGATCGGGGCCCTTCTGGCATGTGCCTAAATGCCAGACCGCTCAGTCCTGCTTCAGAGTCACACTGCTCGTGATCAAACATTTAAATAAATTTGGCAAACTGAACGCATTCTGTACAAGAGACACGGAGGAGAATGACTGACAAAGACAAAGGTCTACAGTCCTTTAGCCAATCAGGATGCAGAACACAATGCACGTTAATACACTATAAAAAAAAATCAGCGAAACAGCGAGGGACCAGTGTATTTAATTAAAATATATTTTATTTTAGTTCATTCATTTTCAAAATGTAATTCTATGGCACAAAGGCAAAAAAAAGCCGTTATATGCAGTGTTATTTCATTTTAAATTTCAAAAGGGTTTTGTGGCTCCCAGTGTTTTCTTTACTGTGTGAAACGGGTCCAAATCGCTCTTTGAGTGGTAAAGGTTGCCAACCCTTGCTCTAAACGATAATATTTTTATTTGGAATTTGGGGGAAATGTTGTCAGTTGTTTACACACTCAAACAAAAATGTTCTTTTTGCCCAAACACACACCTATAAGTAGTAAAATCAGAAAAACTGATAATTTTGCAGTGGTCTCTTATTTTTTTCCAGAGCTGTATATAAAACGATATATACTGATCCCACTTTTTCAGTTCCAATACCGATTCCGATACTAAAGCTTTAAGAAACTGCTGATACTTGATATCAACTGACACCAGTGTAGAAACTGAAAACAGCATTTATATAAATATATATTTTTTTTTTTTAATTAAATAAGACAAAACTGATCCAAATGTGTTATTTAGCTGTTATGCATCCTTCAATTAACAGAACAACTTAAAGGTAAATAAAAGTTCAAACATTATGAAACTTTCTGTGCTGAATACAACCAACCATCAGTTTATGTCCAACCAGGATACCAGTATCAGATCAGTGCATCACTATAAAATTGATAACCTTTTGGTGGGAATCACATATAAATAGATTCATTTGAAGTTGTTGTCTGTTTTCATCATTACAACAGAGTAACAGTATCAATATAAGGGGTGTGATGACAAATCAAAGGGACTCTGGTGAAAAGCCATGATTAAATCCATTTTCAACAACAAATCAGGCTGTGATTATAGACTGGCGACGAGTGACTAAACCAAACTATTTGTGAAAGAATCTGTGATGGCTTTCCCTGATGCTGCAGTTTCTTTGCCTGGTAAAGCCAGACCAAAATCCACTGTATATAATTTACAGTCACCACTCGCTCCACATCTCAAGCTGATCTCAAACGCAGTTGTACAATCACGTTTGTAAGACATTCAGTGAACTAGCTTGTTGGTCAACTGTCATTTAGAACAAAATCAAACTTCTCCCACCTCAGATTAACAATGCAAGTGCAGCAATGTTTTTCACTCTGAGTTATTTTTTGTTTTAATACAGACAGAGCGTGTGTTTTCTCTAATTGTTAATCACAGCCATCTGACTACCCGTTTATGTAAAGTATAGTAAGTGTTTAGTCATGGCTGACGAGGCTGGCAGCTGAGCGATCTCATATTACACAAGCTCTAACTGCATAAAGAAATAATGGATAGATTTTATTTTTTATTTATTTTGTTTATTTATGAGACAGGGACAGTGCACAATATACATTAACTTTGATGGGAGAGATGCACTGTGCCAGGTTGTAGCACTAGAGCGAATTTCCACCTGGCGCATGTTTTTTAAGTCTTAAAAACTGACTAAAGAAATTTATTTTAATAAATAGAAAATAATTATACAAAGCAGGATGTGTACAACTATAAGTAATAGATAAATAGACAATAGGCCTACAAGGTAATAATATCAGACATAAAAAGCATGTAAACAAAGGTACTGTCTTTGAGTATTAATATCTCACCTTGCTCATTGTCCACCATGTCCTGTGCCCTCGCTTCAGCTTAAAATAGTTCTGTGGTAACAATAAGACAGAAGCACAATGTAAAATACTTCCACTCATGAGCTGCCATAAAAGCTAAAGAAAGCTCTGTATTGAAGGCCAAAAACAGGATGCCAGGCCTTACCCAGCGGCCCCTGTAATGACCCTGACACCTGCAAGTCACGGCAGGTACAAAGAGACAGTGTGGAGGTGTGTGTAGGGACAGAGGAGTGACTGTGAAGGTGTCCCCAACAAGGAGCATAAAATGAAAACACTAAATAGATGTATCGTGGAAACTGTAAACATGGTTAGAGAGATCACTGTGGCAACGGAGATGATATCTGTTCAACAAATAATAGAGATTAAGAGCAACTGGCTATCTGCATACAGCTCTGGAAAAAAATAAGAGACCACTGCATTTTCTTTTCTGAAATCAGCATCTCTACATGTATTACAGCCATTCCATTCCAGCGTCTGTTCAATTCCAACACAAACACAAAGCTGAGCTACTTCAGTTCTTGCACCAGGAGTGGAAAAAAGTCACCCAAGAACAATGTGAAAGACTTGTGGAGAGCATGCCAAGACGCATGAAAGCTGTGATTAAAAATAAAGGTTATCGCAACAAATATTGATTTCTGAACTCTTCTTAAGTGTAAACATTAGTATTATGTTGTTTTAAAGGTCCCATGGCATGAAATTTTCACTTTCTGAGGTTTTTGAACGTTAATGTGAGCTCCCCTACCCTGTTTAGGGCCCCCCCACCCCCATGGCTAAAAGTTGCGAAATGTCTAAACTGAGCATTTGCGGTCCTTTTCTGCGTTAGAAAAAAACACAGCTCAAACGGGCGATTCTGAACAAGGCAACTATGTTACGTCACATCGAAAAAAGAAATGCAAATGCAGTTCCACCACCGTCTGGATGTCCACCCCCTGTCTCTGGAAATCACGCCCAGAGAGTTTGGACCGCGAAGGAGCTACGCAATGCAAAATGCGTTTTTTTATTTGCCTGGAGGCACGTGCGAGTGTTTCTAGGCTCGGAAGTCCTTTACCCGACCCTCTGGACCTCTGAAACAGCAGTGGTTTAATTTTATTTTCTGTGAAAATGTGTTTTTTTCATTGAAATTCCTCTCCTTTCTTCCTCCGTGCTTAAAACGCGGAAGTGGGAAACAGCGCACAGTAACAAGGAACCAGCGGCGCATTTGGTCCCCCCCACCCGCTCCTCTAACCTCTATGTCCTTCTCATTTGCATTCAAGCAACAAGGCCCAGAATGAGTCGTTCAGAGAGAGATATTCTGTCTCTGACTGTGTACATGTGTCTTTCTCATGCACTGAGTGTTGATTTTGAAGAAGGATTCATTTACAGTATTAGGGAACCATTAAGGCACCATATAAAAGCATCAAGAATACCATGTCATGGGACCTTTAAAATGAATTTGATCTGGTTTCTTTGCATTGTTTGGCATCTGAAAACATGTTTTGTTATTTTGACCATTTGTGATTTTCTGCAAATAAATGCTCTAAAGGATAATATTTTATTTGGAATTTGGGGGAAATGTTGTCAGTAGTTTATAGACTCAAACAAAAATGTTCCTTTTGCCCAAACACATACCTATAAGTAGTAAAATCAGAAAAACTGATAATTTTGTCTCTTATTTTTCCATTTTCCTTTTTTTTTTTTTTTTTTTCTAAATCCAGAGCTGTATATAAATATGTGCTGTCACTATGTATTTGGCTCTATGTGCAATCAAATTAGACTGACATATTGGTTGGCTGATATATCTGGCCGATATATGGCAGATGCCAATAATTAGTTTCTGTGGCCTAAAAATACACACAAAGCTTTATATCAACACTTTAATAGCTGAGATAGCTAGTTTGTGGTAAAAGGGGGCTTGGGGGATGTTTGTAGTAAATTTAAATTATAGAATGGGGAAAATAAACAAAATTGACTGAACATATTGGTCCAAAAATATCAGCAGAGCTTATCAGCCATATGATTCCCAGGGGTATCTCAGAGTAACAATCGGCCATGAAAAAATCCCATATCAGTCCATCTCTAATTATAATGCATATAGGGCCTACAGTATCTCTTGAATCCAATCACAGAACGCACAAGTGCTCAGTTCTAATGCAGCAGTAAAAGAGCAGCATTTAAAACCACGAGTCACAAAACTGTGCAGAGCTCAACGCACAGGGACACACACCTGCCGTATCTCAACAAGGAAACAGTTGGACCAATACTGTCAGCACTGCCTAGACTGATTTGTATTTGCATGTGATAGCTTATATGGTAATCTCTGACTTAGTATTTGAGTAATTTTCATGTGGTAATGTGGAGTGTGATGTTTTTAAATGAAAGAATGGGAGAATGCATGGTTTGATTGTAAATGGATGAATGAATGAATACTTGGATGTATTTTAATTGTTTATTAACCTGCATGGTGACTGTAGATGGAAACTAACTTTAGCTAAATCTGGTGTAAAGCATCTTCTTTTCTGAGATTAATGTATTTGCAAATGGTCAATGTTAAAATAAAGCAATAAACTAAACTAACCTAAACTGCAACACAACTTCAAATGTGATGATGAAATTACAGAATACTCAAGTGAAGGTAAAGTATAGAAAGTATTACTCCTACCATTACTATGAGGAAAAATCTAGAGCCATCACAGTCACCAATTCAAAACAATACTAAGGCTACATTCAGACTGCAGGGCTTAATGCTCAGTTCAGATTTTTTTGTGAAATCCAATTTTTTTGCGAGGTCGTTCACATTTCCAATTAAATGCGACTTGTATGTGATCTCCAGTGTGAACTTTAAACACCCCAAAAGTGTCCTGCATGCGCACTGGAGGACACGAAGAGGTCACATGCAGCGAGTGTGCTCACTGTTTATGGAAGTCGCCTAAACATGGACACTAGTATTTGAGCACCTGGCAATTTTAAAGTTGCTGTCGCACCGGAGACAGAACATGTACAGCTAATTTGTTTCAGGGAGGAGATTGAGAAGGTGAAGGGCAAGGTTTTTGGCCATGGCGTTTTGTGGGTTCCTCTTCAGTAACGCAGCAGTTCTATCGGATCGACATTGATAAGATAAGATAAGATAAGCCTTTATTGATCTCACACAGGAGAAATTTACTCGCCACAGTAGCTCCAGGACATTTGGACAAGAGGGAAACAGTGAAGGCAGGCAGGGAGGGGATAAAGTAAGTAATAAATAATACAAATAGTAGGCTTGTCTCCTAAAATACGGTCCAGTTCTGTTCAGTTTGGTCATTCAGACTGAAGTCGCATGCCAAAAGATCGGATATGTCGGTTTTAGGACCACATATCCAAGTGGCCTGGGTCGCATTTGAAAAAATCGGATCTGTGTCGTTCAGACTGTCATTAAAAGATCAGATACAGGTCGCATAGGCGGCGAAAAAATCGGACTTGGGTCACTTCACGCTGCAGTCTGTACGTAGCCTAAGAAGTCTCCAAAATCTATAAACAGGAAGTTGAAACCCATTTACAGTTTTGGTGCTTCTGTTATACTACCTAGATAACTACATTACAAAAGGCACACCACTGCTATTTATTGTGAATGAAACAAATGTATGCCCATGTATGTTTGTGACAAGGAACAACACTATAACATAGATCAGAAAAATTACGTAATATGGGCCCTTTAAAAATAGTTTAAATGCTGTCCCTGGCCTATGTATCCCTTGACATCGTATTATTATCTTTTGTGTAGAAATACCTATACATTTAATCCCTACTATTATGCTCTATTTTGAGTGATTGCAGAATTAAGCTGTTGGTCAAGCCAAACAAGCACAGAGTGGACCACAAACATTTATTGGCAGGAAGTTGCACAAACCAACCTCCATATTGAGTAGACACATGTGTTTATCCAGCAGGGCTAATGCTGCGGTCTGTGTTTATCTAAATGACACCTTTCATATGTCAAAATTACAGTGGTGAGTGCTGGGGATGGACTTTCTTATCCTAACACAAACAGCCTTTTTTTCAGTCCGTGTCACCCTATAGCGTCACCTTCTGAGTTTCCATCATGCTGCGTAATGTCACCATCAGGGCGCCTCCGTGGTGGGCCCATAGGCGGGGTTTCCTGTCCATTTCCATCTCTCTCCTGTATTAAGATTACTACTTACAACAATATGAGTTGAGATAACATAAGGCGTTCACTGGACAAGGAAATCCTGTACAGGTTTTCTGCGGGACACACTGAGTTGGCCCGTATTTGACATTTCCCAGAATGTATCTACAGGACTGTGTAAGAGCATTTAAGGTTGTTACAGCACATTTTATTGAGAGTCTGTTCAGTTATAGAGGAAAGTATTTTATTAGTTCACTATAGCAACACACAGATGCCAACCATACAAAAACTGTTCTCCGCTTTCACTCACTGTAGTTGCATTTATGACAAGTTCAAATGAGGTTCTGTTGGTTTAATTAAAGACGTTTAAGTTAGGTTTTGTCTTTGAAAAGGACAAATAGATTTAAAAAAAAAACACTATTATATAAACACTATGGAAAAAAGAGGAAGAGTTTCAGTATTTAGTATTTCATAGCCTAATAAATAAGGCTCAATATTTTTTTTCCAAATGTCTCCTGTCATGTCACAGGGAAGAATTTTCCAACAGCTTTGCTGGTATGAAGACTTGATACCACAAAACCATCTCAAATAAGTGGTAAAGGCAAGCAAGAGGAAATAGTATTACTATGAGATAAGGTACCTTAAATGTATTAGTCAAAGTATTTGAAAAAAGAAGATGAAAAAAGAAAGAAATGGAATCCAGTGTTGATCCATTGCTTTCGTACAATCAAGTTCTACAACCACTCCACATTATTTCTTGTAAATAATGTGGACTTGTTGTAGAACTTGATTGTACGAAAGCAATGGATCAACACAGGATTCCCTTTCTTTCTTTTTTCATCTTCTTTTTTTAATTTGTATTTATCCAAAACATATTTCATGACTGATGTTAAACAGATACAGTTGCACTGGATTTCTGTTTTTTTTTTCTTCACACAAATAAATGAATGGTATCCACATGCTAAAGGGCCAAAATCAGCAAAAATAAATGACATAATTCTCACACTGTAATATCCAGAATATATTCAATAACTGTACAGTTCTGTATTTCATAAAATATGTCAAAATTATTGTGTTCCTCTTTTTTATCACCAGCACATCTTGTAGACTACTATGTCAAAAGAATACAACAAATATGTGTAGTTAAATTAGTAATGTGAATGTTTTTCTTATTTTTATGCAGCTCCTTTGCGAAAAATCATAAAGACAATCAAAGCCTACAGTATATCTCACATGAAAGTAAAAGTCTTCATGGAGCACAGTATAGAGTAGGATGAAGTATAGCTGGCTGTCATGGCAACGGGCCCAAACAAAAGCAAAGGAAGCTGCTCGAGCCTGGACTTCCTTCACATGAATCATGCAATGGGAAGTAATGCAGAGCAGAAGGAAAAATATTGCCTCAGCAGCACTTCTCCTATTCTCATTTCTCACCTTCAGTCGGCGACCATTTTTAAATTCCTGCTTCTATAAAGACTGTCTGTATGTGTACAAATGACCTATAAGGAACATTTGACACTGTTTCGAATATTGGATGTCTAAAAAAAGGACAACATCGCAACACTGCCACCAAGTGGGATAATCCAAAATCATAGCACTAAGCAAAAATCAAAGTATTATTCATAAGCAAAAGTATCTATTAATGTACAATCCACATTCCTATTGCTTTTTTTCCATGCATATATGAAAGCTTGAACATTTTTTGGGGTCAGTATTTTTCATGTGTACGTTTCTTTGCAGTATTATGAAATTTGTGGTTATTTTTTGGCTACACAATAAGATTTGAGCTGTAAAAGGTTGAATGAATAACTTCTATGACTTATTACAGATGCAAACTAAGCATTCTTTCTCCCATTTATTTATTCATTTTAATAATATTGTAGATTTAGAATAGTTTAAATCTACTCTTGCGTTTTTGTGTCAGAGGCCTAAATTAGTTTCTATATTGTCATAAATATACAGTACTTCAGCAATATATATATATACTTCAAAATGTGGCATAGTGACAGGGCTATGCTCACTCATAATCTGACATTTTAACTTCTCTTATTTTAAGTAGCTTCATGTGATGGACAAAAAGCAGCTTTAAAAACCAATCTAGTTTTAAGCAAATCCACATTTGAACTTCATGGCCACTTTGCATATTGCGTTTCTATTCCTAGCAGCAGTCTGACAGCACATCACATGAGATTTATTGAGTGTTGCTCCAAAAAACCCTCAGCTCACATCTGACTTCATTCTAACTGAAAAAGAGGGAACTGGTTTAAGTTAAACAAAATTATCCTGACTTACCGGCGATCCTGTCTCGCTCCATGCCTCAGCCTTTGCCTCCACATGTAACTTTTGCTTTTGGGCTCATTCCCTCCTGTTTTTCGGAGACTTCCCCTTTTCTCCTGAGTCAGTCGATCCAGTTCCCCTTCTGTAGACCTCCCCCTCCCTCCCTCCATTCTTCTTCTCCTCCTCCTCCCTCCTTCGCGCTCACTTCCTCCAACTTTTAATGTCTTCAGTGTGTCAGGATAACAGTGGTGTCTGAGGCCATGTGCTAGTCATGTGAAGTTACACTGCTGCATATTCTACACACACTGTTTGTCAATAAAGTTATGGGAAAATGGTTTGAATGGTTGATTGACACAAAAGTGAAGGGTGAAAATTAGGTTATTTTGAGTGTACAAGACCACAAAAATATTACTATTGACCAGTGACCAGAAGTATCACATGAAAAAAGTGTACTCATGTGAAAATATTAAAGTATCTGTTTAAAAAGTATACTTGAAGAGAAAAAACAGAAGTATTTCACATATATTTTTCATTCTAGTAAGGATTCAAATGTAGTGATATTGAAAAGAACAATAATATATTTTTTTTTTTTCCTAGCTGGTTTTATTTGTATATTTTGTTTGCTCAAACTATGTGTTAAAAAAATAAATAATCAGCCTTTTCTGCAGGTCTCAAACTATAAAAATACTTTTCAGTCCTGTTATACTTAAGAACAGACTTTTTCTACTTTTACTTCATTACCTTCCTTATTGACAGGTTTCAAAATGTAGGATTATTAGAGGTAGTTAAAGAGGGGTATTTAACTTCTATGAGATATTAATCTATGGGGAGGCTATGGACATTTGAGATGCTACAGGCTTTTTACATGTATGTTGTACGTACTGTATGTTGCAGCAAATGTGGCAGAAGACCTTTAATATGAAATACCCTAAGTATACTTTCATCACCAACCGAAACACCAGAGCATAATGAGAATGAGGCCTTTCCTGTTGTGTTCACCTGGTTCCCCCTGGACGCTGCTGTGATGCTGCAGGACACAACACACTTTTGGCTCTTCTTCTCCTCAAACTGCCCTGACACAGATCTGCTGACCAGTCCTCTTGTTAAACAGCACTGAGACCTTTGACTGAGACACAACGGTGACTGAGAAGTGCAGTGTAAATATTGCCGCAGCAAAACCTGAATTTCCCTCCAGATCAATAAAGCATCTCGCTCTCTCTAACTGCAAACACAAAACATATTTAGATCACCAATTATCATTCTTAGCACTCTGGGTCTCCCCACCATTTGCTCTCAGTGCTAAGTCATTCCCCCTTAAGAGCGCTATCAAAACACAATCAAGTTATTATGTGCAGTTTTGTATCATGTTTTTGTATATTTATGCAGAATTGCTTTGTGGGAGCATAGGTGATGTGGGCTTGTGGTCTGAGCACTGCACAAACTATGCGTAAAGAGGGTTCGAATGGGGCCCAGGAGAGTTCGCTAAAATACTTAAACATGCATGGATGACAACTAAAAAGGCAATTTCCAGACTATTTTTATGAGGAAACAATGGGATAACATGGTAGAAAGGTAATAAAAAACAACTTTGCATAATACCCCCCCAGGATTCAATCAGTTCATTGCTGTTATCAGTTCATCAGCCTACTTTAAAACTGTCTAACCAACACCAGGAAGAGGCTTTGGTTCAACAGATTAGAATTATGCAATACTCTAATATGATAACCACTCATTAGTTTCGAAATGAGCAACATTAATATAGTACGGAAGAAAAATGATATAATCGCTCAAAAAGACACAAATGGCATTTAAAATCTCTCTGGTGTATTCTGTGCACCAGATGGAGTTTGTCTGATTGGTGTGCCCAGAAAGACACCTTTGCTCAGGAAGTCTTTTGTTATTTTAACAACACAATTATGGGCATTATAAAAATGGTCCTTTTTTTTTTTTTTTTTTTTTTATTATTTTATTTTTAATTAAGGACCCTTATTTTGTTATAAGCAGTCAGCTATATTCCTTTTTCACTCTTGTGTGCTAACCCTAACCCTAATTGGCAGAAAGCAGATGAAAACCTTTCTCTTCTGCTTTCTCTTTCCTCTTTTAAAGGCCCCATATTACACAAAATGTAGTTGCATGAGCTTTTAGCTAAGTGATAATGCTGTCAGTTATTTCATCAAAAACTTACCTAGACTATTTTGTTTCATTCACACATGGAAAAATCCTGGATTCGTCTATACATCACCAAACCTCCAACTGCTCTGTTCTACCTTGTGATGTCATGAAGTGGTAGTTTGAAGGTTAACAGCTACCTTTTAGCTGTAGTTCAGTAAAGATTGGCAATTCCATGGCTAAAATCATCCAAATGATTCTAGTGAAGGTGTATGGAGTTTTACAACACAGTAGAGCACTTCCATTACAACATGACATCACAAGGTGGGACACAGTGTTTTCCATTTGAAAGAACTCAGCCTAAATATGCAAGATTTGTATGTTAAACATGTGTGAATGAAAGAAAGCACAGCTACAACATTATAACAGAGATCAGAAAACAGTGTACTGAGTACTGCACACAGCCTCCACACACAGCATCAGTGCAGTAGTGACAGGGAGGTCCAGCAGAGTTTAAGCTAACAGGAATGGCTCGGGTGAGGCCAGGATTTGGATAAAACTGTGATATGAGTTGATATCTGTTATAAGGGAGTTTATATTGAATTTTGGGTTCAGAGTCAAATTCCGAGTATATCAGGAGAAAGAGAAGAACACATACTTTTTAGACAGACGTTGAAATTTTCATGATATTTGAAGAAATCATGAATATTGTTTTTTTATTCACTTGTCCTTGTCATTCTTATTATATTGCAAACACATTGCATACATACAGTATATAAATGTGTTGTTAATATATTACTTAAGATTACAAATGATTTTTTACATTTTACTTATACTGCATTTGCCTGGAATCCAGAATACACACTTCTACAATACTTTACAAAGATGTGTGAAGAATCCCTCAGTTGTCCAGGTAGAATCCATGGTAAAAGGAGAAATTCAATTTGTCAACTGGACAAAGTTTATTTGGTCGAAAACGTTTCACAGCTCATCCGCGCTGCTTCGTCAGTTCTGGTTAAGGGAGCTGATGGACACTGCTTATATCTAGCTGCAGGGAGGAGCTAACTACACTGAAATTACTCTGAAACTATCACACCTATTTGTTTTCAAATAGGTGTTGAAAACACCCATTTGTGTACAGTTTCTCTCTGGCGTCTAGTTTAGCATACCCATTCAAAGCCCTAATGGCTGAGCTGAGAAAAGTTTTCAACCAAATAAACTTTGTCCAGTTGACAAATTGAATTTCTCCTTTTACAATACTTTACAAAGATATTCTGGTGACTGATGCATCTGCCCGTTTTCAGATCGGTGTGACTGACAGGTGGATTAGCCAATCAGAGAAATGCATGCTTCGCCACAGTGGAAAATAAATAAAGAGAAAAAATCACCACCCTGTTAATATGAGGTGAGAGAAATTTTATTTTATTTGTAAATGATATGTGACCAATGAGCTCCTTCGTTTCATATTTGTTGCTAAAAAATTGGATTGGATGATCACGTTTGACTGAACTTGAGACACAACGGAGGGTGTGGGGACCAGACTGATATCCCTCTGAATACAAAGTACAGAGAGATATCAGTCTAGTGTTGATTAGGCTTTCTCAAATGTAAGTTAAGTCTGTAGTAAAAAACAAAACAAAACATCCAAACATAATATCTGTAGGTTTTAAGATTTTAAGAATGCTAATTTATGTAAATCTTAAAATGTGTATAATCTTATATAATGAAGGTTAGTAAAAGGTTCTTCACCTCAGAGCTTCAGTGCCTGATCCAATGCGACAGTGACCTTTGAGTGTGCCTTATTTCAATGATTTTTTGATAAAACACATTCACACAAGAGCAGGATTAAAAATGGCTTAAAGGGATATGCCACCCCCAGGTCAAATTTGGGCATCTCCCCACAGTCCAGAGACTAAAATAAGTGGTGGAAAGCGTTTTCCTGCTCACCCAGCCATTGTCCGAGTCTGTCGCCACTGACCGCCGCGGTATCTGCAGCTCCTCCGCCTTAGACTGGAGTCTAACATCGCCAGAGAAAGATTTCGGGCCAAAAGGAATTAATTTGCTCGATGCGTTTCCCAATTACTTTCTGTGTAGTGCGCATTCATATCGAGTGCAAATAAATGTGCAAATCAACACTGAGAGCTTGCCTTGGTCATTTTGGGTGGGAACTATTTTCCAGTGCGGAAGAATACAGCCGAATCACGCACCACGTTGTGCAACAGGGGAACTCCCTTCCCAGTGCGTAACTGGGATTCCCCTGGCAGCGTGCTGCGTGATTCGGCTGTATTCTTCCGCACTGGAAAATAGTTCCCACCCAAAATGACCAAGGCAAGCTCTCCGTGTTGATTTGCACATTTATTTGCACTCGATATGAATGCGCACTACACAGAAAGTAATTGGGAAACGCATCGAGCAAATTAATTCCTTTTGGCCGAAATCTTTCTCTGGCAACGTTAGACTCCAGTCTAAGGCGGAGTAGCTGCAGATACCGCGGCGGTCAGTGGCGACAGACTCGGACAATGGCTGGGTGAGCAGGAAAACACTTTCCACCACTTATTTTAGTCTCTGGACTGTGGGGAGATGCCCAAATTTGACCTGGGGGTGGCATATCCCTTTAATATACTGTAAAGAGCCCATATTATTCAATTTCTGATCTATGTTTAACGTTTTAACACACAAACCCTGCATATTTAAGTTTTTCTCTCAAACAGAAAACACTCTGTTCCACTGTGTGATGTCATGTGGTAATACAGGAAGTGCTTCATTGTGTTTTGGACCTTCACTAGAATCATTTGGAAAATTTCAGCCCTGGAATTTCCTATCTCTACTGACCAAAAGGTAAAAGGCGCAGTTAACTTGAAAACTAGGCCTACATCTACATGACATCACAAGGTGGAGAGCATTTGAGCTTTGGAGCTGTAGACAGACTAATAAACTAAGATTGCGCAAACATGTGTGAATGAGACAAAACATAACTCCAGGTATGTTTTTGAAGAGGTAACAACATTATAATATGGCTTAAAGCTCACAAGAGTCAGTTTTGTGTAATATAGGACCTTTAACCTCTTTTGCATTTCTTTCCACGTGCTTATACAGTACTAGCCACAATACTTTTCGCAAGTGTTATCTATCCAATTCATGAACAGTTAATGACGTTCTAACAACAAAGACGCTAGCTCCTTGGCCCAGATTTCAAAACACTGCATTCTGTTTTTCCTGTCACATGTTTACACCTTGTCACAACCAGGAATTGAGTTTGTATAACATTCACACAGCAGGTTTAAAGAGTAAAAGCAGTTATTGAAAAGGAGTAAAAACATCTTTGTGACTAAATTGATGCCCAAAACCAGACCACAAGGCCCTCCCTGCTCATACCTTTCAGCACCTCTGCACTCCATCATACCAGTGTGAGAAACAGGCCCCGCCCCCTGCACACAACCGCTTTGAACAACACAATAATAAAGACTGGCTGTGGGGACAGTTTGAAAAGAATTTGTCAAAATAATAAAGAAATGATCAAATGTCTGGCAGATAGAAGCACATAAATGCACTGGTCCAACATGCAACAAACAAATAGCAGAAACACTTACACAAGATCTACTGTGCTTGTGTCTGCTATATAGTTCTAATCTATAACACACAGCGATCATAATGCTATACAGGGGGTCCTCGGGTTACGACGGTCTCGGGTTACGACGTTTCGTGGTTACGAACGCGCCCCCATTAAAAAAAATATGTATATATTACGCGTCATTCCGTCTTACGTGGTTTAGTGTGGTAAGAGATGTAAACAAACGCGCGGCGCACGGCGGAAGAATACGCTCTGTTGTGGTTGTAGGGAGAAGAAGACAGCCTCGTGTGCGTGTCCAATGTGGGCGGAAGTACCTGATGTGGGCTCTGATCTGCTCCTATGAAAGCGGCAGTGATAACCAAGCAGCGTAGTGGTCTAATTATTGAGATGGAAAGGTTATTGGTGCTTTGGTTGGAAGATCAAAGGCAAAATCCGGTTTACGACGAAATTCGGGTTACGACGCGTCTTAAGAACGGATCAACGTCGTAACCCGAGGACCCCCTGTAATTTGGACTTTTTAAATCACAATATTCATCTAAAATTACTTAATAAAGGAAAAAACTCAGCTGACTTCTGTGTTGGAAAACTGTGGTGCTCAATGGCAAAACGTCATCACAACAAAGAGTCGTGCAGCTGTCTGCATGTCCGATGGGTCAGGCTCGGTAGCTGTGTATATTTTTTTATTTGTACCAAAGTGGCTATGCAGTGCTGCTGACTCCAACACATATCACAGATTAAGAAAGTAAGTAGAGAGCAGAGGGCGTATGCTGGTGGCAAGTTGACTTCTTGAAAATAAGCGATTAAAGATTACGCAAACACGCATGAATCACTCCAATACAACTTTGGGTGAGGAAATGGTGATGGGAAACAACTAACATAGAAGTTGTCAAAGAAGTTGTTTATTTGATTCTCCACAGCTCAAGTCTAATCGTACTACCAAAAAAATTTAAGGAAATTTTAAAGAGTCCAAACAAATAAATAATGATAAAACTAACTAATACAAGAATCACATTTCAGAACATGCTTGTGCAAATGTAAACTACAAGGTTAAGTTTTTAAGCAGAATAAAACTGGATATTCTGTTGTTTGTTGAGGAAATTATGGTAATTGAAAAACCGCAGCTTTTGCAATTTGCTAATTGCATCCATTCAAATTTTAATTCAATATGAATTAATAGTGCAGCCCCCTAAAATGTAATTGCTACACATATGAGCCCACAAAAATATGGTTTAATCAGTTATTTATAGTGAATATTAATGAACTTCTGTATAAACATGACAGATTATATAAAAAATTCTGTTACCCCTCTGCAGAAGACACACAAAACAATGCAAAATACAAATCAGTTACAAAGAGACAGAACAGTAAAAGGCCAGATCAAAAGCGTTCACGGTCCACATTTATTCGAACGATAAGTGGATATATCTTTACACATGCATACCATCTCTGCTGACATATATTTCCATAGAACCATCACGAGTCCTATATTTACAGATGATGGGGCAGATGGTCGCGAGGCACAGACTGACACGTGCACCCGTTCACTCATGCGCAAAACTCAGACCCAAAAACACCCAGTCGATCTCACACACACAGTATAAGAGGGTGCAGAGCCTTGGGGTGCTCACTAATGTAAGCCGTCACATCAGAGTACGACCTATGGCCAAACGCGTGACTCAGACATGCTATATTTAGTTATATAAGAGTCAAGCAAATAAAGAAGAAGCGTCACCAGCGTGCCAGCCAATACTGAAGGGATGCCCGCAGGCTGCCAGTGCACAGAGAAGTACGAGTAGTAAAAGATAAAAGTGCAGGATGAGGTCAGATAAAAGGAAGTATACAGATAAAGTCAGGAGGAGCTAATATGCATTAAGTAGGCCTGTCATGATAATTATTATATCGACTTCAATATGAAAGCCGGTACAATATATTTTGGGACTCAGTATTTATCCTGTGTACATTCTCTTTGCAATAGTGGGGAGATTTGTATATAATAAGGTAAGATTTGAGCTGTAGAGGAATGAGTAAATTGCTTCTGTGGTTAATTATTGCTTCATTCTTCTATTTATTTGTTGTATTTCAGGCCCTTTAAAGATACAGTATATTTAAAAATAGGTTTACTGGGATTATCCTGCTTTGTGTCAGTGGCATAAAGTAGTTTCAATATTATTGTTAATCGCAATATTTCTCTGTAGTAGCGATGTATCGTGACAGCCCTAGCATTAAAGGTGCATTGTGTAACTTTTCTGGTGGAGGGTCTGTAAAATGCTTTTTTCCTTGAAGATGTTATCACTTTGTCTGGCATGTTTCACAGTATGGTATTAAACCTTTCTATCGTCATGGAGACCAAAACCAGAACAAGTTACAGGTCAGATCTGTGGAAAATTCCTGTTTTTCTAGGTATTTTTGAGCTATAAAAACACCTGTAATTGGATAAATGTAAGGTAGAGCTTTTTAAAGTAATATTGTGGAACATTCCAGGCAGAATATTGAAATATCCATAGAAACAAGCAGGTGATCGAGCCCCAACCAAAAGGTTACATAGTGCACCTTCAAGTATACACTGAAAGCGTGCAAATATGCATAGTGGTTTTGGGATATACTACAAAAGGTTTAGTATATTTAGTGTTATAGTATATGGGATAAATAATGTAAAAAAAAATGTTTCCTGAATCAAAGCTGTTTACTCATTTATGAATAGAATCAAAAGCAAGCTGTGCAGTGTTGTGCATGCATAATGTTAATTCACATTATGGGGTCATATTTTAAAAAGGTCATGGTCAAAGAAGCATGAAGAAAAGAAAAAGAAATACTGAGATAAATGATAATATTGAAACTACTTTATGCCTTACTTATTCTTACTTATTCAATCTTCTACAGCTCAAATCTTATTGTATTAAAACAAATATATCCATCCATCCATCCATCCATTTTCTTCCGCTTATCCGGGGCCGGGTCAACAGTCTAAGCAGGGACGCCCAGACCTTCTTCACTCCGGACACTTCCTCCAGCTCCTCCGGGGGGACCCCAAGGCGTTCCCAGGCCAGCCGGGAGACATAGTCCCTCCAGCGCGTCCTGGGTCTTCCCCGGGGCCTCCTCCCGGTGGGACATGCCCGAAACACCTCCCGAGGGAGGCGTCCAGGAGGCATCCGAAACAGATGCCCAAGCCACCTCAGCTGCTCCTCTTGACGTGGAGAAGCAGCGGCTCTACTCCGAGCTCCTCCCATGTGACTGAGCTCCTCACTCTATCTCTAAGGGTGTGCCCAGCCACTCTACGGAGGAAACTCATTTCAGCCGCTTGTATCCGCGATCACGTCCTTTTGGTCATTACCCAGAACTCATGAGGTGAAGGTAGGAACGTAGATTGACTGGTAAATTGAGAGCTTCGCCTTTCGGCTCAGCTCCCTCTTCACCACAACGGTCCGGTACAGCGACCGCATCACAAATATATATATATATATATATATATATATATATATATATATATATATATATATATATATTAGGGCTGCGTGAAAAGTCCCTCAGTCGTCCAGGTAGAATCCATGATCAAAGGAGAAGTTCAATTTGTCAACTGGACAAAGTTTGTTTGGTTGAAAACGTTTCGCCGCTCATCCGAGAGGCTTCGTCAGCTCTGGTTATTGTACTGGTTAGACCCTGCTTATATCTAGATATAAGCAGGGTCTAACCAGTACAATAACCAGAGCTGACGAAGCCTCTCGGATGAGCGGCGAAACGTTTTCAACCAAACAAACTTTGTCCAGTTGACAAATTGAACTTCTCCTTTGATCATATATTAGGGCTGTCAAACGATTAATTTTCTTGATCGCAACTAATGTCATAGTTTTTCATAGTTAATTTCATAATTAATCAAGAAATTAAGAAATTTCATAGTTAATCGCGATTAATCGTGATTTATTTTGCATGTTTAAAATTTATATCTTGCAGTAAGACCGTTCGAATCTAAAGTTAAACTCACAATGCAAAGTATTTCTCACCATTTTTTTTATTTCAAAAAAGTGCAGAGAAAGGAAAAAGTAACAATGAACCAGTAATAGTGCTTACTTTGAGAAATTGTAAATAAATGATTGAAGCCCGCTCGAGCTGCCTACGGATGCGTAGAAGGAACAAAATACTAGCAAACTCAAAATAGCGCGTTTAACCGACAATGAGTTTAATTAATACAACCAAATGAGCTGCATATGGATGGTAGAATTGCGGAAAATGCTGGCAAACTCTGATCGCGATTAAAAAAATTGTTCGCGATCAATCGCGATTCGCGATTAATTGCGATTAATGCGTTAATATTCCCAGCCCTAATATATATATATATATATATATATATATATATATATATATATATATATATATATATATATATATAATGAGCCAAAAATATATTGTTCTAGCTTTAATGTATTAAATGATATGCCAATATTGTAATTATGATGACAGGAGAAGACACAAATCAGGCAAGACACAAATCTGACAACTCAAAATCAAATAACTGAATCCTTAATTCAGTGATATTTCGTTATAACTAACCTCTCAGTGACAACCAGAGGCGGTTCTTGGGGGGGCGAGTGGGGCAATTGCCCAGGGCGCAACTTCGTGAGGGGCGCCATGCCAAGCGCTTGAAAAAAAAAAAAAATCTATCATATCACTGTGTAGGAAATTGGCAAATTAGCGCCCCCTCTGGCTGCAAGCGCCCGCGCAATACATTCCCTTCCACGTGGGCCAATGCGCAGCACAGAGACCTGCTGGAGCCAACAGCGAGAGGAAAGGAAGAGAGAAAGAAAGAGAAGATAGAGAGAGGAGTCACCCCCTCCCTCTCTGTGGCCGGTAACTGACAAAGCGTCTCAATCTGACAGTACACCGGCTGCGAGTCCAGCTCCCACTACCACGATTTGATCAATGTCACTAGTTGCTAAGAGGAATTGACCAATGATACTACTCCTACTAGCTCCTACCAAGAACGCACACGCTCGCATCGGGAACACGGAAACTACAGAAGACAATAGTAAACGAAGTTAGTATAACGCAACATTTAATCACTTTTAAATCGATCGTTCACCCTCCGTGGTATTTACTATGAATACAACGTACAAAGACACACTTTACATGGGACTTTGTAGAGATACGGGATCGGCATTTTCAATAGAGGCTACGTGAATGACTTATCCCGGACAACAGTTCATCTCGGAGCTCTTTCAGATTTGCTGGACAGTATCTCATCTTTGCTTTTGGTAAGTCATGTCACGAAATGTGTTTGTCATATCACTATTCTATTTTAGCGCTATTATATTATATTATATTATATTGTATTAATTATATATGTTATATTATGTTATATTTCGTTCGTATAAATCGTTTGAATAATCGTGATTTCAATATTGACTGAGGTAATCAATTTTTTCCATAATCGAGCAGCCGATGGTTCTGTTTATATATCTGATTGTATATATTTTGCCACTTTTATGTGTAGAGTTTATTTATTATTTTTTATTTATGTTATTTAAGTTATGATTATCATTAATTACCACTCTATAGTGATAATTAAACATGGCTGCTTGTGGTAAATGTTGTGTTTTTTTTTTTTTTTTTTCCTTGGGGGGGGGGGGGCTTGTGTTTTTTTTTTCATTGAGGGGGGGTCGCTCAGAGGGGGTGTTTTTTTTTTTTTTTTTTTGGGGGGGGGGGCTTGTGGGTTTTTTTTTTCATTCCGGGGGGGGGGGGGGCGCTCAGAGGGGGTCTCGCCCAGGGAGTAATTCAATGTAGAACCGCCACTGGTGACAACTACTGTATATGTTCTTCTCTTCTCTGACTAACCCCTTGAAGAGAGGCTCCATATTTAAAGGGACAGTGTGTAGGATTCGTGGCGCATAGGTGGTTACTAGCTATTCCACTTCCTCTTTTGGCTATGGCAGACCTCGAGGGTCACCCGGACGCGACGTAGCGCCGACATCGCGCGTGCCAGCGCACGAACCGCGCACCGCTGTATACATGAAACGCGGTCCCCCGTTCACTTTTTTTTTTTCTTTTCGCATGAAAACACACAATCCCGATCATGATTCATGACAATCTACACATCAAATGAAACCTTACAGTCTCCTCTTTTTGACTATGCAATTCATTTCCCTGCAAAACAATCACTCCCCGAGCACATGGGGCTTTTATACAGAAAAGCACAAAACTTAGCTTACTTAGCTTACCTTTGAAGGCTTTGCACAGGTCAAACTCTGTATTTCATCATAAACTTGGTCTCAATCTGTCCATAAGGATCCAGCGAATAAAATCCAGTAAAACAATTTAGTCCAAAATACGTGTTATATCCATTACGATGTGTGATCCAGCAGCATGCTTCTTTACACGAGGCTCCCCCCTTCCCCCCTCCCCTTCCCCTTCTCTCCTTCGCTCCTTCACTCCCATATGCAGCGCGGCTGTGCAGCTGTTAGCAGGAGCCGAGGCGAAGGATGAGCCCAAATGTCCTTCTGCGGCTCTCGTATTCAAAATGGCTGCCTCTATATGGGGAAGATCCCCCTTTTATGTGACTATATCTAAGTCCAAAAGAATACTTTGATTTCATGATGGAAGTGAAAAGGCTTGGAAAACAATGTATTTTTGAATGGGTATCTTCAATTTCAGTAATTAACAGGTAAAAATCTTACACACTGTCCCTTTAAGGAAAATTGACTCTTGTGCGCTTTTAGCCATGTAGAATGCTGTTAGCTCCTCAGAAACATACCTGGAGTTGCGTTTTGTTTCATTCATACATGTTTGAGTAATCCTTTATTATTAGTCTGTCTCCAAAGCTCAAAATGTTATGTTCCACCTTGTGAAGCGGCCATTTCATTCTTCTTTTAATTCATTAGAGATAGGAAATTCGTGGTTTGAAATTGTCCGAATGATTCTAGTGTTCTAAAAACACAGTGGCGTACATCACAAGGTCGAGCAAAGTGTTTTCCGTTTGAGAGAAGAACTCAGCATACATATGGAGGATTTGTGTGAAACTAAGCAGAACTACAGGAATCTTTTTAATGAGGAAACATTATAACACATTAGATCAGAAAATAGCATAATATCAGCCCTTTAAAGACCTTTTCTTCTCAAAGCAGCGTAATGTAAATAATTATAGTATTCATGGGTTTGTGTTATCTGCTATAGGCACCATTTTGGGGACCTTTAACCACTCAAAAGCTAGAATATTTTGGTTTGAATTGTCCCATCACTCATCACAAAACAGGATAAAAAACTATCAGTGGATTATACTGCTGGAACTGACATGGGAGTTCAAAGTGTGGGTCAGTTGTGTGTCTGATTTTCGTTATAAAAGTGAAGTTGAATTTGGTAAGAAGTATTTGCAACCAACAGCAGTTTACTCTGCATCCACTGGTGTCACTTCCTGTTGAAAATCTCTGCTACATCTTGAAGCAATGTTACATGACTAACCCTAAATATTGCTGCACAACTAAATAAATCATAAAACAGAGTCATTTCATTTGAGCTGAGGAGACAGTGCTATAATGTGAATGTGTACGTGCAGATCAGCCAGCCGCACAGATGACATCACCATTAAAAACTACAGCACTCAAGCACTACACAGGGACACTGTTCTCTGTTTGTGTCCAACTACACCACTGCACCCAGGGCAGGGGCAAACGTGACACAACCCCTCACATCTCACATTTACACAAGTCCAATTTATAACTGCATCCAACATGTCAAACAAAACCTACAGGCAATACTGTTTACTATACAGTGGTACCTCACCTTACGAAATTAATTCGTTCCAGAAGTGGTTTCGTAACGTGAAAAATTTGTAAGTTGAGTAGCTATTTCAATGGAAAAGGCCTGATCCGTTCCAAGGTTTTTTTTAATAGTGTAACTTTTTTTTTATAGTGTAACATTTGTGTTCTGCCTCCTGATTGGAATAAACCAGGTCTAGACCAGAACTAAACCAGGTCTAAACCTGGACTGGACCTGGACTAAACCAGGATTATCCCGGGACATGGCAGTGCCGTTGGAGGAGCTAGAGCTAAGAGTCCGAGAAAGACGCTCTTTCAGCGGGAATAAGAGCGGGGCGGGCTCTGCTTCTATGTGACTTCCAGAGCCGGGGCGCTGACACTGTGAGCTGTGAGCCCGCCCGCGGCCCCATCCCGCACCGTGTCGCTTTTTGATCCTTCGATGTCAGCTCTTCCTATCATTGTGAAGCAGAATTCACCAAGCATTGGATTGTTCACTCACTAAGGGAACGTGAACTGGGTTTAGACCGTCGTGAGACAGGTGAGTTTTACCATAGTGATGATGTGTTGTTGTGTCTCCGCTCCCATCGCACTTTCGGTGCTATATTGAGCCATGTCTACCCCACGCTTCACTATCAGCACATTCCATTGAAAATCTATGAGTGTTTAAACGAGAGAGAAATGCGAGAAAAGTGTAGAATGTGTGTGGTGAGGCATTTACAGCCCTAAAACATGTAGAACAATTGCCAAATACAAAGTTGTCCTACCTCGTGGAGCTCTCCCACCGCGGGCCACCTCTGGAACCGCGTGTGTGTGTTGATAAAGTGTATTTACGTTTCGGGGCGTGCATCTGAGCACGCATTAATTGAATTTTTGAGATTTGTTGTTTTTAAAGTGCTTTATAAATAAAGTTGGATTGGATTGGATTACAGATTTCGCGTTTCGTAACTTGAAATTTCATTCGTATCTAGAGACCAAAATTTGACGTGAAGGCGTTTCGTAACTTGAAATTTTCGTTTGTTGGGTCATTCGTAAGGTGAGGTACCACTGTTTCCCCCACAAAGTGAGGAGAGCTGGAGCCCCCCCACCCATCACGACCACCTTCTACTGAGGCATCCCTGAGAGCGTTCTGACCAGCTGCATCACTGTATGGTACGGGAGCTGCACTGAACAGAACAGGAAAGCCCTGCAGCACATAGTGAATGCAGCTGGGAGGATCGCTGGTGTCTCTCTCCCCTCCCTCCTGGACATTTTTAACACCCGCCTCACCCGCAGAGTGTCCAGTATTGAGGGTGACCCGAGCCACCCCTCACACAGCCTCTTCAGCCTCCTGCCCTCGGGGAGAAGGTACCAGGGTCTCCGGGCCCACTCCACCAGACTGTCAAACAGCTTCATCCACCAGGCACCCCCCCATATTGCCATAACCTGTATCCCATAAAAAGACTTATCACTCTAGACACCTTTAAAACTGCTGCTAAGGACTACTGTTGCACTGTTGCACATTCACTACTGGAATTACTACTGTTGTATTGTTGTTTACTACTGTTGTTGTACTGGAATTACTACTGCTGCACATTTATTTTTATCTTTACTTTCAATGCACATTCTATTGCACATTACTGCACATTTCACTGCTGAATCTTCCATTGCATATTTTGATGCACACTGCACATTTTGGACATCTGTAAATAGGTATTTATTTATTCTTTTGCACTGCTTTAGATTTTGTCTTAGAAGTTTTGTTTTGTCTTTATATTGTATTTTGTACACTGTCTTTTTGCACTGCTTAGCCAGAGAGAAACGAAATTTTGATTCACTGTATGTCGAACACATAGGGCAGAATTGACAATAAAGCTGACTTTGAACTTTTGAACTGATTTCTATATTTTTTTATTTTTACTTGTGCATATACAGTTATATTATTATGCTTTATTTGACTTTATTTGAATTTATTATATTTATTATTACATTTATATTTTAGCTCTTTCTTATTATCTTATATTAAGATGTGAAAAGATGTGTCCAAAGAATTTCTCTTGTGGATCAGTAAAGTTTGTCTAAGTTTTACAAGTCACCAAAAATGTGCTGGTAAAACAATGTTGGAAGTAGGGATGCAAATTATCGATTAATTCATTAATCTATAGTTGATTGACCTTATCGATCGACTTACGATTAACTGATAAGCGGCGTTTTTCACCTGAATTTTAGTGTTTCAATAGGGTCTTTAAGAATATAAGCTATAGTATACATAACACTGAGTCAAAAATATATCATAGTATTATTATATTGTATATTCATCAATTAATTATTCCTTAGTAAAAAGCAGACAAATGTATTGATGCTGAATAACAAAATACATTTTTTATTGAAAATAAATTGAGGACTGGCTCCGTTGTTGCACTTGCAGCATGGAAATCTTGAAATTAAAAGGAACAGAAGAAATTAAATAACAGAATGTTATTTAGTCTACATATTATGATGAAACCAGTGAATCCAGGCTATTTTTTAGGACATTCTCAACTGTGGCGGGATTCTTGATGAACTCAGGCTTAGTCGAGATGAGCGTTTTAAGATGATTTATTGTGCTCCCACAGTGCAAAAAAAAGGTGTCAGATGTGTGTGGAAAAATATTTACAGTGCCTGAGTGATATATATAAAAAACAGATTTTTTAACAGACTTCCCCTTTAAGTCTTTTGTTTGCTCACTTTCTTTCTCTATGCGCACGTTACCTTCACTGTAGCCAAGCCAAGCCAAGACTGACGGCAGCGCTGCGAAGCGCACCTTTATACCCCCATTGCCCCGCCCACATTACGTAACATTACTTTGAAAGTTGATTTACACCATTCCACTATTAAATGGTCAACATTTCTGGTGCCAACAGGTGAGCACAGACCATAGCTTTCATGCCACATCAACGAATCATATAAAAACACTGTAAATAGACAGAATATATGAATAATTGCCCAGGCCAATTACTCCTGGCTCACATGACCACCAGAACCCGCGAAACTAGCGGTTTTAAACTCCCGGTGCGGAAGTGTTTGGTTTTGCCAGAACGCAGCACGGGAAGAGGAGAAAGCGGCAGCGCGCAGGTAAGCAAATGATTGTTTTTTAGCGCGGTCAGGATGGCAAAACTGGCGATGGCAAAAGTGTGCACCCCTAGATGCGACAGAGCACACTGTAGAGGTTATGAGAATTAGTATTTGGTGGATAATGGATGAGGGTTCGCCGCGCAGCGCAACAGATAAGGAAACGGGCGCGCGCGTCTTCACATGCTCTCCCCCGGGAACAACGCTCTTAGGGACAGGACTGCTCCGTCACATAAACATTTATTTTGAACTAAGGCAACAACAATATTTCTCTCCCTTAATCTGTGAAGGGTTACAGTACAAAATATAAATTTCACAGGGCCCCTGGACACAGCATAAAACATTACAGGGCCTCAAACCAGAACAATCAAGAAATGATAAAAGCATGTAAGTTACATGCTTTTATAATTTCAAAAATATATGGTTCTAGGTCCAGCTCTACTGTGAGTTGTATGGCAACATCCAGAGAGGAAAGGGTTACATGATGTAACGCTATGGTCTTTCTCGCGAGTGGGTTCGCATCTCGTGTTCACGTTCCAGAGTAGTGCCCTCTAGCGATTAGTTACAATTAATGCATTTTGTTCGGCCAACGTCTAGATCGACAATTAATTGTAAGTCGATTAATTGTTGACATCCCTAGTGGGAAGTCATTAAAATGCTGAATCCAGTTTATATGGTTTAGAATATTTCATTAATTAAAGGTGACCTGTAACTTTTCTAGAGGAGGGTGCGCCACCTGATGTTATTGCTTTGAAAATACTTAAAGCTTTGCAAATACATAAAGCTGTAGTATCGTACCAGAATTGAAAGACCTGGATTGGTGCATCCCTACAAACACCAGCATTTAATCGTAATGAATAAATGCAAATTTGTGAAACGTGCATACGAACATGCACAAACAATATAATCTCCATGGAAACAAGCAGGTGGCAAACTCTTCTCCTGAAAAGTATAGAACACTTTGGAAAGTCAGTGTCTGTGCTTCCATACCGGTAGCCTTCAATTAGCAAACCCGGCAAACTAAAGCCAACATCTAATCGATCTAATATCTTCCTCACAAATATAACTCCATTATCCTTTACAGTTACTCAAATTAATTCCAGTTGCACTGATCCCGGACGATGGCGATCCCTCTGACGGGTCATGTGGACGATGCTGAGGCTGTAAAAGTGCTGGTGTAGCGGTCTGTCCGTTTGTCCGTCCTCCTGCCTCTTCTGTAAAAGCTCAGCTGGTTCTGTTCTGACCGCCATAAGGTAACTATTAGAAGTGAGGCAGCTGCTGGAATGCTGTGTAATATGGGATATCCTCGGAGCACATGCCTGGCACCAAATAGGAGCTCTTTGTGAGAATTTAAGTGGACTGCTGATTTTAAAGGGGAAGTGTTTATATTTTTAAATGCCTCAGTATCAATATTACAATTTTACAAATGCCTCAAATTGTTTCAGTCTTTAGGAAAACCGGTCTAGCATGCTCATTTTTCAAATAGTCTTCTACACTATCTCACAACTAGGGCATGCACTGAGCCGATACTGGTACTGGAAATATTTTTGTATATCGTCTTCCGAATATTGGTTCAGGTGATATCCTGGTTGGACATACAGCTCTGGAAAAAAAATACGCGATCACTACAAAATTATCAGTTTTTCTGATTTTACTACTTATAGGTATGCATTTGGGCAAAAGTAACATTTTTGTTTGCATTTGCATGTTTGCAAATGCATTTGCAGAATTTTTTTTTTTGCAGAAAATGGCAAATGGTCAAAATAACAAAAAAGATACATGTTTTCAGACCTCATTCATAAAATTTATTTTAAAGGTCCCATGGCATGAGGTTTTTGAACATTAATGTGAGCTCCCCTACCCTGTTTAGCCCCCCCCCCCATGGTTAAAAGTTGTGAAATGTCTAAACTGAGCATTTGCAATCCTTTTCTGTGTTACAAAAAATCGGAGCTCAAACGGGCGATTTTGAACAAGGCACCTGATTGACGTCAGATCGAAAAAAGAAATGCAAATGCAGTTCCACCCCCGTCTGTCTGAACTCAGCGTCTCTGTAAATCACGCCCAGAGAGTTTGGACTGCGAATGCGCTAGGCAATGCAAAATGCGTTTTTTTTTATTTGCCTGGAGGCACGTCTGAGTGTTTCTAGGCTCGGAAGTCCTTTATCTGAGCCTCTGGACCTTTGAACAGCAGTGTTTTAATTTTATTTTCTGTGGAAATGTGTTTATTTTTCAATGGAACGCTTCAAATCTCTCCCCCCGTGCAAAAACACGGAAATGGATCAGCTGAGCGCTCAGAGCCAGGGCCACGCCCCCACGCTCTACTATAGGCCAGCTCTTTTCTCCTCATTTGCATTCAAGCAACAACGCCCATTATGGAGTGTTCAGAGAGAGAAAAATTACTCTTTCTCATCTTATCTCTGTTTCTCATGCACTGAGTGTTGATTTTGAAGAAGGATTCATTTACAGTATTAGGGAACCATTAAGGAGCCATATAAAAGCATCAAGAAGTACCATGTCATGGGATCTTTAAAACAACATAATACTAATGTTTACACTTAAGAAGAGTTCAGAAATCAATATTTGGCGCAATAACCCCATGTGTCTTGGCATGCTCTCCACAAGTCTTTCACATTATTCTTGGGTGACTTTATTCCACTCCTGGTGCAAGAACTGAAGTAGCTCAGCTTTGTGTTTGTGTTGGAATTCAACAGACGCTGGAATGGAATGGTGTAATACATGTAGAGATGCTGATTTCAGAAAAAAATGCAGTGATCTCTTAATTTTTTCCAGAGCTGTATACTGTAAATAGATAATGATAGATAATAAGACAATTTCCAATTAGCAGTTTTCCATAAAGTCTCATAATGTTAATTTTTAGTTACACAAAGCTTTTCTGTGGTTACTTGAGAGATAAATAACAGCTCCACAACACATTTGGATCAGTTTTGACTATCAGTTTTGATCTATCCGTAGATCCTTAAAGCTGTAGTATCAGAATCAGTATCAGAGCTGAAAAAACTGCATCGGCACATCCCTCAAAACAGGGAAAAATGCCCGGGTCTGGTCGTGTGTCCATCCCCTCCACTTAAAGCCAATGGGTCACAGGTACACATGCATGAAACATACGGCCACAATAGCTTACAGGCCTGCTGAGTTCACCTCTGCAAATTAGACCAAACTGATGGAGAGATGGCACTGGAAAAAGTGGGCTGAAAGAGGGAGCGAAAGAAAGAGAATGGGATAAGGAGAGAGAGTTCCTGTGGCTCTGAGTGGTTTAGACCTCTGTAATCAGCATGCCAAACTTCTGATGTTTAAATACTCAGCCTGAACCAGAAATACACACTACACATACAAATATATGCACCACACTGAGCAGTCCAGACGCTGACACCAGTGTGTGAATTAAGTTAAATGAATGGAAACTGGGGCCATTGATTGTTCAGTTGGTTTAAAATTCCTAGCCAGTTTAATATATAAGTGTTTTGTTGACTTCTTTCCATTAAAGGTCCTATATTATACGCAAAATGAACTCTGTGAGCTTTATGCCATGTTTTAATTTTGTTACCTCATCAAAAACATACCTGCAGCTGTGTTTTGTTTCATTCACACATGTTTAGGAAACCCTTTATTATTTGTCTGTCTAGATCTCGAAAGCTGAAAATGCGCCGTTCCACCTTGTGATGTCATGAAGTTTCTGCGCGCACCCCCCACGCTTCACTATTAATACTTTTTTTTTTTAATCTACAAAGGTTTGAGTGTTTAAACGAGAGAGAAATGTGAGAAAACGTTAATTCAAGGGATTCCCCCGAGCCAGGCTCAAACACTGGGGTGATCGAGCTTTCTCTGAGATTAAGATTAGCCTTTTATTGTCTCCCTTGGGAGAAATTTGTCCTCTTCATTTAACCCGTCCTGTTATTAGGAGCAGTGGGCTGCACATTACTGCGCCCGGGGACCATCTCCTTGCTCTTCTTGCTTCGGCTTGGTCAGGACCTCAGCTGGGGAATCCTCCCACAGGTGGCTCATGTCACAACGGGCCTTGATGTATCTTCTGCCATGGGGGCTCTGTGGTTGGTCCCAGACTGTGGAACAATCTGCCCTTTGAGCTTCGCAACATCACTGACTTTAACCTTTTTAAATCTAGACTCAAAACACATTTATTCAAAATGGCTTTTAATACTTAGAAGTTTGTGGCATGTAATTTTTTTCTGCACTGTGTGTTTTACTATTTATTGTTTTACACTGTTTTATTCTATATAATGTTATGTCTTTTGTATTGTTGTATTTTCTGTTTTTAACTGGAAAGCACTTTGGTCACCATTGGTGTTGTAAAGGGCTATATAAATAAAGATTGATTGGTTGATTGATTGATTACTGTACTGACAAATATCGGTCGTTAATATCGGCCCACTTTTACACATCAGGCTGATACCGATATGTTAACATTTTTGGCAATATCAGCCGATACCGATGTTAATGCATCCCTAGTAATATGTGCCGTTTAAAATTTCTAAGGATCAAATGCATTACAACTTTCATCCTGATTACTATTCTTTACTGGTAATTTAAATTTAAATTGTAGCATGCTTGAGTTTGTAATGAAACATGAAACAATTGAGCAACTTTGGACTTGCTGATAAACTGAATACAATGTTAATAACAAAAAATGAAATATTGTACATAGAAAGCTTGTAGTCTGTAACAAGCATCTCCATTCTAACTGCCCGTCTCATGAAGCAGAAGTCCCTATGGCACGTGCCCATAACATCAGGTGTTTGTTTAGCGAGCACACAGCACATCATTCACGACTGGCCGCCTGCTCGTCAGCGTACAGCAGTGCCCCGGCCTGATGGCTCCACTCCGCACACGTCATCACCAATGCTATTCTCAGCACACCTCACACTGCCAGGATAAGGTTAGGTTCTTATCAAATATACTACAGAATATGGGCTGAGTTTGTTTTTTTCTGAGCCTCAGGTGGGGTGGGAGGGGGTTGTTTCATTTACATTGTTATTTTATACAAATAAAAGTAATAAAACGAATAAATAAAGTTTGAAAAAAAAATGCAGGATTTATGTGTTAAACATGTGTGAATAAAACAAACACAACTCAAGGTATATTTATGATAAGGAAACAACATTATAACATAGGTCAGAAAATACGTAATATGGCTAGATAATATGGCTAATATGGAGAAAATGCTATACTGAGGTCATATCATAATCACTATTTAAAATAGTATCAGCAGTTTTAATGTGGAGATTATACAAAGTCTTCTCCTGAGTTAATAAGAGTACTGTGCTATTACAAAGACTATTGAAAGTGCTGGCAGTTCAGTTTATGAGTCAGAGTGAAGGGAATCCAGATCTGGTGTCACTGAGGGGCCATTGTTTAAGTCAAATAAAGAGTAGTATTGAGTCTCCTCTTGTGCTGCTTGGGGTCGGTGGGGTCTATGGGGGTCTGTTCGGGTCTGTGGGAGGATGGAGCACATGATGGAGGTTGCAGTGTCATGGCTTTTGGAGAGGCCAGTTGGAACAGTGCTGTGTCAGGATCAGTGTATTTTTGTATTTTTGATCTTTCGGCTGCAAGATTAATTGCACTTAAATTCAATGGTCACACTGAGCAAAATGTGGACTGTATGAACTATGATTTTTAAAGGGCCCGTGTTAGGCTGTTTTCTGATAATGTTGGTTCTTCATCACAAACACATGTTTAACACACAAACCCTCCACAGTTCTTCTCTCAAACAGGAAACAATCTGTCACATTGTGATGTCATGAGGTAGTACAGGAAGTGCTCCACTGTGGTTTTAAACACCACACACCTTCACTAGAATGATTTGGATTACTTCAACCAGTGATGTGCGGTGAGGGTCATGGGTGGTGAGGCACTGATGTCATCAGGTATCAGCAAGAAAATTTCTCTCCTCGAACGTGACTGGAGCTTGTAATATTTTTGATGTGAAGCTGAAAATGTATTATGATTAGAATTATGAATGAATTATTATTAGAATGTGAGTTGTGGACCGCTCATGTTTAACAAGGCTTCTTTGCAAATTTTTCAGGTCACAATATCCCATCTGAGACATTGTCACAGCAGGCTGAGAAAAGAAGGAAAAGAAGGAAAAGCAGAAAAGACGATTTCTTATTGGACATCCACACAACCAGCCTTTTCATGTGTACCACGCTGTTTGAAAAGAGCGAGTCTTTCATCCCGTAGATCCTGCGTTAGTCTTCCTTTAATTATAAACTCCTGCTTCAACTGAAAGTCCAGTTTAGAAAACTGAGCTTTAATATGAAATCTTCCTCCATTTAAAAAGTCGGGCCAGACAAGAAGAAAAAAGTGAAGTTGATTGGATTATTAAACTTGACTTGCTAGCTCTAAATTGTATCTTGCTGTCACTTATTCTAATCTGCTGCCCCAGGAGTTGTAAGAAGAATCCCCCCTGGGCTCATGAGTGCCTCTACCATGAGGCCAGGTAACCACGTGCCTCACCCGGCGCCTTTTCACCGCTGCTTTAGTGCAGTATCTGCCACTGCTGAGCTACAGCACAGTCAGTCCATGTGAGGCACGAATGGCTGGTGCCTCTCCACACGTCTCTTCTCAGTATTTAAACAGTAAATGTGAAAATTCAGAAATTTTGAATAGTAAAAGAATTAAAATGGCAAAGTTAAATAGAAAATAACTTTATAGTACAAATCACTGGATAAATATAACCATTTACAACGTTGTATTTTTTCATTTTACTTTTTTTCTCTGTGCCTCACCTGCCTCCCCCGACTGCACGTCACTGATTTCATCCTTAGAATCTCTACTGAACTAAAGGTAAACAGTAGCTGTTAACTTGAAAACTACCACTTCATGACATCACAAGGTGGAAGAGATCTTTTTTGAGCTTTTAAATGTAGACAGACTAATAATAAAGGATTACGCAAACATGTGTGATTGAAACAAAACAAAACGCCAGGTATGCTTTTGATGAGGTAACAACATTTTAACATGGCTCAAAGCTCACAACAGTCAATTTTTTTTATTTTTTTTTATGACAGGCACCAATCACACACAACACTTTTTTTTTTTTAGCTTTCCTAACAAATACTGACATAATTGTTGATATATTTCAAGAACATTTCAGTGTAATGAAGTGCGGTTTTATCTATCTTAACACATGAAATCTATGCAAAGTCTCCCCGTGGTGGTGCTCTATAAGCCCTTGACAGGAGCCTGTGAGCTGATAAAAGAAGCTGTGATGAATATAGCACAGCTGACTGGGATCTCTCATGTGTAGATAATGTACAGAGAAACGGGGAGGGGTGCTTTCTTCTATGGGCTGTCCTGTTTACGCTGGGTCATTACAAAGTACACAACTACAAAGAGATGCTCCATACTGGTTTTACTCTACATCAGGCAGAGGGTTACTTATACTTTCCTTAAACAGATACCACAAGAGCTGCAGATAATGATTATTTTTGTACTAATCAGTGATAAAAGTTTTGATTAGGTGGCCAGTCAAACGATTATTTCTGTGTATGTTATTTCTTGTACACTGAGACTTTTAAAGGTCCCATGACATGGTACTTCTTGATGCTTTTATATGGCTCCTTAATGGTTCCCTAATACTGTAAATGAATCCTTCTTCAAAATCAACACTCAGTGCATGAGAAAGACACATGTACACAGTCAGAGTCAGAATATCTCTCTCTGAACACCTCATTCTGGGCCTTGTTGCTTGAATGCAAATGAGAAGGACACAGATAGGTTAGAGGAGCAGGGGTGGGGGGGTGGGGGGGGCAAATGCGCCACTGGTTCCTTGTTACTGTGCGCGCTTAAAAGTCTCCCACTTTTAAGCGCGGAGGAATAAAGGAGAGGAATTTCAATGAAAAAAACACATTTCCACAGAAAATAAAATTTAACCACTGCTGTTTCAGAGGTCCAGAGGGTCTGGTAAAGGACTTCCGAGCCTAGAAACACTCACACGTGCCTCCAGGCAAATAAAAAAACGCATTTCGCATTGCGTAGCTCCTTCGCGGTCCAAACTCTCTGGGCGTGATTTCCAGAGACAGGGGGTGGACATCCAGACGGTGGTGGAACTGCATTTGCATTTCTTTTTTCGATGTGACGTAACATAGTTGCCTTGCTCAGAATCGCCCGTTTGAGCTGTGTTTTTTTCTAACGCAGAAAAGGACCGCAAATGCTCAGTTGAGACATTTCGCAACTTTTAGCCATGGGGGGGGGGCCTAAACAGGGTAGGGGAGCTCACATTAACGTTCAAAAACCTCAGAAAGTGACAATTTCATGCCATGGGACCTTTAAAGGTGCATGGCATAACTTTGCTGATGGAGGGTCTGCCAAATGCTTTTCTCCATGTAAACGTTATTGCTTTGTCTGGAAAATTAAATAAAATGTAAATACAAAGTGGCCACAAATTGTGGTCAGTGTTACAGTAATTTTGTTACATTTTGTGTAACGGGAATCTATAAGGTAAATTTATTAGGGCTGCAACTAACGATTATTTTAGTAGTCGATTAATCTATAGATCCAGTAACGATTAGTCACAAAAAAAATATATTACTAGGATAATGGACACGACACTAACGTAGGTATTTGGTGAGCGCAGTTACGCGTGTGTGCTTTAAGCATTCCGTTTCAAAGTGGTATATTGTCAGTATCCAGTTTAAAAAAAAGTTGAAGTATTCTGTGAAACAGCGTTCTGTTAAAGGTCCCATGACATGGTACTTCTTGATGCTTTTATATGGCTCCTTAATGGTTCCCTAATACTGTAAATGAATCCTTCTTCAAAATCAACACACTGCATGATATGACTCTGACAGTCTTCATGAGGCTAGATATGTGTCTAAAATGCTTTATTGTGGGTGTTGCTGCTTCAGTGCAAATGAGAAGGACAGAGAGATTGGCTAAGGAGCGGGGGGGGCGGGTTTCCCCCGCTCAAAGCGCAGCTCGGCGCAGCTCGGCGCAGCTCGGCGCAGCTCGGCGCAGCTCGGCGCAGCTCGGTGCAGCTCGTCTCCTCTCTTCCGTGTTTAACACAGGAAGACAGATGGGAGACTTTGCAATGAAAAAAAGCATATTTACACAGAAAATAAAATTAAACCACTGGTATTTCAAGAGGTCCAGAGGGTCGGGTAAGGGACTTGCGAGCCTAGAAACACTCGGACGTGCCTCCAGGCAAATAAAAAAACGCATTTCGCATTGCGTAGCGCATTCACAGTCCAAACTCTATGGGCGGGATATACAGGGACGCTGAGCGGAGACAGAGGGAGGGGCTGGAGCTGCATTTGCCGATCTGATGTCAAAAAGGTGCCTTGTCCGAACTCGCCCGTTTGAACACCGGTTTTGTGTAACGCAGAAAAGGACCGCAAATGCTCAGTTTAGACATTTCGCAACTTTTAGCCATGGGGGGGGCCTAAACAGGGTAGGGGAGCTCACATTAACGTTCAAAAACCTCAGAAAGTGAAAATTTCATGCCATGGGACCTTTAAGGGAATACTGCCAAAACACGACTAGACTACATTCGGAATGAAAAAGATTGTCCATGACTCGTGAGCAAATTGAGTATGGCCACCATTCCGTTTAGCACTAGTGCTAATATTGGAATATTACTCACATGCAGATACAGTGACTGGCGCGAGCTAGCTGCCCGTCACAACGCTCCCGCACTTTTCCGCAACTTTCCTAACTTTTTGCCCTTAAACCGCCCCACTTTTGTAAATATTTTTGTCAACACTGCTCGTTAAGCTTGGGCTGCACTCGACGCTGCATTTTTTCCGCACTTTTGGTGGATTATTTACCTGTCTCGGCTTAAGATGTGTAAGGGACCCCGTCCTCCGCTCGTCTACACAAAGGATCAGCTGATGTCGCTGCGCAGCACTGTTGTGTTCCCCCAAGACAGGCACGTTATCCCTGACGAGATCCTGCAGGCGACACGCCGTAAACTTCGTGAAAAGAAGAGACGCTGCAGGCCGGTCCTCCCCTCCGTCGTAATGGGGAATGTGCGCGCCCTCGCCAACAAGACGGACGAGCTCGCTGCGCTCGCTAGATTTCAGCGGGAGTACAGGGACGCTAGCGTCATTGTTTTTACGGAAACGTGGCTAACACCGCAAATCCGACTCTACCATCACTGTGGACAACTTTCACCTGCTGCGCGCAGACAGGACGGAGGAGAGCGGGAAGAAGGGAGGTGGACTAGCGCTGTTTCTGAACGAGAAATGGTGTAAACCTGGACACTGTACAGTGAAGGAGCAGATGTGTAACAAAGATATTGAACTGTTCGCTGTTGGCCCTGCGGATTCTTGACACAGATGAGTATTAAGTTCCAAATTAAAATGATACTTAAATAATACGACTAATCGACAATGAAATTTCATGTCGACAAAATTTTATTGTCGACGTCGTCGACGTTGTCGACTAATCGTTGCAGCCCTAAAATTTATAAGCAGATTATAGCTTATACATTTTGATGGATTGCCATAATATTGTCTAAATCTTAATATTGCTAAACTTACAGGTTCTACAGTGAAATGCATATTGTTGTGGGAGTCTTTGTGTAGCGTGGAGTGAGGGGTGGGGAGTTTTTTTTAATTTTTATTTTTTATTTTTTTAATGTAACATTTTCAAATTGGGGGGGAAAAAACGTTTTCCTTAAAGTGACCAAACAAAGGCATTCAAGACAGTGGCCATGCGCATTTCCTTGCCTATAAGGCCACACACTGATGGTTAAAAAGTTATTTTTTCTCCCAGGGTTGCAGTTACAGAAGCCGCAACTTGTGCCACTTTTCTGTGCATTTGCAGTCACTGTGAACAAACAACTGATGAACAAAAAGTAATCAAACATGTGAGAATACTGCCAAAAATCTAGATTTTCAACATTATAGTTACAGCAAAACACAATGAGTTGGTTCAGTGAGCAGTGCCGAAAGCTGTCCGAGAAATGCTGATATGAAACCAGAATATGGCGCTTCCACCTTATGGGCTGCTTTCCATCATTAAGCAAACAAAAATATATATAAAAAATTTACAATTATTTTGGAGATAAAGATTAAGATTAAGATTAAGTCTTTATTTGGTCTCACACACAATGACACACAGTGACACACGGGAGAAATTTGACTTCTGCATTTGATATTTAAGGATATTAAAGGGCCCATATTATATTTTCTGATCTATGTTATAATGTTGTTTTATCATCAAAAACATAACTGGAGTTGTTTTGTTTCATTCACACATGTTTAACACACAAACCCTATAAAGATTTAGGCTGTGTTGAAATCTCTTGCTTCATGACATCACAAGGTGGAACAGAGCATTGTGAGTTTTGGAGATGTAGGCAGACTAATAATCAAATATGTGTGGATGAAACAAAACACAACTCCAGGTATATTTTAATGAGGTAATAGGGTTATAACATGACTTAAAGATCAAAAGAGTCAATTTTGCATAGTATAGGACCTTTAATGGAATAAACATTGTTGCTAAAGGGTGGACCTAATTATATTATAAGTGAATACCACTGTCACTTCTATGTCTGGATCCAAAAACGCTAAATAATTATGTGCTTGTTAATGGTGCACTCTATAACGTTTTGATTGGGGGTCCATCACCTGCTTGTTTCCATGGATATGTTATTAATCTGCCCGGAATGTTCCACAGTATGACATTAAACAGCTCTGTCTTACATTTATTAAACTTATTTTATAGCTCAAAAATACCTTAAAACATGCATTCAGACTGTATAACTCCACTATATAGTACAAACGTGCAATTTTTTCTACATTTTCTTATTTACTTATTTTATTATTATTAATTATCTGTCTGCATGCACTTTTTTGTTCTAATTTTCTTTTGCACTAAGCTGCATGGAGCTAATGTGGCAAGTGAGTTTCTCCTGTGTGAGATCAATAAAGTCTTATCTTATATGTTTACTGCTGCTGCTCTATATGAATGTATCATGTATGCCACTACCTCACTGTAAATGCTACTGTTACCTGTGCAATAACCTGCTTCATAACCCACGTACAATACTTATACTATATTATGTGCAATCTGTGAAATACTCTACTTACACCTTATTTAATCCTACCTGTACCTTTGTATTTTATATTTTATTACATCTTTTTAAATTATATTGTTTACCTCTTCCCCTGCACTTTTTGCAACACTTTTTTTTTTTAACCATGTATTATTATTGCATGCTATTAGTACTTCTTGACTATCTTAGCGAGTGAACGGCTCTTCTGATCCTAACCATTTCATTGCATTGTTGAGCTTGTGTTGATCCTGCATATGACAAATAAACAATCTTGAATCTTATACAGTATAATCTTATTCTGACTGTGAGTGGGGCTGCCTCTCCACAGATCTGACCTATAACTTGGTCTGGTTTAATCTCCATGAAGATAGAAAGCTTTGATACCATACTGTGAAAACATTTCAGCCATAACATAGGCTATTTATGGAGAAAAGCATTTGACAGACCCTTCATCAGAAAAGTTAATGCGCTTTTAATTAACAAATGGACATCAACATTGTTTAGTAGCTTACCTGAATTTGGAGTTTTCTTCATGCTCAGTGGTGATCGTCCAAGTTTGCAGAATAATACAAAGATAAGCTGGTTGGTTTTGGAGTTTTCCTCTCTCCAGTGGCAGCGCGTGTTGGAGCCGTGCCGTGCCGCGCTCTACTTGGTGATAAGGACTAGGACAGGACTAGGAGAGGACTAGGACAGGACGCATCCACGGATCCATCCATGACGCAGCGGGGGAACGGAGAAGGGGCGTGTCTTCCCTACAAAAAAAAAAAAAAAAAAAGTCTTCCCTACACACTCACTCCAATTACGCTGGTGGTAAGTGGATACCAAACAATGCTATTTTTACATCCCTCCACACCACTTCCTCTACGGAGCTAGGAATTTAGGCCAAAAGACTGATCACTGTATGGCCTTAAAAAATATATATATATATATATATATATATATATATATATATATGAAGAAAAAAAAATGTTGCAAAACGCATTATCTAAAAACATCGTAAGTAAGCTTTTCCGTGTAAGTTGGCTAAATCTTACCGCTGTGTATGTCCACAAATAACCCGGGAAGAGTCCATGGGAATGCACTTCTCTGCTGCCCTCTACTGGCGGGAGTTGCGTAGTGCGTGTGTAGCAGATTGAAACAGGCGGATCGTAGCTTAGACTTAAAGGTACAGTGTGTAGGATTCGTGGCGCATAGGTGGATATCGCTATTCCACTTCCTCTTTTGGCTACGGCAGACCTCGAGGGTCACCCGGGCGCGCCGTACCGCAGACAGCTCGCGTTGTTGCGCGCACCCGGCGCTGTGCGAACTACGATATAAATAAAACGCGGCCCCGCTGTCACTTTTTTTTTTTCTTTTCGCATGAAAACACACATTCCTGATCGTCTACCATGACACTCTACACATCAAATGAAACCTTACAGTCTCCTCTTTTTGACTATGCAATTCATTTCCCTGCACAACAATCAGTCCCCGAGCACATGGGGCTTTTATACGGAAAAGCACAAAACGAGGTTAGCTTACCTTAGAATGCTTTGCACAGGTCAAACTCTGTATTTCACCATAAACTTGCTCTCAATTTGTCCGTAAGGATCCAGTGAATAAAATCCAGTAAAACAATTTAGTCCAAAACATGTGTTAGATCCATTACGACGTCTGATCCGGCAGCATGCTTGTCAAAACCACGAGGCTCCCCCGTTCCCCCCTCCCCTTCCCCTTCTCTCCTCTCCTCCACTCCCTCAGGCGCGCTGCCGCTGCTAGCCTCCAGCGGCTGAGCAGCTGCTAGCAGGAGGCTAGGCGAAGGATGAGCCCAAATGTCCTTCTGCGGCTCTCGTATTCAAAATGGCTGCCTCTATATGGGGAAGATCCCCCTTTTATGTGACTATATCTAAGTCCAAAATAATATTTTGATTTCATGATGGAAGTGAAAAGGCTTGGAAGACAATGTATTTTTGAATGGGTATCTTCAATTTCAGTAATTAATGGGTAAAAATCTTACACACTGTCCCTTTAAGACTACAGTGGTCCTATTTGGTCTGAAACTAAAAACAGGAAGTGGGCAGTGGTTTTGAATGTTCTAGCAGGACTGGAAAAATATTTTTAAAAATATGTGGTTTTTTTTGTGTGTGTGTGTGTTTTTTTTATGCAGAAGAGGTGTAAACGTGACCACTGTGACCAAAAGCGTCACTTAAAATACACGAATGCGCAAATTTACTGCATGTTTCAAATAAGATACGCAGTTATTAAACATGTAATGCAATAACAACCGTCCTGCATAAAGAGATTCACTGATAAAGCACGATTGATTTCCTGCACTCTACTCACCACAGGTAGGCCTACATCTGCTCAGACGCTCACAAAAGCCTCATCGAAGTGATAACATTTTCCACACAATGACAAACATCACAAAAAAAGAACCGAATTTCTAAAGTTGTTGAAAAACTATGTACATAGAGGCTATTTGTTATACTTTTCAACTTTTGTGCTTTTTATTTTTATTTATTTGTTTATTTATTTATTGTTATTTAGGTTATACTGCAAACAATAGTATCCCTACTATGTCTAGCAAACTACAACACTCAAAAATGAGATGTTTAAATATATTATTAGACTTAGTCAAACTTTATTGATCCACAAGGGAAATGACTTGGACGCAGTAGCTCACACATCACAATATTTTATAATAACAAAGATTATATAAATTTATATGTACAAGTCAAACTAAAATAAAAATAAAAATGATGTCACTCTTTTCTAATGAGATGAGATTTATGCATATATTTATGCATATTTATGCAATAATTGCATATATTGTACATACATTTACAGCATTTCCCTCCCTCTCAAACCATCAGAAACAGTGTAATACTGGTCATACATGTCTGTGACTCCCTCACACTACACGGCTAAAAGTGCCATTGCATTCAGCAGCCGTTGTCTGGATGATGGTTAGATAACTTTATAATGCTGACAAATATTCTGTTTCAATTCAATTCAATAGTTTTTGTGAAATAGTTTTGTAAAGAGTGCATAGATTTTCTAGATTCATGAAAAGCTGTCCCAAAAGCAGTTTTAAAAAAATGTAAATAGGGTCAATATTTTATGAGTGTAAGTAAACCAAACTAATTGAATTGTTTGTCCATAAACATAGTTTTTTGTTGTTCTCTCAAACTTCTTACACATCGCCTCTTTCTAGTAGTAGTACTCTTGCTGCATACACTAACAGTCTTATATTAAGATCTATTTCCAAGAGCGATTACATTTTTTATCACTTTGACACTTGATTCTAAATTGCAACTCAGATTTTCAAAACTTGCCACTGAAGGAGAAAAATACTCAGTTCATGTTGTTCATACCTTATGTCAATTTTCAAGCATTAACTCTCAGATCAAAAGTAAAAAAACACTTTTTGCAAAGGTCCAAGTTCAAGACAGTTCAGATACCAGCTGCTGAAAACCACAGATTTTAAATGTTTGCTTTTTTTTTTGTTCCCTAAGTGATAATGATGTGTAATATTACAGACGTACAGTATTTACAGCATTTCTCTCACTCTCAAAGTTGTATCTGAAACACAAAGTTTAATTTTTCCAACACTCTGAATTGTTTTGTGTCTTTTGTGAATAGTTTTGCAATGTACACAAAAGATTTATATTTTTTATAGATTTATGAAAAGTTTCAGAAAATGTGTCAAAGTGATTTAAAAAAAATCATATGTAACCATTATGTCAGTACAAGTTCCTTAATAGTATATGCCTGTCTGACTACCAGTCTATTCGTTCATAGAAACTCCTGCCATTGTTCAGTTGTGACTGTCTTTGGTTTTCACTCACTCGGTTCATTTCAAAGCCATTTCTTGTCATAACTTCATAAACATTATGCTCTCGGGAAACACTTGATTCTTCACTGGACATCCATTTATGTACCTGTTAATACAAAACATATTTATGAATATATTCCACAGATATTCTCATTATTATCTCATTATTATTATTATTAGAAGTACAACTGGGCATCCACACCTTATACAAGCTCATCCTTTTATGTATGCATGTAAAATGATGCCCAAACAGAGCTATGAACACAGACTGGAACAAATCTGGCTAAAGTCACTACATACAGAAACAATACAGTCTGAGCTACTGCAAGCCTTTTGTGAATCACATATCTGTTTACCTTGGCAATGACACAGAGGGTGAAGATGATGGTGATGATGATGCTGACGACTGCAGTAATGACAATGATGAGGATTAGATCATATGTAGTTGTATAGCCAGTTGTAATTGTAGGAGCAATCACAGGTTTCAGGGTTGTCAGATTTTCTGTTTGAAGAAAGTACAGTTTAGCTACAAAACCACAAACAGAAAGCACACCTCATATACAAACCTTTTATGACCACTCTGTATGTTTCACATGTAGTTTCCCCTTTAATGAATTTGTAGTAAGCGCAGCGGTAAAATCCAGAATCAGCATCAGTCACATTGAAGATTTTTATGGTGTTCTTCTCAAATGGTCCAGCAGCTTTAATCCTTTGCTTATCTTTGTAAGCAACAAATGTGGGTGTATTATAGTTATAGTGAGCCACCTTCTCATGGTACTGGTAGAGATACATTCCTGTTATCGGTCCTTGCACACAATTACTGGAGCAATTGATCATAAGGATTTCTCCAGGTGTAAGTTGCAAAATTTCAGAGGCAGAGGCAAAGGTAGAAAGACATATCAGAGCCGAAACCAGCAGCATCTTTTACCCTGAGGAGCATGTGACAAAGTGAGAGACAGTAACACAGACATCACAAAAGACCACAAACTGGGTTTCCTGTACGCGGAAGCATTGAGAACCTCTAGATTTCCCTCACCGAGCTAGAAAGGCTGTTCAAGACTAATTAACCATTGGATGCGGATTCTGGAGTTTAGGAAGTGAGCATTCACATCAGAGAGAGGCATTTTAGGTTTAAACCAACTGCAGTTTAGCAATGAAATTGGAATGTCTAATGATAGACTCGCGTGAGGCTCATTTTGCTTTTTGATTGGTAATTGTCTTGACCAAAATATAAATGTTTTTATAAGAGTAAATCAGCATTAAAATTATCATTAAAGGTTTATTTCATTTGAGTGTGTCCACCTGGTATCTGGGGACGCAGATAGGTCAAGTTACACAGTTTACATTTCCTTTAAATATAATCTTATCAACAATCTTACAATACAATCTTAACAACAATTAAATAAAAATAACTATAATGTATATGATCCCCTATCCACTGATGACTAGGAAATGAGTTTGTTTGCATTTAATTTTTTTTCTTATTAAAAACTTCCAAATTCTTTTTATCACAGACACCACTCTCTGTGTGTAGTAGAGCCCCCTGCTGTGTGGCAGATTCTTATTTTATACACGGATAATCAAACCTGTTTGCCCCATCGGCTGTTCCAAAAACAAAAACAGCTCTGGGTGACTTCATAACAAAATGGAAAATGGCATTTATTTGGTAGAAGCATTAGTTGAGGTGGTGATTGTGTGAATATCTACAGCTCTGGAAAAAAAAATAAGAGACCACTGCAAAATTATCAGTTTTTCTGATTTTACTACTTATAGTAGTAGTAGTAGTAGTAGTAATTTATTTCGAGCATATGATACTTGTAGTGCACAGAAAATGTACAGTGTCATACAATTTAAATAAACAACCAAAAAGAACAGAAAAAAAGAAAGAATATATAGACACAAATACGTTTTTTTTTTTTGCATATATGTACATGCCCGAAAAGGAGTGGGTAGAAGTAAAGCTTATTAAATCCCACCCCTTCTCCCAAAGTTAGTAGTGATCCTTATTTTTGTGTTTTTACAGTTAACCGGTGACAGTGGTTGGCTGCCAATACTTGAATACTTGTACAGTGTAACGCAATTACAATAAGACAGGAGAAAAAATAAGAAAGAGAAAATATATCTTATCTTATTGATATCTTATTAGTATCATCATCATCAGCATCATTTTGCTCTTATGTTTTACCTCTGGTTATCACTATTTATGTAATTTCTTAAAGTGTTACTTATTATATCTGCATGAAAATTATGTTTATTGGAAGTATTGTACTTATAGGTATGTGTTTGGGCAAAAGGAACATCTTTGTTTGCGTCTATAAACTACTGACAAAATTTCCCCCAAATTCCAAATAAAACTATTTTAGAGCATTTAGAGCATTTGTTTGCAGAAAATGACAAATGGTCAAAGTAACAAAAAAGATACATGTTTTCGGACCTTAAACAATGCAAAGAAACAAGATCAAATTCATTTTAAAACAACATAATACTAATGTTTACGCTTAAGAAGAGTTCAGAAATCAATATTTGGTGCAATAACCCTTATTTTTAATCACAGCTTTCATGCGTCTTGGCATAATCTTCACAAGTCTTTCACATTGTTCTTGGGTGACTTTTTTTTGGAATTCAACAGATGCTGGAATGGAATGGCTGTAATACATGTAGAGATACTGATTTCAGGGGGAAAAAAATGCAGGCCTCCAGGGAACCAAAATTAGTTTTTCAGAAAATCATTAGTTATTATGCATGTGTTTTGTATTCAGTGATGGTATGGGGTGTTGACCGTCCGCCCTTAACTGCTGATTTTTAAAATTCTTTAAAATTACTCTAAATCTAATCAAATCAAGAAAATAAATTTGATTTATTTTCTTTCCTTTCTGGCATATTTTCAGAAATGTTTTGTAGTCCCATGAAATTTCAGCTTTCTTGAACAGATATTTCCCTCATAATATACAAACAAATGGAGTGTGTCCATTTTTTTCAAATATCATGTGGTGCGACCATCAAGAAATGAATATTTTGGAAATTTTATTTTGATTTCAACTGAAAGAAATGAAGTTGCATCTTTCACCAGTTTGCAAAGGACACATGGAATCAATAAGCAGATTTGTAACCCTCTTTCATACATTTGAAAAAGTCATGTTTTTAAGAGCTGGGATGCTGTTGCCATATTTGGGTGTCAAGTGGTAGGACCTCAAAAAGAAAACAATAATGAAGTTTTATTTACAAATGCATATTTTGATTATATTGTTGAAGGTGTCCTTTTGTGAGAAATCAGCTGTAGTCCAACCATTGTAGGATACTTTCCATTACTACTCATATACATTGCAGAGTTACATTTTTGTGCTTTTAAAGTTCTGTTCATGATTAATAGAAACAATTAAAAAAAAAACTAAAAAAAAACCTGTGACTGCCCACCAGAGGGAGTGTGTCAATTCTGACCCAGCAGTAAGAGCAGAGTACCTTGCCAAGAGAAGAGAAAGGTTTGTTGTGAAATGTGGAAAAGGAAATATTAATTTGAATAGCAATATGTACTATTTCTCTTCAGTGTAGGACATTAGCACTATACACAAGAGACTATGCCATAGATTTATAATACAGTAGTAATAGGTTTGTCATGTGTCTGAAAACCCTCTGTAGTTTTTCAGAAACACCAGCCATGTAAGGAATAGTTACACCCTTTCTCCTGGGTTCTGATTCTCTCTTGTCTTGTTTTTTGTCCTTGTCTCTCTTGGTTTTGTTGAAAGCCCATTTAGGATATCCACAAACAGAGAGGGCTTTCTGCACCTGTTGTTCTACTTTCTCCTTTCCCTCTGTGCTTGTAGGAACCACTTGGGCCCTGTGTCATAATGTCCGAATAACTTCAAGTTTGTGCTGCAGTGATTTTCAGTCAAACTAGGAGAGATAAGAAACAAGACAGAGAATCTGTAAGGGTTTTTCTGACAGAGACCCAAATGCAGACAGAGACCAAAAATGCAGATCAGAGTTATGTTTTATTTTCCAAAGTCCAAAAATGTACAACCAAAAGTTCCAGATCAGATTTGAAGTAACAAAAAACAATTCCTTGAGTCCACAAAAATTCTAACAAAAAATCCACGATCAGGTTTCAGGTACTCACAAAAATAGGTTTTCTCTAGCATGCAGGTTACTCGGAAACAGGCAGGTAAATACAGACGGTCCGACACAGAACAGAAAACAAGACAGACTTAAATAGGACCTACAATTCACACATGAGCCAATTGGGAAGGGAAAGGACTAATTACACAGAGTGGAAACAGGTGGGGCATAGGGGTGTGGCAGGCAGTGAAAACAAAACAAGGAGCTGTCAAAATGAAAAAGGCTGCGGTACAAAAGACGGCCAGCAGGGTGGAGTCAAGAGTCCAAACACCAGACCCTAACAGAATCACAATCCAGGAGGAAGGGTGTAACTATTCCTTACCTGGCTGGCGTTTCTGAAAAAAACTACAGAGGATTTTCAGACAACATGAAATCCCAGTCTATTTCAAACCCACAAACACACCCAAAAGACAGAAACTGGTCCACCTTAAGGACAAAACACCGAGCCACAAATAAAGCAATGTGGTCTACTCCATTCAGTGTAGTGAAGACTGCAGTGAGTGCTACATTGGAGAAACAAAACAGCCACTTCACAAGAGGATGTACCGACACAGCCACAGGCCACTTTTTTGAGGACAGTGAGGTACAGATCTTAGCCAGAGAAAAGAACTGGTTTGAGAGGGGAGTTATAGAGGCTATTTTTGTCAAGAAAGAGAATCCTTCTGATAGAAATGGAGGTCTCAGACATCATTTTATAACTCTATCCTCAAACCTAAATCAAAACAAAGAAAACAATAGGGCAGCCAGGTCAGGTTCAGAGGTGTGAAAACACCCATTATGGTCCTGAAAGGTTTTGCTAACAAAACCCCACACTCATTGTATGCTCAGTCGGCTAGCTAACTAACAGAAACTGTAAACAAATAGGTGTGGTAGTTTCAGAGTAATTTTAGTGTGGTTAAATGCTCCCTAATATTTTTTGTATTTTAAAATTTCCCTGTTGAAAATCCTTATACGTTATTGATCCATATAAGGTTATGAGTTAATTAGTAGCCAGAGTAAATATAATAGTTGTATTGTGTAATATGTACCTACTATTCAAGTTTCCTGTAAGTCGTTTGGTTATTTTCTCTGCCAAGAAACAAAGAAATGCCAACTGACCAGTTTCATTTCTTTAAACATCAGAGACAAGCATGGCAATATTATTAACTGAAGTAGGAGTTTTTTCCCCCCCGGATCCTGTAATGTGATAAATAGATATAGAAGGCACTAAAGACAGTTTTTATTTAAAAAAAAACTTTAATAGCTGTGAATCACAAATACACAAGAATTTCCATTCTTATACAGTATACAGCAGCAACAGACACACAATTATTATTATGGTCACATGAACACAAAATCAATAGTGTCTCGTTTAAGCACAAGAATTAAGCACAATGTCCCCTATTTCCTATTTCTGTGTAAGGCCTTGGTTTGGCAGATACAAGCAACAGGTACAAAAATAGTATTAACAAAAACAAAACATAAAAATCAGGAACAGAAACCTGAGAGGATAGTTTCATAATGAGAAAAAGCTTCTTGTGGCATCTGAAAATATTCTTGTCAAATATTTTCAATTGTAAAAGAGTTGTGAGCTCATATTTAAAAAACTTTTTAATTTTCATTGTACTTGGCACATATAGAGCAATGGCGTCTTACACACTTACAGTACAATGTGCATATATTTAATATGGTCTAGAATCTCTCTTCACATTGATCTGGATTCACATACTGCAAAAAGCAATAACTAGGTAAGTTAAAATGACTTAAATTAAGAGCATTTTACTTTATTTGAGTAGATTGAACTTGACAAGTAAAATTATCTACCAATGGAATAGTGTTTATCTTGATTCGAGCAGCAAAGAGCAAATAGTTTTTTTGTGGCGTTCCAACACAGAGAAATATGATTTAATGATGGAAGTTGTTGAACTCGTATTTTGATAGTTATCGGGATGAGTTCTGATTGTTGTTGTTCCCATGAGTATAAATGGTACTGCGCCACTAGGGCACACTCTCTTACGCCCTCGCTCTACGCTTGACTACCGGTCCTGTATGTATGTTAAAAAAAACAGTGAATAAAGATCAGTGGAGTTTTCGAAATTCTGCCATTGTGTACTTCGAGTTGTCTGCTTGGACATTCTTAGAACTTATTAGTGTGCATACACCACAGTTTTCTTATCTTAAAGATCCCATGACATGGTACTTCTTGATGCTTTTATATGGCTCCTTAATGGTTCCCTAATACTGTAAATGAATCCTTCTCCAAAATCAACACTCAGTGCATGAGAAACAGAGATAAGATGAGAAAGAGTCATAAATATCTCTCTCAAACTCTTTATTCTGGGCATTGTTGCTTGAATGCAAATGAGGAGGAAAAAAGTTGGCCAATAGTAGAGGGTGGGGGCGTGGCCAAACGCTCCGGTCTCCGCTGTCAGCCCACAGCTGATCCATTTCCTTGTTTTTGCACGAGGGAGAGATTAGAAGCGTTCCATTGAAAAATAAACACATTTCCACATAAAATAAAATTAAACCACTGCTGTTCAAAGGTCCAGAGGCTCAGATAAAGGACTTCCGAGCCTAGAAACACTCGGACGTGCCTCCAGGCAAATTAAAAAAAAAACGCATTTCGCATTGCCTAGCACATTCGCGGTCCAAACTCTCTGGGCGTGATTTACAGAGACGCTGAGTACAGACAGACGGGGGTGGAACTGCATTTGCATTTCTTTTTTCGATCTGACGTCAATAAGGTGCCTTGTTCAAAATCGCCCGTTTGAGCTCCGATTTTTTGTAACACAGAAAAGGATCGCAAATGCTCAGTTTAGACATTTTGCAACTTTCTTAAAGGGATATGCCATCAAAATGAACATCTATTTTGGGCATCTTCTCGAAATCCAGAGACTAAAATAAGTGGTGGAATGAGCGTTTTCCTGCTCACCCAGCCATTGTCCTGAGTCTGTCGCCACTGACCGCCGCGGTATCTGGTGCTCCAATGCCTTAGACTGGAGTCTAACGTAGCCAGTTCAAGATCTCCATGAACACAGGTGAAATCTGAATCTGATACTTGCAAGTCATTTCCCACAAATTACTTTGTGTGTAGTGCGCATTCATATCGAGTGCAAATAAAAACAAATCAACAAAAGCTTAATTTCGAGCAGTAGATCCCTGGGTGGGAACCATTTAAATCATTTAGGTGCTTAAGTACATATATAGAAAAATAATGATTCCGTATCACGCAGACCTACATACCAGGGGAATTTCCCAGTTAACCGGGATAGAGTTCTTTGCACAACGTGCTGCCATTAGCTATGGTGTCACCTACTCCAACTAGTACCCCAGTGGACAGAGTAATAAAAGGCTGTTAACCATTTTCTCTAGACTCAACCTTTGACCCTTTCATTGAGATTATGAAACATGTAGTCAAACAAGGAAGCTTTAGTGTAAGTAGCCAAAGTAAATACAGTGAATTTTCCTCATACATGATGAAGGTTAGGTTGGCTCATTGTTTACATAACATTCAATTCTTAGCATTCTTTGTCCTTTTAAATACCTCATTCAAGGGTCTTCATACATTCTCTCACCTGGAAAGAAAACTGAATTAGTAAAAGTGAAATGTGGTTGACAGAAACACAATATAATACTAATAAATATAGGTAGATAATACTTTATTTACTCTAATGGTTCAATGATGTTATTATCCTCAAAATTCTTATTCAGTGATATAGTAAGGAAGGATCAGGACTTTTCAAGACTGTTTTTATTCATTTTGTGTGTGTGTGTGTGACAAACTTACTTTCATGAGGAGTAGAAGGATGCGTGCCAAAGTTACTTACTTTGTTGCCTCCTTCGACAGAACAGTATTGCCATGAGCAATCCAACAATCAGTGCACCAATGACCACCACTGGAGCCACTATCTGGGTAGGGTTCAAATTCTTTCCATAACCTAAAAGACACAACAAATCAATGTATGGGTTTCTGACTTATTTATGATAGATGCCCTGTTCATAAAATGCAGCTCTGTTTAATGTTAAGTAGGAAAAATAATATAAGTTGCAGATGTTTGTCATAAGTTGCAGATGTTTGTCATAAGTTGCAGATGTTTGTCATAGAAAAGCATAAATTAAAAAATATATACATTTATTTTTTTTGTAAAATTTTGCTAGCACTGCAGCCACTATGCTGCGAGCGTTACAAAGTTACACACACAGTATGGTGGTTATATACTGATTCTCAATTTACAGCCTCAGGGTCACCCCCAATAATGGAAGAAAATGACTTACCTGTAGATTTTTCATTGTTAAGCTTGTCAAATTGCTGTTGGCCTTCTTTGACTTCTTTGGCATTGTACACCTCACACACAAATTTGCTGTATTGAGTGTCAGATCCAAAAGACAGTGTGCTCGTCAGATCGTAGAGGCCATTTTGATTCTGTTTCACTTCCACTTCAGGGTTGTTTAGCCATGGATGGCTATCCACTATCCAGCGAATGGAACCTTTAGGATAACCACCAAGGGTTGTGCAGGTCAAACTGAAACTCTTATCAGGACTTATTTTCTCAGGATCTGAGCGAATCTCTGGTTTGCTGTAGTTAGCTGCACAACAAAACAACCATATTAAAATGGACATTGAACAGCCATCATATCTATCACAAGACAGTGTTATAAAGTACCCATATAAAACACCAATCTGGCATAATATTATTTACAAGCATTTATGGATAATCATATTTTTACATGTGACTTTTGCCAGTACAATGACCACTGAAACTAAAAAAGCAGAAGTTGTCTAGTTCTGACAATAGCATCTTTTTCTTTGTGAAACGATTGGTATTCTGTACTAAACACATTAACTGTACAATTCAGATATTTACCCAATTCCTAGTATATTTAAAGGTGCACTGTGTAACTTTTCCTGAGAAGGTCCACAGCCTGTTTGTCTCCATGGAGATGTTAATGCTTTGGTTAAGTGTGGTATTAAACTAGTCTGTCTTGCATTTATTTTACTACAAGTGTTAGTTCAGTAATTAATCTCACTGTGAGTGGGGTCGCCTCTCCATAAATCTAACCCATAATCTGGCTTGCAAGTCTCCATGGAGATTCTTAAGTTTATGGCCATACTGTGGAACATTCGAGGCACATCTCCATGGAGACAAGCAGGACCCTCCACTGGACAAGTTACACAGTGCACCTTTAACTATTCAGAAAAACGGTTTCACTCATATTCACATAAAGCAATGTCAGATTAGTGTACATTATTACTTTATTTTATTTAAAAAATATCCTTACATTTGACTTCCAGATGCAATTTCGCGATGTCGCTTCCGGCATCTGTCACTACGTCACACTCATATTCCCCATCATGGTCCAAATTGGTGTTGGTGATCAGTAGAGACACGTTGTGGTTTGAGGGACTCCAAGAAGGTGAAGCAAGTTCAAATCCATCTTTTTTAACCAAGAATTCTTCATCGATGAAGCTAACCAAAGTGCTTCCATTGAATTTCCAAATCAGTGCTATAATCTTAATTGGCTCAGCGATTTCCTCGTGAACTCGGACCACACAATCCAAGATGGTGCTTGAGCCGAACTGAGCGACAATTTTAGGATTCTGACAAGTGACTGTCAGGAATACTGTGGAGGAGAACATAACATAAATAATTTGTTTGTTTATTTAGACAGCTAAAATGAAAATAACTTACCAATTTCACTTTTTGTCCCAAGTATTGGCCACAAGATGAAAATCCACAAGAATGAAATCCCCCTGGAGGCCATGTTTGACTGTCAGAGAAAGAAAAGATAATTAAAGTGCATTTCTTAAACCCAAAGATCTCTACAACTCATCTTTCTCTTCGGACCCAGCAAAACTATGCAACTGTAATCATTTATCTGGTTTGAGCCTGACAGAAGAACAACAACAAAAATCACACTTAAAGCATTAATTATAATATGCAAAACACACAGCTACACTAGAGACAGCTGCAAATGTAACAACCAATACTAATACTGAATTAAAATATCTTGGCTTCTAATTGATTAAAGGTGCACTGTGTAGCTTTTCTGGAGATGGTCTGCCACCTGTTTGTCTCCATAGCGATGTTAATGCTTTGGTTTAAATTCCAGAGTACGGTATTAAACTAAACTGTCTTGCATTTATTCAATAACAGGTGTTCAAGTGCTCAAAAATATCTAAACATTAATTCTTACTGTGAATGGGGTCGCCTCTCCACAAATCTAACCTGTAGTAATTTGTTTTGCAAGTCTCCATGGATAAGTTTATGTTCATACTGTGGAACATTCTATGCACATCTCCCTGGAGACAGCAGGTAACAGACCCTCCAGCAGAGAAGTTACACAGTGCACATTTAAGGCTGAAACATGCGTGACTGTTTTCCCAAAGGGTTTCATTGAATTTGTTTGTTTAAAAAGCACTAAGAGCTTTCAGTTTTACTCACAATGTAATAAGTGCGGTCATTCTGAAAGAGAAAGTTCAACTGTGAAAATCCAAGTGAGACGCATTTCCCTTGCATGCATTTGATACATATTCTTAATGAAAACTAAAAAAACAAAACAAAAACTAAATTCTTACCCCTCTAGTGATTACAAACAAGTCCAGACCTGTCCGGAATGCCTCGGAAGTTAAGAATTTCGACATAATTGTTTTCTGAAATTCAGGTTAGAAGAGCTTTCTAGTATTTGTATTGGCCAGCAGTGGTGGATGTTAAAGTAAAAGTAGTTAAGTACTGCACTTAAGTAAAAATTTCAGGTATGTGTACTTTACTTAGTAATAAGTAAGTAAAGTAGATATGTTTTACTTTTACTTCACTACATTTGAGAGCAGGTATCTGTACTTTCTACTATTTTAACTATATTTTTTCGTTACTTCTAAGAGCTGCTGAAAAGTATTTTTTAAGACCTCAAAATATGCGTGAAATACTTTTACTTTTTACTCTTTAAGCACATTTTTAAATGGGTGCTTAAATACTTTTTCATGTGATACTTTTACTTGCTTATGTATCTGTACTTTTACTTAAGTAACAATCCAATCAAATCCACTTTATTTCTATAGCACATTTTATAAACACTGTTTCCAAAGTGCTGAACACAGAAAAAAAAAAAATCATAAATACAACAGTGTAAAAACAAATAAATACAACCATAAAATAGGCCAATAAGAATAAATAAACAGAGACAACAGAGGACCACACAACTCACACTGTGTTAAAAGAATAAAGTATAGAGTACTTCTTCCACTGCTCATCAGAAAAAAAACTCATATTGGGTCAGTTCACAGTGTGACAGTGGTTCTTGCACTACTTAAGTTTACATAATTATTGGAAAAAAGAAACACTTTTGTAGATCTGCTCTGACCTTTGCTCTAAAATATCTCTCAAATGTCAAAATGAGGAGGAGTGGTCAACTGAGCATTTTCCACCCACTCAAATGAAACGCATACTTCTGTGATTTGTAAATCCAAAACCCCACGAGTTCAAGGCCCACAGATAAAATTCATTTTATGTGATTCATAACTTTTCTAATGGAGGGTCTGTCAACGCTTTTGCTTTGTCTGGGATGTTCCACAATGCGGCATTAAACAAATATATCTTATATTTTCCAATTTCAGGTGTGTTTATTTCTCAAAACTGCAGTAAAACATGCATTATTACTGTGTACAGGTTCACTTCTCTGCAGATCTGACCTGCAACTTGGCCTTTTCATGTGGCCTGCTTATCTCCATGGAGATAGTTAAATGAAATGCCCTCCTGGAGAACATTCATAGGAAAAACATTAAAGGAAAAGTAACGTTATTTTACAATCTGAGCCTTCTTTCGGTAATAAAACAAGTCGTTTGACTCACCCATAGCACGTTGGTGTAATTTGGAGCTGTTTGGTAAAAGTTATGTTGTAGCGTATCCGTTAGCGTGAGTACTCGGGGCATTACTTTGCGGTCTCCAAATAACACAAACTTTAGCACTTTTCAAATCATAGAAGCCCGATGTCTTAATCTACGATTTCGTTTGAAGCAAAAGTGGCCTGTAATTCGAGATTTATCCATAGTTTTCAGCTTTGTGTTTCATGTTTGGGTCCCGGGAGCTGAGAGCAAAGTCCGCGCATGCGCACTGGCATCCTCATCTACTCGAAACTATGGCTAAATCTCGGATTACAGGCCACTTTTGCTTCAAACGAAATCGTAGATTAAGACATCTGGCTTCTATGATTTGAAAAGTGCTAAAGTTTGTGTTATTTGGAGACCGCAAAGTAATGCCCCGAGTACTCACGCTAACGGATACACTACAACGTAACTTTTACCAAACAGCTCCAAATGACACCAACGTGCTATGGGTGAGTCAAACGACTTGTTTTATTACCGAAAGAAGGCTCAGATTGTAAAATAACGTTACTTTTCCTTTAACATCTACATCTACATGGGGGTCAAACAGATTTCTACCAGGAAAGTTACGCACACTTAAAGTTACTTTGTTTAAAAGTACTGTCAGATAGAGACATGCACATCCAATAAAAGTTGTGCTGGGTCTTGAGTGAGACTATCATGTCATAAATCTCATTACAGTCTGATAATGACCAGTCCAACCAGCTGCAAATAGAGGAAGCTGCCTCCTCCAGATTTCGTGACCAGGGATTACTAACACAACAATGAAAAAGAACATTATGGCCTAGTTCCATGCGTATTTAATGAAATAAATGTGACTATCTGACCGTGCCATTTATTTGATGCCAATGTTTAATTGATGTGTCAAACTATTTTAGATAAAATAAACAAAATCAAGCTCAATATTCACGGTGAAGAAGTGTGAATTACTCCAAACATAAAAGCAGGAAAAGGACAGGCACCTGTAAAACCCGTTTAAAGTGCGCGTATTATGTGCACAGGTAAAACAGGCCAACTCGAACCCTTCCACGAGAAAAACCTTCTGCTTTCACACAAAGAAATGTGAAATGGCAACACGAGAAAAGGAGAGGAACTAGTTTTAGGTGTACACGTCGTAAATGAGAGAATGGTGAAATCATGCCTAAAAACAAACGCTACAGATAAACGCAGAAGCAATAAAGGACTATCACCTGTTTTAAATAATTATGTAGAAGTAATAACATGCACACACATGTTTCTACTGACCAGAAAACGCGCTCCTCTTCAGCTGGATGTGTCTGCGGCTTCGACTTCGAACTCTTTGGCATAATACATGTACTTTCACTTTCGAAATGAGTGGACAGACGCCTACGCACGCATAGAATAAGAAAAAACTAATGGGCTCAGGTTCAGTGTTGCCAACTCCCCAGCATCGGAAGTAGCTATTGGCCCGCCCAGAAGTAGCTAAAAGTAGCTAGACGAGCGGGGGGCTCCAGACAGCACATCCTAACCTTCCTTACCCCGTGACACTAACCTTTTATTGGTGTGGTTATTACATATACTTGTTTGTTTTTTATTTTTTTTATTTGGTTTTTATTTTTTAGATTTTTATTTTTTTGAGCTGTAGTTCAAGATCTATAGCTTGCTTTTTTATTTTGTGTTTTTTTTGTGCTGTAGTTTAACTAAAGCTTTTTTTTAATTTTTTTGTGCTATAGTGAGCAAACTGTAGCTTTTTATTTTTTGTGCTAAAGAACTAGCTTTTTTAAACTTTTCTGTGCTGTACTGTACAACTAGCTTTTTAAGCAGTGCTCCATGTGACTTTGTGTCACCAAAAAGAAAAAGAAAACAAATCAGAGCGCATAGGCATACACTTATTGAGAATCAGAGCCTATGGCAGAGGAATGACCAGACTCCGAGGCGATCTGACGAGATGGGAGGGAGCAGAGGAGAGACTGGGGAGTGGTGTTTGTCTGCCTGTGAGTGAGTGAGGAAAAAAAACAAGGAAGCGACAGTCCACAACTGCGGAAGCCGACAGCGGCCATATTCATTCTTTTTTTTCTTCCTTGTTATCCCGAGATAACGAAATAATTATTCCGTTATCTCGAGAAAATAAAACTGTTATCTCGAGATCTCGAAATAAAAGTTGAGCTGAGAGAGGCCATATTCATTCTTTTTCTTCTTCCTTGTTATCCCGTGATAACGAGATAATTATTCCGTTATCCCGTGATAACGAGATAATTATTCCGCTATCCCGTGAAAACCAAACTGAGACGTCGGCTTCCGCATTACGGAAGACGACAGAGGCCACGCCCCCTTGTAGGCCAGACCACGAAGGAGGGAGACGACATGAAGGTAGCTACGGACAACGTGAAAGATAAAATTGCTTTTTATGATGCCTTGAGAGAGGGGGGTCCCCGAGGAGAACATCACCCGGATTATCCTCAAGATAAACCAAAGCTGTACCCATGTGTAAATAGTGTTAGAATGAGTGAATGAATCAGCCGAGTGAGTGAATGAGTGAGCGTTACATGTCTTTGCACTGCTGCATTTATATAGATGAAATTGTACATCTAAATTGAAATTGAAATCTAAAGTACATTATATATATATATATATATATATAAGTACATTTTATATATATATATATATATATATATATATATATATATATATATATAAGTACATTTTATATATATATATATAAGTACATTATATATATATATATATATATATATATATATATATATATATATAATGTACTTTAGATTTTATGTTAGTGTAGAAAAGCTCAACCAGGGACAAGGTTTGAAAATTTGCATTTGCTAAACTCTGTATGCTTCACATCAGCTACAAGATCTGTTCTGTAACTATGTCCGATTGCATTGTCCCTGTCAAATAAATAAATAAATAACTGATGACAGTGTGATTATGGCATGTCATCTTAAATAACTCATATGATCTTCCTGCTGCAGTATTTTCTGAACTTGTCATTTCACACATTATTCTGGACTTCAATTTTGTAATAGACATGAGTTCTGATGTGCTGCCCTTCCAGTCAACTTGTAATACTAAGTCAAATGTTCTTCCTGATGCAGTATTTTCAGAATTACAACTTGTTCTGCCTTTTGTTACTGACATTAAGTTTTAAATGTCTGAAATGTGATGACCGTGTGATTATGGTATGTCATCTTAAAATAACTATACTATGATCTTCTTGCTGCAGTATTTTCTGAACTTGTCATTACACACATTATTGTGGATTGTGCAATATTGTGATAGTTGTTGAATGACATGCTGCCCGTCCTTACAGTACGTAAATACATTCAAAGTGGAAAGTTTTGAACCCCTTGGAATTATTTGGTTGTCTGCACAAGTTGGTCACTTATTGTCATTTGAGTTTCATCTCCCTAACCAGTTTGGTCAAGCACAATGTACTGAGGAAATACGGTCTTTTTGAAAAATTGAAAAATATATGCACTAGCATAAAGACAATCAGTTTACATATCAAGTTAAATTTACTGAAAACATGACAAGAACATATACATATACAAGAGAAACAACTGTATGATATCACTCATCAGATTCTTCTAAGAGTGCCTTTATCAATGGCCTCAGGTCTTTGTAGAGTTTAATGGCTCCTTCAGCATCATGGCGGCAAGCACAAGTCATGTAGGTCAATGTCACATGGAATATATCTTTTCCACTGGCAGATGTCTTCAAATAGGACTGTATTAATTCTGTCCATTTCAACTGGATGTAGATAATTCTGTGCATGATACAGCTCAGGTACATCGTACATTATTACTGGCTTTCCATGGTAGAGATCACGCCCATTCCTCCCCGGAAGAATGCCATGGTTGTCCCACATCTGCACCATTGCACTGTGTCCAGCTCCTCCTGTAAGACAGGCCCTCAGAGTGAGACCCATGATATACAAGGTGCCACAAGAAATATATACAAACCTTGAATCATTGTAATGTGTTTATTAATCATGTCATTTCCAAAGTGTAATAATACAGACATCACAAATTGTTTTGTCACCTCATTTCTATTGTCAAACTGAGTTCACACAACAACGTTTTCGGTGGAAACGGAGAAGTTTGTATTTGTCTTGGTTTGTATCTTCTTGTGTTTGTTTGTTTGCGGAAGAGAAAGGAGTTTATGTGCATGCGCTCTTTGTAGTATTCCATTTCCGGTGGCTCTGGCTATTTCCTGTTTACAGCACCACATATCGGTGTGGCAGTACTGCATTTTAGTACTTAAGTACTTTTAACTTCGTTACTACTAGGCATACGTCTCTGGTCCTTGCCCTGTCACAGCCCTCAGTACATTCATGTGGCATTATAGAGGGTTATTCTCAGGCTACGTCCACACAACAACGCTCCTGGATCTCCTGGATTTTTTTAATGCAGTCCTCCGCTGCCATCTACTGGCAAATGTAACTTTGTAACAAATGTAACTTACTTTTTATGACTCTGTGGTGGCCTCTGCTCTCCTCTATGCTGTCGTCTGCTGGGCCCAGAGCAGCACAGAACGGGACAGAAAAAGACTGAATAAGCTGGTTAAGAGGGCCAGCTCTGTCCTGGGCTGTCCTCTGGACCGTGTAGAGGAGGTGGCTGAGAGGAGGGTGCTGGCCAAATTCATGTCCATTAAGGACGACACCTCTCACCCTCTGCACCGGACTATTGAGGAGTTGAGCAGCTCCTTTAGCAGCCGACTAAGACACCCCCAGTGCAAGAAGGAGCGCTACCGCAGATCCTTCATCCCCACTGCCATCAGACTGTATAATTCTAACATATAGGCCAGACGTGCAATATCCTCCTTTTTCATGTTGATGCTTGTTGTTACTATTATCATTATTACTATTTTCCATTATTATTATTATTACGTATTACTATTTGGATTATTTATTACTTACTTTATCCCCTCCCTGCCTGCATGCACTTTTTCCCTCTTATCCAAATATCCTGGAGCTACTGTGGCGAGTAAATTTCTCCTGTGTGAGATCAATAAAGGCTTATCTTATCTGCTGCTCCATGTAAACGAGGGAAACAGCATATGGACATATACATATGGTTAAACTACACTTCAGCAAAGATTAAATCGCTAGCCTACTACATTAGGTACCAACAGAGAAGTACAATACTGGTCTAGCGCGAGCGCTAGGTGTGAACACACACTAGCCTCCGCTGCTTGATGCAACAAGTGAGCTTTCATTAAATGGACAGATTAGCCAACACCTTTCATAACATTTATGAAGTTTAATACATTTGTCTCACCTTGTCCTCTATCATCCGGGTGATGTTCTCCTCTGGGACCCCCCTTTCTCAAGGCATCATAAAAAGCAATTTTATCTTTCACGTTGTCCGTAGCTACCTTCATGTCGTCTCCCTCCTTCGTGGTCTGGCCTACAAGGGGGCGTGGCCTCTGTCGTCTTCCGTAATGCGGAAGCCGACGTCTCAGTTTGGTTTTCACGGGATAGCAGAATAATTATCTCGTTATCACGGGATAACGGAATAATTATCTCGTTATCTCGGGATAACGGAATAACTGTTTGTTTTCTCGAGATCACGAACTAATTGTGTTGTTTTCTCGAGATCACGAATTAATTATCTCGTTGGCCGTTTCCCAATTCACCGACGGCACGCTTGTTAGCGTCCTTGGAACGGGATATGCGTCATATCCGGCGCGACAAGGGCCGTTCCATTCGTTTTTTTCCACCTGCACCGTCAAGACGAGCTCTGAACGGCGCCGTCGTTTCCATGGAAATCGGGGCGTGGACCAAGTGTGCAAACATGCACGCTCCGCACACTTAAAGGGACAGTGGCCGTTTCCCAATTCAGTGACGGCACGCTTGTGAGTGTGCCGTCGGTCTGTCGTCGAGACGGCGCATACTCGCTCTGTCCTTAGTGCACTACGTTTCTCACATGGCCGCCTGCGAAATTGAACAGGTCCCGCCTCAGCTCAATGAGCTGGGTGGTCTGCTCCTTGTTCCCTAAAGACAAAAATATTATACTATTGCGACTAGTAATACTTGGAATTGGGACATGGCCAATGTTCCCCCTAATTTTTAATGTGTCTGAGCAAACACACTAACTCCACATCCGAAATGACCCCCCCCCCCGCGCGGCTCGCACTTTGCAGATATTAAAAAAATGCCCCCGCGGCTGAATAAAAAGCTCTTTCATCCCTGATTTACAGTGCGCTGCACAAGTTTTCTTGTGCGCTGAGAATGTGCGAACAGTGCGCAGCTTAGAGTAAACGCTGGACATGGCGACACTGTAGAATATCCAGCATTACAACAGCAAAGGAAATATAGAAGTGTAAGGGGAAAAGCATGTGAACGGTAATACAGGTGCCGTGATCTATGCCGTTACGGCTACTGTCACACATGTTTAGCGTAGTTTATGAAGAGTTTCATGTAGCATAGTTGTAGGTGAGGTGAACCAGTACGTATATTTTATAGTGACGTCGCAACTCTCACTTGTGGATGTCGCTGGCGAGTCGGTCTTTGTAGTCCCGCGCTGTGCATGCTGGGGCTTTTAAGTGTGCGGAGCGTGCATGTTTGCACACTTGGTCCACGCCCCGATTTCCATGGAAACGACGGCGCCGTTCAGAGCTCGTCTTGACGGTGCAGGGGGAAAAAAACGAATGGAACGGCCCTTGTCGCGCCGGATATGACGCATATCCCGTTCCAAGGACGCTAACAAGCGTGCCGTCGGTGAATTGGGAAACGGCCAGAGTGTAGGATTCGTGGCGCATAGGTGGTTAGTAGCTATTCCACTTCCTCTTTTGGCTATGGCAGACCACGAGGGTCACCCGGGCGCGCCGTAGCGCCGCCAGCTCGCGTGCACGAACCGCTGTATACATAAAACACTTTTTTTTTTCTTTTCGCATGAAAACACACAATCCCGATCATGATTCATGACAATCTACACATCAAATGAAACCTTACAGTCTCCTCTTTTTGACTATGCAATTCATTTCCCTGCAAAACAATCACTCCCCGAGCACATGGGGCTTTTATACAGAAAAGCACAAAACTTAGCTTACTTAGCTTACCTTTGAAGGCTCTGCACAGGTCAAACTCTGTATTTCACCATAAACTTGGTCTCAATCTGTCCATAAGGATCCAGCGAATAAAATCCAATAAAACAATTTAGTCCAAAATACGTGTTATATCCATTACGATGTGTGATACAGAGGCTCCCCCCTTCCCCCCTCCCCTTCCCCTTCTCTCCTTCGCTCCTCTGCTCCCATATGCAGCCGCGGAGCAGAGGAGCGAAGGAGAGAAGGGGAAGGGGAGGGGGGAAGGGGGGAGCCATATGCAGCGCGGCTGAGCAGCTGTTAGCAGGAGCCTCGGCGAAGGATGAGCCCAAATGTCCTTCTGCGGCTCTCGTATTCAAAATGGCTGCCTCTATATGGGGAAGATCCCCCTTTTATGTGACTATATCTAAGTCCAAAAGAATACTTTGATTTCATGATGGAAGTGAAAAGACTTGGAAAACAATGTATTTTTGAATGGGTATCTTCAATTTCAGTAATTAACGGGTAAAAATCTTACACACTGTCCCTTTAAAAGCCCCAGCATGCACAGCGCGGGACTACAAAGACCGACTCGCCAGCGACATCCACAAGTGAGAGTTGCGACGTCACTATAAAATATCCGTACTGGTTCACCTCACCTACAACTATGCTACATGAAACTCTTCATAAACTACGCTAAACATGTGTGACGGTAGCCGTAACGGCATAGTTCACGGCACCTGTATTACCGTTCACATGCTTTTCCCCTTACACTTCTATATTTCCTTTGCTGTTGTAATGCTGGATATTATACAGTGTCGCCATGTCCAACGTTTACTCTAACCTGCGCACTGTTCGCACATTCTCAGCGCACAAGAAAACTTGTGCAGCGCCCTGTAAATCAGGGATGAAAGAGCTTTTTATTCAGCCGCGGGGGCATTTTTTTATATCTGCAAAGTGCGAGCCGCGCGGGGGGGGTTCATTTCGGATGTGGAGTTAGTGTGTTTGCTCAGACACATAAAAAATTAGGGGGAACATTGGCCATGTCCCAATTCCAAGTATTACTAGTCGCAATAGTATAATATTTTTGTCTTTAGGGAACAAGGAGCAGACCATCCGGCTCATTGAGCTGAGGCGGGACCTGTTCCATTTCGCAGACGGCCATGTGAGAAACGTAGTGCACTAAGGACAGAGCGAGTGTGCGCCGTCTCGACGACAGACCGACGGCACACTCACAAGCGTGCCGTCGCTGAATTGGGAAACGGCCGTTATCTCGGGATAACAAGGAAGAAAAAATATTGCTTATGAATTTGGCCTCTCTCGGCTTCCGCACACAACAGTCCGCGCTGTTCTCAACTCCGCCCCCGCCCCTCTCTGCCTGTGTCTCTCTTCCACTGCCCCTCTCTGTCTCTTTCTCTGAACGGGGAAAGAGAGAAAACGGCGCAATTATTTTTTCCCCCTCCCGCGATCTTGGAGCCTCTGATCACCAAAAAAAGTCGCTAGATTTGTCGCTAGTCGCTTTTGTCTAATTTTCTCGCTAGGGGGGTCCAAAAAGTAGCTAAAAATAGCGACAAAGTCGCTAAGTTGGCAACACTGCTCAGGTTACTTTACACTCCATGGCCCCAGCTCAGCATGTACAAACTGCACCCTAACAAGCATACAACACAAACACGTTGCAAAGAAGTTTATTGAGTACTGTAAATGTCAAAACGTGGTACAACTGTGACACCTGGGAGTAGAAGGCAGGTATAGTTAGTGTCTGCCCGGATAAAAGGCTGAAAAATGAGCAGTTAAGGTCACTTAAAACAAATTTCTATAACATTTCACTAAAACAGCCAACAGGATTTCATTGAAAAATACAAAACAAGCAATTCAAGATAGAATACAAATACAAAAAAAGGATTTTTTTTTTCTTTTGGGCCGACAATACTGCCAAATCGACATGCCTTTTCCCGCCTATATTCCTGGTAAGAGCAGTTCTGTCTTAGAAACTTGTTGTAAAACCAGAAAAAAAAAAATCATGCAAAATTACAAGAATCGCACAGTAAGAATCTCTAAATTTGATGATTATGTTGTCACATTCTCACAATACATACCAGATTGCATGCAACGTGTAGCACAGCGTAAAAAGCCCAAATGAATTCAATTTGATTCTGATCACCTACAGCTTGTGCTCTTCCACTGACGTTTGGGCACGTATAATAAAAATAAAAATAAAAATACTAGTACAGTACCCTTCTTGGTTTGGCACAGGTGACTCTGAATAAAAAAAAAAGACATACATAAAGTGCTTTTAACCAAAGAAATTAATCAGTAGAAAAAAGTTATCATAAGAGGTATTGAATAATGCACTTCAGGATGTAAACAAGGATTTCACTATTCCAGGACCTCAGAGCAGATAACTACAGATACAATGAACACAAAAATGAAACAAGAGGTGGACGGAGGTAACAAATGGCTGTGAGGTTTTCATCCCAGAATAAGGCTGGATTTGCCCCCTGGAGGGTTTCTGCGGCCGGAGGGGAGACCTGCACCAGGCTCTTCAGCTGGAGACACTTCCGCCTGCTGCTCAGAGCACACCTCAGCATTGGCACCATTCTCTGAAAAGAGGTTAAGTATTTATATTTTTAATTACCATTTTTATGTCTAGCTGGGTTTATTTGACAGAGATACTCACCAGTATCAGCACAGGACTGTTCCTCCATCTAAAAATAGAGAAATAATTGAGACTATGACAGACACACATATTAATTAAAAGATCAATATACACTCAACAAAAATATAAACGCAACACTTTTGTTTTTGCTCCCATTTTTCCTGAGATGAACCCAAAGATCCAAAATTCACTCCAGATACACAACACTACCATTTCTCTCAAACATTGTTGACAAATCTGTCCAAATGTGTGACAGCGAGCACCTCTGCCCCGCCGAGATCCACCCCACCTCACAGGTGCGCCACATCAAGATGCCGATCCGACATCATGACCAGTGCACAGGTGCGCCCCAGACTGCCCACAATAAAAGGCCACCCGGAAATGTGCATTTTTTTTGCTTTATTGGGGGTCTGGGGACTCAGAACCAGTCAGTATCTGGTGTGACCACCATTTGCCTCATGCAGTGCAACACATCTTCTTCGCATAGAGTTTATCAGATTGTCAGTTGTGGCCTGTGGAATGTTGGTCCACTCCTCTTCAAAGGCTGTTTTGGACAAAGAACACAGGTGCATTTTATTGATGGCATTTTGAATGCACAGAGATACCGTGATGAGATCCTGAGGCCCATTGCTGTGCCAAACATCCATGAACATCACCTCATGTTTCAGCAAGATAATGCACGGCCCCATGTTGCAAGGATCTGTACACAATTCTTGGAAGCTGAAAATGTCCCAGTTCTTGCATGGCCAGCATACTCACCGGACATGTCACCCATAGAGCATGTTTGGGATGTGCTTGACTGGCGTATACGACAGCGTGTACCAGCTCCCACTAATATCCAGCAACTTCGCACAGCCATTGAAGAGGAGTGGACCAACATTCCACAGGCCACAATTGACAATCTGATAAACTCTATGCGAAGAAGATGTGTTGCACTGCATGAGGCAAATGGTGGTCACACCAGATACTGACTGGTTCTGAGTCCCCAGACCCCCAATAAAGCAAAAAAAAAAAAAAAAAAAAAAAAGCACATTTCAGGGTGGCCTTTTATTGTGGGCAGTCTGGGGCGCACCTGTGCACTGGTCATGATGTCGGATCGGCATCTTGATGTGGCGCACCTGTGAGGTGGGGTGGATTGTCTCGGCGGGGCAGAGGTGCTCGCTGTCACACATTTGGACAGATTTGTGAACAAAAGTGTTGCGTTTATATTTTTGTTGAGTATACTTGGACCTTACAACAGGGAGTGTATTCACTTGAATAGTGAACTAACAGGCAGTCCATTATTAGAACTTTTTAAAGAGACAAACAGCCCTGTCATGGCCTATGATTTATCATTCATAAAATATGCAAATGTTTGTGTGTGGTGACAAAGTGTGTGGACACAAACCCAATCTGAGGCCAAAATGGGTAAAGTTCAACCCAGACTCAGTGCAGCTCAGATACAGCTGTAGCAGTGCCTATGGGTAAAAAACCATGAGCCAAGGGCACAGGGGCAGATTTTCTTCACCTCATGTGCATAATTTAAGTGCTTTATTTGATGCACTGAGATGGATACAAGACACCACTGCATCTGTGCCCTTGACAGGAGCCTGTGACCTGATAAAAGAAGCTGTGATGAATATAGCACAGCTGACTGGGATCTCTCATGTGTAGATAATGTACAGAGAAACGGGGAGGGGTGCTTTCTTCTATGGGCTGTCCTGTTTACGCTGGGTCATTACAAAGTACACAACTACAAAGAGATGCTCCATACTGGTTTTACTCTACATCAGGCAGAGGGTTACTTATACTTTCCTTAAACAGATACCACAAGAGCTGCAGATAATGATTATTTTGTACTAATCAGTGATAAAAGTTTTGATTAGTTGGCCAGTCAAACGATTATTTTATGTTATTTCTTGTACACTGAGACTTTTAAAGGTCCCATGACATGGTACTTCTTGATGCTTTTATATGGTGCCTTAATGGTTCCCTAATACTGTAAATGAATCCTTCTTCAAAATCGACACTCGCTGCATGAGAAAGACACATGTACACAGTCAGAGTCAGAATATCTCTCTCTGAACACCTCATTCTGGGCCTTGTTGCTTGAATGCAAATGAGAAGGACACAGATAGGTTAGAGGAGCGGGTGGTGGGGGGGACAAATGCGCCGCTGGTTCCTTGTTACTGTGCGCTGTCTCCCACTTTTAAGCGCGGAGGAATAAAGGAGAGGAATTTCAATGAAAAAAACACATTTCCACAGAAAATAAAATTAAACCACTGCTGTTTCAGAGGTCCAGAGGGTCTGGTAAAGGACTTCCGAGCCTAGAAACACTTGCACGTGCCTCCAGGCAAATAAAAAAACGCATTTCGCATTGTGTAGCTCCTTCGCGGTCCAAACTCTCTGGGCGTGATTTCCAGAGACAGGGGGTGGACATCCAGACGGTGGTGGAACTGCATTTGCATTTCTTTTTTCGATGTGACGTAACATAGTTGCCTTGCTCAGAATCGCCCGTTTGAGCTGTGTCTTTTTCTAACGCAGAAAAGGACCGCAAATGCTCAGTTTAGACATTTTGCAACTTTTAGCCATGGGGGGGGGGGCCTAAACAGGGTAGGGGAGCTCACATTAACGTTCAAAAACCTCAGAAAGTGACTATTTCATGCCATGGGACCTTTAAAGGTGCATGGCATAACTTTTCTGATGGAGGGTCTGCCAAATGCTTTTCTCCATGTAAACGTTATTGCTTTGTCTGGAAAATTAAATAAAATGTAAATACAAAGTGGCCACAAATTGTGGTCAGTGTTACAGTAATTTTGTTACATTTTGTGTAACGGGAATCTATAAGGTAAATTTATTAGGGCTGCAAATAACGATTATTTTAGTAGTCGATTAATCTATAGATCCAGTAACGATTAGTCACAAAAAAAAATATTACTAGGATAATGGACACAACACTAACGTAGGTATTTAGTGAGCGCAGTTACGCGTGCGTGCTTTAAGCATTCCGTTTCTGTGAAACAGCGTTCTGTTAAGGGAATACTGCCAAAACACGACTAGACTACATTTGGAATGAAAAAGATTGTCCATGACTCGTGAGCAAATTGAGTATGGCCACCATTCCGTTTAGCACTAGTGCTAATATTGGAATATTACTCACATGCAGATACAGTGACTGGCGCGAGCTAGCTGCCCGTCACAACGCTCCCGCACTTTTCCTAACTTTTTGCCCTTAAACCGCCCCACTTTTGTAAATATTTTTGTCAACACTGTTCGTTAAGCTTGGGCTGCACTCGACGCTGCATTTTTTCCGCACTTTTGGTGGATTATTTACCTGTCTCGGCTTAAGATGTGTAAGGGACCCCGTCCTCCACTCGTCTACACAAAGGATCAGCTGATGGCGCTGCGCAGCGCTGTTGTGTTCCCCCAAGACAGGCACGTTATCCCTGACGTAGATCCTGCGGGTGACACGCCGTAAACTCTGTGAAAAGAAGAGACGCTGCAGGCCGGTCCTCCCCTCCGTCGTAATGGGGAATGTGCGCACCCTCGCCAACAAGACGGACGAGCTCGCGGCGCTCGCTAGATTTCAGAGTACAGGGTACAGGGACGCTAGCGTCATTGTTTTTATGGAAACATGGCTAACACCGCAAATCCGACTCTACCATCACTGTGGACAACTTTCACCTGCTGCGCGCAGACAGGACGGAGGAGAGCGGGAAGAAGGGAGGTGGACTAGCGCTGTTTCTGAACGAGAAATGGTGTAAACCTGGACACTGTCCAGTGAAGGAGCAGATGTGTAACAAAGATATTGAACTGTTCGCTGTCGGCCCTGCGGATTCTTGACACAGATGAGTATTAAGTTCCAAATTAAAATGATACTTAAATAATACGACTAGTCGACAATGAAATTTCATGTCAACAAAATTTTATTGTCGACGTCGTCGACGTTGTCGACTAATCGTTGCAGCCCTAAAATTTATAAGCAGATTATAGCTTATACATTTTGATGGATTGCCATAATATTGTCTAAATCTTAATATTGCTAAACTTACAGGTTCTACAGTGAAATGCATATTGTTGTGGGAGTCTTTGGAGCGTGGAGTGAGGGGTGGGGAGTTTTTTTGCTTTGTTTTTTGTTTTTTTATTTTTTTATTTTTTTAATGTAACATTTTCAAATTGGGGGGGAAAAAACGTTTTCCTTAAAGTGACCAAACAAAGGCATTCAAGACAGTGGCCATGCGCATTTCCATGCCTATAAGGCCACACACTGATGGTTAAAAAGTTATTTTTTCTCCCAGGGTTGCAGTTACAGAAGCCGCAACTTGTGCCACTTTTCTGTGCATTTGCAGTCACTGTGAACAAACAACTGATGAACAAAAAGTAATCAAACATGTGAGAATACTGCCAAAAATCTAGATTTTCAACATTATAGTTACAGCAAAACACAATGAGTTGGTTCAGTGAGCAGTGCCGAAAGCTGTCAGAGAAATGCTGATATGAAACCAGAATATGGCGCTTCCACCTTATGGGCTGCTTTCCATCATTAAGCAAACAAAAATATATATCAAAAATTAACAACAAATATTTTGGAGATAAAGATTAAGACTAAGATTAAGTCTTTATTTGGTCTCACACACAATGACACACAGTGACACACGGAAGAAATTTGACTTCTGCATTTGATATTTAAGGATATTAAAGGGCCCATATTATATTTTCTGATCTATGTTATAATGTTGTTTTCTCATCAAAAACATACCTGGAGTTGTTTTGTTTCATTCACACATGTTTAACACACAAACCCTATAAAGATTTAGGCTGTGTTGAAATCTCTTGCTTCATGAGATCACAAGGTGGAACAGAGCATTGTGAGTTTTGGAGATGTAGGCAGACTAATAATCAAATATGTGTGGATGAAACAAAACACAACTCCAGGTATATTTTAATGAGGTAAGAGCATTATACTTAAAGATCAAAAGAGTCAATTTTGCATAGTATAGGACCTTTAATGGAATAAACATTGTTGCTAAGGGGTGGGCCTAATTATATTATTAGTGAATACCACTGTCACTTCTATGTCTGGATCCAAAAACGCTAAATAATTATGTGTTTGTTAATGGTGCACTATATAACGTTTTGATTGGGGGTCCATCACCTGCTTGTTTCCATGGATATGTTATTAATCTGCCCGGAATGTTCCACAGTATGACACTAAACAGCTCTGTCTTACATTTATTAAATTCAGGTTATTTTATAGCTCAAAAATACCTTAAAACATGCATTCAGACTGTATAACTCCACTATATAGTACAAACGTGCAATTTTTTCTACATTTTCTTATTTACTTATTTTATTATTATTAATTATCTTGTCTGCATGCACTTTTTTGTTCTAATTTTCTTTTGCATTAAGCTGCATGGAGCTAATGTGGCAAGTGAGTTTCTCCTGTGTGAGATCAATAAAGTCTTATCTTATATGTTTACTGCTGCTGCTCTATATGAATGTATCATGTATGCCACTACCTCACTGTAAATGCTACTGTTACCTGTGCAATAACCTGCTTCATAACCCACGTACAATACTTATACTATATTATGTGCAATCTGTGAAATACTCTACTTACACCTTATTTAATCCTACCTGTACCTTTGTATTTTATAATATTTTATTACATTTTTAAAAATTATATTGTTTACCTCTTCCCCTGCACTTTTTGCAACACTTTTTTTTTTTTTAACCATGTATTATTATTGCATGCTATTAGTACTTCTTGACTATCTTAGCGAGTGAACGGCTCTTCTGATCCTAACCATTTCATTGCATTGTTGAGCTTGTGTTGATCCTGCATATGACAAATAAACAATCTTGAATCTTATATAATCTTATTCTGACTGTGAGTGGGGCTGCACAGATCTGACCTATAACTTGGTCTGGTTTAGTCTCCATGAAGATAGAAAGCTTTGATACCATACTGTGAAAACATTTCAGCCATAACATAGGCTATTTATGGAGAAAAGCATTTGACAGCCCCTTCATCAGAAAAGTTAATGCGCTTTTAATTAACAAATGGACATCAACATTGTTTAGTAGCTTACCTGAATTTGGAGTTTTCTTCATGCTCAGTGGTGATCGTCCAAGTTTGCAGAATAATACAAAGATAAGCTGGTTGGTTTTGGAGTTTTCCTCTCTCCAGTGGCAGCGCGTGTTGGAGCCGTGCCGTGCCGCGCTCTACTTGGTGATAAGGACTAGAACAGGACTAGGAGAGGACCAGGACAGGACGCATCCACGGATCCATCCATGACGCAGCGGGGGAACGGAGAAGGGGCGTGTCTTCCCTACAAAAAAAAAAAAAAAAAAAAAAAAGTCTTCCCTACACACTCACTCCAATTACGCTGGTGGTAAGTGGATACCAAACAATGCTATTTTTACATCCCTCCACACCACTTCCTCTACGGAGCTAGGAATTTAGGCCAAAAGACTGATCACTGTATGGCCTTAAAAAAAATATATATATATATATATATATATATATATATATATATATATATATATATATATATATATATATATATATATATATATATATATGAAGAAAAAAAAATGTTGCAAAACGCATTATCTAAAAACATCGTAAGTAAGCTTTTCCGTGTAAGTTGGCTAAATCTTACCGCTGTGTATGTCCACAAATAACCCGGGAAGAGTCCATGGGAATGCACTTCTCTGCTGCCCTCTACTGGCGGGAGTTGCGCAGTGCGTGTGTAGCAGATTGAAACAGGCGGATCGTAGCTTAGACTTAAAGGGACAGTGTGTAAGATTTTTACCTGTTAATTACTGAAATTGAAGATACCCATTCAAAAATACATTGTTTTCCAAGCCTTTTCACTTCCATCATGAAATCAAAGTATTCTTTTGGACTTAGATATAGTCACATAAAAGGGGGATCTTCCCCATATAGAGGCAGCCATTTTGAATACGAGAGCCGCAGAAGGACATTTGGGCTCATCCTTCGCCTCGGCTCCTGCTAGCATCTGCTCAGCCGCGCTGCATTTGGGAGCGGAGGAGCGAAGGAGAGAAGGGGAAGGGGAGGGGGGAGGGGGGGAGCCTCGTGGAGAGAAGGGGAAGGGGAGGGGGGAAGGGGGAGCCTCGTGTAAACAAGCATGCTGCTGTATCACACATCGTAATGGATATAACACGTATTTTGGACTAAATTGTTTTACTGGATTTTATTCGCTGGATCCTTATGGACAGATTGAGACCAAGTTTATGGTGAAATACAGAGTTTGACCTGTGCAGAGCCTTCAAAGGTAAGCTAAGTAAGCTAAGTTTTGTGCTTTTCTGTATAAAAGCCCCATGTGCTCGGGGAGTGATTGTTTTGCAGGGAAATGAATTGCATAGTCAAAAAGAGGAGACTGTAAGGGATTGTGTGTTTTCATGCGAAAAGAAAAAAAAAGTGAAGGGGGACCGCGTTTTATGTATACAGCGGTGCGCGGATCGTGCGCGGGCACGCACTGTCGGCGCTACGACGCGCCCGGGTGACCCTCGAGGTCTGCCGTAGCCAAAAGAGGAAGTGGAATAGCTACTAACCACCTATGCGCCACGAATCCTACACACTGTACCTTGAAGACTACAGTGGTCCTATTTGGTCTGAAACTAAAAACAGGAAGTGGGCAGTGGTTTTGAATGTTCTAGCAGGACTGGAAAAATATTTTAAAAAATATGGGGTTTTTTTTGTGTGTGTGTGTGTGTTTTTTTTATGCAGAAGAGGTGTAAACGTGACCACTGTGACCAAAAGCGTCACTTAAAATACACGAATGCGCAAATTTACTGCATGTTTCAAATAAGATACGCAGTTATTAAACATGTAATGCAATAACAACCGTCCTGCATAAAGAGATTCATTGATAAAGCACGATTGATTTCCTGCACTCTACTCACCACAGGTAGGCCTACATCTGCTCAGACGCTCACAAAAGCCTCATCGAAGTGATAACATTTTCCACACACAATGACAAACATCACAAAAAAAGAACCGAATTTCTAAAGTTGTTGAAAAACTATGTACATAGAGGCTATTTGTTATACTTTTCAACTTTTGTGCTTTTTATTTTTATTTATTTGTTTATTTATTTATTGTTATTTAGGTTATACTGCAAACAATAGTATCCCTACTATGTCTAGCAAACTACAACACTCAAAAATGAGATGTTTAAATATATTATTAGACTTAGTCAAACTTTATTGATCCACAAGGGAAATGACTTGGACGCAGTAGCTCACACATCACAATATTTTATAATAACAAAGATTATATAAATTTATATGTACAAGTCAAACTAAAATAAAAATAAAAATGATGTCACTCTTTTCTAATGAGATGAGATTTATGCATATATTTATGCATATTTATGCAATAATTGCATATATTGTACATACATTTACAGCATTTCCCTCCCTCTCAAACCATCAGAAACAGTGTAATACTGGTCATACATGTCTGTGACTCCCTCACACTACACGGCTAAAAGTGCCATTGCATTCAGCAGCCATTGTCTGGATGATGGTTAGATAACTTTATAATGCTGACAAATATTCTGTTTCAATTCAATTCAATAGTTTTTGTGAAATAGTTTTGTAAAGAGTGCATAGATTTTCTAGATTCATGAAAAGCTGTCCCAAAAGCAGTTTTAAAAAAATGTAAATAGGGTCAATATTTTATGAGTGTAAGTAAACCAAACTAATTGAATTGTTTGTCCATAAACATAGTTTTTTGTTGTTCTCTCAAACTTCTTACACATCGCCTCTTTCTAGTAGTAGTACTCTTGCTGCATACACTAACAGTCTTATATTAAGATCTACTTCCAAGAGCGATTACATTTTTTATCACTTTGACACTTGATTCTAAATTGCAACTCAGATTTTCAAAACTTGCCACTGAAGGAGAAAAATACTCAGTTCATGTTGTTCATACCTTATGTCCATTTTCAAGCATTAACTCTCAGATCAAAAGTAAAAAACACTTTTTGCAAAGGTCCAAGTTCAAGACAGTTCAGATACCAGCTGCTGAAAACCACAGATTTTAAATGTTTGCTTTTTTTTTTGTTCCCTAAGTGATAATGATGTGTAATATTACAGACGTACTGTATTTACAGCATTTCTCTCACTCTCAAAGTTGTATCTGAAACACAAAAAGACTGTTTTGTTCACAAAGTTTAATTTTTCCAACACTCTGAATTGGTTTGTGTCTTTTGTGAATAGTTTTGCAATGTACACAAAAGATTTGTATTTTTTATAGATTTATGAAAAGTTTCAGAAAATGTGTCAAAGTGATTTAAAAAAAATCATATGTAACCATTATGTCAGTACAAGTTCCTTAATAGTATATGCCTGTTTGACTACCAGTCTAATCGTTCATAGAAACTCCTGCCATTGTTCAGTTGTGACTGTCTTTGGTTTTCACTCACTCGGTTCATTTCAAAGCCATTTTTTGTCATAACTTCATAAACATTATGCTCTTGGGAAACACTTGATTCTTCACTGGACATCCAGTAGCTCAGTTGGTAGAGCGCTTGCCTGGTGATCCAGGGGTTGGCGGTTCCGTGTGTGATCCAAGCTCCCACAGATGAGCGCTGCAGTTGTGTCCTTGGGCAAGACACTTAACCCCACCTCGCCCCCAGTGTCTGCGGACACTGGTAGCCCCCCATGGCAGAAGAAACATCGACGTGAGCCACCTGTGGGAGGATTCTCCAGCTGAGGTCCTGACCAAGCCGAAGCGGGAAGATCATGGAGATGGTCCCCGGGCGCAGTAATGTGCAGCCCACTGAAAGTGGAGGGTGCATGAGTGTTGGAGGTGGTCGGAGGGGCCGATGGCGCGGATTGGCAGCCTCGCTTCCGTCAGCATGCCCCAGGGCAGCTGTGGCTACAGAAAGTAGCTTACCACCGCCGAGTGTGGAGTGGATGAATGGTGAACTGTGGAGCGCTTTGGGATGAAAAGGCATGTCATGAAAAAGTGCTATATAAATGGAATTTAAAAAAAAAAATTTGAGAAAGTCATGTTTTTAAGAGCTGGGATGCTGTTGCCATATTTGGGTGTCAAGTGGTAGGACCTCAGAAAGAAAACAATAATGAAGTTTTATTTACAAATGCATATTTTGATAATATTGTTGAAGGTGTCCTTTTGTGAGAAATCAGCTGTAGTCCAACCATTGTAGGATACTTTCCATTACTCATATACATTGCAGAGTTATATTTTTGTGCTAATAGAAACAATTAATTTAAAAAAAAAAACTGCGACTGCCCACCAGAGGGAGTGTGTCAATTCTGACCCAGCAGTAAGAGCAGAGTACCTTGCCAAGAGAAGAGAAAGGTTTGTTGTGAAATGTGGAAAAGGAAATATTAATTTGAATAGCAATATGTACTATTTCTCTTCAGTGTAGGACATTAGCACTATACACAAGAGACTATGCCATAGATTTATAATACAGTAGTAATAGGTTTGTCATGTGTCTGAAAACCCTCTGTAGTTTTTCAGAAACACCAGCCATGTAAGGAATAGTTACACCCTTTCTCCTGGGTTCTGATTCTCTCTTGTCTTGTTTTTTGTCCTTGTCTCTCTTGGTTTTGTTGAAAGCCCATTTAGGATATCCACAAACAAAGAGGGCTTTCTGCACCTGTTGTTCTACTTTCTCCTTTCCCTCTGTGCTTGTAGGAACCACTTGGGCCCTGTGTCATAATGTCCGAATAACTTCAAGTTTGTGCTGCAGTGATTTTCAGTCAAACTAGGAGAGATAAGAAACAAGACAACAGAGAATCACAATCCAGGAGGAAGGGTGTAACTATTCCTTACCTGGCTGGCGTTTCTGAAAAAAACTACAGAGGATTTTCAGACAACATGAAATCCCAGTCTATTTCAAACCCACAAACACACCCAAAAGACAGAAACTGGTCCACCCTAAGGACAAAACACCGAGCCACAAATAAAGCAATGTGGTCTACTCCATTCAGTGTAGTGAAGACTGCAGTGAGCGCTACATTGGAGAAACAAAACAGCCACTTCACAAGAGGATGTACCGACACAGCCACAGGCCACTCTTTTGAGGACAGTGAGGTAGAGATCTTGGCCAGAGAAAAGAACTGGTTTGAGAGGGGAGTTATAGAGGCTATTTTTGTCAAGAAAGAGAATCCTTCAGATAGAAATGGAGGTCTCAGACATCATTTGTCATCATTTTATAACTCTATCCTCAAACCTAAATCAAAACAAAGAAAACAATAGGGCAGCCAGGTCAGGTTCAGAGGTGTGAAAACACCCATTATGGTCCTGAAAGGTTTTGCTAACAAAACCCCACACTCATTGTATGCTCAGTCGGCTAGCTAACTAACAGAAACTGTAAACAAATAGGTGTGGTAGTTTCAGAGTAATTTTAGTGTGGTTAACTGCTTCCTAATATTTTTTGTATTTTAAAATTTCCCTGTTGAAAATCCTTATACGTTATTGATCCATATAAGGTTATGAGTTAATTAGTAGCCAGAGTAAATATAATAGTTGTATTGTGTAATATGTGCCTACTATTCAAGTTTCCTGTAAGTTGTTTGGTTATTTTCTCTGCCAAGAAACAAAGAAATGCCAACTGACCAGTTTCATTTCTTTAAACATCAGAGACAAGCATGGCAATATTATTAACTGAAGTAGGAGTTTTTTCCCCCCCGGATCCTGTAATGTGATAAATAGATATAGAAGGCACTAAAGACAGTTTTTATTTTAAAAAAACTTTAATAGCTGTGAATCACAAATACACAAGAATTTCCATTCTTATACAGTATACAGCAGCAACAGACACACAATTATTATTATGGTCACATGAACACAAAATCAATAGTGTCTCGTTTAAGCACAAGAATTAAGCACAATGTCCCCTATTTCCTATTTCCGTGTAAGGCCTTGGTTTGGCAGATACAAGCAACAGGTACAAAAATAGTATTAACAAAAACAAAACGTAAAAATCAGGAACAGAAACCTGAGAGGATAGTTTCATAATGAGACAAAGCTTCTTGTGGCATCTGAAAATATTCTTGTCAAATATTTTAAAAGAGTTGTGAGCTCATATTAAAAAAATTTCATTGTACTTGGCACATATAGAGCAATGGCGTCTTACACACTTACAGTACAATGTGCATATATTTAATATGGTCTAGAATCTCTCTTCACATTGATCTGGATTCACATACTGCAAAAAGCAATAACCAAGTAAGTTAAAATGACTTAAATTAAGAGCATTTTACTTTATTTGAGTAGATTGAACTTGACAAGTAAAATTATCTACCAATGGAATAGTGTTTATCTTGATTCGAGCAGCAAAGAGCAAATAGTTTTTTTGTGGCGTTCCAACACAGAGAAATATGATTTAATGATGGAAGTTGTTGAACTGGTATTTTGATAGTTATCGGGATGAGTTCTGATTGTTGTTGTTCCCATGAGTATAAATGGTACTGCGCCACTAGGGCACACTCTCTTACGCCCTCGCTCTACGCTTGACTACCGGTCCTGTATGTATGTTAAAAAAAACAGTGAATAAAGATCAGTGGAGTTTTCGAAATTCTGCCATTGTGTACTTCGAGTTGTCTGCTTGGACATTCTTAGAACTTATTAGTGTGCATACACGACAGTTTTCTTATCTTAAAGATCCCATGATATGGTACTTCTTGATGCTTTTATATGGCTCCTTAATGGTTCCCTAATACTGTAAATGAATCCTTCTTCAAAATCAACACTCAGTGCATGAGAAACAGAGATAAGATGAGAAAGAGTCATAAATATCTCTCTCAAACTCTTTATTCTGGGCATTGTTGCTTGAATGCAAATGAGGAGGAAAAAAGTTGGCCAATAGTAGAGGGTGGGGGCGTGGCCAAACGCTCCGCTCTCCGCTGTAGCTCTCAGCTGATCCATTTCCTTGTTTTTGCACGAGGGAGAGATTAGAAGCGTTCCATTGAAAAATAAACACATTTCCACAGAAAATAAAATTAAACCACTGCTGTTCAAAGGTCCAGAGGCTCAGATAAAGGACTTCCGAGCCTAGAAACACTCGGACGTGCCTCCAGACAAATAAAAAAACGCATTTCGCATTGCCTAGCGCATTCGCAGTCCAAACTCTCTGGCCGTGATTTACAGAGACGCTGAGTACAGACAGACGGGGGTGGAGCTGCATTTGCATTTCTTTTTTCGATCTGACGTCAATAAGGTGCCTTGTTCAAAATCGCCCGTTTGAGCTCCGATTTTTTGTAACACAGAAAAGGATCGCAAATGCTCAGTTTAGACATTTCGCAACTTTCTTAACTTGGCTAGATTATTGTTTTTGCAGTGCATCAAAATGAACATCTATTCTTAGCAACAAAATCTTCTCGAAATAAAGCCATATTCCAAATAGTAGTCGCACTGTAATGAGCTTGTGTTCTCTGCTGAAATTACATTCTCTGGCAATGCAATCCTGAGAATTCACAAGAAGACAGACACACACCAATGCCAAAAATTTTACAAGTATAATATACCGTTCAAATCTCCATGAACACAGGTGAAATCTGAATCTGATACTTACAAGTCATTTTTACACACAAATCACTTTCAGTCAAAAGCAACAGATATTGGACAGATATAAAACCAAAAACAAAAGCTTAATTTCGAGCAGTAGATCCCTGGGTGAAAAACCATTTAAATCATTTAGGTGCTTAAGTACATATATAGAAAAATAATGATTCCTACAGAGACCTACATACCGTATTTCTTTCATAAGATTAACTATAGATTTCTTTAAGTGCTGCCATTAGCTATGGTGTCACCTACTCCAACTAGTACCCCAGTGGACAGAGTAATAAAAGGCTGTTAACCATTTTCTCTAGACTCAACCTTTGACCCTTTCATTGAGATTATGAAACATGTAGTCAAACAAGGAAGCGTTCATTTAGTGTAAGTAGCCAAAGTAAATACAGTGAATTTTCCTCATACATGATGAAGGTTAGGTTGGCTCATTGTTTACATAACATTCAATTCTTAGCATTCTTTGTCCTTTTAAATACCTCATTCAAGGGTCTTCATACATTCTCTCACCTGGAAAGAAAACTGAATTAGTAAAAGTGAAATGTGGTTGACAGAAACACAATATAATACTAATAAATATAGGTAGATAATACTTTATTTACTCTAATGGTTCAATGATGTTATTATCCTCAAAATTCTTATTCAGTGATATAGTAAGGAAGGATCAGGACTTTTCAAGACTGTTTTTATTCATTTTGTGTGTGTGTGTGACAAACTTACTTTCATGAGGAGTAGAAGGATGCCTGCCATCTAAAAGAAAGAGATGTAGTCATGAGTGAAACAAATCATATTAGCATTTATCACTAAGTTAGGACAGTAAAGTCCAGAAAGTAGAGAGGAAATATTTATTCAAAAGCCTGTAATCAGTAGCCCAACTATGAGTACCTCAAATCTTGGGAACGTTTTGTATGTCCACATTACATTTATTTTTGAAGTATTCAATAGGCTACTAGGTGCAGAACAGAAAAGTATTAGAGGATCTGTATGCAAGAGCTATATGTGTTAAAGTAAGAGGAAGTGCTGATCAGATGCTGAGTTTTGAACATGGCATATACTGAGGATGAGAAAAAAGTCTGTGTCCCTTTAAGCCACTGGCAATCCAGGTTCAGTTGTGATTGCAGAACCTTTTTTACACCAGTTGGAGCGCAGGTTAGATACAGCTAATTTAAATGTGCATTATGTACATTTGTGGCAGGAGAAAAGTGACACAATGCACATTTAAAGTAAAGAGGGAGCTCCATCCTATAAGATTAAGTGGACATACTCATCAGAGGTGCTGCAGAGAGCCTTCGGGCCTCTGTTAAAAACACAAAATAAAACACAGTGTGACCACTTCAACTATTGATTTGTTTACTTCTGGTTTTGTTCATAAAACCATCTTTATGTCTTTTATTATGTATTCTACCATCATGTAATACTACTTGTTTTATACACAAAATCACCAAAGCATATTTTTAGTTTGTCAATTTTGTTCAATAACAACAAAGCTCTTTGGATTTGGTTTTGATGTATGTACTAGTTGGAGGTTTGGAAAACAGTTCCTAGAGAATATTCAACCTAATTTTCCAGACTATTCACAGAAATGCATAGTCATCACGTGAGACAGGAGACTGGTTCCTCCAGTTCAACAGTACCGAAACCGTGTACTTTCCCAGATCGCACAACATGGCAACCTGCCAAACAACTTATCGTTTTGTACACAGTCCTAACTGCTTTGTATCCACTTACATGTTAGCAATAGAGAAGTAAATTGTTTTCTGTAAAAGGTTATATCAATATATAAAGTTACTTACTTTGTTGCCTTCGACAGAACAGTATTGCCATGAGCAATCCAACAATCAGTGCACCAATGACCACCACTGGAGCCACTATCTGGGTAGGGGTAAAATTCTTTCCATAACCTAAAAGACACAACAAATCAATGTATGGGTTTCTGACTTATTTATGATAGATGCCCTGTTCATAAAATGCAGCTCTGTTTAATGTTAAGTAGGAAAAATAATAAAAGTTGCAGATGTTTGTCATAAGTTGCAGATGTTTGTCATAGAAAAGCATAAATTAAAAAATATATACATTTATTTTTTTTGTAAAATTTTACTAGCACTGCAGCCACTATGCTGCGAGCGTTACAAAGTTACACACACAGTATGGTGGTTATATACTGATTCTCAATTTACAGCCTCAGGGTCACCCCCAATAATGGAAGAAAATGACTTACCTGTAGATTTTTCATTGTTAAGCTTGTCAAATTGCCGTTGGCCTTCTTTGACTTTTTTGGCATTGTACACCTCACACACAAATTTGCTGTATTGAGTGTCAGATCCAAAAGACAGTGTGCTCGTCAGATCGTAGAGGCCATTTTGATTCTGTTTCACTTCCACTTCAGGGTTGTTTAGCCATGGATGGCTATCCACTATCCAGCGAATGGAACCTTTAGGATAACCACCAAGGGTTGTGCAGGTCAAACTGAAACTCTTATCAGGACTTATTTTCTCAGGATCTGAGCGAATCTCTGGTTTGCTGTAGTTAGCTGCACAACAAAACAACCATATTAAAATGGACATTGAACAGCCATCATATCTATCACAAGACAGTGTTATAAAGTACCCATATAAAACACCAATCTGGCATAACATTATTTACAAGCATTTATGGATAATCATATTTTTACATGTGACTTTTGCCAGTACAATGACCACTGAAACTAAAAAAGCAGAAGTTGTCTAGTTCTGACAATAGCATCTTTTTCTTTGTGAAACGATTGGTATTCTGTACTAAACACATTAACTGTACAATTCAGATATTTACCCAGTTCCTAGTATATTTAAAGGCGTGCTGTGTAACTTTTCCTGAGAGGGTCCACAGCCTGTTTGTCTCCATGGAGATGTTAATGCTTTGGTTAAGTGTGGTATTAAACTAGTCTGTCTTGCATTTATTTTATTACAAGTGTTAGTTCAGTAATTAATCTTACTGTGAGTGGGGTCGCCTCTCCATAAATCTAACCCATAATCTGGCTTGCAAGTCTCCATGGAGATTCTTAAGTTTATGGCCATACTGTGGAACATTCGAGGCACATCTCCATGGAGACAAGCAGGACCCTCCACTGGACAAGTTACACAGTGCACCTTTAACTATTCAGAAAAACGGTTTCACTCATATTCACATAAAGCAATGTCAGATTAGTGGACATTATTACTTTATTTTATTTAAAAAATATCCTTACATTTGACTTCCAGATGCAATTTCGCGATGTTGGTTCCGGAATCTGTCGCTACGTCACACTCATATTCCCCATCATGGTCCAAACTGGTGTTGGTGATCAGTAGAGACACGTTGTGGTTTGAGGGACTCCAAGAAGGTGAAGCAAGTTCAAATCCAGCTGTTTTAACCGTGAATTCTTCTCCGATGAAGCTAACCAAAGTGCTTCCATTGAATTTCCAAGTCAGTGCTATAATCTTAATTGGCTCAGTGATGTTCTTGTTAGCTCGGACCACACAATCCAAGAGGGTGCTAGAGCCGAACTGAGCGACAATTTTAGGATTCTGACAAGTGACTGTCAGGAATACTGTGGAGGAGAACATAACATAAATAATTTGTTTGTTTATTTAGACAGCTAAAATTAAAATAACTTACCAGTTTCACTTTTTGTCCCAAGTATTGGCCACAAGATGAAAATCCACAAGAATGAAATCCCCCTGGAGGCCATGTTTGACTGTCAGAGAAAGAAAAGATAATTAAAGTGCATTTCTTAAACCCAAAGATCTCTACAACTCATCTTTCTCTTCGGACCCAGCAAAACTATGCAACTGTAATCATTTATCTGGTTTGAGCCTGACAGAAGAACAACAACAAAAATCACACTTAAAGCATTAATTATAATATGCAAAACACACAGCTACACTAGAGACAGCTGCAAATGTAACAACCAATACTAATACTGAATTAAAATATCTTGGCTTCTAATTGATTAAAGGTGCACTGTGTAGCTTTTCTGGAGATGGTCTGCCACCTGTTTGTCTCCATAGCAATGTTAATGCTTTGGTTTAAATTCCAGAGTACGGTATTAAAGTAAACTGTCTTGCATTTATTCAATAACAGGTGTTCAAGTGCTCAAAAAATATCTAAACATTAATTCTTACTGTGAATGGGGTCGCCTCTCCACAAATCTAACCTGTAGTAATTTTTTTTGCAAGTCTCCATGGATAAGTTTATGTTCATACTGTGGAACATTCTATGCACATCTCCCTGGAGACAGCAGGCAACAGACCCTCCAGCAGAGAAGTTACACAGTGCACATTTAAGGCTGAAACATGCGTGACTGTTTTCCCAAAGGGTTTCATTGAATTTGTTTGTTTAAAAAGCACTAAGAGCTTTCAGTTTTACTCACAATGTAATAAGTGCAGTCATTCTGAAAGAGAAAGTTCAACTGTGAAAGTCCAAGTGAGACGCATTTCCCTTGCATGCATTTGATACATATTCTTAATGAAAACTAAAAAAACAAAACAAAAACTAAATTCTTACCCCTCTAGTGATTACAAACACCTGTCCAGACCTGTCCGGAATGCCTCGGAAGTTAAGAATTTCGACATAATTGTTTTCTGAAATTCAGGTTAGAAGAGTTTTGTAGTATTTGTATTGGCCAGCAGTGGTGGAACTTAAAGTAAAAGTAGTTAAGTACTGCACTTAAGTAAAAACTTCAGGTATCTGTACTTTACTTAGTAATAAGTAAGTAAAGTAGATATGTTTTACTTTTACTTCCCTACATTTGAGAGCAGGTATCTGTACTTTCTACTATTTTAACTGTATTTTTTCGTTACTTCTAAGAGCTGCTGAAAAGTATTTTTGAAGACCTCAAAATATGCGTGAAATACTTTTACTTTTTACTCTTTAAGCACATTTTTATACGGGTGCTTAAATACTTTTTCATGTGATACTTTTACTTGCTTATGTACCTGTTCTTTTACTTAAGTAACAATCCAATCAAATCCACTTTATTTCTATAGCACATTTTATAAACACTGTTTCCAAAGTGCTGAACACAGAAAAAAAAAAAATCATAAATACAACAGTGTAAAAACAAATAAATACAACCATAAAATAGGCCAATAAGAATAAATAAACAGAGACAAGAGAGGACCACACAACTCACACTGTGTTAAAAGAATAAAATATAGAGTACTTCTTCCACTGCTCATCAGCAAAAAAAACTCATATTGGGTCAGTTCACAGTGTGACAGTGGTTCTTGCACTACTTAAGTTTACATAATTATTGGAAAAAACAGGGGCGTTCTTTAACGGGGGCCACCTGGGCAATTGCCCAGGGCGGCATCGCGGGAGGGGCGCCGCGGTGGCGCGAAGGAAAACAAAAAACAAAAAAAAACGGTGCAGCGCGCGGCCGCACGGAGGCGGGGGCGCGCGGAGGCGCGGAGCAAAGATCCGCGCGGATCCTTGTGCAGGGGCCGGGGTGGGGGGCTGGTGCTGTGCTGGCTCGTGGTTACATGAAGACAGAGTAGCGCACGCTGTACAGTATATGACAAAACAGTCGCAGTGATGGACTGAAAAAGATTGAAGCCATCAGGTGCTCAATTTCAAAAGAAATGGAAAGAAGAGGAGGAGAAGTGAGCAAAAGAAAAAGGTATGCTATCGACTAGTCTTCAAGTTTGACTTAATGATGATGATGTTGCATTAGTTAAACTCCCCCGATGTGATTATTGATGCATGTTTGTCCTTCCCTCAAGCTCATATGAAGACATTGTGGACGAATTTGCATCCAGGAAGGCCAGGAAATCCAACTTTTAGACTGTTTTCATATTACTTCTTTTGCCCTCGTTATTTATGACAAATTATAGTGGTTTGCCTTTTTTTGCCACTTCCTCACTTATTACTTCCTGTTACTTATGATACACAATAGTGTTCATTATTAGTTTTTATGTGTACAGTAATGTGTATAGAATGTACCTTGGTCGTTCATTTATTTATGATACAGGATTGCACTGTTTGCACCATTTTTGCCAATTTAATGTGTAGTGATTTAAAAAAAAAAAAATCATGTTATTCTGTAATGTACAGATCGTTTAATTTTTGGTTATTTATATGGTGCGACTTCAATGGAGATTTAAGAGTGGCTTTCGCCCAGGGCGCAAATCACTCTAGGAACGCCACTGGGAAAAAAGAAACACTTTCGTAGATCTGCTCTGACCTTTGCTCTAAAATATCTCTCAAATGTCAAAATGAGGCGGAGTGGTCAACTGAGCATTTTCCACCCACTCAAATGAAACGCATACTTCTGTGATTTGTAAATCCAAAACCCCACGAGTTCAAGGCCCACAGATAAAATTCATTTTATGTGATTCATAACTTTTCTAATGGAGGGTCTGTCAACGCTTTTGCTTTGTCTGGGATGTTCCACAATGCGGCATTAAACAAATATATCTTATATTTTCCAATTTCAGGTGTGTTTATTTCTCAAAACTGCAGTAAAACATGCATTATTACTGTGTACAGGTTCACTTCTCTGCAGATCTGACCTGCAACTTGGCCTTTTCATGTGGCCTGCTTATCTCCATGGAGATAGTTACATGAAATGCCCTCCTGGAGAACATTCATAGGAAAAACATTAAAGGAAAAGTAACGTTATTTTACAATCTGAGCCTTCTTTCGGTGATAAAACAAGTCGTTTGACTCACCCATAGCACGTTGGTGTAATTTGGAGCTGTTTGGTAAAAGTTATGTTGTAGCGTATCCGTTAGCGTGAGTACTCGGGGCATTACTTTGCGGTCTCCAAATAACACAAACTTTAGCACTTTTCAAATCATAGAAGCCCGATGTCTTAATCTACGATTTCGTTTGAAGCAAAAGTGGCCTGTAATTCGAGATTTATCCATAGTTTTCAGCTTTGCATTTCATGTTTGGGTCCCGGGAGCTGAGAGCACACTCCGCGCATGCGCACTGGCCTCCTCATCTACTCGAAACTATGGCTAAATCTCGGATTACAGGCCACTTTTGCTTCAAACGAAATCGTAGATTAAGACATCGGGCTTCTATGATTTGAAAAGTGCTAAAGTTTGTGTTATTTGGAGACCGCAAAGTAATGCCCCGAGTACTCACGCTAACGGATACGCTACAACGTAACTTTTACCAAACAGCTCCAAATGACACGAACGTGCTATGGGTGAGTCAAACGACTTGTTTTATTACCGAAAGAAGGCTCAGATTGTAAAATAACGTTACTTTTCCTTTAACATCTACATCTACATGGGGGTCAAACAGATTTCTACCAGGAAAGTTACGCACACTTAAAGTTACTTTGTTTAAAAGTACTGTCAGATAGAGACATGCACATCCAATAAAAGTTGTGCTGGGTCTTGAGTGAGACTATCATGTCATAAATCTCATTACAGTCTGATAATGACCAGTCCAACCAGCTGCAAATAGAGGAAGCTGCCTCCTCCACATTTCGTGACCAGGGATTACTAACACAACAATGAAAAAGTACATTATGGCCTAGTTCCATGCGTATTTAATGAAATAAATGTGACTATCTGACCGTGCCATTTATTTGATGCCAATGTTTAATTGATGTGTCAAACTATTTAGATAAAATAAACAAAATCAAGTTCAATATTCACGGTGAAGAAGTGTGAATTACTCCAAACATAAAAGCAGGAAAAGGACAGGCACCTGTAAAACCCGTTTAAAGTGCGCGTATTATGTGCACAGGTAAAACAGGCCAACTCGAACCCATCCACGAGAAAAACCTTCTGCTTTCACACAAAGAAATGTGAAATGGCAACACGAGAAAAGGAGAGGAACTAGTTTTAGGTGTACATGTCGTAAATGAGAGAATGGTGAAATCATGCCTAAAAACAAACGCTACAGATAAACACAGAAGCAATAAAGGACTATCACCTGTTTTAAATAATTATGTAGAAGTAATAACATGCACACACATGTTTCTACTGACCAGAAAACGCGCTCCTCTTCAGCTGGATGTGTCTGCGGCTTCGACTTCGAACTCTTTGGCATAATACATGTACTTTCACTTTCGAAATGAGTGGACAGACGCCTACGCACGCATAGAATAAGAAAAAACTAATGGGCTCAGGTTACTTTACACTCCATGGCCCCAGCTCAGCATGTACAAACTGCACCCTAACAAGCATACAACACAAACACGTTGCAAAGAAGTTTATTGAGTACTGTAAATGTCAAAACGTGGTACAACGGTGACACCTGGGAGTAGAAGGCAGGTATAGTTAGTGTCTGCCCGGATAAAAGGCTGAAAAATGAGCAGTTAAGGTCACTTAAAAAAAATTTCTATAACATTTCACTAAACAGCCAACAGGATTTCATTGAAAAATACAAAACAAGCAATTCAAGATACAAAAAAAGGAGTTTTTTTTTCTTTTGGGCCGACAATATTGTCAAATCGACATGCCTTTTCTCGCCTATATTCCTGGTAAGAGCAGTTCTGTCTTAGAAACTTGTTGTAAAACCAGAAAAAAAAATCATGCAAAATTACAAGAATCGCACAGTAAGAATCTCTAAATTTGATGATTATGTCGTTTTATCACATTCTCACAATACATACCAGATTGCATGCAACGTGTAGCACAGCGTAAAAAGCCCAAATGAATTCAATTTGATTCTGATCACCTACAGCTTGTGCTCTTCCACTGACGTTTGGGCACGTATAATCAAAATAAAAATAAAAATACTAGTACAGTACCCTTCTTGGTTTGGCACAGGTGACTCTGAATTAAAAAAAAAAGACATACATAAAGTGCTTTTAACCAAAGAAATTAATCAGTAGAAAAAAGTTATCATAAGAGGTATTGAATAATGCACTTCAGGATGTAAACAAGGATTTCACTATTCCAGGACCTCAGAGCAGATAACTACAGATACAATGAACACAGAAATGAAACAAGAGGTGGACGGAGGTAACAAATGGCTGTGAGGTTTTCATCCCAGAATAAGGCTGGATTTGCCCCCTGGAGGGTTTCTGCGGCCGGAGGGGAGACCTGCACCAGGCTCTTCAGCTGGAGACACTTCCGCCTGCTGCTCAGAGCACACCTCAGCATTGCCACCATTCTCTGAAAAGAGGTTAAGTATTTATATTTTTAATTACCATTTTTATGTCTAGCTGGGTTTATTTGACAGAGATACTCACCAGTATCAGCACAGGACTGTTCCTCCATCTAAAAATAGAGAAATAATTGAGACTATGACAGACACACATATTAATTAAAAGATCAATATACACTCAACAAAAATATAAACGCAACGCTTTTGTTTTTGCTCCCATTTTTCCTGAGATGGACCCAAAGATCCAAAATTCACTCCAGATACACAACACTACCATTTCTCTCAAACATTGTTCACAAATCTGTCCAAATGTGTGACAGCGAGCACCTCTGCCCCGCCGAGACAATCCACCCCACCTCACAGGTGCGCCACATCAAGATGCCGATCCGACATCATGACCAGTGCACAGGTGCGCCCCAGACTGCCCACAATAAAAGGCCACCCGGAAATGTGCATTTTTTTGCTTTATTGGGGGTCTGGGGACTCAGAACCAGTCAGTATCTGGTGTGACCACCATTTGCCTCATGCAGTGCAACACATCTTCTTCGCATAGAGTTTATCAGATTGTCAGTTGTGGCCTGTGGAATGTTGGTCCACTCCTCTTCAATGGCTGTTATGGACAAAGAACACAGGTGCATTTTATTGATGGCATTTTGAATGCACAGAGATACCGTGATGAGATCCTGAGGCCCATTGCTGTGCCAAACATCCATGAACATCACCTCATGTTTCAGCAAGATAATGCACGGCCCCATGTTGCAAGGATCTGTACACAATTCTTGGAAGCTGAAAATGTCCCAGTTCTTGCATGGCCAGCATACTCACCGGACATGTCACCCACTGAGCATGTTTGGGATGTGCTTGACTGGCGTATACGACAGCGTGTACCAGCTCCCACTAATATCCAGCAACTTCGCACAGCCATTGAAGAGGAGTGGACCAACATTCCACAGGCCACAATTGACAATCTGATAAACTCTATGCAAAGAAGATGTGTTGCACTGCATGAGGCAAATGGTGGTCACACCAGATACTGACTGGTTCTGAGTCCCCAGACCCCCAATAAAGCAAAAAAAAAAAAAATGCACATTTCGGGGTGGCCTTTTATTGTGGGCAGTCTGGGGCGCACCTGTGCACTGGTCATGATGTCGGATCGGCATCTTGATGTGGCGCACCTGTGAGGTGGGGTGGATTGTCTCGGCGGGGCAGAGGTGCTCGCTGTCACACATTTGGACAGATTTGTGAACAAAAGTGTTGCGTTTATATTTTTGTTGAGTATACTTGGACCTTACAACAGGGAGTGTATTCACTTGAATAGTGAACTAACAGGCAGTCCATTATTAGAACTTTTTAAAGAGACAAACAGCCCTGTCATGGCCTATGATTTATCATTCATAAAATATGCAAATGTTTGTGTGTGGTGACAAAGTGTGTGGACACAAACCCAATCTGAGGCCAAAATGGGTAAAGTTCAACCCAGACTCAGTGCAGCTCAGATACAGCTGTAGCAGTGTCTATGGGTAAAAAACCATGAGCCAAGGGCACAGGGGCAGATTTTCTTCACCTCGTGTGCATAATTTAAGTGCTTTATTTGATGCACTGAGATGGATACAAGACACCACTGCATCTGTGCCAGTATGGATAATGTTTATTATACATAATAACAAGCATAATTATATGCAGTAGGTGTCTTGTGTAAAAAATATGCTTTTTGTTCAAGCTTGTTCAAGTACTGAAAATCGAGTTCGTCTCACAGGATATGCTTACAGTAGCAGCTGAGTTGGCGGTGGATTGGTCTCTTCTTCTCAGTGGAGCAGAGGACTCCCCACAAAGCACACCAGTGGGCTCCCCACCTACAAAAAATATATAATTTGTGTTTCAACATATGTAGGGTTAGACTGATACATCAGTATGTCTCAGCTCTGAAAAAAATAAAATAAATAAATAAAACACATCATTCAGTCTCTAAACACATGTTTTATATTGAGTGAAATGTACCAAAGAGGAATTATACAATAATAATTTAAAAATCCACAAAACAACATTGAATCCTGTGTTTCAATGTTGGAAAAACAAATCAGGAATACATTATAACATCTAAAAGTAGGGATGCAAATTATCGATTAATTCATTAATTGATAGTTGATTGACCTTATCGATCGATTAACGATTAACTGATAAGCGGCGTTTTTCACCTGAATTTTAGTGTTTCAATAGGATCTTTAAGAATATAAGCTATAGTATACATAACACTGAGTCATAAATATATCCCCACTGTGGGACTAATAAAGGCATACATATATATTTTTTTTTATTTGACAGGGACAGTACATTAAACATTGCCACCAACAGGTCACCGATGTCTATGCACATAAGACTTATAGCCATTGGCTAATTTGCAGCCTCCGTCCCTGTTAGGCTTTTAATATCTTATCTTATCTTCTATCATAGTATTATTATATTGTATATTCCTCAATTAATTATTCCTTAGTAAAAAGCAGACAAATGTATTGATGCTGAATAACAAAATACAGTAATCCCTCGCTCTATCGCGGTTCGCAGATTTAAAAAAAAAAATCGATTTTTTTTTTTTTATAGTGTAACATTTATTTATAGTGTAACATTGTGTTCTGTCCTGATTGGCTAAGAGACTAGACCTGGACTGGACCTGGACTAAACCAGGACCTGTTGGAACTTTTGTTTTATTGTATATTCATCATCCACACTAAACTCAAGTCATAAGGACAATGACTCCTTTTCCCTCCTCATAAACAAATGACTCCCACACATTTCCTTAGTGTTTTTCCATTAGTCTGGAATTTTTTATCTTTCATTTTCATCAAATTACAGTCCCTAAGGTCTAATTTGCCTGACCTCATGTTGCGATGTTTAATCTCTAAATTGCACCTGGTGGGTTATTCCTGCGATTCGCGTAGGGGTCCTCAGGTTCAGCAAAGACACTGGAGGCCATTTTGTTTACTCGAACAGGTTTCTCCTCTTCATTGCCAAAGGAAAAGTTGGATCCACCACCAGGAGGACGCAGAACCCTGAGGTAAAAAAAAAGAAGAAAATCATAATAAATTATTCTATTGATTTGCACTTTTAAACCAGTAAAATATGCCCCATTGCAAAGCCCCACTTCACTTTGAGGTTATGTACTTAATTCAAAGTAGTGATATCTAAATTGGGTCACACCAGTTGACATTGAGAATGATCTTAGAATCAGTAGGCCTATGTGACAGTGTAGTAATACCAGCTAGAAATGGTTTTGATCCATTAGCTAACAACAGACCCATCTCTAATCTTACCTTTGTTTTGCCACCACCTACATTTATTGATGTTTGTCAAACAGGATTCAGAACTCACTAAACATAGCACTCTGCACTATGTAAAGTCACAAATGACTTGCTATGTGCTGCTGACAATGGACTGGTCACAGTCCTGGTTCTGTTGGACCTCAGTGCAGCATTTGACACCATCGTCTAGAACGTTCTACTGCAGAGGTTAGAATGTGACAAGTGTCAGAGGGGGAGCCCTCATTCATTAGATGGGTACCAATATGTTATGTATGCAAACTAGAGCTTCTCACCATGTGAGGTAAGCTACAGTGCGCCACAGGGTTCTGTACTCAGTCCAATCCTGTTCACACTTTATATACTACCTTTGAGTAAAATCATCAGAATATCATCAGAAAACATGGCCTCAAAGGCCTGCGAGAAAGTCGACCTGCTCTATAGAAAGCTTTCAGATGGTCCAAAATGTAGCTGCCGGGCTCTTAATGGGAAGTAAAAAAAGACAACACGTCACCTCCGGTGCTGCAGTTCCTTCACTGGCTTCTAGTCGAGTTTATAATTCAATTTAAAGTCCTCCTGCTGACATATAAAGCATAAAGGGCAGGGCCCCATATATGCAATATCTAGTGTCAAAAAGCGCTCAACTAGTATTTAAAGGGATATGCCACCCCCAGGTCAAATTTGGGCATCTCCCCACAGTCCAGAGACTAAAATAAGTGGTGGAAAGCGTTTTCCTGCTCACCCAGCCATTGTCCGAGTCTGTCGCCACTGACCGCCGCGGTATCTGGTGCTCCTCCGCCTTAGACTGGAGTCTAACGTCGCCAGAGAAAGATTTCGGCCAAAAGGAATTAATTTGCTCGATGCGTTTCCCAATTACTTTCTGTGTAGTGCGCATTCATATCGAGTGCAAATAAATGTGCAAATCAACACGGAGAGCTTGCCTTGGTCATTTTGGGTGGGAACCATTTTCCAGTGCGTAAGAATACAGCCGTATCACGCAGTACGCTGCCAGGGGAATCACAGTTACGCACCGGGAAGGGAGTTCCCCTGTTGCACAACGTGGTGCGTGATACGGCTGTATTCTTACGCACTGGAAAATAGTTCCCACCCAAAATGACCAAGGCAAGCTCTCCGTGTTGATTTGCACATTTATTTGCACTCGATATGAATGCGCACTACACATAAAGTAATTGGGAAACGCATCGAGCAAATTAATTCCTTTTGGCCGAAATCTTTCTCTGGCGACGTTAGACTCCAGTCTAAGGCGGAGGAGCTGCAGCTACCACGGCGGTCAGTGGCGACAGACTCGGACAATGGCTGGGTGAGCAGGAAAACGCTTTCCACCACTTATTTTAGTCTCTGGACTGTGGGGAGATGCCCAAATTTGACCTGGGGGTGGCATATCCCATACATTTAAAACATTTCTCTGAAATGGTTTATGGCCAGGCCAGTTTGGAGCAGAAATATAGCACAGTTTTAGTTTAGCTGCTTTTAGAGCATTTATGCTGAGGGAAGCATGGTAACTTGAGGATTATTCTCTGTTTTCTCCAACTTTCCTTGTAAATTACATTCACTATTCAGTTCACCTGTAGTCTGCTACAGGTGCTATTCAGAAGTTGTTCCCTATCCCACTGTTTCAGATACCTGGCCACCCAGTGATGACACTGATCCTGTTCCGTTTACCCTGACCCTCCCTTTCCCTCACTTGGCTGGACGATCCAATACTTAGCCTGGGCCGTACAGATTTGCAGTTTATCTGCAAATGAGTGCGCGTCAGTCCTGGACACATCTGCAGCCTGTCCATGGGAGTGAATCTCTCCTTGGCTGTGGTTCTCCTCAAGTTCCCTTTTCCCCACTCTTATTTTTTTTCCTTGCCAAGAAGTAAGGTCTAAGGACAGAATTTGCTTGATATGAATTTTGTTTAATCTGTTATTGACCAATGTCTGTTTCAAGGTATTTGATTTTCAGACCTGTTGGCTAAATCAGTTATCTTGATAAACTCCAAGTGGCAACTGCTGTTTGGGGGCTTTTTAAAAAATAACTTCAATTGAATAATGGTATAATGGTTGGATGCGAATAACCGATTACACTAGGCCCCACCCAAGGATGGACTAGGCAGTGGACATCTCGGATCGCTTTCGATTTAAAACTAACACCAGACAGGATACTACGTTAGTACACAGGCTACTGCGTTAGTACACAGGCTACTGCGTTAGTACACAGGCCATGTGGGCGTCGGCATGATTCACAGACTATGGATTCAATTGTACAAAAGGAAAGGAGCGCACATGTCGGCCACAGTCCAGCATCTCCCTGTGATGGAGGGTGATGGTAAGGCTCATGAGATGGTGCACAAGAAAGAACACCCTGTGCCTTCACTGGGACAAACAAATCTAAGGTTAAGGACATCGATGCTTCATTTATTGAGACCATTTGCATATAACACAAAACATCATAACAGAATACAGTGAACGTTTTGTTACCTGGAACTGCTTTTTGCACCGGGCTCCATCCCTTTATATGTTGTAGTCGTCGTCATTTTGCACAAATATCGCGTATTATTTCTATCTGACAGTCTTGCATGCAGCTGCACTTCACCTGCTCACCATAATCTCTTGTTCTGCAAAGAAAATCTACCCGCTGACCCCGTGCGTGTGGATTTCCCAGTGTAGCGGAAGTAAGACTACATCACACATCCGGTCCCTTTCACAACATGTTCAAAATCCCAAAGTATTTATTGTCATTGAAATAAAACATTACATTGAATCTGTAAGCCATCTAACCAATAGAACGGTTTATCAATAACCAATAGGCCTATTTGCTACATGTATGTATCGATTAATTGTTATTTGTCTTTACTTTTGCCTTTTTAATTCAGGCTGTCAGAGCTCATATAAAACAAGGAATCCACAATTGAAATAAAAAACACAAGTTTAATATCAAGGGCATGACCTTTTTACATAAAAGGGGGCATTAAGATCAATCCATCATAATATAAACAGTTACTTTTTTTTCAGTCCAATCTGATGACTTACAGGCTGTGTGGAGGTACAGCTTTAATAACATTAGTTTAAAAAAGGACTGCTAACATCAATAAATTAGTAAAGAGCAATTCAACTTGAAATTTTAAGTGACTTGAACCAGATGAACAAACTACTATGGTGTTTGACCCATAACAAAGTAAATACCCCACCTTGATCAATAACACAAATAGCTTTCTTGGTTAAAACAATTTACTGTCTGATCTCATCTAAGCACAATACTTTTGTAAGGACTGTGTTCACACTGTTAAATTTTATGTAAAAATGTAATTAAACAGGGCCTTCCATTGTGACTCATTACAAAAATCCACTAATGCAACTTGTTTGGGTCCTCAAACTCACTATTAACAATATTAAAACATCTGTACACAATCATAACTTATGATGGGATATTACTGACATTTAATGCCACTAGAGTGAAAAAAACAAAACATTAGTTCATGTATCGAGAGAAATGTTTTTTTTTTTTATAACAAGTTTTCAAACCCATGAAAGAATTCTTTTTAACTTTTTGAACTGAACACAATGCTCATCAATTACTTAATTAGTGAACAATGCTGCCTACTAACTGTAGCCTACTAACAAATACTTTTTTTTTTTTTAAACCAGCAAATACTGTAGCAATACATTAATTTGATTCAGTAAAATAGGAGACCAAGTGGTAATAAAATGTATTATTATTATTATTAAACAACCTAAAGAAAGATATTCATGCTAGGGCTGCAACTAATGATTTCAGTAGTCACCTAGTAGTCAGCAATTAATTTTACCAATCTTAAAATTAAATGCTGATTAGTATGATTATTTTTATTGTACAGTGAGACTTTCTAAATACATTATCAACCAAATAAAGGTTGCAATACAGTGATGAAAGCTTTTAAATAGAGAATATTTACGAATGTCATGCTTTGACGAAAATCAGAAATTCATTTTCTTTTTTTTTGACATTTTGATTTAATAACAGCACTGTTTTTGTTATGAAAGGTCTTTTTTTTATATGCGTTTAGAGTCTTTTTTAGTATGACTGTGTTTATTCTTTTTATTTTTATAGGTCGACTTGTGACAATTAGTTGATCAATCATTGCAGCCCTACTTCATGCCATGGCAGGATCTCAGATTTTCATAGTGAGAACGCCGAGAAGAACAAAAGGTTAAAAGGATGAGCAAGGGAGGTAGAAATGTTTGAAGGAAATGGTCTTCAAAGTAAAGAGCCTCCTGTTTGCTGTTGGAAAACATCAATTGTGTCTTCATCTTCCATTTCAAGCTGTAAGAAAAATATTTTTTAAAGAATCTGTTATCCCAGCAATGCTAACGAATAAAATGTGACAAAATGCATCTTTCCATACATGATCAAAACAAGAAAATGGTGTAATGATGAGTATGTGCCAATTATCCTTACTGATACACGAGTGCCCCTTACAATAACGTTATCTTTAGCTAGTTTGGCTATAAGTTGCTTTAACAAGTGCTGTGATTAAGGTTCATTTAAAAAAATAATCAGTGATAAGAAACCCTTGAGAGAATACTGCAATGTGAGCTGCTAAATAAAAAGAACAATGTTTGAAGAGGACTTGACTTCGGGATTAGTTACATAACATTATACACTAATTGCAGCTATGACAAACCATGTCTACGTCATACACATGATCAATTCTTAAACAAAGTTATATTGAAAAAAAATAGCATAGTTGGTTCTCCTTCCCTAATGAAACACTGGCTTACCTGTGACGGGGTATCTGTTTCATTAATAGGCTGTCCATCAAATCTAAACCTTATTTGGCTAATGGATAAGCCCTGTGTAAGCAAAGAAGAGAGTATTGAGTGTTCAAATCCCATGTGTTAGTGAGCAGGCCTTCTTTTCATGATTATGTGATTTACCTGTCGTTCGCAGTAAGCTTTCATGAGTTTGCTGAGGGGAGTGTGCCTCTTGATTTTGAACTGCACAACGGACCCATCCTGGCCTGCCACCTTCAGGTTGATGTGCTCATTATTTTCTGTTTTGACACCTTCCTAACGTGTGAGAGAAAGCTGAAGGTTAAATTGGAGCAATATATTGAACACATCGCATTCGCAGATAAACCAGAACCATCCATCTCGATCATTCATTCAATCCTTATGAGTCCACTATAACTTTATATTTTGCCCGCGTAGATTTGTGACTCGTGAGATCATTACACAGATACAAATAATAATGATCAGATTTATTAAAGATATCTCATTCTCATCCATGTTTAGTTATAAAGTAACACACATTAGCTCTCAGTTAGCTAACACTGTGCTAACTTTGTCAATGGAATGATTCTTGTAAAGCTAGTAAATGCTGTAGTCAATCATCTTTTCTTCACTTTACTCTCCGATGTTGTCCCTCATATAAAACCAAGATACAAGTAATTATCAAATTAGACAGGGAACATAAATAAATATTACCTTTGGTTTTTCATCTGCCATGGCTTCTGTGTGCTGCTGCTGTTGTGGCTGAGCTGCTGCGCATGCGCACAGTGTGAGCGCGCGGGGCTGCCGCAGGCCGCGAGACTGAACAGGTACAGAAGTCACGTGACGGCGAGCGTAAGAAACAACACGATACTGAAGTACAGCAGTACGCGATACTTTCGTACAGAAGTACACGATACTGAAGTACAGAAGTACACTCCCGAATATTATACATATCCCATGCAGTGACTTTTATCTCAGATTCAGGTTAGGGCCGCAAAAAACATATTGCAATACAAAAGTACACCCCTAGGTGGCAGAGTGGCAGAGTATATATATGCCAGTGTATGGGTGATTCTCCAACTACAGTAAAATTTAGTAGATATTTTTCAGAAAATAAAACACATATTTTTAGAAATATTTTGATTTGTTCTACTTCATCACAATGTGTCGAAACATTAACTGATAGTGGTTGTAATGATATTACATAAATAATAAATAAATAATAATAAACTAACAATAAATAAAGTGATGGAAATGACTTGTAGAAATGACCATGTTTAGCATTTCTTTTAAAATCTCATGACATATTAGCATACTAATCTCTGTTTTAGAGTTAGCATAAAATGTACTCAAAATACACAATACATAAGATAAAATGGTATTTTTCTCATTATTTGTCCATTCAAAGGAAATATGAGGTGTTTGGAAATGACGACCAATAAACTTACACTTGGTTTTGCAAAACTTTACTTTGATTTTTTTCTTATTTCCCATGGAGATAACACTGCTATCTTGCCATGAGCTCCTGTCACATCACAACTGATGTGGTTCATGTAGACAAAGGTTTTTTTTTTTTTTTTTAAAGTTAAAAGTTACATTTTGTGGTGGGTGGTGGAAATGACAGTGATCCCTAGGGACAGGTGTTCTTTTTATGAAAAATAAATAAAATACTAATATATCTTTCAAGCACATGATATCTTTCATTAAAATAAAGGAATTTCTGTGTCATTTGTCAATGAAGTTACTGTTGAATCAAATTTAATTTCAGTCTTATGAGGGACTGAGAGTCCAAAACCTGGCCAAGGGACAACGGACATATAGCAAAAACACTCTATATAAAACCATATTTTATATAATAAAAATAGTAATTTATCCATGTAAGTTTGTCTTTGTGTCTAGTAAATGCAGCATGAATACAAAATAACAAACGTGTTTTTGTTTTTCTTATTTCTGCCTGGGACACAAATTCTTTGATAGTTGGAGAATCACCCATATACGTATATGCGTGGAGTTTGCATGTTCTTTCCGTGTCTGGGTGGGTTTCCTCCGGGCACTCCGGTTTCCCCCATCAACCCAAAAACATGCTCCATAGGTAAAAATCCTCCAGCTGAGGTCCTGACCAAGCCCAGCAATAAGATCAGGGAGATGGGCCCCTGGGCACCTTCATGTGCTGCCCACTGCTCCGGAATGATGGGTGCAGAGGACAATTTCCCTACAGGGATAAATAAAGTATAATAAAATAAATAAATAAATATTAAAACAATTAAAAACATTCTTAAATGCAAATCATGGCAGCCTACATTTTTCATTCTGTGCCTCCCTCAGTATTATGAGAAGTAAATCTTTCTAAGTAGTTAGTTTTATCACTGGGCAAAAGCTGTCACTGATGCAACAAATATTTATTTTGACCTCTGCTGGGGAATATGCTTCAAATCATTTCAGATTTTTAATGCACCAGTGCCGAAGAGAAAAAAATCGATTAAAGCTACATTAAAACATAATCAATAATATTTGTATATGTTTGATCAATATAGTCAGGGTGTTTATGTGGCTCTATTTTTAAAACTTTTGAGTTTAAAACTTTGAGTTTTGAGTTTTCTTGAAAACAAGAAGTAGGCTACCTTTATTTATATTGGTTTGAACTTAACATAGCACTTAATTTAAAACCATAATTGGAACAAAATTAAACATTGTGGATAAGTACACTAAAATGCCAAAATGACACAAGAGGAGAGCAGTAATCAGTAACTTACTTGTTTTATTAAATCATCTTGGAGAGAGAAGTGAATTGACACATCACCAGTCATTTAAAACAGCTTCATGAGTCATTTTGTCAGTAGAAGTAGGCTACAAAACAACACCGCCTCTGCAGATGCACCCTGTCCTAAAATGTTTTCTTAATTCCATCACTCTTTTTTAAATTTTCACAGTGAATGCCGTTGCACTCTATGTAAATTATATTCAAATAAATATAATTTGAAGGACGATGACATTCACATATTTACAAACCAGAAATAGAACATTCTTGGCTAGTGGTATCTATGGTTATTATAATATATTATGTGAGCTACTGTGCCCAAATAATTTCCCTTGTGGATCAATAAAGTTTCTCTAAGCCTAACGGCTTAATTAAATTGTTTTGTGAGAAGTAAATAAGATTTCACTCTTCTTTGTGCCAGTCTACTTGTGGCCTACCACCAAAGTACATCTTTCACATGCTAACGCCACGTGAACCATCTCTAACCTCAGAGACCGGAGTCAGGACTAATCATGAGACATCAGCTACAGTTGCAATTTTATATAAATAGTATTATCTGTGCTATACTATATAAAATTAATTGGCACAGGTTGTTTGCTGACTTGATTTTAGTCCTTCTCTTTTAGAAAAGCACCTTGAATGAATTAGTGAAAAGTGTGCGCTACAAATAAACTTGCCGTGCCATCATTTCAACTCTTTTCTTTATAGTCGCCTATTCTTTTTGTAAGTAGTGCTGGCAATAATGCTGTCAACAAGTGGTCATATTGTCAGGCTTGATCTGAGTACATAAAAGAACGACAATTTTACCTTCCTTCAGTATGTGTCCATGCTTGAAACTCAGCTCTTCCTCTGATGTGGCATTTAAGTCAAAATTAGCCACAGCTTCCATTGTTCTTCAGAGTTGCACCAGGCCCAAGATGATGCTCCAATCACTTGGCCTCTTTTATTTTTAGTTGCTGCTTGGGGATAATCCCACCCATTCCTCCCCAGTCTATTCAGTTTTACAAGAGGCTCAACAGAAAAGTTCCTCACTCCTTATTAACACGTAGACACGTCCTCATCTCCTAGACCACCCACTGTGAGACTCTCAGGGCGATAATGAGAGGAAATACAATGCTCACTTGCTGTCACTCCAAGAATGAACTATGTCACTGTGAGCCATTGAACTGAACAATATGTATTTTATTCATGACTGATTTTTAAAAATGTCGAGAACCAATGCCAATATACCAACTTTTATAATTTCCTCCAAATGAAATAATCCAAAACTAAAACTAATATCTCTGACAATGATTTTTAGACATTTTCTGACCATTCTCACTTAAGTGAAGGTAGTGTCCTGTTTGTTTTAAGTGGTCAAACCAGGTTTTGTCCAGCAATTTTCAGTTGGCCTACGTAGAGCTCCACAAGCTTTAAACAGATATTCAATTTATTTTCTGATCCATGATATAATGTTCATTCCTCATTACAAACAGACCTGGAGTTGTGTTTTGTTCCATTCACACATGCACAAGCCCTGCGTATTTATAAAACATTCATCATGTGGTAATAAAAGAAGTGCTCCAATGTGCTTTTAAACTTCATACACCTTAACTAGAATCATTTGGATAATTTCATCCCTGGATTTCCCATTTTCTACTGAACAAAAAAGGAGCTGTTAACTTGAAAACTACCAATTCATGACATCACAAGGTGGAACAGAGCATTTTGAGCTTCAGAAAGGTAGACAATAATAATACAATAATATAATATAGGACCTTTAAGCTAATAATAAAATATACAAATATCAGCCAAACAATATCAACTCACCAAATGAAAGCAACTGTCAAAAATAGTTTGTTTTCTTGTACTGGTTTGAGCAGGAAACGCTGAAATGGCAGAACAAAAACAAAGTGGTGAGAGCAGATATAACAATGCAGTGTTTGGACTGTAAAGTGAATAAAAAGGTCATAAAACACTACCTGATCATGCAGCTAAACAGACAGGGCAGACCAGAATTTCAGGTGGAATGTGAGGTAGCTGTAGACCAGTTATACTAAATGTTGGGGTCTCTAGTTTGTACTCTGGACAGATGTTTCTGGGGCCTCTCTGCACAGCCTTGGGTCTTGCCTGGTAAATCTGGGCGCAGTGTTGGGAAGTGACTGAATACATGTACAGAAAATACATATTCTGAACAATTTTGAGTAACTAGTTTTGAGTAACTGTATTCTGGTTCAGTTATTTTTTCATTTGGTGGTATTCAGAATACAATTATTTTCCTAGATTAAAAGAAATACATGGTGGCACTTCGAACTTTACAGTATTAGTGGGGAAAAAGAAAATACTGCTCTTGCAGGGTGTGCATGTGCAATTAAATTTTTTGTTTCGTTTAGACATAAATTAAGGCAACAACAACAAAATTAAAGTTGTTTATAATTATATGTGCAATAACCTGCTTCTTACCCCACGTGCAATACTTAGACTATACGTGAAGAATCCTCAGTCGTCCAGGTAGAATCCATGATAAAAGGAGAAATTCAATTTGTCAACTGGACAAAGTTTATTTGGTTGAAAACGTTTCGCCGCTCATCCGAGAGGCTTCGTCAGTTCTGGTTAGAGTGCTGGTTAGACACTGCTTATATCTCGCTGCAGGGAACTACAATGAAATTATTCTGAAACTATCTCGCCTATTTGTTTCTGTCTTTTGTTTCTCTGGCGTCTAGTTTAGCATACCTATTCAACCCCTAAATGACTGTTTTTCACACCTCTGGCCCTGACCTGGCTTGCCCCATTGTTTCTTTTGTTTGTTTTGATTTAGGTTTGAGAATGGAATTATAGATGGGAGACAAGTTATGTCTGACTCCACTATTTCTGTTTAAAGAAGGATTCTCTTTTTTGACAAAAATAGCCTCTTTAACTCCCCTCTCAAACCAATTCTTTTCCCTGGCCAAGATCTGAACCTCACTGTCCTCAAATTAATGGCCCGAGGCATGTAGGTGGAGATGTACGCCAGATGACGGTCCACTCTGGCACGCCCGTCTGTGTTGGTACATCCTCTTGTGAAGTGGCTGTTTTGTTTCTCCAATGTAGCGCTCACTGCAGTCTTCACTGCAGTGAGAAGGAGTTTACTACAGGATTCCAAGCTAGAAGAGAGAACCAAACTTTCACCTGACCAAATCTGCCAACTGCTGGAAATTTGTCTGAATACCACCTATTTCCAGTTCAGAGGGAACTTCTACAGGCAAATCCATGGCTGTGCGATGGGCTCACCGGTCTCCCCTATCATGGCTAATTTATACATGGAACAATTTGAACAGAGTGCCTTAGCTTCATATCCAGGCACTCCGCCCACACACTGGTATCGTTATGTTGATGATAATTTTTCAAAAATCAAAATTCAAGATTTGGAACCTTTTACTGCACATATCAATTCTGTAGATCCGAACATCAAATTCACCCGTGAAGATGCCAAGGACAACACATTGGCGTTCTTAGATTGTGCAGTAACGATAGGAGGAGACCGGGGACTCCAAGTAGAAGTCTTCAGGAAGCCCACACACACAGACCAATACCTGCTTTTTGATTCACACCACCCACTGCAGCACAAACTGGGTGTTATTCAGACATTACAACACAGGGCCCAAGTGGTTCCCACAAGCACAGAGGGTAAGGAGAAAGAAGAACAACATGTGCAGGAAGCCCTCTCTGTTTGTGGATATCCTAAATGGGCATTCAACAAAACCAAGAGAGACAAGGACAAGAAACAAGACAACAGAGAATCCGAACCCAGGAGGAAAGGTGTAGTGCATCCTTACCTGGCCGGCGTTTCTGAAAAACTACAGAGGATTTTCAGACAATATGAAATCCCAGTTTATTTCAAACCCACAAACACTTTAAGACAAAAACTCGTCCACCCAAAGGACAAAACACCGAGCCACAAACAAAGCAATGTGGTCTACTCCATTCAATGTCAGACATCCCAAGTTCCAAAAACTCATTTCAGGGAGATGCCCCCCCACCACAGTGTCATCATTTTTCACCCTAATCAGACAGGGATATATTTTAGTATATTCTGCCGTAAAATTAGTTTTATATTTTCGTTTTTTAGATTCTGCCATCTCGCTGCACTAAATTATAACTTCTGAGAAAGTAAATTGAAGCGCGCGCGCAGGTTCCTCTCTCTCTCTCTCTCTCTCTCTCTCATGCTTATTCCGTTTGAAGTAGTCCGTGCATGAAACAAGTGTAATTATCTTGCGTGCATGCTCTGCACAGTCCAAAACAAAAACAAAACAAACAAAAAAAAGAACACATTGTCTAAATTCCGGGATATTTTATCCGACGATATTTTATCCGACATCAGGGAGCCACTATAATTTTCCGGGAGACTCCCGGAACTTCCGGGAGACTTGGGATGTCTGCAGTGTAGTGAAGACTGCAGTGAGCGCTACATTGGAGAAACAAAACAGCCACTTCACAAGAGGATGTACCAACACAGGCGGGCGTGCCAGAGTGGACCGTCATCTGCCGTACATCTTCACCTAGAAGCCACGGGCCATTCATTAGAGGACAGTGAGGTTCAGATCTTGGCCAGGGAAAAGAATTGGTTTGAGAGGGGAGTTAAAGAGGCGATTTTTGTCAAAAAAGAGAATCCTTCTCTAAACAGAAATGGTGGAGTCAGACATAACTTGTCTCCCAGAGACAAGTTATGTCTGACCAGAGGTGTGAAAAACAGTTGTTTAGGGGTTGAATAGGTATGCTAAACTAGACGCCAGAGAAACAAAAGACAGAAACAAATAGGCGAGATAGTTTCAGAATAATTTCATTGTAGTTAGCTCCTCCCTGCAGCGAGATATAAGCAGTGTCTATCAGCACTCTAACCAGAACTGACGAAGCCTCTCGGATGAGCGGCAAAACGTTTTCGACCATATAAACTTTATCCAGTTGACAAATTGAATTTCTCCTTTTATCATACTTATACTATACTATATTATATGCAATACAAAATTCATTTGAGCAGTATTGCCACCTTTGAAATACTCCACTTACGCCTTATTTAATCCTACCTTTGTATTATATTTTTTACATATTTTTTATTATATTGTTTACTTTTTTCCCTTGTATTTTTATTGCATGCTATTAGTACTTCTCGACTATCTTAGTGAGTCAACGGTTCTTCTGATCCTAAGCATTTCATTGCATTGTTGACCTTCGTGTTGATCCTGCATATGACAAATAAACAATCTTGGATCGTGAATTGTGAATCTTGAATGTTATGTTTTTTTATCATTTAAATCTGACGTAAAAGTATTCCAAGTATTCAAAATACAGTACTCTGAATGGACCATATAATAGAATATGTTACAAAATACATTTTAATTCAGGTATTCGGTATTCTGTTACAAAATACATTTTCTAAACATTCTTCCCATCACTGTCTAGGCGTCTTGCTGTGGTGCTCGAGGCTCTTGTGCAGTTAAAATGAGTGTCTCTGTGTAAAGAGGCACTTATCTCTCAGGCGGGATTCAGGATGTCAACAAAATCTATAACATGGAGAGGCTGACCTTTTCACTGAGACTTAATGATGACAAATGTAAAAAATATTGGGAGAAAAGAGTTTGTTTTATTAAGAAATTGAGTGCTTGATTATACACTTTTTTTTTTTTTTTTTTAAATCTTTGTTAATATAGGGGGGCAACAGTTGGTAGTGTGCTTGTCCACTGATCTGAATTTTGGCCGTTCAAATCCTGCTCCCTTCATAAACATCATTGGTTGAACATCACTGGTTCAGCTCTATTGATGCAGGTGTTGCCGGTGTGATTCCAGCTCCCACAGATTAATGTTGTCATTTAGTCCTTGGGCAAGACACTCAACCCCCTTTGCCCCCAGTGTCTGTGTATACTGGCGTGTGAAAGTGTGCGTGCATGGGTGAGTTCCTTGATGTAAAACCCTCTGAGTGCCTTGAAGGTGGAAAAGCACTATATAAAATGTGATAGTTTACCATGGGAATGAAGACTACAACTATACGTACAGCTCTGGGAAAAAAATAAGAGACCACTGCATTTTTTTTTTCTGAAATCAGGCATCTCTACATGTATTACAGCCATTCCATTCCCGAGTCTGTTGAATTCCAACACAAACACAAAGATGAGCTACTTCAGTTCTTGCACCAGGAGTGGAATAAAGTCACCCAAGAACAATGTGAAAGACTTGTGGAGAGCATGCCAAGACACATGAAAGCTGTGATTAAAAATAAGGCTTATTGCATCAAATATTGATTTCTGAACTCTTCTTAAAGGCAAATTAACGTTTTTTTACAATCTGAGCCTTCTTTCGGCAATAAAACAAGTAGTTTTACTCACCCATAGCATTTTTCTGTCAATTGGAGCAGTATCGCAGAACTTATGTTGAGCCGTTCTGTTCTACTAATGATCCCGTATCCGTGAACATGGTGCTGTATCATTTGCTCGGGGCATTACTTTGCGGTGTCCAAATAACACAAACTTTAGCACTTTTCAAATCATAGAAGCCCGATGTCTTAATTTAAGATTTCATTTGAAGCAAAAGTGGCCTGTAATCCGAGATTTAGCCATAGTTTCGAGTAGATGAGGACGCCAGTGCGCATGCGCGGACTGTGCTCTCAGCTCCCGGGACCCAAACATGAAACACAAAGCTGAAAACTATGGATAAATCTCAGATTACAGGCCACTTTTGCTTCAAACGAAATCTTACATTAAGACATCAGGCTTCTATGATTTGAAAAGTGCTAAAGTTGTGTTATTTGGAGACCGCAAAGTAATGCCCCGAGTACTCAGGCTAACGGATACGCTACAACATAACTTTCTTCAAACAGCTCCAAATGACACGAACGTGATATGGGTGAGTCAAACGACTTGTTTTATTACCGAAAGAAGGCTCAGATTGTAAAATAACGTTACTTTTCCTTTAAGTGTAAACATTAGTATTATGTTGTTTTAAAATGAATTTGATCTTGTTTCTTTGCATTTTTTGAGGTCTGAAAATATGTATCTTTTTTGTTATTTTGACCATTTGTCATTTTCTGCAAATAAATGCTCTAAACCATAGTATTTTATTTGGAATTTGGAGGAAATGTTGTCAGTAGTTTATAGACTCAAACAAAAATGTTCCTTTTACCCAAACACATACCTATAAGTAAAATCAGAAAAACTGATAATTTTGCAGAGGTCTCTTATTTTTTTTCCCAGAGTTTTATATACTAGGCTATATACTAAGCCTATATCTTTTTCTGTACCCACCAACGTTTAAAAATACCCATACAAATAAAGTTTTAGCTTACTTTTACAGACCATACCGATGTCCTTGTTGACAAACTGCTTTACCATGTGTTAGTTACAATGGAGAAGATGGTGTTTCTCATCAGGCAGTCGGACATGCCGTGACTCTAATCAGGCGCAGTAAAGTGAAGCCCTCTAGCGGTAAAGGCGAGCTGAGCTGTCCATCCACGAGTGCTGAAAAGAATTGACTCATTGTTTGTGTCACCAACAAGAACACCCGCATCGTACCCGCGCGACTCGTTATTAGAGAGAAAACTTTTCATTTTTCTTGGTTTAGGTCACTAATAAAGAAAAAGTAAGACAGAAGTGCTGATAGGCTATAGTTTCCAAGATATAGTATTGGGTAAAAATAGGAAATTTATGCAAAATAAGGCAAAAACAGTAGTTTATCAGAAAGTGTTTCTACAAGCAACAGTTCTATCTGAAAGCCTGTCTGCACATTCCAATACATTCATTTTAATATGTCTAGAGTTTTAACATCAAATATTTTTTTGATTTCACGTAAGAAAGATGCCTCGAACCCAGATAAAGTGACGTTTGCGTCACAAAAGCGCAACATAATTGCAGTGGTTAAAAAGGCAAACCACCATTACTTTGGGTGCAAAGTTGGAGATCTGGCACTAACTGCACTTTACTGCAACACCCACTTTACACTGCAGACACTTTACACTACTGGAACTGTATTTATGATGCTTTTTTTTTTTTTTTTAATCTATTTATGCGTGAAAAGTCCCTCAGTCGTCCAGGTAGAATCCATGATAAACGGAGAAGTTCAATTTGTCAACTGGACAAAGTTTGTTTGGTTGAAAACGTTTTGCCGCTCATCCGAGAGGCTTCGTCAGCTCTTTATCTATTTATGATCATTTTTATCTTTATGCTTGTTGTATTTTTATACTTCTGTAGCCGGGAGTCCATCAAAATTTCGTTATGCTTGCATAATGACAATAAAGAATCTTGAATCTTCAATCAATCAATCAATCAATCAAACAATATTTATAAGGCGCTTTTCATACAAAATTGTGACACAAATCTTGAATCAGGACAAAAGTTGAGCTCCACATTATTGTTGTAACATGTGATACTTTAGCTTGTGTTTCATAAGATATTCAATCACCTGATGTCTTAAGATATTTCTTGTTTATTTCTTGATGGATAAAGAAGTGCAAGTTAAATATTTTCAAAATATAAATTTTTAAGCAAAAATGACTAAATCTGTTGTACAAACAGATGCGATTTTTATGTAAAACAATATCATTAAATATCTTGAATACATTAGCTAAACCAGCAGAGTTGAATTTCAGTTCATCTTATCAATATAAATTAGATTTAGCCACAAAAATGTGTAGACCAGTGATACAGAGGCGCGTGCAGATAATAGTCATCATCATTTTGGTTAATTGGCTCCTGATTTTGACCAGGCCTGGACTGGTAATTGGGCATACCGGGCATTTTCCCGGTGGGCCGACAGTCCTAGGGGCCGATGCTCTTCTTTTTTTTTTTAACTTAGAGACCGGCCCACAATTTAGGACTGAACCAGGACTAAACCAGGACTAAACCAGGACTACATCACGTCTGAACCAGGACTAAACCAGGTCTGAACCAGGACTAAACCAGGACTGAATCAGGATTGAACCAGGACTAAATCAGGACTAATCAGGTCTAAATCAGGACTAAAACAGGATTGAACCAGGACTAAACCAGGACTAATCAAGTCTAAATCAGGACTAAATCAGGACTGAACCAGGACTAAACCAGGACTAATCAGGTCTAAATCAGGACTAAATCAGGCCTGAACCAGGACTAAATCAGGATTGAATGAGAACTAAACCAGGACTAATCAGATCTAAATCAGGACTAAATCAGGTCTGAACCAGGACTAAACCAGGACTAATTACATCTAAATCAGGACTAAAATCAGGTCTGAACCAGGACTAAATCAGGACTGAACCAGGACTAAATCAGGACTGAACCAGGACTAAACCAGGACTAATTATGAGGGGCCGGTCTAAGCCAAAAATGCCAGGGCAATTTTTTTGTCCCAGTCCAGATCTGATTTTGACCCACATGTCCTCACATGGTTATAGGTGTTACAGCTGAATAATGAGCTGTACCTGATCTTTAAATTGGAGCCACTCAGTTACGACATGATTTGGGCAGCGTCACAGAAACAGAACGCAGACGGAGTTGGGGAGAGTTTGCGCACGCACGGCGCTCAGTCTGGCCGCGGGAGACGCCAGGAGCGCATGAGTGATCCCTATGAGCACGAACGAGGAATTTGACATCACTGAAAATGTATTTATTCCAATAGGTTTGCAATTTTAACATACATTTTTGGATAACTTCGGACTTACTTTGGATGTGAGGCATGGATTTTCTAAACGAGTCAATTATTGGGAACGTCTCCGATGTTTGCGGATACATCAACTCATCAACAACAGGTGAGCGGCTCATTGATTTATTTTTCCATTGATTTATTTTTTGTGAATTTATATACATATATTACTTTTATATTTTGCCATCCAATCAATTTCGACATGATCATATAAGCAGGATTTTTTTAACTTCCTCTGCAAGTAAAATGCTCATATGAATGCTCATATTAAACGCGTTTTATGAGCACATCTGATCAGGTGTTCATGACATTTAAACATGAGGTCTAGTTCTGCAATGTGACGCCCTCTTCCTCTTCCAAATGCTCAGAGAAGAAACAGAAATCAATAACTTATCACGGCTATAGAAAATGGTAAACAGTGGGAAAGAAGCGTCTTCCAATGCAGTCCACTTTATTACTATAGCACATTTTATGAACAAAAACTGTTTCCAAATTGCTGCACATAGAAAACACTGGTCTACACATTTTTGGACTCGATCTGTTTCCGAGAAAAAAGTGCCTAAATCTCATTTATATTGATAAGATGAACTGAAAATCAATTGACAACTGTGCTGGTTAGCTAATGTGTTCAAGATATGTAATGATATAATAATAATACATATATTATATATATATATATATATATATATTGATATATGTTAAAACTCTAGACATATTAAAATGAATGTATTGGAATGTGCAGACAGGCTTTCAGATAGAACTGGTTGCTTGTAGACACACTGTACCTTCTAATAAACTACAGTTTTTGTCTTATTTTGCACACATTTCCTATTTTGACCCAATACTATATTTTGGAATCTATAGTCTATCAGCACTTCTGACTTACTTTTTCTTTATTAGTGACCTAAATCAAGAAAAATTTCACTACTTTTGTTCCAGTAGCATTTTACTTGTAGACCAGTGGAATTAAAAAATCTCCAATTGAATCCAATAAGAACATAATAATATAATAAAGACAATAGAGAAAAAATGAATAAATAAAACTGTAAAATAATCAATAGGTCCTCATTTGCCCCATCATCATGTAAATTACTCAAATAGCTGCATGGATTGAATTCATTTTACACAACTAGCTTACAGATGTGTTAGTTAAGAATATTCTGCCTGCTGATCATAAATGACAATAATTTAATTTAGTATATTTTTATTCTACATTAGTCTATTCCTCTGTGTGTATGCAGGGATTCACGGGGCTCTTCACTCCAGCGCCATCCTGCCTGTCATCTTTGGCATCATCTGTTTCCTGGGCATCATAGGGAATTGTATCGTCATTTACACCATAATGAAGAAGACCAAGCGCCGTTCCAAACAGACAGTGCCTGATATTTTCATCTTAAACCTGTCTGTTGTTGACCTCCTGTTCCTGCTCGGGATGCCTTTTTTGATCCATCAGTTGCTTGGCAATGGGACATGGCACTTTGGAGGGACCATGTGTACTGTTATCACTGCACTGGACTCAAACAGCCAGATCGTCAGCACTTACATCCTCACAGCCATGACTCTTGACCGCTACTTGGCGACGGTGCACCCTATCCGCTTTAACTACGTGCGTACTCAGTGTGTGGCGTCTTTAGTCATAGTGTTAGTCTGGGGGTTATCCCTGCTGACCATTCTGCCTGTGTGGATGTACGCTGGACTCATGCCCCTCTCAGATGGACTAGTAGCCTGCGCGCTGCTGCTGCCAAACCCAGTCTCTGACACTTTCTGGTTCACTTTATATCAGTTTTTTCTGGCCTTTGCTGTACCACTAGTCGTCATCTGTCTGGTGTTCTTTAAGATCCTACAGCACATGTCCACGAGCGTAGCCCCCCTTCCTCCGCGCAGTCTCAGGGTGCGGACGAGGAAAGTGACCCGCATGGCTGTGGCGATCTGTCTGGCTTTCTTCACCTGCTGGGCTCCTTACTACATCCTCCAGCTGGTCCACCTGGGAGTGCACAAGCCCAGTGCTGCTTTCTCCTATGCCTACAACATCGCTATCAGCATGGGCTACGCTAACAGCCTCATCAACCCCTTCCTCTACATCATCCTGAGTGAAACTTTCAAAAGACAGTTCCTCAGTGCGATTTGTCCCATTAGCAGGAAGTTTAGAGTGAACCCCAGCAGCACAGAAGAAGGCAGTGTCAGTGTCCGGATGATCCCTGAACGAGCACAGCAGGAGGCCGGGTGTGGGGAGCTCAACCTTCTCAATCATGTCCCACAGTGAAAAGTGACAGTAACAAACGAGGCTGGGGGCTTTACATGTGTGTGCCAAATCAAATGTGTTCATCACGAGAAGACCCCTCCTGGCTGTTTGTTTCTCTCAGAGGGTAACATCAAGTCAGATGCTCATCATCTTTAAGTAAATAAAGATTTTGTCATTATTAGCAGCCATTAAAAAGGTTCAGCATTATAAAAAAGTGTCCAGAGGAAACCCACTGAGACACAGGGAGAACATGCAAACTCTGCACAGAAATGCCCAGACAACCTGAACAGAATGCGGTACCTTCCTTCTGTGAAGTGTGAATGCTAGACACTTGATTTAAGGGAATGTTCCAGTGTATGGCAAAATTATCCATCTTGCATCTAATGCTTGATCACAATGAAAAACCTACATTCCTCTACTGTGAGAGTTACGTTTAAGGCTATATTAAAGGAAAATTAATTAATTACAATCTGAGCCTTCTTTCGGCAATAAAACAAGTAGTTTTACTCACCCATAGCAGTTTGGTGTCAATTGGAGCAGTATCGCAGAACTTATGTTGAGCCGTTCTGTTCTACCAATGATCCCGTATCCGTTAGCGTGAGTGCTCGGGGCACTGATTTGCGCTCTCCAAATAACACAAACTTTAGCACTTTTTAAATCACAGAAGATCGCTGTGTCAGGGTAGACTTTTAGTAGATTCCAAAACGGCCTGAAACCCGATATCGCAACAGAAAAGTAAAGTTCAGAGCGGTGTTAGCTTCTTTCGGACTAGCGGTGTTTACAAAACAGATGAGTTCACGCATGCGCACTGTCCTCTCTGATGACGTCATCAAATGAAACTATAGCTGGATATCGGGTTTCAGGCCGTTTTGGAATCCACTGAAAGTCTACCCTGACACAGCGATCTTCTGTGATTTGAAAAGTGCTAAAGTTTGTGTTATTTGGACACCGCAAAGTAATGCCCCGAGCACCATGTTAACGGATACGGGATCATTAGTAGAACAGAACGGCTCAACATAAGTTCTGCGATACTGCTCCAATTGACACAAAACTGCTATGGGTGAGTAAAACTACTTGTTTTATTGCCGAAAGAAGGCTCAGGCTACGTTTATACGGCAACGATCAAAACAGAAGATGCAAAAGTGGCGTCTCGTCTTCAATTTTTTATCCGCGTTTATACGAAGACGCAAAAGTGGACGCAAAAGCCAGCGAAGGGAGGCGCTGGACTGAAAAAAAAAACAAAACAAAAAAAACATCACAACAGCGTCAAGTTACATTTCTAACCACGACTGTACCGGCTGTGGGGTCTCCCCTTACACAAGTGTGGAAGTCTGAAAAATTGAACTCTGGTAATATCCACCACTTTTGAACAGGCTGGAGTCCTGGTTCTCCGGTGGCCGGTGCCAGAGCCTCATGAGCGGGCAGAGGCTGTGGGGTCTCCCCTTACACAAGTGTGGAAGTCTAACGCATGACATTAGCGGACTATGTAGCCCGCTTAAAGAGCTCAAACGATGGGCATACGTGACCCGCCATCTCAGGGCCCCTGTCTGGTTCTACCCACGTCAGACGGCTCCTGGGCACTGCGGGTCCGAGTGCTGGTAACTCGGTGCGGCGCGGGCCGCTCGCGCTTGACCCCTCGGAGGTGAGACCGAGACGAACCGTATCCTCCCCAGTGGCCTTATCACGGAGCCCCTCCGCGGGGGTATGGCAGGCGACCGTACCCCCTAATCCCACGGACCGAGCGGGGGCCGGCTATCGTCAGACACTATTTCTCAAAGCTGCCCGTAAGAGACTTCCCCCGCCCCGGGGTCTCAAACCAAGTATACCGGAGCCGGGGCAACTTCCCCGTCCGGTCCGTGCGCGAGGCGTGGCGGCACGCAACTACCGGTGCTCACGATCCGCTGGAGCCGGGTAAGGGGCCGGTAGTGGTGGTCCACCGGTGCTCAGGACCCGCTGGAGCCGGGTAAGGGGCCGGTGGTCCTCCTCCGCTAATACCATCACCGGTGCTCAGGACCCGCTGGAGCCGGGATAAGGGGCCGGTGGTGGTCCTCCTCATTGTATTGCCGCATCTATGTGACGTAAACGTGTACTGACGTGAGCAGATCTGACCAGTTTTGCGTCTTGGGCAGTTTACACGGAGACGCTACAGCGGAGCGTATTTAACTTTTCCACTCTGGAGGGTGGTTTCAGATTTTTGCGTTTTTAGGCCCCAAAAACGCCGTCACCGTGTAAACGAAAGGCACTTCTGATAAAATATTTTGTCGTTTTTACCCATAAGCGTTCTCGTGTAAACGGGCCCTCAGATTGTAAAAAAACATTAATTTTCCTTTAAGGAACATTCCAGATAAAGTAAAAACATCTCATGGAGACAGGTGATGGAACTCTCCACCAGAAGTTGTGCGCATAGTGCTCCTTTGAATATCCATCTAAAAGTGACTCAGAGCTGTAATGCAGTCTGAGCTCCTGCCTTTGTAAAACACACATCAAATACATTTGCAGCTTGCTGAGAAACAAAGAGTAAAATAATGGACCTTACTTTGGGTTGTTTTTATTGCAGTGTGACTATTTACTGAAGACATTTTCTGAATAATTTTCAAATCCTTTGTGTGCAAGCTGTACATGATGGTTTTTGACAATAAAGCTGACTTTGAACTTCGAAATTGAGAGGATATCAAGGGCAGGTGTCACATTAGTCAGTTGTTAGTTTGCATCTAAAGAATCTTTTCAAATGGTCCAGAACAAACCCCACACAGACTATCTGCCTGATGCAGAGAGATGGACCTTACCAGTCATTTTTATTGTAAGTTGCTGTCTATAGATTTTTTGTATAATAACAGGAAGTCTGTATTTATCAGCTGAATCTGAGGCCACATGATAGCTTTCCAAACCACACATCCAGCATAGACAGATAAATGGCATTTGAGTCTAACTATAACTTTGTATTTAGTGATTTGATTTCCCCAGACATTTTCCATTTTGATAATCTCCATAAGAAGCCAAATTTATTGATGGTTAATCTGGTGGCTCTTGAGTCTCTTGTGAATTATCCATGCACTTTTGTACGTACTGGATTAAGTATCTGTCTGCACATGTTTAACAAACACAATGCACATTCTGCTTTATAATGTCAAGTATTGAGGTGTACTGTTATTAATGCCACTTCATGTAGAAGCTCCTGTCACTGTGAATAGCTGTGATGTCAGTTGTCAGTGTCAGTTGTCTGGTCTTCAATCTCATGTCATATATAATAAAAGTCCTACAACCAGTCTGAAAATGAAAACGAATTCAGTCCTACAACCAGTCTGAAGATGAAAACATGAATTTAAGATGGTGTATGCCTCGTTTTGTGATTGCTTTTCCAATTTGAGCCAGAATTTAGTTTTTGACATTTGAACATTGACAACCGGAGAATATAAAACACAGTATTGTATCGTAAAACATATATGAACACATGCTGTAAACGGTCAAACTGGAGTTTTTTGTTTATGAATAAATTATTTAGACCTCTTGCTGTTCCCAAATTATTTCAGTTAAATTAGGTTTAGATGTGTTCTCATCATCTATTTGGCCACATTCATGTATTTTTGAAGAAGATAGTATTTTATGCAGTCGCGCTGGCGTTGAGCTAAAAACATTTTTTAGTTCCTTGATACCATGGCTTTTTTTCAGTTCTTATGTCGACAGGGACATTGATACGGTCTTTGGTGGATTTTCAATTGCAGAAAGTTCAACGTGTCCAAGTTATAGATGTCCAGGGAGTAAAATCCTTCTCTAGAAAGTGACAAAACTTTTCTGCTGGTTTGTATGGAGACGTCATTGCTCTGCCTAGGATGTGCCACAGTATGACATTAAACAGTTAGCTTACATTTATTCAATTACAGGTAGTTTTATATGGTTTTTATAGCTCAAAAATACCTAAAACCTGTAACCTGGTCTGGTTTGGTCTCCGTGAAGATAGAAAAGTTTATCCACTCATATCACTACGCCCATGTTAACTCTATCAGCCTGTTCACCTTCAGCGGATGTCTACACCGAAGTTTACAAGTGAACAGGCTGATAGAGTTAACATGGGCGTAGTGATACGAGTGGAGAGAGACAATACGCAAATGCAAAATACGCTGCTGGATGTTTCGTGGACAACTGTTTGGGACGCAAATATATCACCTTTCTAACAAATGTTTTGTTTTGAGAAGAAAAACAAGCTTTATTTCATGTTCCAGGGAAGTTACCAGACCTACTTACATGGGCTCCAGAACGCGAGCCGAACCGGGATCAGCTGAGACTGTCAGAGGTAAGCCGGTGTCAACACACGTAACTTTTAGAAGGAAACCCATACAGATTAACATAAAAAAACAAAAAACGCACTATCCCTTTAAATGATCACCCTATAATCACGATCCCATGACAGGTAAAGTGAATTCAAAAAGTTTCATCAGTTGGTGCGTGTTGGTAAAGGTATTCTTAAACCTTGTGCTGTCTCCCAACTTGAAGCAGAAAAAGTGTGAGAGCTCTCAAAAGCTCTCACACTTTTTTTAAAATCTCTTTTTTATCTTTCGGTATTTGAAAGATACAGTACAGCCCTAATGGGCGCAATCGGGCAAGAGAGACTGTGAGAGGAGAGTGTGAAAACTGGCCCCTGCTGTAATCCATCAGGCTGTAGCCCCAATTTTAAAGCAGGTTTTGATCTGACGTGTCAAAGAACAGGCTTCTACACTTTGGTTAAAAATTGTTGGGATATAGATCAAGCCATCTGAAGTGAAAAGTGACCTGGGGTAAACAGACAATTCATATTCACCAATTACTTCTTGCATGTTCACCAGATCTGGCCGGACCTCCATAATTAGAAGGAAACGTGTCAACAAATTAAATGAAATCAAAGATGGTACTCTTTATAAGTACAGTAAAATGTATAAACACCAATATGGATATAAAAGTCCTCTGAGTGCTTTCAAACCTAAACACAATGAACTAATTAAGAATGTATAACTTTATAACTATCCACTAAACCAGGGGTGGGCAAACTTTTTGACTCGTGGGCCACAAAGGGTTCTAAAATTTGACAGAAGGGCCAGGAGCAGGTGGATTTAGTGTTTTGGTAATCCACCTCATAAGAGCAAAAAATAACATGGGATATGTAGAAAACATGTGATTTATTTCAATTAAAAATGAACAAAAGCATTACAACAAAATGTCCATCTTTCAAGTTCCACGGTATTTAGCTATTTATTGAAATGACTCTTAAAACACAGAAAATGAAATGAATAAAATACAGCTTTTTTATTACTAACAGTTACTATTTTAAAGCACTGAAAGTTCTGTTCCCCAGGTTCTTTTGTTCTTTCATTGACTGCTTGTTAGCATAGTTAGCATGTTTTGTGGCGAAGTGACGGCTGATATTATATTCTTTAAAAACCGCTGCAGTCTCTTGGCATATCAGGCATACAACAGTTGATAAGTATTTGGTGAAAAAATATTTCCTTGTCCACTCCTTATTAAACACTCAACATTCTCTGTCCACGTTTCTTTTCTTAGCTCCGCTCATCTTTACAGGAGGGCTGAGAGTTAAAGAGTAAAGCATAAACGTGGAGCAAAACACCGCACCTCAACAAAGGTCAATGTATGTAATGTGGCAGCTATTGGAAAATTCCAGAATTGCAGGGAAATTAAAACATTAAAACATTAACAAGGTTTATTAATATAATTTCTTCAAGTTCAGCGGGCCGGATTAAAAAGCATATGGCCCCCGGGCTGTAGTTTGCCCATGCCTGCACTAGACTATACAGAGTACAGATACAACATCCTCAGAAACAGAAATATCAAGGGTAGTTGATAGTGTAAAATGAGTGTGTAGAACAATGCTATTTCACATGAGTAATTCTGCTGCAGAGTATACCATGGTACTGTTCCACCTTCTGCATCAACTTAAATAAGGCCAAAGTAACAGCAAAAAATAATTGCTGAAGCTAAGATAACTATTCCTTTAGTCCCATGGGGCAAGCAGAGTTGAATGGGGAGAAAGGGTGCAATTGCGAATCAAAGCGAAGAAGTTGAGAAAAGTTTAGCCAATATGCAAATAGGGAGCGAATTTTGGCCAATAAAACTTTTCACGATTCATTGAGTTTAAGTATAGGGCTTTGGCTGTTTTGTGATACCATAAGAACTTTTACTTTTTTGTGTAACTTTTCATCACACCCAAATTGACCAAATTAAGAGTCTTTAGGAAAAATTAGTCTTTAGGAAAAAATCTTCCTAAATAAGCACCAGAAATGGCTAGGCTAATATTCGCCTGCTACAAAGGGGGTCTGTTCATCGTTTAAAATTCTTAAAAATGTGGAAACTTATGACATTATCCAAGATTTGGTACCCTTCAAGTGTTTTTGGCACTTTATGCTCAAAAAAGTGGAATAGTTATGATTAAATTGAAAGAAAAGCCAAAAAAATCACAAATTGTTTTGCATGGCAGGAGACCCCTCAAACAATGCATGAAAAAAGGACAAAGATGGAGGATGAAAATTTGAAGACAAACAAAATCTTGTTATTTAACATCTGTACAAGCAATTTCTGCAAAAAAAAAAAAAATCAAAATTAACATCAAATTCCAGCGAGAACCTCTTTTTTGGCATAGTGCACTGTACTAATACGTTTTACTGTTTCTTCACAACATTTGAGAGCAGGTATGTACTTTCTACTCCACTACATTCCACTGCATCTGTACTGAAAAGTAAAAAAAATACTTTTCTTTATGGTTTGAGACCTGCTGAAATGGCTGAGACTTATTTTTAGCACATTTAATTTGAGTTATCCCAACTCTAAGTAAACCAAATACACAAAAACAGCTAGAAAAAATAAGAAATAAATCAAATCACTTAAAATCAGCTAAATTCTTTATCAAAATCACTGCATCTTGGCTCCTACAGCGAGAAACACAGGACTAAATTCATACCATACTCCATACAACAACAACTCACCCTTGTGTAATAGATAATATAATACTCCCTAGACAATACTCCCTGCAACTGTATACAGCTGGTATTGTACATCTTATTTGATATTGTATTTTATACTTTATTACTACCTTTCTATTTAATTCTGCTTTGTACATATACATTTATTATCATTATTTTTATTTTTATAATTATGTCTCATTTGACTCTGGTCTAGACTTAGACTTAGACTTAGACAAACTTTATTGATCCACAAGGGAAATTGCTTTGGGTACGGTAGCTCACTCATCAAATATAATATACAATATAAAAACAGAGGGTGAAAGAACAAGAAGAAAAATAGATAGAATAGCAACCAAAGAGCAATAGACCTGTGTCAGATAAGACACAATTATATACATAAGATAATGGTAATAGATGTATATGTACAATCAGATTTAAATAAAAAAGTAGTAGTCAATATAAAATACAGTATGAAATATGATGTTCAGTACCAGCTTTATACAGTTGTTGGTTGCTATTCCATCTTTTTTTTACCCTTTGTTATACAGTGAACCCTCGTTTATCGCGGGGGTTAGGTTCCAGAAATAGCCCGCAATGAGTGAAATCCGCGAAGTAGGACAATTTTATAATTTACAATTATTATACATGTTTTAAGGCTGAAAACGCTTCACCAGACACATTATACACCTTTCTGAGACTGGTATTAACATTTTCTCACATTTTTCTCTTGTTTAAACACTCAAACTTTTGTAGATTTTCATCAAAATATATTAATAGTGACGCGGGGGGAGACACGTGACACGCGGACACGTGTGCGCTGACACGTGCGCGCGGACACGTGCGCGCGGACACGTGTGTTTGTTTTGGTACCACATATCCATGCCATGTGCGAAAGTCGAGTGGAAAGCGACCTGGATATCATTTTGGGCAAGACTCAAGCCACTGCTAACAGTGCCAAACCGCTAACAGACGCCTCTGAGCACCAGTCCTCACCACAAGACCAGGTAAGACTAACCTGCGCTCACAAGGGTAGGTTGCATTTCACCCGGCTCCAAAATCAGACCGCCCCGGAGTTCGGGGCATGACTATCAATGCGTCGCCAATACTCCACAGCTCTCTAGGACGGGGTCGGGTTCGTGACGGGGAAGACCCACTGTCTCCTCTCTGCGCGCGAGTGTCCTCGCCCCGCTGCCTCCCCCGGCCGCGCGGCGTCCGGGCCAGGCCTGTCCGTGTTGATTCTTGGCTCTTCCATGGTCCGACTCGCACTCTCTTCCGTGGCTCGTGCAAGTAAACAAAGGCCACACCCCCTGTCACCCAGGCGCTCTCGTGAAGGACATCAGAGACTCTGTCCCTACCACCCTGCGTGACCATCCCTGGTCTAGACCTGGTTTAGTCCTGGTTTAGACCTGGTTTAGTCCTGGTTTAGACCTGGTTTAGTCCTGGTCTAGTCTCTTAGCCAATCAGGACGCAGGACACAATGTTACACTGTAAAAAAAAGTTACACTATTAAAAAAAAAGAAAAAAAAATCCGCGAAACAGCGAGGCCGCGAACAGTGAACCGCGATACAGCGAGATTATATTTGATGAGTGAGCGACCGTATCCAAAACAATTTCCCTTGTGGATTAATAAAATTTGTCTAAGTCTAAGTCTATCTGATGTTTTAATTGTTATAAAAATCTCTGCAAAATACTTTTACTTTTTGCTCTTAAAGTACATTTTTAAACAGGTACTTGAATACTTTTAATTAGATGGTTTCATGTGATACTTTTACTTTTACATGAGCAATCTTTTGCCCTGTATCTGTACTTTTCTTAAAGGAAAAGTAACATTTTTTTTACAATCTGAGCCTTCTTTCGGTAATAAAACAAGTTGTTTTACTCACCCATAGCACTTTGGTGTCATATGGAATACTAGATTAAGATATCGGGCTTCTATGATTTGAAAAGTGCTAACGTTTGTGTTATTTGGAGACCGCAAAGTAATGCCCCGAGCACTCAAGTTAACGGATACGCTACAACATAACTTCTACGAAACTGCTCAAAATGACACCAAACTGCTATGGGTGAGTAAAACTACTTGTTTTATTGCCGAAAGAAGGCTCAGATTGTAAAAAAATGTTACTTTACCTTTAAGTAACAAAACTGAGTGCTTCATCAACCACCACTGTAACACAAAATACGCACATTGTTGTTAATATTATGCTGAAGGGGAGAGTGTCTCTGAATAAATATATTGTAGAAAAACAGACAGATTTCTGCAATTTTATCCAACAGTTAATTTAATGACCGTCCAAATCACATTTTTGTGGAGAGTCTGTTGAATAGGAGTTGCGTGCTGTTGTGTTGATGCCATTCACGGATGACTAATTAAGTATTGGCTTGGACATGAACTGCAAATTAGTCTTTTTGTGGTTGTTTGGTGGGGTTCTGTCTCGGCCTGGTTTAGTCCAAGTAAATTCCCAAGTTTGATGTACTCTGTTCAAATGTGAATGCAGATAATAGTACAAATAATAGTAGTAAAATTTCACATATAATTCAATTAAATCTGTCCAACTTCAAACATATAAGACCTTATGTGACGACAGAATTGGCAAAGGTGTATGTGCATGCCATGATCTTCAGCCACAGATCTTACTGCTGTACCACATGTCAAGTCCCTCTTCAAAAAAAAAACTTAGAAAACACTTGGCAAAAAGCCTCTACAGTATCACTACTGTAATATTGTAAGTAAGTATAATATTTTGGATCTTGAAAGTTATCAGGTATTTATGGATGCTTGCCTTGTTTTAAATGGACTCACTCCTCCACCATTAATGGATTTTATAAGTAAAAAAAACTACTAACCGAGTTGCGTGAAAAGTCCCTCAGTCGTCCAGGTAGAATTCATGATAAAAGGAGAAGTTCAATTTGTCAACTGGACAAAGTTTGTTTGGTTGAAAACGTTTCGCCGCTCATCCGAGAGGCTTCGTCAGCTCTGGTTCTAGTGCTGGTTAGACACTGCTTATATCTAGCTGCAGGGAGGAGCTCCTACACTGAAATAGCTCTGAAACTATCCCCACCAAACCAGTTCTTAAGAACTGGTTTGAGAGGGGAGTTAAAGAGGCTATTTTTGTCAAAAAAGAGAATCCGTCGTTAAACAGAAATGGGAGAGTTAGACATAACTTGTCTCCCATTTATAATTCGATTCTTAAACCAAGTCAAAACAGACAAAGAAACATTAGGGCAGACGATCCAGGGCAGAGGGGTGGAGAGGGTCGTTAGGCGTGAATAGGGAGGTGAAACTAGTCGTCAGAGTAATTTGAAAAACAAAGAGACAGATTACTGGGGATAGTTTCAGAGCTGTTTCAGTGTAGTGAGCTCCTCCCTGCAGCTAGATATAAACAGGGTCTAACCAGCACTAGAACCAGAGCTGACGAAGCCTCTCGGATGAGCGGCGAAACGTTTTCAACCAAACATACTTTGTCCAGTTGACAAATTGAACTTCTCCTTTTATCATACTAACCGAGTTAACACGAGAGCACTGACCAGAGGAGACTGTGACATACAGAGAAGCAGGACCAAATTTCACCACATGGTGACGTCTATCAGAAGATCACAGTCATGGAACACATGACCTGCTCATGTCAGGAACTGTGGGTCCTTCTCAACCTTCAGGAACATTCTGAAACATTGGAACACATGACCTGCTCATGTCAGGAACTGTGGGTCCTTCTCAACCTTCAGGAACATTCTGAAACATTGGAACACATGACCTGCTCATGTCAGGAACTGTGGGTCCTCCTCAACCTTCAAGAACACTCTGAAACATTAGAACACATTACCTGCTCATGTTCAGAACTGTGGGTCCTCCTCAACCTTCAAGAACACTCTGAAACATTGGAACACATGACCTGCTCATGTCAGGAACTGTGGGTCCTCCTCAACCTTCAAGAACACTCTGAAACATTAGAACACATGACCTGCTCATGTCAGGAACTGTGGGTCCTCCTCAACCTTCAAGAACACTCTGAAACATTGGAACACATGACCTGCTCATGTCAGGAACTGTGGGTCCTCCTCAACCTTCAAGAACACTCTGAAACATTGGAACACATGATCTGCTCATGTCAGGAACTGTGGGTCCTTCTCAACCTTCTGGAACACTCTGAAACATTAGAACACATGACCTGCTCATGTCAGGAACTGTGGGTCCTCCTCAACCTTCAGGAACACTCTGAAACATTAGAACACATGACCTGCTCATGTCAGGAACTGTGGGTCCTCCTCAACCTTCAAGAACACTCTGAAACATTGGAACACATGACCTGCTCATGTCAGGAACTGTGGGTCCTTCTGATCCTTCAGGAACACTCTGAAACATTGGAACACATGACCTGCTCATGTCAGGAACTGTGGGTCCTCCTCAATCTTCAAGAACACTCTGAAACATTGGAACACATGACCTGCTCATGTCAGGAACTGTGGGTCCTTCTCAATCTTCAAGAACACTCTGAAACATTGGAACACATGACCTGCTCATGTCAGGAACTGTGGGTCCTTCTCAATCTTCAAGAACACTCTGAAACATTGGAACACATGACCTGCTCATGTCAGGAACTGTGGGTCCTTCTCAACCTTCAGGAACACTCTGAAACATTGGAACACATGACCTGCTCATGTCAGGAACTGTGGGTCCTTCTCATCCTTCAAGAACGCTCTGAAACATTGGAACACATGACCTGCTCATGTCAGGAACTGTGGGTCCTTCTCAACCTTCAGTAACACTCTGAAACATTGGAACACATGACCTGCTCATGTCAGGAACTGTGGGTCCTCCTCAACCTTCAAGAACACTCTGAAACATTGGAACACATGACCTGCTCATGTCAGGAACTGTGGGTCCTTCTCAACTTTAATTATAAACTCCTGCTTCGACCGAAAATCCAGTTTAGAAAACTGCTTGAGCTTTAATATGAAATCTTCCTCCATTTAAAAAGGAGGGCCAGACAAGAAGAAAAAAGTGAAGTTGAATGGATTGCTAAACTTGACTTGCTAACTCTAAATTGTATCTTGCTGTTACTTATTCTAATCTCATTGGTTGAAAAATAATCAAACATGCATTCTTCTTCCCTGGGCCGCTTAAACTCAGAGTATTGTGGTTAAGTTGTTGTCATATCTATGTGCACTTCTGTCTTTTCTGTGTTCCTCTAAATGTTCTTCTGTTCTATGTAAAGTTGCTATTGTGCTAATTCCGGCATATTCACACTGATGCTGTTTGTTGTCATGTTGATTAATATGCATTGTCCTAATTCAAATAAATAAATAAAAATAATACATCTGGTGTCTGTCATATCAAATAGATCGGCCTGTCACGATAGCTTTACCACTAATTTTATCTGTGCTTTTTGTTTATTGTGGCTTTTGTGCAAATGTGCATGCAGAAAAGTTGTTGCAAAAATAATGATATAATAGGAGCCTAATTTTTCGCCGGCTTTTCAAGACAGGCAATGACACAGTAATTATCTTGGAATTGCTGTGCCCCATTTTCCAGTATATGGAGTATTACAGGCTACTCCAAATCCAATCTTGTTCACCTTGAAATATAGGAGGCTTCTTAATAATGTTACAGCACAGGGATAACAATATATAGTGTTATCCCTAAGTAAAACCAATGTCATAAAGCCAAGGTATAACAGTGGTCCTGAGCTGCTACCCTGGACACCAAGTATTTAGAAAATGGAGATAAATTCAAAATAAATATGAACATGACACAATTAAAGGGCCCATATTACACTCTTTCCCGGTCTATGTTATAATATTGTATTACAAACAAACCTGGAGTTGTGTTTTGTTTCCTTCACACATGTTTAACACACAAACTCAGCATATTTAGGCAGAGTTTGCCTCTCAAACAGGAAACACTCCGTTCCACCCTGTGATGTCATGTGGTAATACAGGAAGTGCTCCACTGTGTTTTTAAAGCTCATACACCTTAACTAGAATCATTTAGATGATTTCAAGCCTGGAATTGGCAATCTACTGAACAAAAGGTAAAACTTAACTTGAAAACTACCACTTCATGACATCACAAGGTGGAACAGAGCATTTTTAACTTTGGAGATGTAGACAGAATTATAATAAACTTGTGAATGATACAAAACACAACTCCAGGTATGTTTTTGAGGATGTAACAACATTATAAAATGGATTAAAGCTCAAAAGAATCAATTTTATGTAATGTAGGACCTTTAACCCATTTGAAAGAAATAGAATGGAGCCAACTTTATATTCTATTGTAGTCAAATCTCAATTGACCAGTCAGGGATGTCCTCTCACCCTCGTCAAATGAGTAACATAATGAGACTTGCTGAAATAGTTTGGTGCTTTATTTACTGTCACTTCTCTCCGTAATGCACCTTGACTGCCCCTGACACCAATCATCTTTTAGAAAAATGTTTTTAATATTGTTTACAAAGCATAATAATTCTGACTGAACAATAAAATAATGTAATCATTGGAAATTATGGAGGAACTACAAGCAATTGTAGTATATTATTGGAGTACGAGACTAGACTAACATAACATAACACAACACATTATCTTGCTGCTGCTGTTGTTTATGAAATTATATAAAATAAAATCAAAACAAATATGAAAAACAAAATTGCCCCAGAAGATGTGCACTACTCAAGAAATATTTCATTAAACTGTAAACAGAAACATTGTGTCTCTGTCTGGGCTGAGTGTTGTTGCTGCGCAAACCTCAATTTGACTTGTTTTATCTCATTGTGATCCCTCTTTTTAGGGTGCCTTCTGTATGTCTGGCAAAGGACTGCAGACGGAAAACTAGCCTCTTGCCTAACTCTGGCATATTATGCAGTTGTATTGTTGCTCAGTATGCAGTGTTCTTGTAAATAAATAAAGAAGAAGAAGTGAACTTTATTGATCTCACACTGGAGAAATTCTTCTCTGCATTTTAACCCATCCTATATATATACATATATTAGGAGCAGTGGGCAGCACACATTAGGGCGCCCGGGGACCATCTCCATGATCTTCTTGCTTCGGTTTGGACAGGACCTAAGCTGGAGTACCTATGGTGCATGTTTTGGGTTGGTGGGGGAAACCGGAGTGCCCGGAGGAAACCCACCCAGACACGGGGAGAACATGCAAACTCCACACAGAAAGGCTCGGGCGACCCGGGGATCGAACCCAGACCATGCATGCAAACTCCACACAGAACACACACGGAAAGGTCTGGGCGACCCGGGGATCGAACCCGGAACCTTCTTGCTGTGAAGCAAGAGCGCTAACCACTCTGCTACCGTGCCGCCAACTAAATACATAAATTGCCCATTTGTCAAGCAGAAATTGCGTAGGCCTAAAAGGCGACAAAGAAGTGCGAGTTATTTGTTGGTTTCAAAACATGTCAAAGATGTCGAATAGAAAACTTAAGGAGAAAGGTGGATGGGAAAAGGTAAAAGACAAAAAAGCTAAGCCACTTCGAAATGAAGTGATTTAAGTGTTTTTGTTAATAAACAATCAGAAGTAGTTAATCTACTTCAAGCTGCTCATGATTCTGCTGAAGACGAGAACACAATTCTCAGTACCACAAATTACAGTTTTACATTTGGCTGTCTGGTCAGAGCCTGTCTGAGCCTGTCCCAAAGTAAAATGCTGGTACTGTCGATGTACAACAATAATTGTTTTCATAAACAATATCTCAAGTTTTATATTCACCATCTGTAGAATTTGGTGGTTTATGCATTGTTTAGTAACATATCTGTATTTAAATATTTCATCATTACAGTATTATCATCAGAGCTTTGGACACTTGTACCTGGTGTCACTCCCCATGGAGATGAATAACTTTAATGCCTCACTGTGAAAACAATTTTAGCAAAGCAATCTGCGGAGATAAGGAGAGGGTAGACACTTCACCCGAAATGTTACTCAGTGAACCTTTAAACAGCCAGGTTAATTACAGCGAGATGCGATGTTGGATAAAGTATAAATTATTCTAGCGCTATAATGAAGGTGGAGTGCAGCTTGTATCCTTTAAAGGTTTGAGACCAGAGGAAAGCACCTGCTGTAGAGTCTGACCTGTTCTGTTCAAAGATGAAGACAATTCACAAATGCCTCTAGTGCAGTCAGGCCAGAGGTGACATGTCTGGACCTTGTGACAGTGGTGGAGTGAGTGAGGAGTTTAAAGATTTGAGGAATGCAATTTACCGACAGCCCTATAGATCATGTATATGTATATATACATGTATATGTACACAAGTGCATGTGTTTGTCTGTACTTATCTTGTATTTACTGATGTTCATTGTCAGTGCCTGTATTGTTCATTTTCTTTTTCTTTCACTATGTGGTATCATATTATGGTTAGATCCATAATGACAATGGTTATCAAAATGCAGCCAAGTAAAGTGTTTCACTGTGTTTGAAAAACATTACATATAAAGAACATAGGAACTGTGCAATTACAAGTTCAAAACACTGTTTCTATCTGCGAGTATCACTGTTCACCCAGTTATTTCTCTAAACTGAACACTGCAAATCAGGAAGAGAAGAGTCAATACAAACACCTAAACCAACTATATAGAATCAGATAGACCAATACAAGCATAAGGCAGAATGTTAAGTGGATTTCTCAGCCTGTGAGTCACAAAGACAGATGGAAGTCTTTAAAAACAAGACACCAGAGCCAAATGAAATAACCCCATTTGTTTTTTTATTATTTAAAAATACTTAAAAACATATACCCTCATTTACACAAGATGAATCAGGCAATAATGGTTCCTTCATTCTTAATTTGCATTTAAAACTGTGCCCAAAAGGAAAGAGTCCTTTTTAATTGTGCATCCTTCAACATACACAGTTTGTAAACTTGTGCAAAGTATCCATGTATTTGTATTAATAAAAATAGAAAATATACAAAAACATTATAAAAAATATTTTAACTCACACAAATGCTCAGAGTGTCAGGTGGTGAGTGGATAAGGACATAAAAAGTCAATAAAATGCATATTCTTGGTGAATAGAAAATAAAATGTTACAAATTTAAGGTGAATAATAATAATCCATAATTCAAATCAAAGTAGAGATTTTTCTTTTTCTAATTTGGAAAATGCTGTTCCAAACAATTTGACAAGAATGTGCTCAAATAAATAACAGGCCAATTTCATCTCAAAACCAAAAACTCTTAGTTCTGGTTGAAAGAAGACACCCTGCAACTTTGGGTTACATTTTCAATATAGTGATAATATTGGACAAAGCAGAATAGTGGGTTCTCAGAAGGTTTTCATTGTAACAAGATAGGACACACAAATGACAACTTGCATCTTGAGATAGAAAAAGTATTTTAAAAACTCCATCTTTGTGGTGCCTGTACACCAAATCATCTCTGTAATTTATAAGGGCACTTTGAATGAAAAAGGCCTTTGATGTTATTGCTTTTCTCTACAATGAACTGTTGTTGTGACACATTCTTGACACATTCCGTCTCCTCATAAGAATGACAAGGACAGAACAGGTCCTCTTATCAAAACAACTTCAAAAACACCATTCAGCCAGCTTCACATCAGGTGCGTAACTCCTCAGCTCAGTTCTGATAAGCTCTGTTAACAAATCGAATGTTATTAATATCAAACAGATTGGTAGTTACATAAATAAAGGTGCATTGTGTAACTTTTTTGGTGGAAGGTCCGTCAAACGTTTTAATTCATCGAAATGTTATAGGCTTGTCTGGAATGTAATAATAGTTGTTTACTACTGCTGTAGGGGAATTACTACTGCTGCACATTTATTTTTATCTTCACTTTCAATGCACATTCTGTTGCACATTTCACTTCTGCATCTTCAATTTCACATTTTTGATGCACACTGCACATTTTGGACATCTGTAAATAGCAGTGTTGGGAGTAACTCGTTACAAAAGTAATTAATTACTGTAATGCATTACTTTTTGGTGTAATGCAGTAATGTAACGCATTACAGGGAAGAAAATCGGTAATATATTACTCGTTACAATGCCAGTAATGCACATTACAATTCATTTTTAACCTGCTTTGTTTTTGTGGGTTTTGCGTTTTCTTCATACAAAGTTTGCGGGTCACCGCGAGATCAGCTACTGAATCTGATAAGTCCGCGCAGAACATTACATTTCATACAAAGTTCCGCGAGATCAGCTAGTGATATAAAAGTCCGCGCAGACCATTCCATTTCCTTTTACTTCGTCTCGAACTGGCAGACTGACAAAGGATGACAGAACCAGAAGACTCGGATAATGCTAGCTCCTTTTCAAGATGGGCATACGCCCACTACTTTCACTTTGTTCAAAATAAGGACTCCAAGAACATTTAGTTCACACTGTGTGTGAATCCCAAACCTCTTTCCACGTCGAAATGCAGTACAAGCAATTTGACGAAGCACTTGCAGAGGTGCCATAGCACCACGAAATTAGTCAGGAAAGGAGGGGATGGGACAGGGAACGATACAACCCAGGTGAAATTCATGACACAGGAGAGATTTGCACTGTAGATTGCCAAATCCTTATTTCCAGTCATTTTGGCGAGAGTAACTAAAGTAATGCAAAAGTAGTGTACTGCCTTACTTTTTATTTCGAGTAATATTGTAATGTAAGGCATTACTTTAAAATGACAGTAACAAGTAATAAGTAGTGCATTACAGTTTTTGAGTAACTTGCCCAACACTGGTAAATAGGTATTTATTTATTCTTTTGCACTGCTTTAGAGTTTAGATTTTGTCTTAGAAGTTTTTGTTTTTGTCTTTATATTGTATTTTGTACACTGTCTTTTTGCACTGCTTGGCTAAAGAGAAACGAAATTTCGATTCACTGTATGTCGAACACATATGGCAGAATTGACAATAAAGCTTTGAACTTTGAAGTTACAGGCCAGATCTATGGAGAGGCAACTCCCCTCACAGTCAGAATTCCTTTTTTTGTTGGTATTTTTGAGCTGTAAAACCACGTATAACGGAATAAATGTAAGGTAGAGCTGTTAAATGTCATACTGTGGAACACTTCTGAAAGCAATGATAGAAGCAAGTACTGTAGGTGATGAACCCTCCTCCAGAAAAGTTACACAATGCACCTGTCAGATATATGGGCATAAAGAAAAAAAGATAAATACACTGTGTTGAGTCACAAATATTTTGAATTGCATAGAAAACCATAATCGTAGTGCTACACCAACCAGGAGAGAAAATGCATTTATAATAAGTGAAATGTACATGCAAATTTACATGATTTAAAGACTGATTAAAAGTGAATTCTTCCTTCAAATCTCATACAATTTGGAGTGCAGTGTGAACGTAGCCTTGATCAACAGCCATGACACACTTCTTTTAACTTCACTGAACTGTCACATTATTTTGGAAATAATGTAATTTACATTCACCAAACTTATAATGTACAAAGAAGAAAGCTGTAATTACTTTATTATATCACTCCTCAATAAAACAAAATTATCCTGGGCACATTGAACCAAATAATATAATTTAATATTTTAATGTCTATTGCTTTTTTATACTGAGATTAAAGGGATATGCCACCCCCAGGTCAAATTTGGGCATCTCCCCACAGTCCAGAGACTAAAACAAGTGATGAAAAGCGTTTTCCTGCTCACCCAGCCATTGTCCGAGTCTGTCAGCACTGACCGCCGCGGTATCTGCAGCTCCTCCGCCTTAGACTGGAGTCTAACGTCGCCAGAGAAAGATTTCGGCCAAAAGGAATTAATTTGCTCGATGCTTTTCCCAATTACTTTCTGTGTAGTGCGCATTCATATCGAGTGCAAATAAATGTGCAAATCAAGACGGAGAGCTTGCCTTGGTCATTTTGGGTGAGAACTATTTTTCAGTGCGGAAAAAGAAAGAAAAAAAATCTTTCTCTGGCGACGTTAGCCTCCAGTCTAAGGCGGAGGAGCAGCAGCTCGCACGGCGGTCAGTGCTAACAGACTCGGACAATGGCTGGGTGACCAGGAAAACGCTTTCATCACTTGTTTTAGTCTCTGGACTGTGGGGAGATGCCCAAATTTGACCTGGGGGTGGCATATCCCTTTAAAGTGGTGCTTGAATCAATATTCACAGTGGCCTCAATTCCACTTTCTTGTACAATCCCTTAGCTGAGTATCTTTATAGTTTATAGTTTATACTTTACTTTGAAGTATAGTATACTATAAGTAGTACTATACTTTAGTGTTTTTTTCCTGTGGGCCATAATACACAATGGACTGTACCGTTTCATTATGGCATAGACTAGAGGGCGTTACACATAGAGCTATAATCATGTAATTATCATTAGAATGCAAACACTGATAAGTTAATTAACTTCATGTGGATAAAATCCCATTAGAATAGCTACATAATTGCAAAAGTCGCCCGTGAACAGAATAGAGCACCTCTGCTGTTTGTGATGCACCTGGAGCTAATGAAGGACTCAGCGCAGAGCCATCAGCTTAATAATTACCAGTCGTGTGTATTGATAATACAATAATACATGTCGTTATTCAGAGGATCATTTCAATCTGGTGCTGTGAGCTTAGGGTAATTACTAATCCATTCAGAAAGTACAATCGGAGAGAGAAAGAGGAGAATGGGAGAGAAAGAGTGTATGTGAGAGAGAGAGATGGGTGGCCACAGAAAATCTGTTGACAGAGGATGATTTTAGTAAAAGGTTAATCAATGAAACACAATGTAAGCACTTCCGGGTTTCATTTGGTTGTGTACCAAACTGAGCCGTCTGCTAAGAGACTGAGTCATCATTTTCAGGTAAAGATGCATCGATCCAGCCTTTTCTGGTAAGATGCTGCTATGAATAACTTGGCTTTGAGTATGTGCTGATATCAGAAAATAAAACGTCTTTTCTAAAAACATAAAAACACACCGTTTTCCAATTGTGTTATGCAACTGTTCTTCATCTTCCACTTAACGACAGAACAGCTTTGTATTAATTTTAAAAAATCACATTAATTTATAGGCCCAAATAGAACATCCATGAGTTTTTAGAATGGTGAAAAGTTAGGACTGTTGCCATTGTAATTAACAATACAACCATCCTCAAAATGGCTCAGTATGATGGGAAACTGAAACCTGGATCGAAGCTGCTACCATCCTGACACCAGTACCTTATTTGTAGCAATTCATTCCTACTATCCGGTATGTTTTATACCACACATCAAACACATCGAAGTAGATTTAGGTCGTTTTCACACCAGGAAAGTCCGATAGTTCACTTGCTTTGGTCCGGACCAAATGTTTTTTTTAATTTTTTTTATTTTGGTGCGGTTCGCTTTCACACTGCAGTTTTTCCCCAAGCGAACTAACGTCTATAAACAAAAGCACGTGTGCTGAGGTCGCTCAGACATTGGACAAAAATGAGCTGTGTCCAAACGCGGAAGGAGGAGAATAACGGTGTTACATGCTGTTTTCAATCTAGCCTTAGCGATATGGTTTGCTCAGTTTTTGCAGTTCTCACAAATGTTTGAGCAGCATCGTGAGGTTTACACTATTTTACAATCAATTTCCAAACGTCGAAAACACAGGGCAAGACGGGTACAGAGGACAGCGCTCATGTGCGCATCAAGTTCTGACTCTTGCTCTTCCGCAAAACGTAAGTAAGCCTCGTAAGTTTTGTTTTGTTTCGTTTAGTTTTGTTTCGTCAGCCTCGGTTTTCCCATAATGCTCGACATACGACGGGAGCTCGTTAAGTACAAAAAGCCAACTTGTGTCGGATCGAGTCCGGTCTGCATTCTCACCTCAAACGAACCGCACCAGAGTTCGTATGGAACCGGACCGAGACCGACCTTTTTAGGTGGTCTCGGTCCGCTTGTTTGCTCCGGATCGAGACTTTTGGTTTTTATTCACACCAGAACAAAAGGTCCGAATCAAAGGAGCAAACGAACTCTGGTTCGTTTTAAACGAACCAAACAAGGCAGGTGTGAAAACAACCTTAGTATTCCATTATAGGCCTTTTTATGACATGTTTTGGTGTTACTGTGGGGATATGGTGATGGTATTAGAAAAGTGTAACAGATTTAAGTGTAGATTTAAATAATGCCACATGCTAAAAAACAAATACAGGGAGTCCTCGGGTTACGACGTAGATCCGTTCTTAAGACGCGTCGTAACCCGAATTTCGTCGTAAACCGGATTTTGCCTTTGATCTTCCAACCAAAGCACCAATAACCTTTCCATCTCAATAATTAGACCACTACGCTGCTTGGTTATCACTGTCGCTTTCATAGGAGCAGATCAGAGCCCACATCAGGTACTTCCTCCCACATTGGGCACACACATGAGGCCGTCTTCTCCGCCCTACAACCACAACAGAGCGTATTCTTGCGCCGTGCGCCACGCGCCGTTCGCGTTTGTTTACATCTCTTACCACGCTAAACCGCGTAAGACGGAATGACGCGTAATATATACATATTTTTTTTAATGGGGGCGCGTTCGTAACCACGAAACGTCGTAACCCGAGACCGTCGTAACCCGAGGACCCCCTGTAATGCTAATGTTCGTTTTTTTAGAGCAAGATATCTTGTTCTTAGGTGTTCTTTAACTTGGTTCTCTCTTTTTTTTTTTATATAAAAATAAAAATAAAGTGATAAAATATTATAGTAGTATTCTACTATACATCTGGCCTACAGTATGAGTGTAAAATGTGTGTTCTAGTGCTGAACAGGCTATTAGTCATTGGTCAAAATGAATATAGTTCAGGCACTTTTACCCATTGTGGGACAGGTACAGAGAAGGGATGGGACAAGACAAAACTGACATTTTTCAAATTAGAAAAATAATCTTGTGAGATTTTTTTTCCACATTTAGACTGGACAAAAAAAGTTAAGTGCCGGTGAGTTGTGTCTTTAGAGCAGCTCCAAAAAGCTAGACTGCTAGAATGACTAAATCAAAATCAAATGGTAAAGTAAATACAAATTCTGAAACAAATTTTGGGAACTAAATAGCACTATGTACATTAGAAATGATGTTGTCTCCTTCTCGTGGACCCAATCTTGTTTTTCGTCTTGTGGAAATGGTCTTGTCCCACCCCTATTAAAGAGTCAATGTATGAATAATGAATACTATAAAAATCAAAGAGAGATGGAATAACTTTTCCACTAAAGTATGTGGTTTTCACTGTTCTGTCTGCTCCATACTGTGGATCCCTGTGTTTCTCCTTCCAAAGTTCATGTAAAAAGGTGCACCTCTGCGCTCTATTGCTTTCACCTGTAGACAAGATGAAAAAAAGGCTATATGTGGTCAAAGCTAAGTTACTAAAAACTGGACTCTGGGACTGTCCTTTTTCTGCCCAGGGAGGTTGTGCTGTACCTAGTTCTCTGGAGGGTCCCATATGACTTGTCTGTGTTCTGGTTACGGGAGGGGGCCAGACCACTGGATGTCATCCCATTACGGTGCAGTGAAGCTGTCCTCCTCACACCCTGCTCTGCTTTTGTGGGAATGTTGGATGAGCTTTGGGAACGCTTGATCTCTGATGCCCTTCCTGGTTTTCCATTTGCGAGCTCTCCTCCCACAGCACTGGAAGTACTGGGTCTGGATTTATCGACTGCCCCACCTCCAGGCACTCCATTGGACAAAGACGATCTAGACAAAGTCCTTCTACCTCCTTCCTCCAGCTTCCTCGAGTCTCCATCTTTGGACTTTTTCGGGTCTTTCTTTAAGAAGTTACCCTTGAGGAAAGACAGTAGCCCTTCTTGGTTCTTGGTTGCATCTCCTTTCACTTTTGAGTGTCCTTCATTAACACTGCGCTTGTCTGACTTTTCACCTTTGCTCCGTCCCAAAGTGCCCTCGTGTAGGCTGGGAGTGCTGTAGCTCTGCTGCACGGCACTGCCCGTCCTATTCTCAGTGTCTTTGGAGGAGCTGTGTTTCTTTGAGTCCTTCCTTCTGGTCAGTGTGTTGCTACTGTGACTACTGCTGATAGTGGTTGGCTCATCTCTTTTGGAGCGTCTTAAACTTCCTGTTTTTTCAGAAGGCCTACGCTGACCCTGGGGTACCTGTGGAGAATCAGACACTAAATCCTCTCTAGATTTAGCCAAACAGCTCATGCTAGCCACACTGGAGGACCGACCACCTGTAGCCTGCCCCTGAGCACCTTCTCTTGAGTTGGGTGGTCCAGTCATCAGGGACTCTATGGGGTCTTTTGTGCATTTTGGGCGTCTCCCAGATTCTAGATATTGGACCAGCTCCACCGGAGCAGGGTCCTGGACTGCAGGGGGTGCCTGTTCAGGTTTTCGGCGGTCTTTGGAGCCCAAGGACCAGCGCAGAGGAAAAACTTTGCTTAACGTGTCCTTGGTTTTGCTCGGAGTTCTCATGCTTACGCTACGACCATGGAGACCACGCACAAATGGCCTCTTCTCAAATCCACCTATAGGAGTTAACAGAAACAAGTGTTAAAGGTGCATTATGTAACTTTTCTGTTCTGTCAAATGCTTTTCAGCCCGCGATAAGCGAAATCCGCGAAGTAGGACAGCTTTATATTTTACAATTACTCTACATGTTTTAAGGCTGTAAACCCCTCACCACACACATTCTACACTTTTCTCAGAAATAGAAACTTTTGTAGATTTTCAACAACAAAAAAAAGTATTAATAGTGACGTGTGTATTTCACAGTTCCTCTGACCATGCCTTTTCGTCCTGATGCCGCTCCGCCTCGGGGCAGGCGTCTTTTTCTGAGTGAAGAACATGGTTATGGGTAGCTGTTGGTGCTCTTTTTTCTTTTGGGCGAGAAGATTCTTATAAACAGACGTGCCACCTTCGATTATATTTGAGAACGTTTCGTTGACATTGTGGATTTTGTCGGGGAGAAAACTTGCAAACACACAGCACTTCAGAGTCACACTGCGAGCGATTGTACATTTATATAAATCTGGCAAACTGAACGCATTCTGTACTGTACAGGAGACACGGCACAGAGGGGAATGACGGACAAATCGGCAAAGGTCTACAGTCCCTTAGCCAATCAGGACACAGAACACAATGCGCGTTTATAAGCTATAAAAAAAATCCGCCAAACAGCAAGGCCGCGAAAAGTGAACCACGATATAGCGAGAGACCACTGTATTGCATTAAACCTTTCTATCTTAATGGATACCCACAGGCAAAGTTACAAGTGAGACACCTGACAGACACCCAACCAAAAAGTTACATAGTACACCTTTACCTGACAGAAAGAAACTAGAATATTAACACAGTTGTGATAATCGATACCTCTTTCTTCCTTGGAGTCACTGTCAGAGAAGACTGGAGACACAGGAGAGTCTGGTAAAGAAGATGGACAGGCTGTAGACGAGCGAGACACAAGACTCCCTCTCTTACTGTCCCCATTCAAACGGATCAGCCAGTGATCGGACACGGAGGAACTTGTAGAGCCTTAAACATTGAAAAATATAATCAATAAAAGCATCAGCATCATCCAAATGTATTTATTTATTTTTCTGTTTTACTTATTTATTGCTATTTCACAGTTTTATGGTTTTGCTTTTATAATCCCTGTGCGGCACTGCATCTGCTCTGTTTGTAAAATGTGCTATAGAAATAAAGTGGATTTGAAAATGCATGTCTCCAGGATAGTCTGTAATATAGTTTTCAAACTACAACTTCTTTCTTCTCTAGCTGTAGCTGATGTAAATTGTTGTAAGCTGATGTTGACATCTTATTGGAGCCACTGGTGAATAAATGAGTGGCGGCAGGTATTTTCTGTAAAAAAAATGTCCAGTTGGCAGAATCCAACCTTTTTCTAGTATGTACTGTATATATCACCCTCCACAGAAGTGTTTTAAAGGGACAGTGTGTAAGATTTTTACCCGTTAATTACCGAAATTGAAGATACCCATTCAAAAATACATTGTTTTCCAAGCCTTTTCACTTCCATCATCAAATCAAAGTATTCTTTTGGACTTAGATATAGTCACATAAAAGGGGGATCTTCCCCATACAGAAGCAGCCATTTTGAATACGAGAGCCGCAGAAGGACATTTGGGCTCCGCCTTCGCCTTCAGCAAGGCTCGTGGTTTTGGGTAAACAACGACAAGCATGTTGCTGGATCACACGTCGTAATGGATCTAACACATGTTTTGGACTAAATTGTTTTACTGGATTTTATTCGCTGGATCCTTACGGACAGATTTCAGACCAAGTTTATGGTGAAATGCTGAGTTTGACCTGGGCAGAGCCTTCAAAGGTAAGCTTTGTGCTTTTCCGTTTTGTGCTTTTCCGTATAAAAGCCCCATGTGCTCGGGGAGAGATTGTTGTGCCGGGAAATGAATTGCATAGTCAAAAAGAGGAGACTGTAAGGTTTCATTTGATGTGTAAATTGTCATGATACATGATCGGGAATGTGTGTTTTCATGCGAAAAAAAAAAAGGGAACGGGACCGCGTTTTATGTATACAGTAGTGGCGCACGGTTCTTGCGCGGGTATGCGAGCTGTCTGCTACGGCGCGCCCGGGTGACCCTCGAGGTTTGCCGTAGCTAAAACAGGAAGTGCAATAGCGACTATCCACCTATGCGCCACGAATGCTACACACTGGAGCTTTAAGTCTCATTTCTGGTTTTTAACACCGTGTGAGTTGTGTGATCCTCGGTATCTTTATTTATTTTAGATTTTTACCTTTTTATTTATTTGTATTTTTGCTCTACTTTGATTTTACTAATTTTATTGTCTTGAAAAGGACTAGTGGACTTAAATAGAGGTCTATTATATATTCCTAGTGTATTGTTTTATGTGTATTGTGCAGCACTTTGGATGCTGTTTTGTTTATGAAATGTACTGAATTGGTTTGGATATATAGCATGAATAATAATAGTAATAATCCCAGTCATTGGTCAATCTGCTTGTACATATGTAGCTTTGCATTATAACATTTGTGGGGATGCACCAGTCCTCAAATATAGCAAAGAAAATATCCTGGCTGGGCATAAATATTGATGTAATAAGACTTTTTATTGGTTGTAGTTGTCCCAGAAGTTCTCATAATATTTGAATTTATATTTGTACAAATCTGTTCTGTAGTTACATGTGGGATAAACAACAACTACATAATACATTTGAATCAATTCTGTTTTACATTAGTCTTGTTTTAGAGAAATAATGTCTCTGCAGTTGACTCAGATCAGATATTGGCAGACACTTCATCAAATCATAGTATTGGAACTGAAAAAGCTGGATTCTTCCATCCCTAAAAATGTGTGTACCCGAGTGGTTACCCTATAGCCATTCTCAAACATGCATTATGACTGATTCAGGCTGAAATATTACATTACAGCATAATTTCCAAGGGCTTTCTAAGCTAAGAGGGAGAAGGATTTTAAAGGATTTGCGAGAAGCTGCTATGGAAACGGATCCATTGCAAAGAAAGCAGTTATGAGGAAGAGTGACTTTTATTGCCAGAAGCTCTTAAAAGATTGTAAACTTAAGTAAATAAATTTCAAACGCTTCTGGTGTCTCTCCAACTCTTGTGCAAGACTTGCATGATGCTTCAGATGCTATCAGGTGTTACAGATGGAATTAATGTTACAACTAGTGCTGTCAGGCAATAAAAATAAAAAAAAAAATCTAAATAACAACAGGATTTGTATTTAATTAATCTAATTAGAGAGTGTGTGAGAGAGAGAGATTGAGGAGGGAGAGATAGAGAAAGAGAGAGAGAGAGATTGTGAGAGAGCGAGCGAACCCACTTTGCGATTACGATTGCCAGGTTTCACGAGTTCGCTTTGCTCATTTGTTTCCCAAATCCTGCGAGCGTGGTTTGGTGGTTTGTTGAAGTGCGCTCATGCTCGCTCTATCACCGGTAACGATGGAAGTTGTTTGGACGTGTTTATCGTTCAAATGATCCGTCAGGCTGGAGCAGCTTCGGTGATCGGAAAATACTTTTTTTTTTACAAAAGCTACAAATCACCACGTTCTTGTTCTCCATCTTTGTTCTTTTTATAAATAAACTTGCCGTTCAAAGGCCCTGGCAGCAATTTGCTCGCCACACGCCAAATTTAAAATACGCTCTCATTGAATTGCCACTCATAATTAATTGCGTTCATTTTTATAATGTGTTAATTTGCAGTGTAATTACTTAATCTAACGCGTTAAACTGACAGCCCTAGTTACAACATATTTACAATTATTAAGCAATACAGGGCTGCTTATCTTTTGTTGGAACATGAAGGGCCCATATTACACTATTTTCTGATCTAGGTTAATGTTGTGTTATTTTTATTAATTAATTTATTTAGTTAAATTAGGACAATGCATATTAATCAACACGTCAGCAGAGAGCTTCAATGTAAATATGCCGGAGTTAGCACAATAGCTAATTTACATCCGTAGTCCTAAGGCAGGTAAGAACAAAACACATTCACACAAACAGAGAAAACAGAATACACAATAGATATTATACCAAGAGCATGTAGTTGCAACAGACCCATCTCAGAGTTTACGCAGCCCCAAAAGTCAGAATAATCTACGTGTGTGAGCAGGTCTGGTTAGTTTTCAACCAATGTTTCAGAGCCGTTTTAAAGGCTGAATTGGTGCCACAGTTCCTGACGTGTGTTCCATGTCTGTGAGCCTCTGATAGACACCACCATTTGGCCAAATTTAGTCCTACGCCTTTTTATGTTATAGTCTCCTCTGGTCAATGCTCTGGTATTTACTCGGTCGCTAGGTTTTTCCAGTCTCTCTCCATTGACTAACACACATGGTTGTTCACCCTCTGCTGGCTGCCGGGAGAAGAACATACAGACGTTTTTTTAGTGTTGAGATGTAAGCAAGAGTCATGGAGCCAGTGGGACATTGGCACCATGGCACCAGAGAGTACTGCAGCAGCTTCACTTTTTGTTTTTGCATGAACATATAATACTGTGTCATCGGCATATAATTGCATTTTTACACTTTTTACATACATTGTGTATATTAGTGCGTTTCCTCATCAAAATCATACCTGGAGTTGTTTCATTCACACGTTTAACACATTAATTCTGCATATTTAGGCTGAATTCTTCTCTCAAATGGAAAACACTCCACCTTGTGATGTCAAACAGGGAAAGTTTGAAGTATGAAAGTATGAAGTTTAAATGTTTTTAAACTTCATACACCTTCACTAGAATAATTTGGATGATTTCAACCCTGGAATTGATAATCTATAGAACTACAGGTCAAAGGTAGCTGTTAACTTAAAACTACAACTAAATGACATCACAAGGTGGAACACAGCATTTTGAGCTTTGAGATTTGGAGATGGAGATGTAGCCAGACTAATAATTGAGGATAACTCAAGCATGTGTGAATGAAATTAAACACAACTCCAGGTATGTTTTTGAACAACATTATTACATATCTTAAAGCTCAAAGAGTTTTGCGTAATATAGGACCTTTAACTACTCCTAAAACTACTACTACTAGTGACAATTAGAGCTGCAATCAAATCAAAATTGCAATTTCAGTTGGCACATTTGAAATTATAAAGGCTCTAATCATTTAGTTAATATAATGCCCTTGCAAAGAACAAAACAAAAATAGAAAAATCTTGCTGTACCGAATTTAAACCTGTACAAACATGGGATCGTTGTATAAGTCACCTTATTTTTTAGTCCTCTCTCAATGTTGTTCAGCTCTAGTAACAATATTGTCCGTTACATTGGTCAATTCTTTCATTCATTTCTAATCATTTATTTCATTTTATCTCCATTATCTATGCAACATCTTCATGGTTATTTTTACATAGAAAAAAAAATTAAGTTAAAATTCAGTCAAGTGGACAAAGTTTTTAGCGTGAATACATTTAGCTTCTCATCCGTGTTTTCTTGAGTTATTTTAAAAAATCATCAATACTACTTCAGTGGTTCGCAGTGTTTTGCAGTTACCCAGTGGACCATGCACTACATTAGTGTTGGGTAGGAAACTTCACTGAATCGGACTGTACTGGTTCGAGTTTAAAGCTGTCACTGCCCTGGTTTGAGTTTAAAGGTCCCATGGCATGAAATTTTCACTTTCTGAGGTTTTTGAACGTTAATGTGAGCTCCCCTACCCTGTTTAGGCCCCCCCCCCCCCATGGTTAAAAGTTGCGAAATGTCTAAACTGAGCATTTACGATCCTTTTCTGCGTTAGAAAAAATCAGAGCTCAAACGGGCGATTTTGAACAAGGCACCTTATTGACGTCAGATCGAAAAAAGAAATGCAAATGCAGTTCCACCCCCGTCTGTCTGTACTCAGCGTCTCTGTAAATCACGCCCAGAGAGTTTGGACTGCGGAGGAGCTACGCAATGCGAAATACGTTTTTTTATTTGCCTGGAGAAACTTGCAAGTGTTTCTAGGCTCGGAAGTCTTTATCTGAGCCTGTGGATATCTGAAACAGCAGTGGTTTAATTTTATTTTCTGTGGAAATGTGTTTATTTTTCAATGGAAGGCTTCTCATCTCTCCCCCCCGTGAAAAAACACGGAAGTGGGTCACAGAGCGGAGCGGAGAGCTTGGCCACGCCCCCACCCCCTACTATAGGCCAGCTCTGTCCTCCTCATTTGCATTAAAGCAACAACGCCTAGAAATGTTCCAGAGTGACATTTATGACTCTTTCTCATCTTATCTCTCTTTCTCATGCACTGAGTGTTGATTTTGAAGAAGGATTCATTTACAGTATTAGGGAACCATTAAGGAGCCATATAAAAGCATCAAGAAGTACCATGTCATGGGATCTTTAAAGCTGTCACTGCCCTGGGGTGTCGGCCAGAACACCTCTTAAGGCCCAGATGAATCCAGACAGGAGGAGACAATAAGGAGACTAGTGCTGATGGTTAGCGTTTGTAGGATGCTCTCCACCTCCACTAGGACTGTGCGGAGGACGACTTCTTGCAGGGGTTGGGCTCCAACTGTAGTGTAGAGAGCAGTCTTGACCGATCTAATCTCCCGCTCCCACACTCCTCCGAAATGAGGAGCTGCTGGAGGATTGAAGTGTAAGTGGATCTTCTGTGGAGCTAGGAGCCTTTGCAAATCGGAGGTCATGTACGTGAAGGCTGCTTGGAGTTCATTCTCTCCACTGCGAAAGCTGGTGCCTTGATCTGAATACAGCTCAGTTGGAGTTCCTCTCCTGGCAAAGAACCGCCAGAGCGCCATGAGGAAGGAGTCAGTATCAGTGGAGGTGAGGACATCAAGGTGGCAGCTCTGACAGTAAGGCACTTAAAGATTATACCCCACCTCTTCTCCAAATGACGACCTATCTTGACTTCAAAAGGTCCAAGGCAGTCCATACCTGTCGAGAAAAAGGCTGGCTTGTACAGGAGGAGGCGGGCAACTGGCAAGTCAGCCATCTTGGGGATAGTGGGTGGAGATCTCCATTTACGACACTCAGGACAAGTTCTCTGAAAGCGCCGAATGGCTTCCCGACCTCTCAGAATCCAATAGGAACGCCGGATCTCTGCAAAGACCCTCTCTGGTCCTGGGTGACGCAGGCGACTATCAAAGTCCTGGATAAGCAGGCGGGTGATGGAGTGAACTGGATCCAAGACTATAGGATGAAGATTGGAGAAGGCAAGATCTTCAGAGCGACGAAGACGCCCACCTACTCGGATGACTTCATTCTCATAGTCGAACTCAGGGGCAAGTGCGATAAGACAACTGCTGCGGCTGATAGGTTTGCCAGACTTGAGGAGATGATATTCTTCAGGAAAGACCTCCTGCTGAACTCTTCTCAGGACAAAGATCTCTGCTTGACGGTAGTCTTCAGCAGACGGTTGTCTATCTCTGGTAGCCGCCCCATTTAGCTGCAGGATTGTAGCTTCCATCAGCTGCATCCAGGTGTTATACTCACTGAAGCTTGGGGTTGCAGTGTTGGCTATGGTAGAAACTCCACAGAAGGCCTCTCTGCGGAGCTCGGCAGGGTCCGGAGACTCTGCGCAGGTACTGCTCGGGTCTGAGGGCCACTCATCTTGGGGTAAAAGCAGAAAGGGAGGACCTTGGCTCCATCTGTTGGGTCTGCTCAGCTCCAGGAGAGACCTTCCTCGCGTTATGTCGTCAGCAGGATTTTGGGCTGAGTCAACATAGCGCCAGGAGTGAGGGTGGGTCAGCTCCTGGATCTCCACTATGCGAGTGCCAACGAAGACCTTGAAGCGACACGACTCAGACCTCAGCCAGGTAAGTACTGTGGAGTCAGACCACAGCACGGTTCTCTTGATGCCCAGGGTGAGCTCATTTCCAAGGAGACTGGAGAGATGTGCTCCAGAAAGAGCGCCGCACAGCTCGAGTCTAGGCATGGACAACACACGCTTGGGGGAAACTCGAGAGCAAGCCATCAGGAATACTAGATGTGAGCTGCCATCACTCGTCACTGTTCGCATATAGGCGACTGCACCATAGGCCTGTTCGGATGCATCACAAAATATGTGAATCTCTCTTTCCCTTACAGACTCCGTTAGGTGCTTCGGCAGATAAGGACGGGAAAGCAGGACTTGGGGGAGGAACTGCAACTCTTCTTCCCACATTCTCCATTGCTGCAGTAGTTCTGGTGGTAGCTGAGGGTCGTCCTCTCTTTGTTGGTCCCAGAGGCGTCTCACCAGCATTTTAGCCCGGGTGGTGTAGGGCAGGATAAAACCCAGAAGGTCATACTGACTTGCTAGAACTTTATAAATGATCAGCATGGTTGGGGCTCCATAACTGATAGGACGGTGTTTGTAACGTATGGGGAAGTGCCAGCTAAGGCCCAGAGTTGGCTCAGAAGTATCTGCTTTGTCTTGAGCAAGCCACAGTTCTGCACTTGTAGATCGGAGGTCTTCAGGTAGGTGGTCAATAACCTCGGGCTCATTACTAGCCCACTGGCGAAGGACAAATCTAGCAGTGGACAAGAGGGCTCTCAACTTGTCCACCAGGTCCCAAGCTTCTTCTGGACTTGGCACACTCTGAAGAAGGTTGTTGACATAAAAGCACTGTCCCACCGAGTGGCGGAGCTGTTCATCGGCTTGGGCATTATCTCTTGTGTGGCGCTGCAAGGCGTAGGTCGCACAACACAGGCTACAAGTTGTGCCAAAGGGGAGAACTCGCCATTCAAAGACTGCTGCCGGTTCGTCTGGGTGCAGGTCACGCCACACAAAGCGCAAGAGAGCGCGATCCTCAGGTAGAAGGCGAATCTGGTGGAACATGCCTTTTATATCACCACTGACTGCCACTGCATGCTCTCGAAACCGGAGGACACCGAGGAGTGACGGCTCTAAGGTTGTGCCAGGGAGGAGATATTCATTAAGGGTCTGGCCCTGAAACTGGAACGAACAGTTAAACACAAGGCGATGCTTGCCAAGGTGGTGCGGGATATACCAAGTCTCATGTGATTGGGTAACCTCAGATGGAGACAACTTAATTACAGAACCAGCCTGGACTAACTTCTCCATCTCAGCACAGTAGATCTGAGCTCGCTCCGGATCCTTCTGGAGCCTCCTCTCCACCCCCCTTAAACTTGGCATTACAGCAGCGGGGGTAGCCTTGAGACATGGCATGCCCTTGCGACGGGGAGGAGGGGTGGCGTAGCGGTGTATGCCTTCTACCACTATGCGATCTGTCTTCAGCTCAAGCAGATCAATGGCGTAGTTATCCTCTCTTGAGCGTGTAACTACTTTCCCTTCTTTCACTGGAATAACGTCTGCCTGCCATAACTTCTCTACATGTTTCAGTTTTTCACTCACCTGAGGGGCGGTGGTGGGGGTGAACAGGCACTGTTGCGGCAGGGAAGATAAGCAGTTGAGACTGGAGGGGCCCTGTAATGTCCAACCTAACCTGGTGTGCATTGCCGCAGGACCACCTGGTGGACCCAGGCGAACAGCTTCCGTTGGAGTGATGAGCTGGGGATGGTCACTGCCGATGAGTAGCAGAGGTTTGACCTTCTTAAAGGAGCGTATTGGCAGGCCTCTAAGGTGTTTATACTTCCTCTGAAGCAACTCCACTGGGTAACTGTGTTCAGCTAGGTCGATACGAGCCGCAGTGAAGGCATTGTTCACCCTGTACTTTAGCTTGGGTTTGCCACTAGGGGAGATGTCAAACGTAACACAAGCACCGTGTAGGGTCTGCACATCTTGTCTTATGGTGCGCAAAGGAAGTGTCTCTGGGACCCCTTGGAGATCAAGCTTTTGGGCAGCAGTGGGCAGCAGCATGGTCCTTTCTGACCCATCGTCCAATACTGCATGAGTGCTCAGGGTCCGTTATGGTGAAGGATTACTGGAATGACTTTCAGCAGGACTCGGCCGCTCTCTGTAGGTTGGTCAAGATAGAGGACACCAGTAGAATTCTCATCTTCCTGCGCAGAGACCATAGCTGGGGCAGGTGCCTTTGGGGGCTTAGAATTGACCCGGTGAAGGACCTGTAGGTGGCGACCCTGACACAGGTTACAGGGTTTCTTGAGAGTGCACTGAGCTGCTTGATGGGAGCGTGCGCAGCACCAGCACCTCTTATTAGTCTTTATCCACTCAGTCAGTTGTTCTTGACTAAGCTTGATAATATCTGGACACTGACTCGGGTGATGAGCTCTGTTATCACAGTAAGCACAGTAGGGCTGCGGCTTCAGTTTGTTAGGGGAGTTACCTGGAGACCTGAGTGAACTTTCTGCACCATGGAGCACAGTGGTAGAGCGCTTACTGGGTCTGAGATCAGGCTTCTCTCTAGCACCCCTGGTGGGCAGGCCATCAAAATCTTGACACCAGGACTCATACTTTAACCACGTGGCCAGATCATCTAGGGAGTAAGTCTGGCCAGGACGATTAAACATAAACCGTCGAAACTCAGCTCTCTGCTCTGAAGGAAGCTTACTCAGGAGTCGAGCCACATGGGAGCCACAATGGAGCTCAACCTCACCATCAGGGCCTAAAGTCTTTAGCATGCCAACGAGTGACTGTATCTGGAGGGCAAATCGCTCAAACGCCACCACATCCCCTCTGCGAATGTCTGGTGAGTCGATTACAGCTGCGATTCTTCTGTGGGCAAGCTGGTGGGGCTGGCCAAGCTTGTCATTGAGGGCATTCATGGTGTCACTAAAGGGTGTGGTGGAGTGAAGGTAAGCATCCGCTATCAACTTTGCCTCCTCTAGGTGTAGGTGATCCAACAAAACTTGGTACTTGAATAACTCTGTACTCTCGGGGGGCAAGAGGTTCTCAAGGGCCATCTTCAGGCGTGCAAATTCCCCAGGATCCCTTCGTGTGAGTTTAGGAACGCTCGGGCGAGGCCCCCTGTAAGTAAACTCTGGAGCTGCTACTATGCTCTGGGGTCTCTGGACTGGTACTGTGCCCCGGTACTGTGCCCCATGATGGATCAGGAGGAGGTGGCAATGATGCATCTGGCAGAGGGTGTGCTCTAGGAGGTGGCATTGGAGGTACAGACTTAGGCCGTGAAGTAGTGAGAACTGGATTGGGTGCAAATGGTGGGTTGACTTGATTCTGCTGCTCAGCCAAGGTCTCTCTCTTCAGGTTCTGAAGTGCATTCATCATTGCATCAAGGCGGTCAATCACAGGACTCTGTCTAGGGGCCGGTTCCTCCTTAAACTCAATTGGGGGAGGGGGGTAGAGGCCAGTCCTCTTCTTCTTCTTCTTTGACAGGCTCTGGCATTCGATGGATTGGAGTGCCTGCTGGTGGTGGGGTGAGCTGCAGACTCTCAACCCGGTTCAGCAGCTGCAGCATGCTGGCATGTATAGCCTGGAAATCAGCCAACCCGGCTCTCATCTGCTCCTGCTGACACAGGAGCCTCTCTCTTTGCATCTCCTCCAGCTCTGCCCTCATTGGTGTAATGTAACCCTGGGAGCGTTCTTCATAATGTTCAAACATGGGATGGGAAGGGGAAGCAGTAGCGCCAACTAGTGGTGGTATTGTCTCTCTGTCCTCGGGGTAGCGTCCATCAAGTCTCGGAAAGTTACTGTGATAACCTTCATAACGGAGGGGCCGCCGTACGTTGCGGCGGGGACGTGCTCCAAGGGTCAAGAAGTTCTGCATATCATCCATCTTGTTATGGCAGAGACAGCTTATCCGCCTCGAAGGACTATTAATGTTGGGTAGGAAACTTCACTGAATCGGACTGTATGCACTGGTTCGGGTTTAAAGCTGTCACTGCCCTGGGGTGTCGGCCAGAATACCTCTTAAGGTCCAGATGAATCCAGACAGGAGGAGACAATAAGGAGACTAGTGCTGATGGTTAGCGTTTGTATTGAACATTAGGATTCACACACAGGTACAGAGTGATGGGGCTGAACATAGGCAGGCTGTTGGGGCGTGTTGGGGTGTGTGTGTGTGTGTGGTCTCTGAAAATAAACAGAAACAAACCATCTAGTCACTAATTGTCCACAATAGATACAGGAAACACATAACTCTATACCAACATACATTACTTAGTCCCCCTCTAACATAACATACAGTTTAACAGTAACAATAAACCAAGATACTATAGCCTACACAACTGCATGGAAATGAGAATTAGCTTAGCTCATGCTAGCTATGCACAGACCACAGGCTAACAAATGAAACAGGTGTAATCAGAAACATAAAGAACACATATAACATCATTACAGGCAAAAACTTACTGCTGTCATGAACGCGCACTCTTGTAAACAATGACAATCTGTAGGTATAAAACTACAATTGTAGGAACACGTTCTTCTCCAGTCACTGCTGACATAATGTGGGCGGGAGGAGCACCCCCAAGTGGACACTCCACAGACTACAACCAAACCAGGCACAACTCAGAACAAATACAACACTACAAGAACATAGAAATCAAAGGGACTTTTGTACAGTTAGAGATGCATACATTACACTACAAAGCTCACCCATAAATATTGAAGATACAAATTCACCGGAGACAACTTGACATTTCTGTATGAAGGTTACTGAGCTCATCTACTACTGCTAATGAATAATGTAGGCACATGTACTAGTATGTGCATGGGCGCCTGCTGTGACCTTTTTGTGTACATAACATTTGCTTATTCTTAAATCAATATTACTGTCCTTGCAGCAAAAATAACGCTACAATCCGGTTATACAACTGCAGCACATCTCAAAATTGTTCATAACTGCTCGTCCTTACTTTACATACCGGCTTGTCAAAGCCTGATCTTGTTAGATCTCAGAAGCCAAGCAAGGCCGGGCCTGGGTAGTACTTGGATGAGAGACCGCGGGGAATACCAGGTACCACAGGGGGGCGCCAATGGCAAAAACTGTTGTTGTGTCCTTAGGCAAGACACTTCACCCACATTGCCTAGTAAGAAAGTGGAGTGTGCATGAGTGTTGGTGGTGGTTGGAAGGGCCGATGGTACAGACTGGCAGCCTCACTTCTGTCAGTCTGCCCCAGGGCAGCTGTGGCTACAAAAAGTAGCTTACTACCCCTGAGTGTGGAGTGAATGAACAATGATCTGTAAAGAGCTTTGGGTGTCTTGAAAGCTGTTATATAAATGCAAAGATTTTGCAAAGAAATTAATTAATTAAGTCTAACTAACTGTAATCTTTTACAAGGAATCAATTAGATTTTAGATGAGGCACAACCTTCCACCCATGTGTTGTGTAGCATATTCAGACAAAATACTCCTTTGTTTAGTAGATTACATACAAGACTGATTTATTTGACCCTGGTCCATGATCCATATTAGTTATTTATAAACCACAGTCCATATATCATAGTACTATTATCAGCACTCGTGTTCCAGGAGTGAAAACATGTACTGAGAAATAAACGTTTGTACTACCTCTGGGCTAATTATTAAGCTGAAGCTGACAGCAAAGACAAATAAAGAAAACAACATAATGGGACTTACATGGAAGTTCACAATAACAGACAAGGTTTCCTGAGGCACACTGTGACTGACAGACTGAAGAGTTTTTCTATTGAGTTTTTGTATTTAAATGTCTAGTCGGAGGTTCTCACAAATTATCATGCACCACCGCCTGCACCTGCCCTTTTACTGTGAGCTCTCAGAAAATAACACCAGTCAGACACTGAGCTACAGAGATTCAGAGCGACTATAAAAACAGAAAACATATTGTGCTGTCTGCTGTAGAGTTATAGTCTATGACACCTGACGAGCATTTTGTTACAATTTGCACATTTTAAATCACGCTATTGATCTAAAACAACTTAAAAGAAACTATGTTGCTGATTTCTTTGATGGGAAACTGCAGAGCCAAAATGCAATCACAACAAAGAGCCACAAAGTTGTTGGCACCTCTGATGGATAGCTGCACATCACGTTAGCAAGTAGCAGATTTTTTTTTTCATTTAACCCAAAATGAGTACCCAATTCTGCTGATTCCTATGTGTATCCCTGATTAAGAAAATAGAGGTTAAATATTGCTTGATCATGCATAAACCACACCGAACTCAATAGAGTAATATTAAATTGAAAAGGGTAACATTAAAAGCTAATAATAGATCTGCTTTAAATCTTGTGGGTCCGACATGATCTTATTTTTATGGCCCACAGGAAAGTGAAATTACTTCTGTTATAATGTGTTTCCTCATCAAAAACTTCACACATGCTTAACAAATGCATATGTTGGCTGTGTCCTTCTCTCAAACTGAAAACACTCTGTTCCACCTTGTGATGTCATGTGGTAATACAGGACAGGCTCCACTGTGTTTTTAACTCCATAGGCTTCCACTGGAATCATTTGGATAATTTCAGCCCTGGAATTCCCAGTCTCAACTAAACAAAAGGTAAAGGGTAACTGTTAACATTAAAACCATCACTACATGACATCACAAGGTGGAACAAAGCGTTTTGAGCTTTGGAGATGCAGACAGACTAATAAAATATTATTCAAACATGTGTAAATTAATGATCAAAGGAGAAGTTCAATTTGTCAACTGGACAAAGTTTGTTTGGTTGAAAACGTTTCGCCGCTCATCCGAGAGGCTTCGTCAGCTCTGGCCCTCATGCTGGTTCGACCCTGTTTATATCTAGCTGCAAGGGAGGAGCTAGCTTCCCTGAACAAAGCTGACCTATCCCCGCTACTCTCTTTTGTTTTAAGAATTCCTCTGGCGTCTTGTATTAGCATATCTATCAGCCCGCTCACTACACTGAAACCATCAGCTAATCTGTCTCTTTGTATTTCAAATTTCTCTGGCGTCCAATTCCCTATTCAAGACAACGACCCTCTCCACCCCTCTGCAATGGCTTGTCTGTCCTAATGATTCTTTGTTTGAGAATCGAATTATATTACAAGTTGTGTCACTTGTCTCCCATCTATAATTCTTCAGAGCTGAAGAAGCCTCTTGGATGAGCGGCGAAACGTTTTCAACCAAACAAACTTTGTCCAGTTGACAAATTGAACTTCTCCTTTGATCATGGATTCTACCTGGACGACTGAGGGACTTTTCACGCATGTGTAAATTAAACAAAACTCAACTCTGGCAAGTGGGTTTTTGATGAGGTAAACCATACGTACACATAACTTGATGCCAACACATACACATCTGACATTATAATAAAAAACATGCTCCTACCATTAGGTGTAAAGAAAATACAAGCACATTGGTTTAACATATATATATTATTTAAGTAAACAACAAAACAACAATAACAGAAACGCCTGCCTTTCTAAACCCAAAGCATGTCTAAAGAGTGGACAAGACAAAGTGTGCACTCTACATCATCTGGGTGTTTTGTTTTGTGTTGAATGTGAACACTGTGTTCAGCTTTAAGCCGTTCAGGCTCTTCAGTGTGCCATCTGCCACTTCAAAAATGTTGCCTCCAACACTGTGGATTTGTTGTTTGAGGAGCAGTGATGGGTTTACTTGAGCTAGTAATGTAGAGCTGTGAACGTAATGGAGGAGAGATCACTGGTAGGGGCTGACTTGGCTTCTTGTAAATAAAATACATTCCTGTAATAAAGCTGGTGTGTTTGGACAGAGGAAGAGTCCAACAGTTTAGAGGGGTCAAAGTGGTGGATTTGAGAGGGACCTTTAGTGGGAATGCAGATGGCAGTGTAATAAAGAGTCCAATTTGTGATAGTGGTGCGGGGTGCTATTTTATAAATTATGTCATAAAAAAATCAAACATTGGCAGCAGATAATAATCAAAAATGGCAGCAGGAATGAGAGAGAAATGTTCTGTGATAAAATAAAATATATTTTAAAATAGTATGCAGTTTTTGTTGCTCTGGTCACTGACACCTCTAATGGGAATAAACATGAACATATGAACAGAATTAGTACTATTAGTAATACTTTGAAAATATATTTGGTCACTGAATACCTGCATTGAAAGTGTTTTGTAACATATTCCGGTCTAATCAGATTACTGTATTATGAAGACTAAAAATACTTTTCACATGTAGTTCTTTACTTCATATTATAGTGTAAAAGATGTGACACATGATTAAACAACTTTATGTTGGTTTCAGTGTTTGTTAAACATTTATTTATCACTGATTAAATATTATGACATTTTCTGATCTATGTCATGATGTAGTTTCCTCATCAAAAACATACCTAGAGTTTTGTTTCATTCACATGTTAAACACACAAACCCTGCATATTTTTATATTTTGTTCTCCTCTCAAACAGAAGACATTCTTCTTGTGATATCATGTGGTAATATAATAATACTAAAAGGTAGCTTTTAACTTGAAATCTATCACTACATGACATCACAAGGTGGAACAGTGGAACAGAGCATTTTAAGCTTTGATGATGTAGACAGACTAATAATAAATGGATCATCAAACATGTGTGAATGAAACAAAACACAACTCCAGGTATGTTTTTATTAAGGCAACAGCATTCTAAAATGGCTTAAAGTTAACAAGAGTCAATTCTGAGTAATGTAGGACCTTTAAGGCAGGAGAAATTGCTGTGTACTCATCACAGTAAAAGCTAAAAGCCAACTAATAGCATGCAGTTAAAAAAAATAACTATACAGTGGTCCCTCGCTATATCACGGTTCACTTTTCGTGGCCTCACTGTTTCGCGGAACTAAAACTAGACCAGGACCAGACCGGGACTAGACCGGGACTAGACCGGGACTAAGGGTGTTGGTCCCTTTCAGCATTTAAAGCGAACTCAGATCGCTAACTGAGCATTATAGGTTTATATGTAAACGCTCTAAGCGCACTCAGACCCCTTTAAAATGAACCGAACTGAGACCATCTCGGGAGGTGGTCTCAGTACGGTTCGCTAAAAGGTCCGCGGTACGGTTCGCCTAACCTGCGCAATTGTGTACACATAACGCTCCGGGTTCACTTCGCCTTTTGTGCAGTTTTATTACCTTCTAAGCTTCCCGTAGACAGCAACACGAGGAGGTAGTGACGAAAAATAACAATACAGGACTCTTTCGAGGCCCTGTAATTGGAATGAGTACACTTTAAATCCTTTTACAAGGATCCATTGGAGGGCAAGTCCGGTGTCAGCAGCCGTGGTAATTCCAGCTCCAATAGCATATATTACAAGTTTCTGCAGTTAAAAAGCTCGTAGTTGGATCTCGGGTCCGAGCTGACGGTCCGCCGCAAGGCGGGCCCCCGTCTGTCCCAGCCCCTGGCTCTTGGCGCCCCCTCGATGTTCTTGGCTGAGTGTCCCGCGGGGTCTGAAGCGTTTACTTTGAAAAAATTTGAGTGTTCAAGGCAGGCACGGTCGCCTGAATACTGCAGCTAGGAATAATGGAATAGGACCCCAGCTCTATTTTGTGGGTTTTCTCTGAACTGGGGCCATGATTAAGAGGGATGGCAGTCACAGAGAATGCCAAGGGGTGAAGGTCTCAGAGCTCTAGAGAAGCTACAGTGTGAACAGAAAGAGGACTGAGGCTCCATCAGAGCTTAAGTGGACCAGAAAGAGAACTCGGTCCTCTTTCACAATGTGAACACAAACAGAACTGAGTTTGTGTTCTCTTGGTCCCCTTGTTGGTCCACTTTTAGGGGACTGAGTTCGGTTCGCTTAAAGGGGACTATATGTGAAAACACCCTAAGACATGAGGACCAGACTGGGACCAGACCGGAACTAGACTGGGACCAGACCAGGACTAGACCAGGACTAAACGTGGACTAAACCAGGTCTAAACCAGGACTAAACCAGGTCTAAACCAGGTCTAAACCTGGACTAGACAGGACTAAACCTGGAGTAAACCAAGACTAGACCAGGTCTAAACCTGGACTAAACCAGGACTAGACCAGGTCTAAACCAGGATTAAACCACCGCATGCGGCTCTTTGCCTGGTTTCGTGCGACGTTCATGTCGAGGTTTGATGTACGTGTTCGCTTCGTGGCTCGGACTGCGTCGTTGGCTGTGGACGCGGTCCCGAGGGGGACACTGCCAGCCTCGGTCTCGTGCTCGCAGGCCCGGGTGGAACGCGCTGCCTCGCGCCGGTCATGCAGTTCTATCACGGATTTGACCACGATGAGTGGGTGCACGTGTCCGCGCGCACACCCAGTCTGAGAACAGTGTATAATGTATGTGGTGAGGCGTTTACAGCCTTAAAACATGTAGAATAATTGTAAAATATAAAGTTGTCCTACTTTGCGGATTTCACCTATTGTGGGTTATTTTTAGAACGTAACAACCAAGATAAACAAGGGACCACTGTATTCTGAATGCCATCAAATGCAGGAGTAACTTTACTGGAATACAGTTACTCAAAATCTGTATTTTTAATATATTTTTGGTACATCTATTTAATCACTTTCAAACACTGCATATTAATTATTTACCTCTGACAGAGCTGCTGGCCGACCAAGGAGGTATATTATTCCTTCTCTGGTAGAACAGGATGTAAGCGCCTCTCGTGCAAACTTCTTCTTCAGGGACCAGATCCACGCTGCTGTCATCGTAGCTGTACCACTGTCCATCCACTGAGTTTCGACAGTACGCTGCAAACCAAATTAAGAAAAAAAAACAAGTTAAAAATTTTAAATTCAGCTCTTAAGAACAGCACATACATATAGGTCAGATAACTACAGTGATACCTCACCTTACGAAATTAATTCGTTCCAGAAGTGGTTTCGTAACAATTTTTCGTAAGTTGAGTAGCTATTTCAATGGAAAAGGCCTGATTCGTTCCAAGGTTGTTTTTTTTTATAGTGTAACGTTTTTTTTTATAGTGTAACTTTGTGTTCTGCGTCCTGATTGGCTAAGAGACTGTAGAGCCAGGACTAAACGGGGAATAAACCAGGTCTAGACCAGACCTAAACCAGGTCTAGACCATTTCTAAACCAGGTCTAAACCTGGACTGGACCTGGACTAAACCAGGATTAAACCACCACGTGCCGCTCTTTGTTGGTTTCGTGCGGCTGGTTTGTGGCTCAGGCTCCAGAGGACGTGGTCTGGGCGCCGCGGTTCTATCTCGTGCTTGCAGACCCGGTGCCGGTCGTGCAGACCAGGACTAGCGGTGCTCCTCGCGCGGCGCAGGGCTTCCGGAGCCGTGTCTCCCCCCACGCGTCACTATTTAATACATTTTGTTGAAAATCTATGAAAGTTTGAGTGTTTAAACGAGAGAGAAATGTGAGAAAAGTTTAATTCCAGTCTGAGAAAAGTGGATAATGTGTGTGGTGAGGCACTTAGAGCCTTAAAACAAGTAGAATAATTGTAAAATATAAAGTTGTCCCGGGGATTTCTCTTGTTGCGGGTTATTTCTGGAACCTAACCCCGTGTGTGTTGATAAAGTGTATTTACGTTTCGGGGCGTGCATCTGAGGGCGCATTATTTGAATTTTTGAGATTTCACGTTTCGTAACTTGAATTTTCTTTCGTATCTAGAGACCAAAATTTAACGTAAAGGCGTTTTGTAACTTGGAATTTTCGTTTGTTGGGTCTTTCGTAAGGTGAGGTACCACTGTATTTGAAACTTTCCCTTGAATCCTCAGTGTTTATTCCAAATGGCATGTTTCAGCAGTCACAAAGCAGCTTCTGGACTTTAGTTAGAAAGGTTATTTATTGCATCTAAGTGGTTTCTGTCTCACCAGATTTGTACCAAGATCTGTAAAGATTTGACACCAAAAATGTCCTACATTTAATCTAAACCACTGCACTGAGCCAAAAGCCAAAAGTTCACCACCTCTGATATAACATACATCACTGGATACAAATATGTATAAAATGATATTCACAGATTCTGTCAAAACCATTTGCATGTTTGACTGTTAAATAAAGAAAATCATTCAAGTTTTTAAGTTTTCTTGTTTTTCCCACCATCACTCGACAACAAGCGGTCAGTATGCCACCTTTGTTTCCACTTTATATGTTTCTGTGGTGAAGGATTTTTTACAAATTGGTTATAGAAATGAAATGACTTGTGTGACTTGTGATGCTATGGATTTTATTAGTGTTGTATACAATATTCCATCAAAGAAATCTGGGGGATTATTATAGTTAAAGGTGATCCAACTTGTTGGATGGGAGTTGTACTTACTGCTTATCTCCATGTTCAAAATATATATTAAGGTCATTAGGTCTGTTATGATTATGCTTTAGATTTTTATGTACAGACCTCTATTATTTCATAGTTTTGCTATCTTCTTCAGAAATGTTACATGCTGTGATGTTTCTGCTCAGCTGATATAAACAAATGTCTTTTCTCCTTGATCTTCTATTGATTTACATGCCAATTCTGTTGCCAATTATATAATCTTCAAATGGGATTTTAGTCATGGCGAGGCATTCTTAAGACCGCAGTTAATGAGAGCCTGGAGATGCACCCACTTCTTGGTAGTTCCACTTCCAAGGAAGGCAACAGAGTGCAGCCGCAACTGTCAGGTATGAAATAATAGAACTCTGTACATAACAATATGAAATATAGGCCTTGTAACATCATCTGCTTCTCTCCAGAGTCACATTAAAAAATAACATCAATACCATTTCCATGAAGACAAGCTGCTGGAGAAGACACCAGCATAAAAGTTACATAGTGCACCTTAAAGTAATAAATTAATGCATAACAGCCCATGAAAATATTAAAAACTACTCAAAAGCTCTGGGACAACACTTAAGTGCAATCACAGATCCCCTCAGCACCACTCAAAGACGAGAAGTGTCTGGTCTGAGGCTTGACACCGTGGCAATAACATCTGCTGCTTTTCCAACTATGTTTATACAGTCAATGTTGAATTCTACCTTTAAGGTGCTCAAAACACTTAACATTAACATACTTGTCATCTATTCACTCATATATTCATACACCAATGCAAACAGACAGAAGGTAAGACGAGTTAAGTGCCGTGCTAAATGACACAATGACAGTATTCATGTCAGAATAAGTAGCTTTATTACCTAAAACAGCTGAAGTCATTATTTATGTGCTGTTTTGAAATTTGTTCACTATCTGTCACCTCACATGCTGCTTGGAAGGCAATATATTGTTGTTATGTATTATGTGTTCTCTATGTAAAATGGCTTGATTATTACAGCAAGCACAGGAACCGTTTACACATATATAGTGTCTGTGTGCCCATATATTATATACTTCAATTTTTGTGTGTTACATGTGAGAACTGAACAAAATACAACTCCAGGTATGTTTTTGATGAGAAAAACATTATATTCTCGTCAAATGACTCTTTTCTCGTCAAATGACTCTGGTTCTGTCTGGAGAGGGCTTAGGCAAATTAGAAACTACAAGCCCAGAGCCCCTCCCACTGTGGACAACAAACGACTGGCAGAAGAGTTGAACGACTTTTATGCCAGGTTTGACACCCTCCCCTCCCCCACCCCCCGCACCACCATAGACATTCCAGTCATGCCCAACCCGGACCCCTCCTCCTCCCCCACTGCTCTCACTGTCTTGGAGCAGGACGTGGCTAAATTCTTTAGTAAGCAGAACCCCCGCAAGGCCCCAGGCCCGGACGGTGTCTCTCCCTCCATAGTCATAGTCATAGTCATAGTTTGCTTTATTGTCGAAAACAATCATGTACATGTACATGTACATAGAGTGAATTCGAAATTTCGTTTCCCCACTAACCAGGCAGGACAGTGATAGAGTGGGCTAGGGGAGGGGCCGCTGCGCATGCACGCGCCGCCGACTGGGAGATACAGAGTAGAAAAGATGCAATACAATCAGTGACAATTTACAACATGTAATGACAGAAACAACAATTGGAGATATAACATACGGTGAACTTTTTTTTTGGCAACATACGGAAGGGGTGAACCGAGAGCAGAGATCAGACCTTTTCTAAAAGACAGGGAACATTTTACTCAATCGTGTCAGTGTCAGTGTGAGCCAATCTATGTTGTTCTTTTGATATCATGTGCTGTGTCCTTGGAGTGTCCAGTGCAAGAGCCAGAGTCAGGGAGGCGAAGTCAAAACACAGATAACTGTTGGAGACAGATTTTCACAGGGAGCCATAATAGCAAAGGGATTAATTTAGCATGATGAAATACATTTTTAGAGACCCAGGTGGCTTGGGTTTTGCCAGACCCCCATCTTAATATCCCCATGAAGGTTCATGAGAGATCTCATTAGTTCCTCTTGGCGCACAGACCGCGCTGCGTTGGCTTTACACAGTTCTGTAACCATGCCCATGATGATATCCAAACGTCGAGATGTTTCCTTCGGTTGAAATCCTTCCAAAAGGTCCTCAACCTGTCCCACTTTCTGATGTAATCCTTTCACGAGACCTCCCACGGCTTCACAGTGGCTCGAAATTGCTGCAGACAGCTTTGGGGACTCTTTGCTTGCTGCCAGCTTACAAATTTTGCGATAGATCATGGACAATCCCAGGCCAATTAACAGATGTCCAGCTATCAGAAATCCGAATACGTAAATATCCTCCACATCCTCCAGGTTCATTGGTGCCAAACATACGACTTGCCACGCACGATACGAGTCCCTCGCATATCCAGCAGCAAAAGTACCATCCGGACACACCGCTTCTCCCGGAGCGGCACTCCTCTCCGTTTAGCTTAGTTTGTTAGCTCTCTCTCAGGGTCAGAACAGAACACCCTAAGACACTGCGCTAAAGAACTGGCTCCTGTGTTCACGGACATCTTTAACACCTCCCTGGAGTCATGCCATGTCCCTGCCTGCTTCAAGCAGTCCACCATCGTCCCTGTCCCCAAGACTGGACTTAATGACTACAGACCTGTGGCGCTGACGTCTGTAGTCATGAAGTCATTTGAGCGCCTGGTCTTGACCCACCTCAAGTCCTTCACCTCCCCCCTCCTGGACCCCCTGCAGTTCGCCTACAGAACTAATCGGTCTGTGGACGATGCCATTAACCTGGCCCTCCACTTCATCCTCCAGCATCTGGACTCCCCGGGAACCTACGCCAGGATCCTGTTTGTGGACTTCAGCTTTGCTTTCAACACCATCCTCCCTGCTCTGCTCCAGGACAAGCTTGCTCAGCTAAACGTGCCTGACTCCACCTGCAGGTGGATCACTGACTTCCTGACGGATCGGAGGCAGTGCGTGCGGCTGGGCAAGAATGTCTCGGACTCCCGGACCATCAGCACAGGATCTCCACAGGGCTGTGTACTTTCTCCTCTGCTCTTCTCCCTGTACACAAACTGCTGCACCTCCGGCCACGACTCCGTCAAACTGGTTTGCGGATGACACCACCCTCATCGGGCTCATCTATGACGGCGATGAGTCTGCCTACAGGAGGGAGGTGGACCGGCTGGTGTCCTGGTGCAGCAGCAACAACCTGGATCTCAACACCCAGAAGACAGTGGAGATGATCGTGGACTTCAGGAAAGTCACACCCCCCCTGCCTCCTCTCTCCCTGACAGACTCCCCCATCAGCACAGTGGACTCCTTCCGGTTCCTGGGCACCTGCATCACACAGGACCTCAGGTGGGAGCCGACCATCAACTCCCTCATCAAGAAGGCCCAGCAGAGGTTGTACTTCCTGCGGCAGCTAAGAAAAGCCAAGCTGCCAGTCCAGATGATGGTGCAGTTCTACACGGCCATCATTGAGTCCATCCTCACCTCTTCCATCACTGTGTGGTGCTGGAGCCACTGTCAGGGACAAACAGAGACTGCAGCGAATTGTGCGCTCTGCCAAGAAGGTGATTGGCGGCAACCTTCCATCTATCCAGGACCTGTACGTCTCCAGGACTCGGGGGCGAGCAGGCCGGATAGCAGCTGACACTTCTCACCCTGGACATGGACTATTTGAGCCACTTCCCTCTGGTAGGAGGCTACGGTCCATCAGGACCAGAACCTCCTCTCACAAGAACAGTTTCTTTCCCTCTGCTGTTGGACTCATGAACAATTCATAACATCTGCACAAAGCTGGACACTTTATATAACTAGTCACTTTAATTACGTCATGTTTGCACTACTGTTCTGATGCTGCTCATCGGGACCTTTTTGTTATTTGTATTGCTTATTATTTTTTACTATATTATAGCTATATTTAGTTATTATTATTATTTAGTGTCTATACTCTAGTTATTACTATTATTATTTAGTGTTTTATGTTTGCACCTTATCACCGAGACAAGTTCCTAGTTTAGTGAAATCTGTTCACTTGACAATGGCAATAAAAATCTTTCTGATTCTGATAACATAGATCACAAAATAGCGCAAGTTACTTTACACTGAGCAGTTTACCTTGAAGTCATTTGGGATCACTTTTTCCAACAGTTCACAATACCTTGTTTAATTAATAGGTTTTCTTCATCTACATATTGAACTGAGGCTGGTGTAACTGCATGTGTTTTATTTAAACCCTGGCCATGGGGACCTTATAATATTTCCAAAGTTTGGACAGCACCCGTAAACAGTATCAGCCAAATGAGTGCTGATTCTTATAGATCCTCTTATGGCTGCTGTTCAAATCTCCCCGGACAATACAGGGCAAATGTAAGATTGTGGTCTCATACTTTTTCTTAATTGGTTTTCGTTTTATAAAAGTGCTTCAGCAGAATAAAGCAGAGGGGGGAAAAGTAACCTGTAGTGTACAGCAGTGGCATAAGAGTAGAATCTTACTCATCTAAATAATCACTTGAGAAAAAGAGCTCTTCTCTTGTTTTTGGTTTTGTATCCAAATGAGTGGTGTAGAGCAGTCATTTGCATATTAATTTGCCTTAAGTTCAATGCCATATGCTCTTGAGAAGGTTATACAAATGAGCATTTCTATTCTGTTCTAGTTTGAGAGTGGGCTGAGGTGGTTTTCATTATGAGAATGTCCAGCCTTTAATTCTTACCACTCATCTTATGGACCAGAGTGATTAAGCTTTATTATTCATGACTGTAGATAAAGTGAGCATTCAAATTACACAAGAAAATAGGCTAACCTATATATTCAAAGAGGCATGAAACCACTCACTGAAACTTTTTAATTGCCAGTTCAGAATGAAGATAAATGCAATACTGTCTTTTAAATATCCATCATCAAACATATTACAAAACAGAATAGCCTACAACAAAGGTAAAGTACTGTATAAATGCAAGATTTTTTTTAAGATTACAATAACATTATACTTAGGAAGAAACAACACATGTATGCATTATATATACAGTATGTATATACAGTATGTATTTTAGTATTAAAAGTATTAATAGGCTAGTTAAAGTGATTTTGCGTGGTAGAAAATATTTTGCCTGACCAGTCAGCCTTGACTACATTCTGTTCGAATTCAGAAGGGTAAAAATCCTTCTTCCAAACTTGAGACAATCCAACCACAGCTGTTAACTTGTATCACATGTCTCTCAAATGCGGAAGACATCTCCTCTCCAAAATTCTACTAACATTCAGAACAAAAATATGTAACTTCTTGTAAATGAGAAATAATAGTTTGTTGCGTCAATTTTTGATTCTGCAAAAATCTGTATTGTTTATCAGTCCTTTATGTTTTTACGTGTAAACCATCACTGAAACCAATGAGCTGATATACACTTCAGCAGCAGTGATCGTAGAGGTGCTGGGCTATAAGAGCGACCATGGGAGCCATGAGAGACAATACCCACCATGGAAAGGACGGTTAGAGGCAAGCAGGTGCGGAGAGAAGTGAGCCAATTGTCAGAGGCCCAGAAAGGTGCAATGAAAAAGCAAGTACCCAAGAGGTACAGCCAGATGCCCATACCTGAAGCACTCGAAACTGCCAAGCAAAGGCTACAAGCCTTAGCCAGCCGCCTAAAGAGGTACACTCGAGATAACGAGGCCAGACGAATAAACCGGTTGTTCACAACACAACCTGCGAAAGTGTACGCTCAATGGCAGGAGGATAACACCAGAGCAGACCCACCAAGCCTGGAGACTGAAAGGTACTGGAAAGGCATATGGGAAAGGGAGGCATCACATAACATCAATGCACAGTGGCTGGTGGCTCTGAGGAAAGACCACAGCAACCTCCCTGAACAAGATCCAGGCACCATCACAGTGGCAGACATTCAGAAAAGAGTCTCAGACATGACAAATTGGACAGCACCGGGCCCTGACATGATCCATGCGTACTGGCTAAAGAAGCTCACTGCTCTCCATGAGCGCCTGGCAGCACAAATGAACCAGCTGCTAAGGGATGGGACTCACCCTGAATGGCTAACCCAAGGGCGTACGATCCTGATCCTGAAGGATCCCTCGAAGGGTACAGTCCCATCCAACTCTCGGCCAATAACCTGTCTCTCCACAACATGGAAGCTCATGTCAGGCATCATGGCGGCTAAGATAAGTGGGCACATGAATCAATACATGAGTGCAGCACAGAAGAGCATCGGCAAAAACTCCAGGGGAGCCAAACACCAACTCATGGTTGACCGAACAGTCACCCGTGATTGCAGAACCCGTCAGACCAACCTGTGCACTGCCTGGATTGATTACAAGAAAGCCTATGACTCAATATGCGTGAAGAGTCCCTCAGTCGTCCAGGTAGAATCCATGATAAAAGAAGAAATTCAATTTGTCAAATTGAATTTCTTCTTTTATCACCTATGACTCAATGCCACACACATGGATCACTGAGTGCTTGGAACTGTACAATATCAATAAGGCTCTAAGGGCATTCATTGCAAACTCGATGCGGTTGTGGAAAACCACCCTTGAAGCCAATGGCAAGCCACTTGCACAACTGTCCATCAAATGTGGCATATACCAAGGAGACACACTGTCCCCACTGCTGTTCTGCATAGGTCTGAACCCCCTCTGCCAAATAATTGAAAGCACAGGCTACGGATACCGACTCAGAAATGGGGCCACCATCAGTCACCTCCTCTACATGGATGACATCAAGCTGTACGCTAAGAGTGAGCGAGACATCAACTCACTGATCCACACCACCAGGATCTACAGCACAGACACTGGAATGTCATTCGGGCTTGAGAAATGTAGTAGGATGGTGACCAAGAGAGGGAAGGTAGTCCACACAGAGGGGGTCTCACTCCCAGAGGGAACAATAACAGACATTGAGGACAGTTACAAGTACCTTGGTATCCCACAAGCAAATGGCAACCTTGAAGAGGCAACAAGGAAAGCGGCTACGGCCAAATACCTGCAACGAGTAAGGCAAGTCCTAAGAAGTCAGCTCAATGGCAAGAACAAGGCCCAGGCAATAAACAGCTATGCCCTGCCAGTGATCAGATACTCAGCAGGAATCATAAGCTGGCCAAAGGAGGAGATACAGACCACAGACGTTAAGACACGAAAGCTCCTGACCATGCATGGAGGGTTCCATCCCAAATCCAGCACCCTGAGACTGTACACGAGCTGGAAGGAAGGAGGCCGAGGACTAGTGAGTGTGGGAACCACTGTCCAGGATGAAACATCCAAAATCCATAAGTACATCAAGGACAAGGCCCCAACAGATGATGTACTCAAGGAATGCCTCAAACAGTGGAGTGCAGAGTAAGAGGTGCTGGAGGGACCATCATGGCAGGACAAACCCCTACATAAACATAACTGAAGTGGCTGATATCAAGAAATCCTACCAATGGCTGGAGAGGGCTGGTCTGAAGGACAGCACAGAGGCCCTCATCCTGGCTGCACAGGAGCAGGCCTTGAGCACCCGAGCTATATATATATATATATATATTTCCCTTGTGGATCAGTAAAGTTTGTCTAAGTCTGTCTAAGTCGATGTCTAAGTTGAAGAAGCTTTCTAGAGAACTAATAAACTCTGGGACACAAGAGTATAGGGTGTCATGTGCACTACACTGAATGGTGTACTATGTCCTTTAGTGTCAAACAGGAGATGCTCGGTTCCAAGTCTTTTTTATTTTTTCAAACTTCAAACAACTTTTGAAGACAGAACAAACCTATATGCTGATATGTGTAGAATTCCTCAGTCATCCAGGTAGCATCCATGGCAAAAAGAGAAATTCAATTTGTCAACTGGACAAAAGTTTGGTCGAATACGTTTCGCAGCTCATCCAAGCTGCTTCTTCAGTTCTGGTCAGATGCTGGTGGACACTGCCTATATCTGCCTGAAGGGAGGAGTTAACTACAATGAAATTACTTTGAAACTACCAAACCTATTTAACCTATATAATATGTGCAGAAAGCTCTCTCTGTGGATATCCTAAATGGGCTTTCAACAAAACTAAGAGAGACAAGGACAAGAAACAAGACAACAGAGAATCAGAACCCAGGAGAAAGGGTGTAGCTATTCCTTACCTGGCTGGCGTTTCTGAAAAACTACAGAGGATGTGGTCTACTCCATTCAGTGTAGTGAAGACTGCAGTGAGCGCTACACTGGAGAAACAAAACAGCCACTTCACAAGAGGATGTACCAACACAGACGTGAGAGCAACATGGGACCTCAGTCTGCCATACATCTCCATCTAAAAGCCACGGGCCACTCCTTTGAGGACAGGTGAGGTACAGATCTTGGCAAGAGAAAAGAACTGGTTTGAGAGGGGAGTTAAAGAGGCTATTTTTGTCAAGAAAGAGAATCCTTCCTTGAACAGAAATGTAGAAATGTCTCAGACATAATTTGTCTCCCATTTATAACGCTGTCCTCAAACCTACATCAAAAGAAACAAAGAAAACAATAGAGCAGCCAGGTCAGGTCCAGAGGTCATTATGACCCTGAATGGCTATACCAACAAGACCCCACACTCCACTCCCACTGCATATCTAATAGGCCTAACTAACAGAATTAAATTGAACTTCTCCTTTTGCCTATGCTGATGTTAAGGCTCAGATGGTTGAAACTGGACTGACTCACACGTAGAGCTGTGCTAAAAATAAAAACATCTCTACGTTGGTCGATCTCAATGTTAAGGCAAGCGCATTTTAATCAACAGGTCAACAGCCAATCATGTGGTAGTACGAACAGACTCTGACGAGGATTTACACTCTTTTATTCATGAAAAAGCAGCCTCAGCCACAGCACCTCTTTTTATGCCTCCTTATATATTCACAAGTTTTGATTTAAATCTGCACAGTTATGATGAAAAGTCTCCCTCTGCCTCTGCGTGTGTGCAGTGCCATCTGCTGCCCTTCCCCTCATTATAATCCAAGTTACCTTAAGTAAATGACTATTTTCTCACCCTTTATGAGTAGTAACTTAATGCCTCATTTAGAGCACGGACATCAGACGTGTTTCTGTTGACAGTGGTAAAACACGTATGCATTAGATTTAATATTCTACAAACTCTTTCCAACTTTTAAATGTGAATATCTACGGAATTATTGGTCCTATCAACCAGAAATAAAAACTGTAGTGACCCTGACACCCTGCCCTTTATGGCTGAAATCCACGTCTATGTTTTTAATAAGATGGAAGAAGATCAAATTGAAAATAGAGACTGAAACTTAAATCGAGACTTAAAAAATCGTGATTATTTTTTCCCCATATCGCCCAGCCCTACTCACAGGTATTCATAAATATATGGACTGGAGCTGTAGATGGAGGCTTGCAATAAATAAGGATATAAGATGGCTTATGGACTTTAGCATCGAACATAGGAAGGTAGATGCGTGAAAAGTCCCTCAGTCGTCCAGGTAGAATCCATGATCAAAGGAGAAGTTTCAATTTGTCAACTGGACAAAGTTTGTTTGGTTGAAAACGTTTCTCCGCTCATCCGAGAGGCTTCGTCAGCTCTGGCCCTCATGCTGGTTCGATATAAACAGGGTCGAACCAGCATGAGGGCCAGAGCTGACGAAGCCTCTCGGATGAGTGGCGAAACGTTTTCAACCAAACAAACTTTGTCCAGTTGACAAATTGAAACTTCTCCTTTGATCATAGGAAGGTAGAGTTGGCTAAAATATTACTCCATTAAGAGTGCTGTTACTTCAAAATCACTACTCAAGTAGAAGTACAAAGTTATGGTTCGAGATGTAATCAAGTTTTGGAGGATCATCTACTCAAGAGTAAAAAAGATGTAACAAGTGATTTATAATTTGAATGTAATGTAATTGGAAAAACAAAACTTTAAAAAAAGAAAAAAAGCACAACACAAAGATGAGGAAAACTATATCGCGGTGTGGTGCAAGAGACAAATGTGCAAATCTTTGTTATTGCCAAAATGAAGAGCTGCAGCTGATCCTGAAAGATCTGAGTCGCCTGGTGTATTTGTCTGGAGTATTCTCATAGTCATGGTGATACATACATTGAAGCCGCTGTGCTCCTCTTGTGTTTGGTGTTAGTGTGACTCTGAGCTGCTCTGTCAGATCGTAACCACAAAACTTCAGCAATGCTATGGTAACAGCCAATAAAAGAGAGCGCCGGGGCAGACCGAGTGATGGACATAAAGACAAACTCAGGAAATAGCGAAAATAATGACACAAATTTATTACTCACCTCTCTTAAAGTTGTAAAGTTAAACGTCAACATCTTCAGAATCCATACTGTCCATAGAATGACACCCAATCTTCAAAACATCACTAGTAATGCAGTTTGAAGCGTTCTTTAAAAGTAAAAAGGGGAGAGTAGTTCCTCACATGTGTCTGTTTACATCCATGTGGATTGGGTGAAGCTGCAGATTAGCGATCGAGACTCTACTTCCTGTCTACTTTATTGCCACCCTTTTGTGCGTTAAATATCATGTATATGAAGTATTGCACCACATTTCACAAAAGTAGAATTGATCTTGAACACTAAGAGTCTTAAAGCCAGTTGTTTTTCTCTTGTTGACGTAAGATGCGCTCACAGCTTTGTGGCCTGTGGTATGCAGCCATATCCCAGAGCAGTCTTTGCAGTCCTTGAACCGCCACCATAACGTGGTGGAGGGGTTTGAGTGCCCGAATGATCCCGGGAGCTATGTTGTCGGGGGCTTCATGCCAGGACCAAACTAGGACTAACAAACCAATAGTAATAGGGACCAGTACTTTGTCCAACTTTTGTCTTTACAAATCAAATTATTTTTTAAACATTAGTACATGTCCAAGTGAATTTACAAACTCAGGACTGTCAAAACTAAGTACATCTCTGCCATACATTCAGACAGTAATTGATTATAATGACTTGTACATTGTCAGGCTAAAGACTAACGCTCACCATTTGAGATTAGAGTAGTTAATTAATTGTCTTAAGACTGGTGTCCACTACTATCTGTGATGAAAGATTTCAGATCATGGAGAAAAGCAGTAGCTAAAAGCAGAGAAAAGTAGTAGCTAAAAAACTGTGGGTCGTAGATCTCAGAGTGAGAAAGGGACAATGATTAAACTTAGAACAGACCAAAGACGAGCTGTGACTGATGTGAAGTTTGTTTGATATTTTGTAATCTTGGCAGAGTGAGCCTCCCTCTCATTGCAACATACTGATAAAATTGTTGGTCTTAGAAGATCTCTGTACTCTCAAAAACAGTGTTATACGTTTATCACACTGGGTTGGCGTGTACTGAAGCAGAGGGTCTAAACACTGACGAGTTGGTCACTAAATTACTTCTGGACAGGAAATTTCTGCATTTGAAAACATACAGTATAGTTACAGCACCAACAGCAATTCTGAATGCGCACCAGCTGTAAAAATACTGTGTCTGAAAATACACCAGGACTACAACGTTAAATTTCTCAAGTAAAGACAACCCCAAAAGTACATAACATAATGTAGTCATGATGAATGTTACTATAGTAATAATATAGCATGGTTTGTTACCTGTATAATGTCCCCCGTGCATGCCTCCATGGTGGTTGCACACGGCATATAGATCGTACAGGTAGTCGTGTGGCAGGGTCAGGTCGCTGGGCTGTTGGCTCTGTCTCCATGACGATGGCCAGGGTCCGCTGTTTAGGTTCTTCATGCTCTGACTCCTCTTGACCACGTGAGGAGCCATGTCCAGCCCACACAGGGGGAAGTGCACCTGGGTGGTCAGCTTGTTCCTCCTCTCTCCCACCTGCAGGACAAATTAATAGCTTGCTTAATTATTGGATATATAATTTTAAAGGTGCTGTTTAACTTTTCTGGTTGACAGTCCACCATCTGTGTGTCTCCCTGGTTATTGCTTTTCCTGGGATGTTCCACAATATGGCATTAAACAAATATATCTAGCTTTTATTTCTCAAAACTACCACAAAACATGTATTATTACATTGAGCAGGTCATCTTCGCCACAGATCTGACCTGTAACTTGCCTGGGGATGTCTCCATGGAGACAGTTAAATGAAATGCCATACTATAGAACATTTCACAAAAAAAACAACATGGCTATAAACAAAATCTCTATGGAAGTGCAGATCTTCTCACTTAGTTTACAGATAAACAAAGTGTTTGTGGGTTGTGGGCTTGGTTGTAAAAAGCAGTAAAACCATCAAATATCAATCAAACATTTGTCCACTTTTGTAATTGTTAAGAGTGATGTTCAGAGAAACAATTTTTGAGTAAATCTGTTTTTCCTTAATAAACCAGTTTGAGTTTCAATGGATTTTGTGTCTGACTGTCAGGGATGAAAGTGGCCAATCATGAAAAAAGCGGAAAGTCACGCCCCCCCCCCCAGCTGGAAAATTTTAAATTTCTGAAATTTGGATTTCTATATGCTATATGTTAGCAATAAAGTAAAACTGTACATAAAAGTACAAAAAAAAACACATTTTATTAACAGGTACTAGTAGTATATATTGGATTTGTTTCTTCTTTGCACTTCGTCTAATCAGAGGCATTGAGGAGGAGCTTATGCGCGCTAAAAGGCGCAGGTGAAAAAGCGAGGAGCGACGCGTTAAGTGAGGCACGGGCAGGTAGGATGAGGTATAGGATGTTTTATAAAGTTTAACCTGTGTACACACAATGGTACAGGCTGTTGAGAAAGAGCTGCGCTCACTCGCTCGGTCCGCGGCTCCAGACACGGGCTCGCGCGGCCCGAAGTTTAATACAAAGTTTAATACGAGACACACGTACTTTTGTTCTGAATACGGGACGATTCTGTTTTTCAAGGGACGGTTGGCGACCCTAAACACAACTATACATATACATATATATATACACCCAAAATCTTTCTCAACGAATTTGCACAGATATTAAAAAAAAAAAAAAACGGCTGAAAAAAAAGCGGAGATCCGCTAAAAGACGGAACTCTTTCATCCCTGGACTGTACAATATTGAAAATGCTTTAATGAATAAACTACCAGGGATTGCCTCAAAATGGAATATTACCTTTATCCTTTATCCATCTGATTTAAATTATGCCAAACAACTTGTAAAACTGGGCTCACCTATGAAATACATAAATACATAAAATACAGGTGCATGTGTCATTCAAACTGAAATATCTCCAGGGGGAATTATGACCTGGCCAATTATTCAGATGATTTCCTGTTCAGAAAAGTGGAGAAAATGTTAAAATTATATACCAAGGCAAAGGAAATATAAAACAAAATAACAGACTAACATAACAATTGGATTAGTCTCACTCATAGATGCATGAAGATGATGGCTATTAATAGGCTAATAATATATGATAACTAAACAAAGATACATGCATATACAGTGTTTGGTTACTAATTTAAATTGAGACAAGTGGGTGGTTCAGCGAAAATATCTCCAAATGTTCAGGTGCATAAAATAAATAAGTGCGTGATATGCATACATAGTATGCAATAGTAATAGGGATCTGTACTTTGTCCAACGTTTGTGTTTACAAATCAGATTATTTTTAAACATTAGTACATGTCCAAGTGAATTTACAAGCTCAGGACTGCCAAAACTAAGAACATCTCTGCCATACATTCAGACAGTAATTGATTATAATAACTTGTACATTGTCAGGCTAAAGACTAACGCTCACCGTTTGAGATTAGAGTAGTTAATTGTCTTAAGACAGGTGTCCACTACTATCTGTGATGAAAGATTTCAGATCCTGGAGAAAAGCTTGAGTAGTAGCTAAAATTGTGGGTCGTAGATCTCAGAGTGAGAAAGGGACAATGATTAAACTTAGAACAGACCAAAGACGAGCTGTGACTGATGTGAAGTTTGTTTGATATTTTGTAATCTTGGCAGAGTGAGCCTCCCTCTCATTGCAACATACTGATAAAATTGTTGGTCTAAGGCAGGGGTCGGCAACCTTTACCACTCAAAGAGCCATTTGGACCTGTTTTACACAGTAAAGAAAACACTGGGAGCCACAAAACCCTTTTGAAATTTAAAATGAAATAACACTGCATATAACGGCTTTTTTTTTTTTTACCTTTGTGCCATAGAATTACATTTTTAATATGAACAAACTAAAATAAAATACATTTTAATTAAATACAGTGGTCCCTCGCTGTTTCGCTGATTTTTTTATAGTGTATCAACACGTATTGTGTTCTGCATCCTGAATTGGCTAAGGGACTGTAGACCTTTGCCGATTCGTCAGTCATTCTCCTCCGTGTCTCCTGTTCAGTTTGCCAAATTTATTTAACCCTTTCATGCATGACGGTCACTACACTGGACAGCTATTAAAATGTCATTTTCTATGATAAGAATAGGTTTTGATGGCAGTGTTGCATATAAGCCACTACAGTGGACGCCTGAGAATCACCCAACACTGCCATCCAGTGGTCAGCCTTTGCAACTGCAGAATAATTGTGTCAACATTAAAGATGGCTGCTAGGAATGAAAACCTGCCCAGCACCTCAGGGATTTCTTCACAATCCTTCTACAGTAGGAGACTCCTGCAGGTAAAAAAAATATTTTAGCATCAAGTAACACCTATTAATCACTATAGTTGTGAAAAGTTCCAAGTATTGATTTTAGATTGGAAGGAAATTGCAATTTTCCAGATGTCCACTCAAGTGGACTGCATGCATCACTGGCTTTATTTTTACTTCAATACATGCAATTGCTGACAGTATATCACTCTTGACAATGCTTCATCTGAAGTAGTTTTCTTTTGTATAAATCAACATTTAATGCTATTAGAATGTAAGCTGCATTGTATATATCAATATCTATGTTTTGTGCGTTGTTCATTATGAGCAGGGTTGCTGGTCGCCACCCTAATTATGAGTAACAGTCACAATTCATATTTTACAGGCTAGTGCCGGGCGTGCCAGGCCCAGCGAGGCCTACAGAATTGTGGAGGAACTGCCTTATGACTCAGAAGATTCACAGTACAGTGACAGCAGTGATGAAGAGTGGTTGCCAAGTAAAAAAACTCTAGATCAATGTGAAAGTGCATCTGAGGAGGAAGGACCGGATGTAGAGGATGTGGAGGATGTGGAGGAAGAAAGCCCAGATGAAATAGCAGCAGAACCTGGTGTGGAAGCAGGGAGCTCTGTTGACACACCAGCACCACCCGCGAAAGCAAAGAAAAAACAACAAAAAAGACACACCTGGAAAGTAAAGGACAATCCATGTGAGGGAATGTTACCGGACTTCTTGGGAAAGTGGAGTCTAAATGTTCACGCAACTGAGCCCCTGGAATTCTTCTTGCACCTCTTCCCAGAAGAACTCATAGATGATATGACATACCACACCAACCTCTATGCCCTCCAGAAGGGAAGGGAGAACCTGAATGCTACAGCAGAAGAAATGAAGGCATTCCTTGGGATAAACTTAGTCATGACCTTCATCCGCTACCCACGGAGACGGATGTATTGGTCATCTGAACAGGGACTCCGTTTACCTTTGATTGCTGATGCCATGGCAGTGAACCGTTTCGAGGACATTCTCCGATACCTTCACTTTACAGACACCTCCTCAACGGATCCAGGAAACGATAAACTGTTTCGAATAAAACCAGTGCTAGACACTCTTCAAGCAAATTTCCTCTCTGCTGTGGATCCTGAGGAGTTTCAAGCCATAGATGAGATGATCATGCCCTTCAAAGGCAAATTGTCTATCAAGCAATACATCCCCAAAAAACCCAAACCCTGGGGTGTGAAAATTTGGGCAAGAGCAGGCGCTTCAGGATACATGTACCGCTTCGAAGTGTACAGGGGTGCAGCCAGCACAGGTGCGGTCAGCGAACTGGGAACGGCTGCAGACGTCATCTTGCGCCTCTGTGATGACATCCAATTCAAGAACCACAAGGTGTTTTTTGACAACTTCTTTTGCAGCATTCCACTGATTACTATCTTGAAGGAACAGGGCATCTATGGCACTGGCACATGCCGGGTCAACAGGCTTCAGGGGGCACAAGCGAAACTCAAGAGTGCAACAGAACTCAAAGAAGAAGGAAGAGGAGCTATCTCTGTTGTCACCAATGGTGAAGACGTCACTGTCACACGTTGGCTTGACAATTCACTGATCCACATGGCCTCTTCCTGTCTTGGCAAGCACCCGACAGATGTTGCACAGAGATGGTCCAAGAAGGATAAGAAGATCATCACCATTGACAGGCCATTCGCAGTGAAGGTGTACAACGATTATATGGGAGGGGTCGACCTGATGGACCAGATGGTGGCAATGTATCCCCACAGACGCAAGAACAAACGCTGGTACATCAGAATGTTCTTCCACTTCTTGGATGTGACCGTTGTGAACGCCTGGCATCTCCTCAGATTCTCTGGATTGGAGCAGGATGGTCTTCTGCCTTTCAAGGCATCTTTGGCTCGTTCATTGATAAATTCAGGCACCGTCCGCAAAAAGGGGAGACCAAGTGACACTTCCCCACCTCCTCTTCCTGTGAAGCGCAAACATGTATCCAAGGTAACCCGTGAGGTCAGACTTGGCCCTGGAAACCACTGGCCCCAGCTAAACGACATAACAAATGCCCAAAGGTGCCAAGACCCTGCATGCACACGAAAAACGAAGTACAGCTGCATGTGTTGCAGTGTGGCTGTGTGCCCTGGGTGCATGGCAAATTTTCACAAAAGATGGTGAACTGATCTTGTACTGGAAGTACATAAGCATGCAGTGCAATGTGACTGTGTGCCCGGAATTCTTTTCAATTTTTCACAAAAGACATGCTTAGTGAAGTGATGCAGGAAGTACTGAGACTGCTTGTATTTATTTTTATTTTTTGAATGATAAAACTGCATGGCAGTTGTATATTTTGTTTTATTATTGCTTATAATAAATGTCAATAAACATTGAATGTTATATCACTTGATCTTTGTTGATTTTTTATTATTTTAGTTAAAATCCACATACGCATGCTGTCCACCTGACTGGACATGTTCATAACTCCTTGAAAATTTGGTGTATAAAAACAGAACCAAATCAGTTCTTATTTTTATGTCTAAAAACACATAAAAACACTTAGTAACATTTTTTTAACTCAGTATATCATGGGTCATGCATCAAAGGGTTAAATGTTCGATCACGAGCAGTGTGACTCTGAAGCAGTGACGGACTGAGCGGTCTGGCATTTGAGCACATGCCAGAAGGGCCCTGGCCGTGCTCTATTTGACCACGTGTCCGCGCGCACACTTCTCTGGGTGGTCAATGCGCATCGGGAAGTAGCGGCAGTGTTTTCGCAGAACGAACTGGTGGAACCTGGAGTCCAGGAGGTGTAACCAGTCCTGAGAGCGCACGGATGCGTTCTCACTACAGTTCTGTGATAAAAGAACAAATTCAATTTGTCAACTGGACAACGTTTGTTTGGTCGAAAACGTTTCACCGCTCATCCGAGAGGCTTCGTCAGTTCTGGTCAGTTCAAACCAGAACTGACGAAGCCTCTCGGATGAGCGGCGAAACGTTTTCGACCAAACAAACGTTGTCCAGTTGACAAATTGAATTTCTTCTTTTATCATGGATTCTACCTGGACGACTGAGGGACTCTTCACACTACAGTTCTGTGTTTGGTGCAGAGCTGTAGAACCCCTCCCCCCCGTTCCACGGTCTATGGGGCTGCTTGTGGTGTAAAATGTCAGGGCCGATGATCCCAGTCCGTCACTGCTCTGAAATGCTGTATGTTTGCAAGTTTTCTCCCCAACAAAACCCGCAACAGCGCAGAGGCGCCAGGCCCCTCGGTCAGAGGAACTGTGAAATACAGTACACGCATATTTATACACGCAATATAAAGCTGACTACTTCACGGATTTTGCCTATTGTGGGTTATTTCTACAACGTAACCCCCGTGATAAATGAGGGACTGCTGGACTGATCATCAGAGGGATCAAAGAGCCGCATGCGGCTCCGGAGCCGCAGGTTGCCGACCCCTGGTCTAAGGCTACGTTTATATGATGACGGTCTGAACAGAAGACAAAAAAGTGACGTCGCATCTTCACTTTTTATTCCACGTTTAGACGAGCATTTCCGGGAGGAAATCTGCGTGCATACGGTGACGCAAAAGTGTGGAATTCGATTGGGTATGCATGCCAGGCGGCTTGGTGGTGCTGTGATACATTATCACTATGTCTGCGCGCATGCATAGAATCTTCCTTCTTCTTATCTGCGCCATGAAAAGCAAAACAAAACATGGCTACCGGTAGCAAAAAAAAAAAAATTGTGGTCAGATGAAGAAGTTCAACTATTGCTTCAGACCACGTTAGACTACAAGCAACGAAGGCGCAACGGCAAAGGAGTTTTGCGTCTTGGGACAGTGTAGATGAAAATGCTACGGCAGAGCGTATTCAAGTTTTCCACTTTGGAGGGTGATTTCAGTTTTTTGCATTTTTAAGCCCTCAAAATGCTGTCACGTCTAAACGAAAGGCACTTCTGATCAAATATTTTGTCGTTTTTACCTGTACGCGTTCTCGTGTAAACAGGCCCTTAGAAGATCTCTGTACTCTCAAAAACAGTGTTATATGTTTATCACACTGGGTTGATAATGTCTGATCAGTAGCTGATTCCTGATTCGCCTGTACACTGGATTTAATGCCCAGGCTGCTGGACACAGAGGATACATTTGTCCTAAGGGCTATTACTCTCCTCAAACTGCCCTAACACACGATCTGCTGACCATACATAACGGCTCTAAAACCTTTTTGACATCTAACCATCTATCTGTCACACCCACATACCAGCACGGAACAATTTCATGTATGTGTAGTAAACAATACTGATTTTCTGTCTATGGAAGTACTTCTGTGAACACCTGTGGAGGCCTCACCTGTCGGAAGCGTTTGAGATGAAGGATGAGGATGTCGGGCAGGGTCCACAGACTCATTTTCACCATGCCCTGCTGCAGCTGTTTACAGTGAGGGCACTTCCACGCATCATCTGGGGCGAGCTAAAGTTAAAGAGAACAAACAGTTTTTTTTTTGTTTAATATTAAAGGGACAGTGTGTAAGATTTTTACCCGTTAATTACTGAAATTGAAGATACCCATTCAAATATATATTTGATATATATATATTTAAATATATATATATATCAAATACATTGTTTTCCAAGCCTTTTCACTTCCATTATGAAATCAAAGTATTCTTTTGAACTTAGATATAGTCACATAAAAGGGGGATCTTCCCCATGCAGAGGCAGCCATTTTGAATAAGAGAGCCACAGAAGGACATTTGGGCTTTGAGTTTGACCTGTGAGTTTGACCTGTGCAAGGCCTTCAAAGGTAAGCTAAGTAACAAACCTCGTTTTGTGCTTTTCCGTATAAAAGCCCCATGTGCTCAGATTGTTGTGCCGGGAAATGAATTGCATAGTCAAAAAGAGGAGACTGTAAGGTTTCATTTGATATGTAGATTGTCATGGTACACGATCGGGAATGTGTGTTTTCATGCGAAAAGAAAAAAAAACAGTGAACGGAGGACCGCGTTTTATTAATACCGTTGTTGTCGGCCGGGTGTGCGCGGGTACGAGCGCGGGTATGCGAGCTGTCCGCTACGGCGCGTCCGGGTGACCCTCGAGGTTTGCCGTAGCAAAAACAGGAAGTGCCATAGCCACTATCCACCTATGCACCACGAATCCTACACACTGGACCTTTAAAGTACAACATCATCCTTATTCTACACTTTCTACTTTGTAAACTGCAATATTGATCTAAAATGACTTGAGAATATAGATTGATCAATTGACTTTATGTTCAAAACTGAAGGGCATTTTCAACTAATCCTTACTTTACCTTTATAACTTTTATAAAAAAAATATAGTAACCCTCATAACATATTTCAGTGACGTGTGGTGAGGATCATGGCTGGTGAGGCACTGACGTCATCACAATCAGATTTACAAATATGTAAACCAGGGCCAATTTCTCTCCCTGTAAATGACTGGAGCTTGTAATATTTTTGATGTGAAGTGCAGCCTTTTTGTGTGTACCACTCTGTTTGAAATGAGCAAGTCTTTTGTCCCGTAGTCTGGAGCACATTTTTTTAGCTCCTGCGTTGGTCTTCCTTTAATTATAAACTCCTGCTTGGACTGAAAGTCCTGTTTAGAAAACTGCTTGAGCTTTAATATGAAATCTTCCTCCATTTAAAAAGTAGGGCCAGACAAGAAGAAAAAAGTAAACAGATTATTAAACTTGACTTGCTAACTCTAAATTGTATCTTGCTGTCACTTATTCTAATCTGCTGCCCCAGGAGTTGCAAAAGAATCCCATGGCTCATGAGTGCCTCTACCATGAGGCCAGGTAACTACGAGCCTCACCTGGTGCTTTTTCACAACCGCTTTAGCGCAGTATCTGCAACTACTGAGCTACAGCACAGTCAGTCCATCTGAGGCACGAACGTCTGCTGCCTCTCTCTCAGTATTTGAATGGTAAAAGTGGAAATTCAGCAATTTTGAATAAAAAAGAATTAAAACCGCAAAGTTAAACAGAAAATAACTTTATAGTAAAAATCATTGGATAAATATAACCATTTAATTTTTCATTTTACTTTTTTTTTCTCTGTGATGACGGGAGGCCGTGCCTCACCTGCTTCCCCTGACTCCATGTCACTGACATATTTACACCTTTATGTACAGTTTTACAACATGGAGTTAATATGATTAACTTAGATTCAGGAGCTGGACCACGCGTCAACCTCCTCACCAGATAACCACAGCTCATCTCAACCACGCCTTCAGTTACCCAGAACCCCTATTTATACAGCCAATCCCGATAACAGCGTCCATGTCAGCTCTCTTGACCCCCTCCCTCCCACCCCGTGTCTCTCGTCCATCCTTCAGCCTGAAGACCTCATCTTTAAGGAGGGGGGGTTCCGAATCAGCTGGGTGACCATTTTGGATTGGACCCACCCTGAGTCTCCCCCCAGCCATCACATCTACCCACCGCCAATAAATATCTTTATCGTACTTTATTGTCGTGGCGTGGTCCTTGCTAGTGAAAATGAGGCATGAAAAGAATATTGCAGAAGTGGGAAAATTGTTGTGTTTTCCATTGAGGAATCCATGAACAGCAGTAAAAAGCAACCTTGCAAAGTGTCAGAAACAAGCTTTGTTATCAAAATCAAAAAGTCATATTTGTTTTGATACAGGTGGACAATCCATTTTCCTGATTCTGAGTCAAAGTGTATATATATATATATATATATATATATATATATATATATATATATATATATATATATATATGTATATATATATATATGTATATATATATATATGTGTGTGTGTGTGTGTGTGTGTCATTTATTTATTATTAATTATGTTATAATTTTTTTTATTTACAATTATATTCCTTGTTTTATGTTTCACCATATTGCTGAAGCATATTTCTAGTTTGTGAATCTGTTCAGTGAAAATAGTTTTTTCTGATTCCAATAAAAAAAAATCTTTCTTTTCCTAGTCAAAATGCGTAGGTAGGAGATGATGTGGGAGCTGCTCTCAGATAAAAATGTAGGTATGACTCAATAGGTCTAGGCCTCTAAATATTCACACAATTCACATGATTCACAGATGTAGACAGATACCAGATACTATTTGGTGAAACTATTTTTTAATTTGCACTATGTAGCACTGTGGACCAAAGCAAAAAAAAAAGGAAGAAGTTATCTCATGAAGGCTTTTTGCCAAAACATAATCTAAAATTAGTCTGCTATGGATTTTTTTTTTGGCAAAAGGATAAATTAATTTTGTCAACTGGAGAAAACTTTATTTGGTCAAATACATTTCACAGCTCGTCCAAGCTGCTTCTTCAGTTCTGGTCAGATGCTGGTGGACACTGCCTTATATCTGCCTTAAGGGATTTTGGATATGGATTTTTTTTTGGATATGGATATGGATTTGAAGTTGTCGCTCCTTGCATTTGCACCTCTATTAAGACATGCCATCTGCCAGGCCCTGTTTAGATGATTTATTGATTTGTGTATTTTGTTTAATGAATGAAGAATGCATAGCCACATATTCACATTCTCATCATCAAAAGGCAAAATGTAATTCTGCCAAGCACTGGGACTGGACTAATTCCTCTCAAACCTTTTCGGAAACATGGCTTAAAAGACTATAATGGTACAAGTGAGTTTGACAAAGAAGAGGGCAGAGAGCTGTAGGTGCAAGTTAGCTTCAGGTTTTCCTTTTTTTTATTTCCTCATGGAGAATTTTGGCTTGACATGACAAAAAGAAAAGAAAAACCTGTACAAATGCACAGTGTATCACTCTATATCTATATCACTCTAGCTCCACACATCTGCAGCCAGTCCATGTTAATAAATTTACAAACCAGTTTTTATACCTATTTTTGCATAAAGGAATCCTGTATCTCCTCCCAGACAGCAGAAGCTCAAACTGTGCTTTGAGCTGATGAGAGGGATCTCTGATTGTCAGAGAGCCTGTCTCACAACTGACTTTCAAAGATGCTCTGCAGAGCAGTAAAAATGGACCCACCTATGATGTTAAAGGGATATGCCACCCCCAGGTCAAATTTGGGCATCTCCCCACAGTCCAGAGACTAAAATAAGTGATGGAAAGCGTTTTCCTGCTCACCCAGCCATTGTCCGAGTCTGTCGCCACTGACCGCCGCGGTATCTGGTGCTCCTCCGCCTTAGACTGGAGTCTAACGTCGCCAGAGAAAGATTTCGGCCAAAAGGAATTAATTTGCTCGATGCGTTTCCCAATTACTTTATGTGTAGTGCGCATTCATATCGAGTGCAAATAAATGTGCAAATCAACACGGAGAGCTTGCCTTGGTCATTTTGGGTGGGAACTATTTTCCAGTGCGTAAGAATACAGCCGTATCACGCACCACGTTGTGCAACAGGGGAACTCCCTTCCCGGTGCGTAACTGGGATTCCCCTGGCAGCGTGCTGCGTGATACGGCTGTATTCTTACGCACTGGAAAATAGTTCCCACCCAAAATGACCAAGGCAAGCTCTCCGTGTTGATTTGCACATTTATTTGCACTCGATATGAATGCGCACTGCACACGAAGTAATTGGGAAACGCATCGAGCAAATTAATTCCTTTTGGCCGAAATCTTTCTCTGGCGACGTTAGACTCCAGTCTAAGGCGGAGGAGCACCAGATACCGCGGCGGTCAGTGGCGACAGACTCGGACAATGGCTGGGTGAGCAGGAAAACGCTTTCCACCACTTATTTTAGTCTCTGGACTGTGGGGAGATGCCCAAATTTGACCTGGGGGTGGCATATCCCTTTAACAACCAGTTTCAACAGAGTAAGGATCTGTGATTTATATTTGACAGTCGGGTTTCCAAATCAGTTGACAGGCAAAATGTTACTGTGCCCCCCTCTGAGTCGCCGCAGGGCAGTGTTACAGAATGTTGTAGAAGAAGAAGGTTGATCCCGAAGGTAATACCGAGGTAAATGCGTGAGAGGCAGGGGACATTGGAAGTTACTAGTGGAGATCAGTGCTGCTTTAGGTTTTTAATGAATTTTGTTTTTGTTTAATCTGTGGAAATATTTATGTTTGTTGATTTATCAAGAGGATGACTGGTCTCACACAGTGGTTGAGATGTAATTTTGAAATGGAATACAGTGGTACCTCAACTTACGAAATTAATTTGTTCCAGAAGTGGTTTTGTAACGTGAATCTTTCGTAAGTTGAGTAGCTATTTCAATGGAAAAAGCCTGATTCGTTCCAAGGCCCCGTTCCAAGTTTTTTTTAATAGTGTAACTTTTTTTTATAGTGTAACACTGTGTTCTGGGTCCTGATTGGCTAAGAGACTGTAGACCCAGGACTCAGGACTAAACGTGGACTAAACCGGGTCTAAACAAGGTCTATACCTGGACTGGACCAGGACTAAACCTGGACCAAACCAGGACTAGACCAGGTGGATTAAAGCGCCGCGTGCGGGTCTATTTCCTGGTTTCTCACGAGTCACAGCTGAGGCGAGCAGCGAGGAGGGGACCGCAGCGAGGAGGGGACCGCACGCAGTCCGAGCGCATGAACGAACGCAGGTAAGAGCCACGGTGGTTTAATCCTGGTTTAGACCTGGTTTAGATCTGGTTTAAACCTGGTTCAGACCTGGTTTAATCCTGTTTTAGAGGAGGCACGGTTTGAGCACGGGTCTCGTCCTCGCAGCCCCGCGCCGGGTCATGCTGCGCTATCACACACGTGTCCCCGCGCACACTTCTCCACCCTCCCCCTTCCCCCCACGCTTCACTATTAATACATTTTGTTGAAAATCTATGAAAGTTTGAGTGTTTAAACAGAGACAAATGTGAGAAAAGTTTAAATCCAGTCTGAGAAAAGCGTATAATGTGTGTGGCTGAGCGCGCATTATTTGAATTTTTGAGATTTCGCGTTTCGTAACTTGTATCTTTCGTTTCGTATCTAGAGACCAAAATTTAACGTGAAGGCGTTTCGTAACTTGGAATTTTCGTTTGTTGGGTCTTTCGTAAGGTGAGGTACCACTGTATTATATTGTTATTCATAATATATTGATTATTTTGTGTGTATCGCTTTACCTGTTCTTCTTTGGTGTAGAGCTGAAAGCATTCGTCCAGGGTACATGTGTGCTGCTGCAGATGCTGCTGCTGTTGGGCCCTCACACTCTCTGCGTCCTTCACCACCTCCTCCTGAATACTTCCAAATAGACTGCATACACAAACACGTACAAACAACTCATTTCTCCTACCCTGCCATGATAATGTGCCAATGTTTATTCCAGTGTGGTAAATTGAAATGGGAAAATTTCCTGCACTTTTATAAAAATATAAAATGGCATTTCATTAGAGTCCAGCTGGCCACAAGCCTAAGGGGAGTGTTGGTGGTGTATGAGGCTCTCAACAAAGGTTGCAGATACTTAACTCTCACTGTTTATATTGTTCAGTTTACTGCAATGTGTGTGGCATATTAGAAATGACGGCAATGGCACTGTGCAATCATCACTAGGCTTTGAATGATAGAAACATTTGGGATTTTGCCAGATTTAGACAACAGACATCACATTAAAAGTGAAGATGTGCACCAAACCAAACCAAACCTTTTCCACTTTAATTACTAACAAATATTATAGTATAGTAAATAATGAGTTCTGAATTTTCCAAACTAAAAAGTTGTAACAGATGGATAGATTATATGATTATATTAAAACTAAATTATATTATATTATCATAGACTGTATAAAAAAGTGGACTAAGCGAGTGTGATGTCACCCATAGCATTCAGCGCCATTCAAATGAAGCTCACGATGCTAACGGTTACATGAACAAATTTGGAGCCAGAGTCTATATTATGAATAGGATTTTTTTGGCAAAAAAAACAACAACATCAGGATCATGTTCCTAGAGGTTAATAGGAACATTTTAAGACCGAAATGATGAGGCTCACAGCAGCAGATACAGAGAGAGGGGCCACGGTATTCTAATGTAAGTCAATGGGAAACAGGGCCAGTAGGAGCAGGAAGAGCCGTATGCAAACTTCCTTTTTGGAGGTGGCTAGAGCATTAGCTATGACAATTTATATATACACTCTATGGATATAATATGTAACATGTTATGATAACAGCTTTTATTTGTCATACATACAAATTGTACAATAAAGTATAGATGAAGGTTTGTTAGTTCTGAACTGCTGGGACTTCATGCGCCAACATTATGGGATGGAGCACCCAAAGGAGACGCAAACATGGGGAGAACATGTGGACATTGAAAACTAGAACCTGCTGTGAGGTGAGTGTGCACAACCAAACTAAGACAACTTGGCTGCCACTTGATAAAGCATGAAAGCACACACTGTACAGGACTGTAAAATGTAATTTTATAGATATCATATTTCATAATTTACTATATTAAGATATCTGCTCACATTGTAACAAAGTGCAAGATATTTTCCTCTGCACTGTAGCACAACATTCATTTTTTGAGAGCGCTTTGAGTCTCTCATGGAGGAGAACAATGTAAGTCAAACAGCTGATCAAAGTGCCTTTCAACTTTATGTTTTGATGTAATGCTAACCGTAGGGACATTTTTAAACAGAAAACAGGTCAAAATCTCTGCCTTCAAAGCTCACCATTCTTTCGTCTTGTAATCCCATTCAATGACAAGTTTCACATGCGGAGGTCCACCGGGGCCACAAAACTTCAGAGCTCTGCAACAACAAGAAAAAGTCATATTTCTCTCATTTCTGAGTTTCTGTGTTTTCACAAAATTGAATAATTCCTTTCTCGTGTTATATTACAGTTTATTCATATGAAATGAGGGAGCATGGTCTGACTGCAAAACAATGTCTGTGCAAGCAAAAGATAACTGAACTGTCTACAGCAGAATTCATTGGCTTAATAAAAGTATATAATATAATAGCAATGATAGGGAGCCAGGACAAAGATGGATTATTATGATTACAGATGTTAGCCTCCTTTGACCCAGAGCATGAGCCAAATATGATTCAAGCTTTTGGTTTGCAAAGGACCACAAATAAGTCAGTATTAGTAAAAAGCAAGGAGGGTCAGTGGATCCTTTAAGTGTAGAATCAGGTGCTTCTCTGGGATAAGTGAATACAAGATCAGCCTCTTACTGTTGTAGCACAAAAATGTATATCACATGGGCTTAGATAAAATGTCTGAGGCACACTGATTACAAAGATAAAAGTCCTTTATTATTACAAATGGGATGCCAACGCTGGAGGTCTTCATCAGAACTTAAAAAGGCTTGGGTTTTAATTAATAAAAAACTACTGCTTCAAGTTGGCTCATTTCACATTTAAAGAAGAACAATTAAACAGACTCATCCACACTCCCCATGTTCAAAAAAGCCCTGAAACCAGTCTCTTTAAAATCACCTTCCATTACCTTTTTTGTTTCTTCTGTTTGTCTCTTCATGTAAAGGGTCTTTGAGTGTTATGTAGTATTATTATTATATTACTATAGCTTTTATTTCTATACATATGTTCAAAATAGGGCTGTGCAATTAATCGAATTTTGATCACGATTTGGTGTCAAACGATCTCAAAATTCATATAATCAAGTCCAAACGATTATTTTTTTTCATTTGTCTGTCGAGAGGGACGCGCACGCGCAATCCATTCCCTTACTGGCGCCTACGGCCGGCTGCGAGTCGAGCTCACACTAGTTGCTACCAGGAATTGACCAATCACACGACAGGAGTTGCTACCACGATTTGCTGCCATGAATTGACCAATCACAGCACGAGCTCCTACCAAGAACGCACACGCTTGCATATTAAGCCAAGAACACGGAAACTACAGAAGACAATAGTAAACAAAGTTAGTATAACGCAACATTTAATCACTTTTAAATCGATCGTTCACCCTCCGTGGTATTTACTATGAATACAACGTACAAAGACACACTTTACGTGGGACTTTGTAGAGATACGCGATCGGCATTTTCAATAGGCTACGTGAATTACTTATCCCGGACAGCACCTCATCTGGGAGCTCTTTCGGATTTGCTGGACAGTATCTCATCTTTGCTTTTGGTAAGTCATGTCATGAAATGTATTTGTCATATCACTATTCTATTTTAGCGCTATTATATTGTATTGTATTATATTGTATTGTATTATATTATACTCAACAAAAATATAAACGCAACACTTTTGTTTTTGCTCCCATTTTTCCTGAGATGGACCCAAAGATCCAAAATTCACTCCAGATACACAACACTACCATTTCTCTCAAACATTGTTCACAAATCTGTCCAAATGTGTGACAGCGAGCACCTCTGCCCCGCCGAGACAATCCACCCCACCTCACAGGTGCACCACATCAAGATGCCGATCCGACATCATGACCAGTGCACAGGTGCGCCCCAGACTGCCCACAATAAAAGGCCACCCCGAAATGTGCTTTTTTTTGCTTTATTGGGGGTCTGGGGACTCAGAACCAGTCAGTATCTGGTGTGACCACCATTTGCCTCATGCAGTGCAACACATCTTCTTCGCATAGAGTTTATCAGATTGTCAATTGTGGCCTGTGGAATGTTGGTCCACTCCTCTTCAATGGCTGTGCGAAGTTGCTGAATATTAGTGGGAGCTGGTACACACTGTCGTATACGCCGGTCAAGCACATCCCAGACATGCTCAATGGGTGACATGTCTGGTGAGTATGCTGGCCATGCAAGAACTGGGACATTTTCAGCTTCCAAGAATTATGTACAGATCCTTGCAACATGGGGCTGTGCATTATCTTGCTGAAACATGAGGTGATGTTCATGGATGTATGGCAAAACAATGGGCCTCAGGATCTCATCACGGTATCTCTGTGCATTCAAAATGCCATCAATAAAATGCACCTGTGTTCTTCGTCCATAACAGCCTTTGAAGAGGAGTGGACCAACATTCCACAGGCCACAATTGACAATCTGATAAACTCTATGCAAAGAAGATGTGTTGCACTGCATGAGGCAAATGGTGGTCACACCAGATACTGACTGGTTCTGAGTCCCCAGACCCCCAATAAAGCAAAAAAAAAAAAAAAAAAGCACATTTCGGGGTGGCCTTTTATTGTGGGCAGTCTAAGGCACACCTGTGCACTGGTCATGATGTCAGATCAGCATCTTGATGTGGCGCACCTGTGAGGTGGGGTGGATTGTCTCGGCGGGGCAGAGGTGCTCGCTGTCACACATTTGGACAGATTTGTGAACAATGTTTGAGAGAAATGGTAGTGTTGTGTATCTGGAGTGAATTTTGGATCTTTGGGTCCATCTCAGGAAAAATGGGAGCAAAAACAAAAGTGTTGCGTTTATATTTTTGTTGAGTGTATATTATATTATATTATATTAATTATATTATGTTATATTTATTATATTGTATAATATATTATATTATATTATTATATTCACCCTCGCTGTGTGAAGGAGAGGTTTCGCAGGTCTTTCCTTCCTGCTGCTGTCAGACTGTACAACGAACACTTTATCTGCACTACAATATTCAGCTATACTCCAGAGTCTATTTTTAGGTCTATTTTTAAATTATCCTAGGCCATTATTTATTTATTATATTGTTCTGTTGCATGCTACTTTTTCATACTGTTCTTGATCTGTGCGTTGCAACACTGGAATTTCCCCACTGTGGGACTAATAAAGGCATATCTTATCTTATATTATATTATACTGAGGAGAAATCTGTGTGAGGAAAGTGAGGAATAGCTGTGTGTGATAACTTTTTGTTTGTGTGTGTGTGTATGCCTGTGTGTATATCATAGCACCAGGCTATTTTATGTTTATATTTGTTAGGTTGTATTTTATTAAGTTTAGGGCAATCTGTAGAATAAGACAGAAGAAGAATAAATGTTTAAGGGGAGAGTAGCCCACTTTGTGTGTGTGTGTGTGTGTGTGTGTGTGTGTGTCTGTATGTAGGTAGGGGATTTTGAAAAAAATCGTTTGAATAATCGTGATTTCAATATTGACTGAGATAATCGTGATTATGATTTTTTTCCATAATCGAGCAGCCCTAGGTCTTTTTACAACTAGGTCTGTACTCACGTCTACTATTATTACTATTTCTACAGCTACTACATCTCTTTGGGATGACTGAAAGTTTGCCACTGTCTTGTGCAATCACCTTCAAACCCGTGCGAGATACACAGAAGCTTAGATTAAATCATCCCCGATCTCTGGAGATTATATGAGACTGTCACTATCCCACGGTGTGCAGAATACACACACTCCTGTGTAGACAGTTTGTGAATACAAAATAAAATTAAGAACTGAACAAAGTTTCAAAGTGACACTTTCATTTGATGAAGAAGTCTGGATGTGACAAAATACTTATTTTAAATGGTACAGAGATCAAAAATGAATGTGTCAGTTACATGGAAAAGTGCTAATATTTGAGTTCCTTTCATTTCGGTATTTGAATTTTCAGAACACAGCGCTAAGGTCGTCTTTATCAACTTTGAAGACTAGTTTTTGGATGCATCAGCTTGGCAGCATGGGTTAAATTACAATGTGAATGTGTGTAACTTGTAAAGAAGTCATAGATAAACATAGCACCATACAACAGTTATTAAAGCAGAATTTTGTCCAGAGCAAATGAAGATGTAAAAAGAGCAACAAATAAGACCATAAAGAGAACATTTTGGTGGTCCAAAAACATAAAGGACATAAAGTTTAATAGTCAAAATGAAGGTGTGATATATTTGGTATTGTATTGAGGCTAACTTGTGCTAAATCTAGCTGAACTCAAAAAGACAAGAATTCATCTCCATGCAAGGTATGGCTCAGACAGTTCATTTCGCAGTCTCCTCATACTACGGTAATATTTTCTAATTTCAAAAATAAAACAACCCCACATGCATTCACATTCCAAAAATCAATGTAACCTTTTAGAACCAAAAGGCAGAAGGCTGAGTGGCTACTTGTGTGCGTGTCCTGAATTTCTCTTTCTTAAATATTTAGAGGTTGGTTTGGTCTTCAACTTCCAAATTTTTAAAACTCGCAGAGAGCATGACCCAATGTTTATGCTTTTCATTGTAGATTTGGAGTTAGCATAAATTCACCCTGAAAGTAGGCCTGTCAAGATAATTACTATACCGACTTATAATTCACTACATAACATATGGAACAGTCGTTTTTGTGAATCAATATTTATCGTGGGTTCTTTTTCTTTGTTCTAGTGAGAAAAGTTGGGTTAATTTTCTTTTGTTCTCATCCTCTCATCGTCCCCTTCACTCTCCTCATCTTCTCATCGTCCCCTTCACTCTCCTCATCTTCTCATCGTCCCCTTCACTCTACTGACCCTTATCTCTACCATCTTCAGTGTCCAGGCCTTGGGGAAAAGACATCTCCTAAATGTTATCTAATTGTCCATGTCCTTCATTGTAATATCTTCTGCCGAGGTCTGAGCACCAAAAATAACTCAGGTATACTAATATTGTTCTAATATTGTAATATATGTTCTTTTTTGCATAGTATATGTTGTATTTTTTGCATATACTAGTATAATATATATTAGTATGTGGGAACAAAGTATGTACGTATACATAGTGTAAGTATAATATAAGTGAAGAAAAGCTGAAGGTCCCTTCAGCTTTTCTTCACTTATATTATACTTACACTCATAAAGAAAACAAAAGACACTGCTTTTCTTGGCATCCACCATGACTTTTTTTAAAAATTGAATTGAATTCACATCAGTCAATTACCTGTCAACAGCTGGATGGAACAATGGATTATTGTCCTGTGGTGAAAGGTAGCTATAAGATGAAGATCCCCCCACAACTCTGATCTTAAACAGGAATCCAGCATTCTGAAAAGGGAGAAACAAAGGATAATGGTCCCTATGCAATTATAAACCAGATATAAGACCCAGAATACAATAAAGACAATTTTAAACAGTAAGGAATGGAAAAGGAATGGAAAAACACTTGACTTTTAGCATCTTTGGTACATTTGATAAACCATTAAACTTAACGACTTAATGCAACTGAATTGATATTGTAAGTAATCTCTTATCTAGGGTGACCAGATTTTCAAAATAAAAGACTGGGACACTCCTGGGTTGGGATGGTTGGTGGTAATAAACTGTGAAAAGAGTGCATAATTGAGAGTATAGTAATTTAGTTACCGTAACTTGGATTATAATGGACATACACTGGACTGCACAATTTTGCCAAATTTAAAGATTTAAATAAAAAATTGTGAATATATGAGGAGTCAGAAATGCAACTTTTTCATATAAGAGTGTAAATCCTCGTCAGCACCATGTGCTCTTACTTCCACGTGACTGGCTGTTGACCCATTGATTAAAACGCACTTGCCTTATTATCATGATTGACCAAGGTAGGGATTGCGATCAATGGCTCTTTAGATTTTTGACACAGCTCCAATTGTATTACATATGCTTGGATTGCACAGCTTGGATCATTCGTGGTGAAATGAGATTACATTGTATGTTCCTTTTTGTCTTTTTTTAAAGGTAATGTACTTCTGCATCTTCAAGTGTAATCTTAAGATGTGATCAAGTGTATTATTGCATTCTACCCTAGTTTTTGTGCAAACCAAGTTTACAGTTTTCTGATTTTAGCAGTTTAGCAGCTCTATTTGGCAGAGTTTAGGTGTTAATTCTGTATTCCATTCATTCGCTGAGGTTGGAACTCAGTATCACCCAGAAAAACAATGACCAGGAAGCTTCATTACAGTATATGTACAGTACCACTTAGAATGGACAATAAACCCTCAGAAAGAGTTAAAACCTGCCAAAATACTGGTCAGTTTAGGTCAGTGCTTCTCAAATAGTGGGGCGGGCCCCACTGGGGGGGCGTGGCGTGATGCCAGGGGGGGCGCGTATGACCCTGGGAAACATGTTTTTTTGCTGTACTGTACTAGAACTAAGTGTAATTGCACATCAACAACAGTAGTTGGCAGTGGCGTTCTCACATGCGATTTACGCACAGTCTCACCATTAACAGAACATCCCCTGTCACAGAAAAAACACGTATATTCCACTGGGTCATGTCCTTTAGTCCGACAGAAGCTGACGCATCAGTGGCACAAGGATAGAGCGTTTTTTTTCAGTGCTTTTAGCTTATGCAAATGAGGTGGTTTTAAGTTTCATTTCTGTAAAACGTAAACAAATGTGCGCAAAGCTGCATTAAAAACACATTAATATTTCAGTCCTCAGTGCAGTCTTTGTTGTAAGTTTCTTTCTTTTTTTTTTGTTTATAATGTTAATAAAAGGATACAATGGTGTTCTAATAACAATTTTCTAGACGAATAATACTATTTATAGTCGCGCGCAGGAAGGGGGGGCGTGAAATTTTTTCTTCTTCCTAGGGGGGGCGTCACAGAAAATAATTGAGAAGCACTGGTTTAGGTCAATTTATTAACCCTGACACTGTTATTACAATGCCATATGTGGACTCTTCCAAGCAATGCAATAACATCTCAATGGTGACAAGCAGGGAGTAAACCACCTACAGTGCACCTTTAACTACAATTTGTGACATATTAGAGGATTATGTTAAGTGGAAAAAACTAGCCCATAAAACAGTAAAAGCATTGCACTGACAACATTGGAAATCAGATGGGTTTCATAATGTATCTGAGTATGTTGGTTAATTTGTACAGTGGAAAAGTACAAACCATTATAAATCTTATTGTACATACGTACACATATGTAAATATATGCTTGTCACTTAAAGAGGGTGTATAAAGCTTGGTTTATTTTTAGCTTATCAAAAACATGCCTGAAGAGGTTTTAGATGTCCTCTATGCATATTTACGTCACCCAAGCACCCACTCAACAATAAATATACAAATAAATGTTCGGGATGCAGGCTGATTAGCACTCTGAAGAGAAAGTGACTTAACACGGGAAGCAAAGGAAGGGGAGATGTGTGAATTCTCACACTGAGTTGCAGAGGCTGCTCTAGCAAAGATTTTTTTTTTTAAATTAATTTAGTTTATTTATGAGACAGGGAGAGTGCACAATATACATTAACCTCATCAGGAAAGATGCATTGTGCCAGGTTGTAGCACTAGAGCTAATTTCCACCTGTAGTCCCTGGTGCATGTTTTTTATGTTTAGGATTCACGATTGACTGCAGGTGCTGGGCTTTAGGTAGTGACCATTCAGATCAGAGAGAGTTCTTTGTTTTCTGGGGACATAGGTCACGTTCATAGAATTTAAAATCAAAATCTAACACAGTTCCTTTAAACCAGACATGTAAAGCCCTCGACCCCTATCATTACCATTTTTCAATGAAAAGCATTTCAATTAAATATATATAATAGCTGTTTAAATGTAGGTTTGGACCAACACGCTCTTGAATCATATATCATACATGTATTCATTGTTTTTATAGACAGAGTTTTTGTAATGACTCCTGTTCACCACACAGGGGAAGTGTAGGTTTTGGCTTTCATGAGCTGTTCCTGAGCTGTTCAGACTGAAATCTGTGCTGCTCTTTGGTGATATCTTGTGGTGAGACACTGCATGTAGGCCTGCTGTATCTATGTTTGGGCAAGACACTTAACCCACCTCACCCCTACTGTCTGCGTACACTGGTGTGTGAATGGGTGAGTGGTTTCTTGTTGTAAAGTGCCTTGAAAGTGACTGGTTTTTTTCACATAAGAAACAGAAAATACTGTGGAGGACCGGGCCAAAATGCTTAACTCAGTTCTGTATAATATTAATTGTATTTCTTTATAAAAAGCAGTAAATAGCATTGTTTTGATGCCCTGGTAAGACACGTTTTCATTGCTTAGTCATATGGTCACATCTTTATATAGCGCTTTTCCACCTTCAAGGCACTCAAAGCGCTTTACAACAAGGAACCACTCACCCATTCACACACAAATACGCAGACACTGGGGGCGTTAAGTGTCTTGCCCAAGGACACAAAGGCAGCGTTCATCTGTGGGAGCTGGAATCATACCACCAACCTGACCACCAACCTTTGGATCAGTGGATAAACGCTCTACCAACTGAGTTACTGCCGCCCCACTCGTCCTAACATATTATGTTATTAGTATTAACATATTAATCATGGCTACCGTAGTCAGCCACTACTGTAGCTTCTATTCTATGCGCCTTATAATGCCCTATATATGAAAACAGTTTTTAAAATAGGCCATTCATTGAAGGTGTGCCTTATAACCCGATGTGCCTTATAGTGCGGAAAATACGGTAGCTTAAACAGGCCGATCGGTGTCAAACAAAGGGCTGTATGTGACCCGGGAGCTGTACCATACCCAGGTCTTCTTAGAGTGGTCAATGGCTTTGAAATGGAGATGTACATCAGACAGTGCTGGTATTTTCTCTTATGAAATGGCTGTCTAGTTTCTCTTTTCTGCAGTCTTCATAACTCAGAATGCCCATTTTGGATATCCACAAGCAGAGGGCAGTGGTACATGTTGTTCTCTCTCCTTTCCCTCTGTGCTTGTAGAAACCAATGGAGCCCTGTGTTGTGATGTTCAAATATGATGTTTGAATTTGTGCTGCAGTGGATGGTGAGAATAAAAAGCAGGTACTGTATTGGTCAGTGTGTGTGGGTTTCCTGAAGATCTCTACCTGGAGTACCTGGGCTTCTGCTATAGTTAATCTAAGAAGGCCAATGTGTTCTCTTTGGCCTCTTCCTGTGTGAACTTATTGTTTGGATCTATAGCATTTATATATGCAGGAAAGGATTCCAGATGTTGCATTCTGATTTTAGCACAGTTGTCATCCAGGCAGGACCAGTGCGTGGGTGGAGTTCCTGGAAAAGAAGCCAATGCACTCTGTTCAAATTGTTCCATTGCTAACTTCCATATAAGTTATCAATAATGGGAGAGACCGATGAGCCCGTGGCACCACTGTGGATATGCCTGTAGAAATTTCCTCTGAACTGAAAATATATGGTGTTTAAACAAGTTTCCACCAGTTGGGAGATTTGGTTAGGTGAAAGTTTAGTTCTCTCTTCTAGTTTAGTATCTTGGAGTAGTCTCCTCCTTGCTGCCTCCAATGCTGCTGATGTAGGGACATAGGTGAACAGGTCACATCAAAGAAATCCATTGTCTTATCGGGGTCAGACTGGAGATGCTTCACTTTCCTCAGAAATTCTGCTTTGTTCTCAATATGATGCAACCAGAGAAGCCAGGATGGTCTTCTGGTGTTTGGCCACATTGAGTCTGTGCTACTTACAATGGGCCTGAGCGGTACTCCCTGTTTGTGGACTTTTGTGAGACCATAGATACAAGGAATGGAGTCACCAGGATAGAGTCAATCAATGACTTGTTCCTTCCCCAGTTTCTGTAAGCAGTCTAAGATCTTCTTGCACCCACTGGTAGGGTGTTGTTTTAGTAATTCGTAGGATGTGGTGTCCCTGAGCAGGCTGTTTACTTTAGCCTCGTAATCAGCTGAGTTCAGGATCACAGTGCATCTCCCTTTGTCAGCTGGCACAATGTTGATGCAGCAGTAGCTCACACAGACAGAAGCTGGAGACCTTAGACTGAAAATAACAGGTGCACTGAGAAGCGCTACCCTTCAACGCAACATTAGAGGAAAGGAAAGCTATTCAGGCTGAGTTTTTCTCTCAAACTCATTTCTACCTTGTGATGTCATGTAGTAATACAGGAAGTGTTCCACTGTGTTTTAAAACTCCATACACCTTCACTAGCTCGTGGAAGCTAGCAGTTATGGGGAACATTTGGAGCAGAATACCATATTAGGAATAGGGTTTGACTCATGGACAAAATACCAAAATAAAGTATACTAACTAACTAAAGTATACTAATAAAAACATTTTAAGATCAATATGGCAAGTGACAGGAGCAGTTACGGAGGGAGGAGAAACATTTTTTCAATACAAAGTAAATTGTAGCTAGAATCCAACTGGGAACTGAGAGCACGCCCATGCTTACTTTAGCGGATTCGGTATCTCCATTTATATATACAGGATATGGGTGGAGAGCTCTTTGAGCTTTGGCATTGTAGACAGACTAACAATAAAATATTTCTCAAGCATGAATGAAACAAAGCACAACTCCAGGTATGTTTTTGACAACATTATTAAAGCTTATAAGAGTCATGTATTTGTTCTGCTTTAACCAGATCCTTTCTGATCAAATATCCTTCACTGCATGTCTGCCTAGTTTACTTTGATGCCAGCAGGTATTTTTTCAATAATTAAACAAAAACAGTGTTGTTCTATATTACCCAATTTGAACAAACAGGTGCAGAACATGGAGGCTGGATAGAAGGGGGGTATCAAACCCTGAAAGATCGATAGATCCCAATCTCTACTTTAGTCGATCTCGATGATGTGGCATGCGCATTTTTATCGACAGGTCTGCAGCCAATCGTGTGGTAGTAAGAGCGTGCGGTGGTGACTAGAATTTACGCTCTCTTGTTTTAGGAAAAAGCAGCTCGATGAGCCCAGTGCGGTGACCAGGCGCAGAGGATTGTATTTATTGTAAGTCTAACACTGCTGCATTGATTAAGAATAATTTACAGATAAATAGCAAAGGATTTACACAAGCCTGCATTGATTTAAACTTTAGGTAATATTTCATGGTAAGAGTACAGATCCATAATACAGAGAGCACTCCTTGATACAAAATGCTTGACAGTGAATGTTGTAGTGTACTGCTATAACCACTTGATGACGCCAATGCTTTTCATATGACAAATATGACTTTGCCATCAAAATAATTACAATGGAGGACAATCATAACAAAATGTATTTTATATATTAAAATCATGACAAAAAAGAGCCTGATATTGTATTTTTTTGGTTGGGCATACATATGGGACTACTAATAAAAGAGAAAGCAGTAGGACAGTGAATGAGGGTTCAGTATAAGGGGACTATTTGGCGGACCAGTGCAACCAAGAAAAAAGATGATTTTTAGGATCTAACAACTCCTAACACAACTTTTATACATTGTTTGCATTTTTCATACTGCAGACTCATCATTATAATGCAACTCTCTTCCTGTTATATACAGTATCTGTTAATATGCGGTGGGTTTGGTGCAGGTTTTGTTAAACGCCTTTTAATTTCTCCAGAGACTGGGCTTGGAACAAAGCACTAGAAATACTTTGACTACAGCTATATGACTACTAGGAGTATATGAATTTTTAAACAAGCAGTGAAGAAAATGAAAGAAAAGACGGCCTACAACTAAGTTACAATTTACAAGCCTAAACCATAAGAAATCATAAATTAAATAAACATTGTGGTCTAATTTACAAAGTTGGTCTTTGAAGAGGTTTTTTTTAACACACACTAAATATTTACACTATTTGCATAGAAATGACCCGTTTTACTTTAGATTAATCTTAGCTGCTTTCTGCTAAATCACTGTGGGGCCTGGATTTAAAGTGCAGGAGGCATCTGGGGAGGAGGATAAAGTGGGTGACATTTGTAGGGTCCACTCTGGTTCTGGCTTTACCTGTGCCTGGGACCCATTCAGCATCAGATAATAGAGCTTGCTCAGAATGCTCTGCTGCAGCTGCTCCCACGAGATGCTCCTGTCCTCCCTCATGAGAAACGGAGGACCAAACCTGCAGGAAGAAAGTATCATCATATTAAAGGTCCTATATTACACAAAATGGATTCTTGAGAGCTTTTAGCCATGTTATACTGTTGTTTCCTTCTCAAAAACTTACCTGTTGTGTTTTGTTTCATTCACACATGTTTATTTGCCTGTATGCATGTCTCCAAAGCTCAAAATGCTCTGTTCCATCTTGTGATGTCATGAAGCGGTAGTTTTCAAGATAAAGGCTAACTTTTACCTTTAGTTCAGTAGAGTTTGGCAATTCTAGAGCTGAAATCATCCAAATGATTCTGTGAAGGTGCGTGAAGTGACTTCCTGTATTTCCACATGACATCACAAGGTGGAACTGAGTTTTCAGTTTGACAGAATAACTGGGTTGCAGGGTTTGTGTGTTAAATGTGTGAATGAAACAATACACAGCTCCAGGTATGTTTTTGATGAGGAAACATTGCATAGATCATACAGTATAACATAGATCAGAAAATAATGTACTATAGGTAATATAGTAATCAATGGGGCTTAGTGGTGTTGTCATGATGCAAAATTATCACTTCATTTTTATACCATGAAAAGGTGTGATACATACCGTATGTTCACACCATAATGATAAGATAATTTGAATACAGGGCTCTCAAGTCTCATGCATTGAGAGTGTGAAATAGACCCCGCTCAAAACTTGAGAGCCCTGTGAATAATAGAATGACATTGACAAAAATGCAATTTTTAATTTAATATTGAAGGAAAGGTTCAGTTTTATCATATTTATGTAATTTTTTTCTTTAAAATATGTATTTTTATTGCTCAAACTAGTATCTACTTTAGATACAATGTACAAAAATAAAATTTTATATAAAAAATCCATAATTCAAGAAATATAAAACTGCAAAATTAAATAAAATAGCCATAGTTTAGAGCAAGAAAAAAAAAGTCCAATAGAGAAAGTGTCTGTTTTAAACCTTAAACACTGCATTTGCACATATTATAATAGATCAGGACAGGTGATGAATCATGAATGGAGGTAATGCAGGACTCATAGGAGTTCTTTCTTTGCTGTGGGTCAGAGGAGGACACTTGCAGAGATACTCAAGTGTTTGTTGCAGTCCTGATGTATGGAGCCATACGATTGTCAAACTGTGATATTGTGGGTCGTTTTAAAGCAACACTTTCATTCTGGTCCACTCTCATATGAAAATATCAGATAGTACACCTGGGAAAAAAGGTTTGGTCTCACTTGTTACATGTTGTAAATTCTTGAAACAAAATTATCAATTTGTAAATGTTTCACATAAGACTCATTTTATGATGTTTTTGTGTGTGAAAATGTGAACATTTTGTGTTATTGTTTTGTTTCAGTTAAAAGTGACTTGAAAGAGTCCAATGACACCAGATCTTTCAGTTTAAATTCGATCTGGAGTTCATTCCAGGAATGAGCTGCAGCTCCTTACACAAGAGATCCAATTGTGTATGCTACTTTTACTTATCCAAATCACTGCTGAAAAGCTTTGTATGAACAAAAGTTAAAACATGAGATGTAAAGAGCTAAAATTGGTCTGAAACTAGTCTTATTTCAACCAGTTCAAGGCCCAACCAGAACATCAGCTTAACCCATATCATCCAACAGATATCAGTGCATCTCTAGTACAGTATTTGTATTGTTAACTTAGAAACCTCTCATCTTTACATGTCTTAATCTGCATTCACAAGCATTAATCCTGTTTGAATGACTTTTAAAACTTTAGTTGACTTCCTGCTACAGTGGATCAGCATGAGAAAAACTGAGCCCAAAGAACGTATGTGAGAAGTTTGAAGGTCAAAACAGCAGAAGTCACGGAAGTCAGTGTGAAGTCCAGGTAAAAAGTGGACTCACCTGATAGCCTGCTGTCCAGATCCAGCTGTGTTACAGATCAGCAGCAGGACTTTACTGGATGAACTGTGGTTTAGATATTCAGAAGATACAGCTCCAGATGAAGGAAATCTCTGTCCATCGGAGCCAGAAGAGTAAGGAGAGGAGGGGAGGCTATGGTGGTACCCTGGGAAAATCAGAAAAGAATGAAAGATGGGGAAATGCATTTTATTATATATTAATGTATCAATTCAACAATTAACAACCAATCTTCATTAATTGAATTTGTACCTGTATAATGGCGCCAAAACACATTAAACTATTGACATAATTAACACTGGAAACAACACTGTAGCATTTTTAAATTGAAAGGAGTTTGTTGGTATAATAGGAGAAACCATTTCAGTTATGCATCCAAATCATTTAGTTGTTTGTACTTTAACATGCAACTAGAAGAATATTTATTACATTATAATGACTATTTTTTAAGTTTATAAGTAAATGTTGTATTTGCAGAAATGAGCCTTAAAGCAAACTACAGTGTGGCATTTGGTTTATGTAACATATGTAAATATACACCACAGGTCAAAGGTTTTCATTCATTGTTTTTTGTTCTTTATGTTTACCACTTTCTGCTTTCCATAAACCTACGGAAGGCATCGAATGTATGATGCCAGATATACAGCTCTGGAAAAAAATAAGAGACCACTGCATTTTTTTTTTCTGAAATCAGCATCTCTACATGTATTGCAGCCATTCCATTCGAGCGTAGCTGAGCTACTTCAGTTCTTGCACCAGGAGTGGAATAAAGTCACCTAAGAACAATGTGAAAGACTTGTGGAGAGCATGCCAAGACACATGAAAGCTGTGATTAAAAATAAGGGTTATTGCACCAAATATTGATTTTTGAACTCTTCTTAAGTGTAAACATTAGTGTTATGTTGTTTTAAAATGAACTTGATCTTGTTTATTTGCATTGTTTGAGGTCTGAAAACATGTATCTTTTTTGTTATTTTGACCATTTGTCATTTTCTGCAAATAAATGCTCTAAACGATAATATTTTATTTGGAATTTGGGGGAAATGTCAGTAGTTTATAGACTCAAACAAAAAATTTCCTTTTGCCCAAACACATACCTAAGTAGTAAAATCAGAAAAACTTATCATTTTGCAGTGGTCTCTTATTTTTTTCCAGAGCTGTATGATATATATTGTGTAGCAAAGGAAAAATAATTAAAGGTGCACTTGTGGAGGGTTCCCATCTGTTTGTCTCCATGGAGATGTTGTTGCTTTGTTTGAAATGTCATAGTATGGTATTACATGTGTCCATCATGCATTTGGTCAGCAATATATACTTATACGTATAGAGACGTATATAATACGTGTCTGTATAGGCAAATAAGCATAATGCCATACTGTGGAACATTCCAGGCAACATCTTCATGAAGAGAAGCAGGTGAGGGACCCTATCCAGGAAATGTACACAGAGCAACTTTAAACAACTCAACTAAAAAATGTTTATATTAAAATCCTCATAGTCTTCACATTTTGCTTTGTTAATGGCACTGTAAACCTAGAATAACAAAAAAGGTGTAACTTTGTACTGCGGGCATGTATCTGCACTGAAAGCTTTATCAAAATAATGATCATACTCTGCTTTATACACAAAAGTGGTTATTTCGTGTTTGTTGATCATTAATGCGTAAAAAAGAGCAAGCCGAGCATAAATTTAAATGGGCAGAGAGGAGGAGGCTGGCTGCATACTGATCAGGAACAACAAATCCTCTGTGGCCCATATCAAATGAGTGACCCCTGCCAGAGCTACGCCGCCACCTGACTAAAAATACCCAGAAGGCATTGGGAGAAAAACTCGGGTCTGGGCACCAAATGGATGAAAAAATAGAGGAACAAAAGCCCCAGACAAGGACCAAGCACCTGAGCTTCCTGCCAAAAGTTCAGAGATAGAGATTAGGTAAACGACAAGAGAAGAGCCATGCACCTGATGCTCCCAACACATTCTGCACAAAAAACACAAGCTCCAACACAAGGTTCTCTGTTATGTCTTATTTTTGTAAGACCTTGTAAAAATAATTGTAAAAAATAGTGAGGTAGTTACAATACTACTCAACTGATTATATAGGAGCTCATTAGCACTGTATTGTAATATTAAAGGTCATATATTATGCAAAATGGAGTCTTGTGAGCTTTAAGCCATGTTATAATGTTGATACCTCCTCAAAAACATACTTGGAGTGGTGTTTTGTTTCATTCACACATGTCTGAGTAAGTTATAAGTCTGAAAATGCTCTGTTCTACCTTGTGATGTCATTTAGTGATAGTTTTCAAGTGAACAACTATCTTTTAGCTTTTGTTCAGTAGAGACTGGCAATTCTAGAGCTACATTAAAATGATCCACATAATTGGTGTATGAAGTTTAAAAACACAGCGGAGAACATCCTGTATTACCACATGACATCACAAGGTGGAGTCAGCCTAATCATGCATTATTTGTGTGTTATAAATGTTTGGATGAAACAAAATACAACTCCAGGTATGTTTGTGATGAGGGAACAACAACAGTATGGTTAGACCTGACTACAACGACGAACCTATGCACTAAACAATAAATAGCATAATAAAATGCTCTGTGATGGTTTCAGTGCTGAGTCTGAGGTGATTCTTGTAGTGTTGCTGTTCTGGTAGTAGAACTGGAATGATCCACACTCAAATGTCACCTTAAAATTGTGTGTTTTGAGTGGAGAGAAGTGTGGGGAGTGTTTTGTTATTTTAAAAAAAATTGAAAAGCAAAAAAAAAAATCACCTTGAAAATCACCTTGATTTGATCTGAACTTCTTTCTGAAACAGCTGTTCTGCCAAACAGCCAGGTGGAGTGACAATTGTGTTGCCTTATTACCATATGCTAATTGAACACACAGTGTAGTGTCTAGAGATCATTATGGTATTTGAAAGTTGACTTTATGTTTCCTCCTCATCAGTTTAACAAACAAATGACTACTTAATATTCATTGCTTCATCTCTGTCTTGTTTTGAGCACACACTTTGATAATGTGGAGGGTTCATTAGAGGTCCTCTATTACACAAAATGAACTCTTGTGAGCTTTAAGCAATGTTACAATGTTGTTACCTCATCAAAAACATTCCTGGAGTTGTGTTTTGTTTCATTCTCACATGTTTGAGTAAACCTTTTTTATTAGTTTGCCTACATCTCTAAAGCTCAAAATGCTCTGTTCCTGTAATGTCATGAAGCGGTAGTTTTCAAACAGCAAACTTTTACTGTGTGTGCGTGCGTGTGTGCATGTGTATGTGCGTATGGTGAAAAAATACAGACTAAGATTTCCCCAGAAAGAGCCTAGTCAATTACAACATGAAGAAATAAAGTTGACTAAAAGAGAGTCCTTGAAAATTAAAGCTTTTTGGATACAATACAGACTTTCTTTAGCATCAGCAGCTTCTTGCCTCCTTCACCTTAAGGACAAAAATAGCTCTTTATTTTAGAGCGTCCTTGCTACTTTGCACATTTGCAACAAACACATCATCTTTACCCCTCCTTGAGCCGCCACCTTAACGTGGTGGAGGGGTTTGAGTGCTCGAATGATCCCGGGAGCTATGTTGTCGGGGGCTTTATGCCCCTGGTAGGGTTACCCAAGGCAAACAGGTCCTGGGGGACGGGTCAGACCAAGAGCGGTTCAAAAGCCCATTATGATGAGTATTCAATCGAGGTCAGTTACGTCGCCCGGATTGGCGTCACCGGGGCCCCACCCTGGAGCCAGGCCTGGGGTGGGAGCTCGCGAATGAGCGCCTGGTGGCCGGGCCTTTCCCCATGGGGCCCGGCCGGGCTCAGCCCGAAGGAGCGACGTGGGGCCGTCCTCCCGTGGACCCACCACCCGCAGGAGGATCCATAAGGGCCGGGTGCAGAGAGATCTGGGCGGCAGCCGAAGGCAGGGGCCTCGGCGACCAGATCTCCGGGCATGGAGACTAGCTCTGGGGACATGGAATGTCACCTCGCTGGGGGGGAAGGAGCCTGAGCTCGTGCGGGAGGTTGAGCGCTATCGACTAGATATAGTCGGCCTCACCTCCACGCACAGCCTGGGTTCTGGAACCCAACTCCTTGAAGGGGGCTGGACTCTCCATTTCTCTGGCGTTGCCCGTGGGGAACGGCGGCGGGCCGGTGTGGGCCTGCTCATTGCCCCACGGCTCAGCCGCTGTGTGTTGGAGTTCACCCCGGTGAACGAGAGGGTCGCGTCCCTGCGCCTTCGGGTCAGGGACAGGTCTCTCACTGTTGTGTCGGCCTATGGGCCCAACAGCAGTGCAGAGTACCCGCCTTCTTGGAGTGCCTGGGAGGGGTACTGGACAGTGCACCGACCGGGGACTCCGTTGTTCTCCTGGGGGACTTCAACGCCCACGTGGGCAACGACAGTGACACCTGGAGAGGGGTGATTGGGAGGAATGGCCTCCCTGATCTGAACCCGAGTGGTGTTCTGTTGTTGGACTTCTGTGCTAGCCACAGTTTGTCCATAACGAACACCATGTTCAAGCACAAGGGTGTCCATCAGTGCACGTGGCACCAGGACACCCTAGGACGGAGGTCGATGATCGACTTTGTTGTCGTGTCATCTGACCTCCGGCCGCGTGTCTTGGACACTCGGGTGAAGAGAGGGGCAGAGCTGTCAACCGATCACCACCTGGTGGTGAGTTGGGTCCGCTGGCAGGGGAGGAAGCTGGAAAGACCTGGCAGGCCCAAGCGCGTAGTGAAGGTCTGTTGGGAACGTCTGGCAGAGCCCTCTGTCAGGGGCACCTTCAACTCACACCTCCGGGAGAGCTTCTCCCAGATTCCGGGGGAGGCTGGGGACATAGAGTCCGAATGGGCTCTGTTCTCGGCCTCTATTGTCGATGCGGCCGCCCGTAGCTGTGGTCGTAAGGCCTGTGGTGCCTGTCGCGGCGGCAATCCCCGAACCCGGTGGTGGACACCGGAAGTAAGGGATGCCGTCAGGCTGAAGAAGGAGTCCTATCGGGCCTTGTTGACTCGTGGGACTCCGGAGGCAGCCGACGGGTACCGGCGGGCCAAGCGTGCTGCAGCCCGGGCGGTGGCAGAGGCAAAAACTCGGAGTTGGGAGGAGTTCGGAGAGGCCATGGAGGAGGACTATCGGACGGCCTCAAAGAAATTCTGGCAAACCGTCCGGCGCCTCAGGAGGGGGAAGCAGTGCTTCACAAACACTGTTTACAGTGGGGGTGGGGAGCTGTTGACCTCGACTGGGGATGTTGTCGGACGGTGGAAGGAATACTTTGAGGATCTCCTCAATCCCGCCGTCATGTCTTCCGAGGAGGAAGCAGAGGCTGGGGACTCGGGGTCGGACTCACTCATCACCCTGGCTGAAGTCACTGAGGTGGTTGGAAAGCTCCTCGGTGGCAAGGCCCCGGGGGTGGATGAGATCCGTCCTGAGTATCTCAAGTCGCTGGATGTTGTAGGGCTGTCTTGGCTGACACGTCTCTGCAACATCGCGTGGCGGTCGGAGACAGTACCTCTGGACTGGCAGACCGGGGTGGTGGTCCCTCTGTTTAAGAAGGGGGACCGGAGGGTGTGTTCCAACTATCGGGGAATCACACTCCTCAGCCTTCCCGGTAAGGTCTATTCCAGGGTGCTGGAGAGGAGAATTCGACCGATAGTCGAACCTCGGATTCAGGAGGAGCAGTGTGGTTTTCGTCCCGGCCGGGGAACACTGGACCAGCTCTATACTCTCCATCGGGTGCTCGAGGGTGGATGGGAGTTTGCCCAACCAGTCCACATGTGCTTTGTGGATCTGTGTCCCTGTGTGACCGTGTCCCTCGTGGGGTCCTGTGGAGGGTGCTCTGGGAGTACGGGGTTCGGGGCCCTTTGTTAAGGGCTGTTCGATCCCTGTATGACCGGAGCAGGAGCTGTGTTCGCATTGCCGGTAGTAAGTCGGACCTGTTTCCGGTGCATGTTGGACTCCGCCAGGGCTGCCCTTTGTCACCGGTTCTGTTCATTATATTTATGGACAGAATTTCTAGGCGCAGTCAGGGGCCGGAGGGGATCCGGTTTGGGAACCACAGGATCTCATCTCTGCTGTTTGCGGATGATGTTGTCCTGATGGCTTCATCAAACCGGGACCTCCAATGTGCACTGGGGCGGTTCGCAGCCGAGTGTGAAGCGGCTGGGATGAAAATCAGCTCCTCCAAATCCGAGGCCATGGTTCTCGACCGGAAAAAGGTGGTTTGCCCTCTCTGGGTGGGTGGAGAGTCCTTGCCTCAAGTGGAGGAGTTCAAGTATCTCGGGGTCTTGTTCACGAGTGAGGGGAGGATGGAGCGTGAGATTGACAGGCGGATCGGTGCAGCGTCGGCAGTGATGCGGTCGTTGTACCGGACCGTTGTGGTGAAGAGGGAGCTGAGCCAAAAGGCGAAGCTCTCAATTTACCGGTCAATCTACGTTCCTACCCTCACCTATGGCCATGAGCTTTGGGTATTGACCGAAAGGACGAGATCGCGGATACAAGCGGCCTCCGCAGAGTGGCTGGGCGCACCCTTAGAGATAGGGTGAGGAGCTTGGTCACACGGGAGGAGCTCGGAGTAGAGCCACTGCTTCTCCACGTGGAGAGGAGCCAGCTGAGGTGGCTCGGGCATCTGTTCCGGATGCCTCCTGGACGCCTCCCTCGGGAGGTGTTCCGGGCATGTCCCACCGGGAGGAGGCCCAGGGGAAGACCCAGGACCCGCTGGAGGGACTATGTCTCCCGGCTGGCCTGGGAACGCCTTGGGGTCCCCCCGGAGGAGCTGGAGGAAGTGTCCGGGGTGAAGGAAGTCTGGAGGTCCCTGCTTAGACTGTTGCCCCCACGACCCGGCCCCGGATAAGCGGAAGAAAATGGATGGATGGATGGATGGACATCATCTTTATAACAAACACTTGTAGTCATCAGGTTAGTGTATCACATTGGCTGAAATGAAACATGCCTTATTTATTACCATAGAGTGTATATACACTGCTCAAAAAGGAACACCTTGAAAACACATCAGATCTCAATGGGGAAAAAATATGTTGGATATCTATACAAATATGACAGGACCTTAGGAACAAAAGGATGTCACCTCTTTTAACGGAAATATTTTTTCAGCCTACAGAGGGCTTAATTTTATAGATACCCTGAAAATCAAAGTGAAATAATAATGTAGCAGGCTAGTTCATTTTGCAAAAATTCCATTTATCACACTAACTTGTGCGGACCCCACGTGCTTATTTGACAATTCTGTAGCATGCTCCTAATGAGACGACGGATGGTGTCTTGTGGGATGTCGTCCCAGATCTGTGTAAAGAAATCACTGAGCTCCTGTTGAGTCTGAGGAGCAACCTTGCGGTGTCTGATGAACCCAAACATGTCCCAGAGGTGATGGTGAGGGCCATTCAATTGTACCAATTCCGTCATCCTCCTGGTACTGCCTGTATGCTCTTTCCACATGAGGCCGGGCATTGTTGTACATCAGGAGGAACCCAGGACCTACTGCACCAACGTAGGGTCTGACAATGGGTTCAAGGATTTCATCCCGATACCTAATGGCAGTCAGATTGCAGTTTTCTAGCTGATAGAGGTGCGTCCCTCCATGGATATGCCTCCCCAGATGATCACTGACCCACCACCAAACCGCTCATGCTGAACCATGTTGCAGGCAGCATAGCGTTCACCTTGTCTTCTCCAGACTTCTTTCACCTCTATCACAGGTACTCAGGAGGTCATTCTGTAGGGCACAGGCAGTGCTCTGCCTGTTCCTCCTTTCCACATAGGAGCAGATGTGGGTCCTGCTGATAGGTTGAGGACCTTTTATGGCCCTGTCCAGCTCCTCTAGAGTAATTGCCTGTCTCCTGAAATTTCCTCCATGTTCTGGAGATTGTGCTGGGAGACACTTTAAATCTCCTTGCAACGGCATGTCTGGATGTGCCATCCTGGAGAAGCTGGACAATCTGTGCAGCTTCTGTAAGGTTAAGGAACGGCCTCATACTCCCAGTGGTGACAGTCACAGCCAAAAAACACTAAGAGGGAGAAACTTGAAATAACCTTCACATGCAAAACCAGTAATGTTTTAGGGGTTGTCTCATTGTTGCCACTCTAGTGACTCTGTGGTGGCCTCTGCTCTCCTCTACGCTGTCGTCTGCTGGGCCCCGAGCAGCACAGAACGGGACAGAAAAAGACTGAATAAGCTGGTTAAGAGGGCCAGCTCTGTCCTGGGCTGTCCTCTGGACCGTGTAGAGGAGGTGGCTGAGAGGAGGGTACTGGCCAAATTCATGTCCGTTAAGGACGACACCTCTCACCCTCTGCACCGGACTGTAGAGGAGCTGAGCAGCTCCTTTAGCAGCCGACTAAGACACCCCCAGTGCAAGAAGGAGCGCTACCGCAGATCCTTCATCCCCACTGCAATCAGACTGTATAATTCTAACATATAGGCCAGACGTGCAATATCCTCCTTTTCATGTTGATGCTTGTTGTTACTATTATCATTATTACTATTTTCCATTATTATTATTATTACGTATTACTATTTGTACTATTTATTACTTACTTTATCCCCTCCCTGCCTGCATGCACTTTTTTTCCCTCCTGTCCTAATGTCCTGGAGCTACTGTGGCGAGTAAATTTCTCCTGTGTGAGATCAATAAAGGCTTATCTTATCTTATCTTAGTGCACCTGTTGTTCCAAGAGGAGCATCATTTGGTCCTAAGACATTGCCCTGTCCATTTTGTAGATATACAACAGATTTTTTTCCCACATTGATATCTAATGTGTGTTTTAAATGTTCCTTTCATTTTTTTTTGAGCAGTATATAAATGGACATACTAGCTAACTCGCTAGCCAGCATGTTTCAAAAAGGAAGTGAGCACGGGAGCGCCTCTGGCTCCATCAACTTTACATTGAAAAATTTTCACCCCTCTCTCTGTAACTGCTGTTGTGAGCCTCTGCATTTTAGTCTTAAAATGTTTGTATTAACCTGCCCTACATGATCCTGATGTCTTTATTTAGCCATTTTGTCACAAATAAATTCCTATTCCTAATATATAACGGCTCCAAAATCGCTCCTCTAACTGCTAGCCTCATGAGCTTCATTTGACTGGAGCTGAACACTATGGGTGACGTCACACTCCCTTAGTCCACTTCCTTATACAATCTATGTTTTTATTAGCTTATTTATATACTTGCTAGCTACCTATTGCATTCAGAGTATACAGTGGTATAAAGAGGACGACTGACTATTGTACCATGCTGTATCAAAATCTATTAAAAACCAGTTACGGTTGCATAAAGTACTGTCCCCCATTCATCTTGTTATTACCTTGGCTGTTGCAGTGTGTAAATTCACGCTGAGCTTCATAAAACTTGACATAAATCCCTGGGAAAGAAGTTATGATCTCCTGGAATCTGGCTCTCTCTAATCTGCAAATTATTCTGAAGATAGAGACATTAATCATTCGTACCAGATCGGTCACATAAAGCAAGACGCATTTGTCAGGCTCCACTTACGTGTTTTTGCATTTCTATGAAAACTACGCGTCTCTCTCCCTTTCTTTCTTATTTTCTTAGTAACATATTTCCCAGAAGGCTTTGCTTTAATGTAGTGCGCAATTCTAACAGATTAATTGCCTACTTTACATACAGTGAGGAAGAGTATTTTATCTCATCATACTGTGAACATGCAAAGGAACTGCATTTTTAAAGGGCCCATATTATGCTACTGTTAGCATAACAGTAGTGACAGGTACATGTTAGAATGTACCTGTGTTGTGTTTTGTTTCATTCACACATGTTTAACACACAAACCCTGAATATAGGCTGTGTTCTTCTCTCCGACTGAAAACACTCTGTTCCACTTTGTGATGTCATGTGGTAATACAGGATAAAGGATGTGCTCCATTGTGTTTTTAAACTCCATACACCTTCACCAGAATCGTTTAGATAATTTCAGACCTGGACTTGCCAATCTCTACTCAACTAAAGGTAAAAGGTAGCTGTTTTCTTGAAAACTACCACTTCATGACATCACAAAGTGTAGCATTTTTAGCTTTGGAAAGACAGGATTACTCAAACATCTGTGTATGAAACCAAACACAACTCTGAGTATGTTTTTGATGAGGTATGATCAAAGGAGAAGTTCAATTTGTCAACTGGACAAAGTTTGTTTGGTTGAAAACGTTTCGCCGCTCATCCGAGAGGCTTCTTCCAGAGCTGACGAAGCCTCTCGGATGAGCGGCGAAACGTTTTCAACCAAACAAACTTTGTCCAGTTGACAAATTGAACTTCTCCTTTGATCATGGATTCTACCTGGACGACTGAGGAACTTTTCACGCATCTTTTGATGAGGTAACAACATTATAACCCGGCTTAAAGCTCAAAAGAGTAAATTTTGTGTAATATATGACCTTTAAAAGTTTCAGAAGTATCAAAAAGATCTTTGTGTAGAAAAAGTGACTTGGTTTGATTATTTATGAACCTCGTTGAGCACAAGTATGAATTATTAATGTTATTCTACTGGAGGGGCAGAAAAGATTGTATCAGCTTCGTTAACGGGGTGCTCTGGGACAGAACTGACCACAGCTTTCCTTGAGTATGTGTTGTGATATCTCTCAAATAGTGTCTGTGAGGCAGAAATATTAGTTAAGAGATAATGGTCGTAGAAACCTTTAAAACACTCTCAGCAGCAGTGCACTAAATGGATAAACCTGGAATCTTCAAGTTTTCTTAAAGGGACAGTGTGTAAGATTTTTACCCGTTAATTACTGAAATTGAAGATACCCATTCAAAAATACATTGTTTTCCAAGCCTTTTCACTTCCATCATGAAATCAAAGTATTCTTTTGGACTTAGATATAGTCACATAAAAGGGGGATCTTCCCCATATAGAGGCAGCCATTTTGAATATGAGAGCCGCAGAAGGACATTTGGGCTCCGCCTTCGCCTTCGGCAAGGCTCGTGGTAGCACCGGAGGCAAAGCAGCAGGCGGCTCCGGCACGCTGCGCAAGAGAGAAGGAGAGAAGGAGAGAGGTGCGGGTGGGGTGGGAGGAGGCTCGTGGTTTTGGGTAAACAACAAGCATGCTGCTGTATCACACGTCGTATTGGATCTAACACATGTTTTGGACTAAATTGTTTTACTGGATTTTATTCGCTGGATCCTTACGGACCTATTGATACCAAGCTTGTGGTGAAATACAGAGTTTGACCTGGGCAGAGCCTTCAAAGGTAAGCTAAGTAACAAACCTCGTTTTGTGCTTTCCGTATAAAAGCCCCATGTGCTCAGGGAGTGATTGTTGTGCTGGGAAATGAATTGCATAGTCAAAAAGAGGAGACTGTAAGGTTTCATTTGATATGTAGATTATCATGGTTCACGATCGGGAATGTGTGCTCTCATGCGAAAAGAAAAAAAAAAACTGAACGGGAGACCGCGTTTTATTAATACCGTTGTTGTCGGCCGGGTGCGCGGCGGGTGCGCGCACGGGAGCGCGCGCGGGTACGCGAGCTCTCCGCTACGGCGCGTCCGGGTGACCCTCGAGGTTTGCCGTAGCTAAAACAGGAAGTGCATAGCCACTATCCACCTATGCGCCACGAATCCTACACACTGGACCTTTAAAGGTTATCTATGTCACTTTTTGATGGAAGTTCTGTGACCTTGCATGGTGATGTTATTGCTTTTTATGGAATGTTCTACACTATAGCATTAAACTTTCTACTGCTACTACTAATACTACTTTGTATCTACTTGAAGGCAAGCAGGTGTAGTTACAGGCCTGATCTGTGGAGAAATGAGCCTGCTTACTTTTAAAATACAGTATATGTTTCTAAGGATATTACTTTATCAATAAAGACACTAATAATGAGATAAATGCCACAACAGTAAGTTTAATGTCAAACAATCCAGGAAAAGCAATAACAAATAATGGAGACAAGCAGGTGGCAGACCCTCTACTAAAAAAGTTACAGAGTCTACCTTTCAGAGTTTTGACATAAATGTGCATTGATATCAGGTAGGAAGAATACCTGAGACTGATGTGGAACCAGAGCGGTTATAAATGGGAGGAGCCTGGAAGGCATAGACCACATCACTGTCAGCGATGGCCGTCAGGTCATCGTCATCTGAGAAGGAGCGCTGGAACCCAGTGGAGTACAGCTCAGACAGAATCACCTGCAAAACAATTTAACAATCATATATTAAACATAAAAACAGCACACTAGAGGATGAAACATTACTTTTGCTTATTACTCAAAGCAGAAAGCTTTATAATTGCTATTGGTAACTATTAGAAAACAACACCTGCTGGTAGTTATAGTGACATGGTTTTTTATGCTGTAACAACTAAAATTAATGTGGCCTGCTGTTTCTACAGCTGTGTGTCTTAACATCTGTGTGTCTTAACAAGAATCCATCAAAGGCCATTTTCCAAAAATGTTCAGATGGTCAGATCAGATGAAACACCTGCCACATGACGTGTGGCAGGTCACGTGTAGACATGAGGCACAATAATAAGATGTTTGCTCAGGATACAACCACGATCATGAAGACATTAGTGGCAAAAACCCTCACACATACAGTATATAGCAGATTTAACAAACAATATAAATTTAGACAAATTTAAGGTCAACTTAACAGTGGGATTTTTTTGGACAGGGTGTGGTGCTGTTCATTGTTCAGTCCTTCTCCTGACCTACAGCTGAAAAGGAGAAAAGGAACTGGAGCACACACACAGGGCTGGACAACCCTTTCTCGTCTCCTGCTGCTGACATTTGAACAGGACACACATCGTACGGTATTTTATAATACCAAAACATCATTGATTCTAAGTATTTTATCATAACAATAATAATAATTTCTTTTACTTATATTATGGTTTACTGGTTGCTCAAAGCCTGTGACAGTACAACACTGTAGTGACCATTTAAATTCACTCCATACTCAGCTGCTACAGCTGCCCTGGGCTAGACTGAAGATGGCTGTCAATATATTCCACTGGCTCTTCCGACCACCATTCATTCACACATGCACACACACTACATTTATACATGGGCCAGGTGGGTGACGTGTAGGGTGACCATTCGTCCGGATTTCGTCCGGACAGTCCGGTTTTAGAGCTGTCTGTCCGGCCGTCTGTCACGTGTCCTCCTTTTTTACATTTTGTCCTCCTTTCGGACCCTCGTCGGCCACCGTTGCATAGATCGTCATAAATCCCCACCCATTATTTACACTTGCTACTCTGCGATGTTCGCCGTTTCCCAATTCAGCGAATGCACGGTTCGGAGTGTGGTCTCAGTCTGCAGTCGAGGCGGTGCATACTCGCTGAGCCCTGAGTGCAGTCCGTGGATCACATGGGCGTCTGCGAAATGGAACAAGTCCCGCCTCAGCTCAATGAGCCGGGTGGTCTGCTCCTTGTTCCCTACAGACAAAAATATTATTCTATTGCGACTAGTAATACTTGGAATTGGGACATGGCCAATGTTCCCCCTAATTTTTAATGTGTCTGAGCAAACACACTAACTCCCTGAGCGCTCCTCGGATCCCTGTGCCCGCCCCCCCTTCGCGCGGCTCGCACTTTGCAGATATTTTTAAAAATTACCCCGCGGCTGAATAAAAAGCGGAGATCCACTAAAAGCTCTTTCATCCCTGATTTACAGTGCGCTGCATTGGTTTTCTTGTGCGCTGAGAATGTGCGAGCAGTGCGCAATTGTGCAGGCGCGCAGCTTAGAGTAAACGTTGGACATGGCTACACTGTAGGTGTCCTCACTTTAGGGCCTTTGTCCTCCTTTTTGGACACAAGTGTCCTCCTTTCCTGTTTCATGCCGGTGGTCACCCTAGTGACGTGGCTTGCCTAGGGACACAACGACAGTATGCACCGGTTGGAGAGGGATTCTAACTCACCTTCGGGATGGTGATCAGGTTGGTAGTCTAACTACAAGTTGATTTATAAAATCATTGCATGTCTATGATATGACCAAAATACATCACATGACATAAGCATATAAACTGGTTTGTATGATCTAAACTAGTGTGTATGACTTTGTACCTGATCCGGTGAGAGGTTGCCCTCTTCGGCCACCATGCTCCTCAGGCAGGAGATGGACCCAAACAAAGGCACGGCCAGGCCCACACGCACATACCTCTGACCCTTTGTGCTGAAGACAAGGGTGACACACAGTGGCCTGTAAGAAACATTACAGGATCAGGAGGTAATTTGAGGTTAGAAACAACAAGGAACCAGAAGACTATTTGCTCATTCACTGGGCTCGCTACATTTCTATCTCTCAGTCTTATTCAGAAAGGAATTACTCATATAGGATTCTGTGTGAATCCTGATCTCTCTTGGGGAGGTCTGAGTCATCCTGGACTTGGGCACACTGTTCACCACTGCATCACCAGGTCAAACCTACAGTCTATATGTCAGCTCACATGTTTAATATTCATGTGTAGAATGTGGTAAAGATAGTAGAGGTATATTTATACCAGCAGTACAGGTATATTTATACAAGTTGCTGAGCAGCAGCACTTGTTGTAGAAGCCTAGTACTATTGCTACTGCTGTGTAGTTCATAAAGGATAAAGTATCAGAACAGATTTAATAAGATGGGACTTTGAAATGCACTGCTGGGTAGAGTGATGTGATGCCTAATAATATGGAGATTGTCCTCTGACAATTGCAGGGTGATGAAATCTAATGTGAAGGGCTTAAACAGATCTGATCTGATCTATCAAACAGTCATATCTTTGTTTTAATGATATTGTTTTGTACTGTTTTGGTCTCCCTTGTGGGACATCAGTCTACATGGGACACTGAATCTGATAACAATATGAAAAGGTCCCATCTCGTTACCGTTGGTACATATTACATCTCTTCTCACTCCGTATACATATAAATCTTTATTGTTTTTTGTTTTGTTAAATATTAAAACGAATTAAAAATATTAATTTATCATATTAGTGAGTGAACAATTCCTGAAACAACATTTTATTCAGACTGCTACAAAGATGATTCTAGAATATGACTCAATGGATAGTTTTGTATTATGAAATTTTATCTAGTATAACATTAATAGCAGAGTTAAAGATGCTCAGATTCTCTTTAGGAGTGACAAGGATGGACAGGATCAGGAATGAGGTCATCAGAGGGACAACACAGACAGGAAGGTTTGGAGAAAAAGCTAGAGAAGCCAGATTGAGATGGTTTGGACATGTTCAGAGGAGGGACAGTGGATATATTGGTAGAAGAATGTTAGAGATGGAGCTACCAGGTAGGAGACAAAGAGGAAGACCAAAGAGGAGATTAATGGATGCAGTGAGGGAGGACATGGAGGTAGTTGGAGCCAGAGTAGAAGATACAGAAAACAGGGCGTGATGGGAAAAGTTGATTCGCTGTGGCAACCCCTGAAAAAGGGACAAGCCGAAAGGAGAAGAAGAAGATCTAGTATAACATTAATATTTTGTCATCTATTCTTAAAGGGATATGCCACCCCCAGGTCAAATTTGGGCATCTCCCCACAGTCCAGAGACTAAAATAAGTGGTGGAAAGCGTTTTCCTGCTCACCCAGCCATTGTCCGAGTCTGTCGCCACTGACCGCCGCGGTAACTGGTGCTCCTCCGCCTTAGACTGGAGTCTAACGTAGCCAGAGAAAGATTTCGGCCAAAAGGAATTAATTTGCTCGATGCGTTTCCCAATTACTTTGTGTGTAGTGCGCATTCATATCGAGTGCAAATAAATGTGCAAATCAACACGGAGAGCTTGACTTGGTCATTTTGGGTGGGAACTATTTTCCAGTGCGTAAGAATACAGTCGTATCACGCACCACGTTGTGCAACAGGGGAACTCCCTTCCCGGTGCGTAACTGGGATTCCCCTGGTAGCGTACTGCGTGATACGGCTGTATTCTTACGCACTGGAAAATAGTTCCCACCCAAAATGACCAAGGCAAGCTCTCCGTGTTGATTTGCACATTTATTTGCACTCGATATGAATGCGCACTACACACAAAGTAATTGGGAAACGCATCGAGCAAATTAATTCCTTTTGGCCGAAATCTTTCTCTGGCGACGTTAGACTCCAGTCTAAGGTGGAGGAGCACCAGATACCGTGGCGGTCAGTGGCGACAGACTCGGACAATGGCTGGGTGAGCAGGAAAACGCTTTCCACCACTTATTTTAGTCTCTGGACTGTGGGGAGATGCCCAAATTTGACCTGGGGGTGGCATATCCCTTTAACAAGAGTTAAAAGGTACACGTTTCTGGTTGAGAGTAAGACACTTGCTAGCTTCGTTGGAAATGTTATTGCTTTCCCTGAAATGTTCCACAGTATGGCATTAAATTATATCTCCATGGCGGCGAACAGGGTCAGATATGTGGAGCTGCTCACTGTTGGCAATAAATAATAATAAAAGCAATAGATAGTAAATGGTCCCATTTTTTTCCCACTTTCAAGGCACTCAAAGCGTTTTACATCAGGGAAGCAAGGACACAACAGCAGCACTTCAGTCGAGAGTGGGATTCAAACCGCCAACCTTCGGATCAGAGGACAAACACTACCAACTACTATGTTTAATGCCATACTGTGGAGCATCTGTAAGTACACAGGTCTTTAGTTTAAGGTCAACGCTGCACATTCAAACTAAAGCTCTTTGTGTTATGTCCTTTTTAAAACATTATTCAGGCAGGTAATGTGTGAGCTGTTATGACAGGACACATGGCGCTGGATCTGAACAGCAGCGTTTCATGTTGTTCAAGATGAGGCGCTGATATGAGGCGGGCTGGATGACACTTGAGTGGAAAAGGAAATAGGAATGTCATCTTCAAAAAGCATATTTCCTGCTGCAGCTTTGGAGTGTGTCAATTTAACTTCAACAGAAAGAACTCATGTTTTCCACATATAGGTTCATAAATGCACACAGCCTATTGGGACACTGTATCAAAATGCATGTTAAAATAGGCTTTGTCTAGTGTTATGCTCTTACGTACAGTCGTTTTGACTTGGTTAATTAAAGGATTCAAAGAGATTTCTCCTCCCTCTTCCTCCTCCTCTACCAGCTGTGGTAGAGGAGGAACAATTGATTGAAATCCGTCAATTATGATTCAATAGGCAAAATAAATGATAAAAGGAGAAGCGTGAAAAGTCCCTCAGTCGTCCAGGTAGAATCCATGATAAAAGGAGAAGTTCAATTTGTCAACTGGACAAAGTTTGTTTGGTTGAAGACGTTTCGCCGCTCATCCGAGAGACTTCTTCAGTTCTGGTTCTAGTGCTGGTTAGTCCCTGTTTATATCTAGCTGCAGGGAGGAGCTCACTACCCTGGAATCATTCTGAAACTATCTCAACTAATTTGTATCTTTTGTTTCCCTGGCGTCTCGTTTAGCATCTCTATTTAGCCCTATGAGGAGCTCACTGCTCTGAAATAGCTCTGAAACTATCCCCTCATTTGTTCAGAGCAGTGAGCTTCTCATAGGGCTAAATAGAGATGCTAAACGAGACGCCAGGGAAACAAAAGATACAAATTAGTTGAGATAGTTTCAGAATGATTCCAGGGTAGTGAGCTCCTCCCTGCAGCTAGATATAAACAGTGACTAACCAGCACTAGAACCAGAACTGAAGAAGTCTCTCGGATGAGCGGCGAAACGTCTTCAACCAAACAAACTTTGTCCAGTTGACAAATTGAACTTCTCCTTTTATCATGGATTCTACCTGGACGACTGAGGGACTTTTCACGCATCTTAGGCAAAATAAAAGAATTAATCTGGAAGTCTTCAATGCGAATTATCAGTTTACATTCGGAAACTAAAGTTGTATTAAATATTAATTTAGAGAGAAACACACAATCACCTTCAGATCCACATATTGAAGAAAAACAGATTTCAGAGTATAGAAACCATACGTTTAAGAATTCAGGTAGAGGAAAACTGTCAATGGCAACTATAGTATTCTTTTTCTATACAGTCAGAGCTATCATTAATAAAACAATTTTGATTAAAATTGTGAAATGAAATTGTGTTTTTATTTCAACAATATTTATCTCATTATGTGTAAAGGTATATGTATTCTTGATGTCACCTGCCTCCCTTTTCAAAGTGTTACATGTTTTGTTTCAGGCATTTGGTTTATGCTTCCTTTAAAGGTGCAATGTGTAACTTTTCTGGTGGAGGGGCCGCCACTTATTTGTCTCAAGGAGATGTTATAGCTTTGCCCAGAATGATTCATAGTATGTCATTTAAGTTACTTATCTCTTGCACTGAATCAATTATAGATATTTTTATTGCTCAGAAATACCCTAAAAGCATACAGTTGTACAGTGAGTAGGCTCGCCTCTCCGCAGATCTGACCTGTAACTTGGCCTGGTGGTGTCACATATTTGTTTTTATGGAGATAGATAAGTCTGATGCCATAATGTGGAAGATTTTGATATAGACAACATATGGCAGACCCACAACCAGAAAACATACAGATTACCTTCACTCTAAGGCTACATCCACACGGCAACGCAACGCAGGATTTTTTCTTACCGGGTAAAAAAATATCACATCCACACTGGGAACGGATCAGTAAAATATCACGTACACATGGCAATGGAACGCTTGCTGAAAACGACGCAATACACATGCCACGCCTCTATGTGCGCTGTAAGCCCGTTTCGAATGGTGAGGAGACTCAGAGCATCAAAAACGAAAGTGAAACTTATGAAACATGTTAATATATACGTAAACATTTATTTGGCATATTGGCCCACCACTAATCTAGTTCACTGTAGCAATCCCTGCCAAATGAGAGTGCAGATGCATCATGGGAGGACTAGTTTTGAAAGGTGCAGGTTTTTTTTAGACATTACAATGTGTATTTTGTGATGTCAGCTTGTAAACGTGTCTGTGTACTGTACACTAGTGCGTGTGTCCATGTGCTTGTGTGCCTAAAAGCGTGTGTAAGGCTGCTATTTGTTCTGGCCATGTGGTTGTGACATAGGCGTAAACAAATCCGTTCTACTCGTCCAGACAACTCCGCAACAGTAACGTTGCCAGAGTTTTCCACACTGGAACCCGTTCCCAAAAAATATCGTTTTGGAGTACCCAGAACGCTGGTGCCATGTGGCCGCGAGACCGAAACGTTAAAAAACTTTATCGGATTCACTCCACAACGTTGCTCTGTAGACAGGGCCTAAGAGGGATAACAAACAGTGTGTGGTCAGAGCTGTGAGATTTTGAGCCTTTAACACTGTGATACGACTGCGCCAAGACCGGTTAGCACGTTTGCTGAGGCGTGACACTATGAAATCATATTAGTGATGCATCTGTTTTGGTACAATGGAAAACTTGTTCTGCTGTCACTGGGAAAGCATTAACTGTTATTTACAACATTATTTATCAAAATAATTTAATTAAATGCCTATTATCATATTTATTCTCTTTTTGGAATACTTTTTTTTTTTTTTTTTAATCCCTGTAGGGAAATTGTCCTCTGCATTTCACCTAGGGCTGGGCGATATGGAGAAAAAAAATTATCTCGATATGTTTTTGCTATATCTCGATATACGATATATATCTCGATATCTATGCAGGGGAAAAAAACAAACAATCAAAAAACCAAACGCGCCAAATTCAGCAAGGATTTTTTTTTTTTTTTATTGAAGTGCAAACAGGTAGGCAGCCAAGTGCCTAAAGGTAGACAGGTACTAGTAACAAACTGCTTGTGCACCATTTTTAACATTACCAAACCAAGTAGTACATTGTCTTATTTTAATTGTAAACATAAAATCTGAGGGTAGACAGTTCTTATAAAGTGCTTCTTTAACATTTAAGATAAAAGACAAAAAAAAAATCCCTCATTTCGTAGCCAAGTGCCTAGAGGTAGACAGGTACTAGTAACAAAGTGCTGTGCTTGTGTACCAATTTTAACATTATCAAACCAAGGAAGTAGTATATTGCCTTATTTAATTGTAAACATAAAATCTGAGGGTAGACAGTTATATAGTGCAAAGATAAAAAAACAAAAAAATTTAAGATGAGACAAAAAAATCCCTCATTTCGTAATTAATTAAAAAAAAAGAAAGAAATAATACATATTGCCTTCCTTTTCCTTAAAAAACAAAATTCGAACTCCAAAAAACTAAAAACTGTACCTGTAGTGTAACATTTTTACATTTGAAGATTTTGAGCCAGGAACACCAATCGGTCAACTGTGTCAGGCTTAGGGCCTAGTCCCCATGACAACGTTCCTGTTTTTTTTTTTTATGCGGGGTGAAAAAAAGTGTCGTCCACACACGTGTTGGATCAGAAAACCTTCGTGTCAAGATGAGCACGGAGCGCTGAGTGAAAACGATGTAGTACATACAGTATGTCACACCGATAAGTGGCGCTGTAAACCGGAAAGAGCCAGAGCCACCGGAAACGCAAGACTACAAAGAGCACATGCGCAGAAAGTCCTTTCTCTTTCATAAACAAGCAAACACGTGTACTTTAGGGACCGTCAAAAAAAGCGAATTTATTTTGTCCCCCTGCTCCACCAATGTAGCAGGGACTCACTCCGGTAATGTGAAAATGCTGACCGTCCCTAACATAGACGCCACAGAACGAAGATTTGCGCTGCGTGAGCAGAGTTTTTGCCTATAAATCGATAGTTAGTATTACTTGCTATCGTTTTATTAGATAGACATTAACAAGTAGAACTCTCGTTAACCTTGTTCGTGTTATTTACGCCAAATGCTTGTTTGGATCTTAATACGGGAATGTTAAACATACTCGGACATTATGTTGGCTTTTCTGCGAGAATATACAACCGGGGACCATCACCAACGGGCAGCTATATAGTTGTGTGAATTTGTGTAAAGAAAACAGAAATGCGTTCATATATTTTTGTGTGTTATACTGCATGTGCCTGTTTGTAAAAGGTAAATTTTCATTCAATAAAAAAGACAAGAAATGGTTGCTCTATTTCTTTATTTACAGCACACAACACCCTCAAATTGGTATGGGCTCCTCATTGTCCACTATCTGCCTTTTCATTGACGGGATTTTTCCAGTTTTAAAATACGTGTTTAGTAGCCTGGGAATTCCCAGGCCGCTTCCGTTCGTTTCGAACTGGAAGGCGGCCTGGAAACTCGTCCAAGCGAGAGTCCCAGATTTAGGGCCCCAATCAGAGAGCGGGGGAGGTGTGGCAAGACGGTGACGCGTACTACATGACAAACGGAAGCTTGTAGTTTGAACTGACAACTGACATGATTGGCTATGGACTTACGTATACGCTCAATGATAGACATTCATAATGCCCAATAAACGGCCGTTGGCAATCGCTAACCACACCTCCGCTACGGGATTTTTCGAAGCGAGTTTCCAGACCCATATCTCACTTGTGATATGGTCAGGTGTTAACCAGACTACGTGTTTAGCTTTGAATTGGCAAACACTCGTGTGTCGTGCGTACCACGGCAGTGAAACACAAACGCAAGAAGGAGGCGGGGCGGACAGCTCCACAAACAGTTGAGGAAAATAAGCAGGGCGGTGAAATCTTATTCATTTAGCGCATTATCTCGAGTTTTTCGATATGCCAAAATCTTTCTCGATTTCATAAAACATCTCGAGATATCGCAAATCTCGATTAATCGCCCAGCCCTAATTTCACCCATCTTTTCAGGAGCAGTGGGCAGCACATGAGGTGCCTGGGGACTAGGGGTGGGTATTGGCAAAGAAGTCACGATTCAAGTTGAATCACGATTCATATGCCACGATGCGATACTATCACGATGCATCACAATACTTGAATTATTGCGATGCATTGCAATATATTCGACATACTTCAGTGAAAATGGACCAAAAAAAAAGAGGATAACTTAAATATCAGTGGCTGTGTATCTGGGTAGTGTCTTCAATTGATACATAACTCTGAGCAACTCAATTCACAACTGAATTTATTGAATAACAAAAACAAATAAACCAATAACAAAAAAAGTGCATAGGATTTTTTTCTAAAACAAAAAATGATGTTCAAACATTTGACATTTTGGAGGTAGCTACCATCATAACAAACAATACCCTTTCACAAAGAAAGTGCATAGGATTTATAAGGAAAAAAATAAAAATAAAAATAAATAATTAATTAATAATAATTAATTATTAATTAATAAAAATCGATTTTTGGCATCAAAAATCGATGCAGTATATTGTGAAAGTTAGTATCGCGATGCATTGTCATGACGATTATTTTGCACACCCCTACTGGGGACCCATCTCTTTTTTACCATGTACTATTATTGCATGCTATTAGTACTTCTCAACTATCTTAGCGAGTCAACGGTTCTTCTGATCCAAAGCATTTCATTGCAATGTTGACCTTGTGTTGATCCTGCATATGACAAATAAACAAGCTTGGATCTTGACTCTTGAATCCATGATCGTGTTGCTATGAATGCTGAATATTCACTATAAATTTGCCATGTCAAGATATAAATACATAAAATACTTAGTATGTACCGGTACAAGTACTAGTGGAATAATTATGCAACTGTCCCACTTTAAAGAATATATTTTTAACAATTAGAATTTAATTTTTCTTAGGAAATACAGCTGTCACACCACAACTGTATTACCACAGATTTAAAGCCACAAGGTGTTATCTTTTACAATATTGTATGTAAGTGTGTAAAATGAACATAGCTCACCTGGTCTGGCGTAGCGGGATGGGCAGAGAGATACAGAGGAACGGGTCAAAGGTGTTACTCTGCTTAAGGCAATGAGGGCACGTCAGAGAGGACCTGAGGACACACACAGGGGCAAACACTTAGCATCTGTAAAATAATGCACCTCACATGGGATGAAAATAATAATTACTAAGAAACTAATGTGGTGCAGTCACTTCTTCATGTGCCAGATGCTCATTTAATCTGAAGCTTGCACTGTTGTTGAGGAGATTCCTGTATTGACACAATGGAAATCCTACAAAAACTCTAAATCTCTGGCTGTAACTTCAAAATTGAGAGCCATGGCTTCTAAAAACCCATGTGTACTTGGTAACACTGACATGAACATGCACTAAAACTGTGAAAAGCCTGCCCAATGCTCAGCCCCTCGCTGTGTTTCCAATTTGGTAGAGAAAATAATGAAAAGAGTGTCCCTGTTCAAGTGAGAAACCCAGAAACCCCCTGTAAGTACTTTGGACGGATTCTACACCACTACACCTGGTCCAGGAAGTAGTGCTGTTCCAAACATCATCCCTCCATATGTGCTCCATTGTGAGAAAATGCTCACTATGCAAGGTGTATGATTTATCTTTTAATGCATTATTACCATTTATATTATTACCATTTATTTTTTGCTGTTGGTTATTATAATATATTGTGATGTATGAGCTGCTGTGTCCAAATAATTTCCCTTGTGGATCAGTAAAGTTTGTCTAAGGCCAGGGACAGACTACACATGCGTTTCACTCTTTGCAAGAGTAAAAACTGCACGTTTTGGATGCATATTGGATGCAGGTGCCCGTATGGAGCAGCACATCATGCACGTATAGACTTCAAAAAATAGAATCCAACCTATTTTTGACGCTCTACGTGTAAACACGTATCCCCATCAAAATACAAAGAAAACATGCATCTGATGTTGTATTACCATCAGCACAATGCATTGCTAGGGAAGGAGCCCAGATCCAGAAAGCCTGTTAATTTGTGCTTTGAAATTTACTGTGGAAATCTTGGCGTTTGCTGTGACCAGCCTGAGTAGACAGTAAACACAAGTCTATTCTGTCAGTTGTTTTTGCTATAGATCTCTTAATGTGGCTAAACGTACCCAAGTTTGTGTTGCTCATTGGCGTGCGCATACATCCTACTGGAGCTCCTGGTGTGGCCGTCCTCATGTTGACGCCTGGTTGTGGTTTCACAAGGTTACGCACATAAGCACTGTCACGTGCAGTGTTTAGGGTCTAAGTCTAAGTTAGAGGGCAAATTACAAATTACAAATTCCAATGAATCTAAGTCAAGTATAGCATGTTTTTTTTTTTAATGTCTTTGCTTTGGTTATAATTATAACTGTAACTCTTTAAAAAACTATAATGAAAGGTTAATTTGCAAATGAAAATGATTATGTTTTGATTTCTGGAAGCAGTCCGGGGGGTAACCTTTATTCTAATTTCTTTAGAGAAGCCCATGGTCCCTGTTGTTTGGGGAAAGTACTTCAATTTTAACAAAACATCATAAAAGCACATATTTTTATTAACTTAATTACAGACACATCTGACAGATACTTGTTTCCTTGTTCAGGAAAAAAACACAGTATCTACTTACAGCTTTTGTATTTGCAAAACAAAAAAGAAAAAAAAAAGATCAAAGAAGAGCTTGTGCTTGATAATAGCCCGCACAAACGGGGTAGCACCCACTTCAAAGTGCGCCGGACTGCCGGGGAGTGGGTGCTGGCCCTGGAAACTGCACAGTGGGTGGTTGAAAGCATCCAAATCAAAGTAAGAGAGGTCACAGTCTGGACATATTTCTAACAGCTACTCAGAGGCAATGTGCTATGACCAACAAGGAGCTCAAACTGATCCCAAACCTGTTTCTGTTCTTCTGTGGGGAGGCATGGGGCCCACCGAGCACCTTTGAAGATGTGAGAAAGTTTTACTTTCTGTTTAAGAATAATGTTTATGAAAAGTTAAAACTAAAGCAGATTGTAAAAAGTACTCTTTTATATGCATACCATCAAAATGTGAATGAATAAATTAACAATACCTTGTCAATTTGTACAACTAATAGTACAAAAATGTTCTCTAATGAGAATTATTGCACTTTTTCCAGGGAGCCATGTGTTCACCAGGCATCGGACAACAGATGAAAACTAGCCTTTTGGCTAATTCTGGCATGTTATACAGTAATTGTTGGTCAATATGCACTGTCCGAAATAAATAAATAAATAAATAAATAAATAAAGCCATAACCTAATTCATTCTTAGAACTTGGGATGAAACTTGGCTTGAATTACATTATAGCGTCTACCTAGAAGTTAGCCCAGATGAGTCTCAGAGGCCAATAAAAAATAAATGGCACAGACTTGTAATGTCAGGAAGAGGAAGCTGAGGGGAGGCGTCACTGTGACAAAAGCACTTTTAAACATCGTACACACAGTTAGAGTGACAGTACCCAAAGTCGACCGCCTGCGCACTAATCACAGACACTTTATTCAGATCAGACATAACTCCAGCTCTGCATCTCAGAGGAGATGATTTCAAAATGCCACAGGAACAAACCAAATAAAGTGATGGGGAGACAGTACAGGAGTGATAGTAAAATTAAATATGATTTATATTTTTGTTTCCAATAGTCCTACATGTCCCACAAGAAGTGAAATAAGAATACATTCACACTCCTGTTCTGATCACAGTTTAGTCCTGATATAGACCTGGTTTGGGCCTAATCTAGCCTATGTTAAGTTCTGGGTTTAGTTTCCATTTTGAAGTGTGTATGCAAGAACGCATGCTAAGATGGAAAAGACTAACTCACAACAATAGAAAAAGATAACAATTGTGTAGGTCATAATGTTACATTTATTTTGTATTGTTTTTATTTTTGTTTGTATTCCTCAAAAACATACAGAGTTTTGTTTCATTCACACAGGTTTCGTAATCCTTTACTATTAGTCTGTCTTTATCTCCAAACCTCAACATGCTCTGTTCCAGTTTGTGATGTCATAATGTGGTAGTTTAAGTTAACAGCTACCTTTTACCTTTTGTTTAGTAGAGACTGGCCATTCCTGCGCTGAAGTCATCCAAATTAAATGAAGGTGTATGAAAGTATGAAGGTGTATGAAGTTCCAAAACACAGCGAACAAAGTGGAACACGGTGTTTTCAATTTGAGAGAAGAACTCAGAAAGATGCAGGACTTGTGTGTTAAACGTGAATGAAACAAAACACAACTCCCGGGGTGTTTTTCACAAGGAAACAACATTGTAGCCTTTTAAGTAGGCCTTTTAATTGCCACACATACAGACAAAGACCCTCTATCACTGCTATCAGTCCTGCATGTTTGTTCTATTCTTTTAACCATGTCTATAAACCACATTATGCAACACCCCAACATTACACAGCACGCTGAGGAACTCCCATCTAAATATAGCTGTGATTGTTCCCCATAAAGAGAATAGGGATGAGAGAGAAAGAGAAAGAGATAAAAAAGGGTGCGGGGTATCGGTGTTGGATCAGATACGGTTGTGGGTGTGGAAAAACAACAACACTAATGGGTCACTTTGTTCAGAGTTATGTGTGTGTGGGTGGCTGTTTAAGGATAGGGTTTCCAGACACAATTTCCCTTATGTGGATTACATTCTGTATAAGTGAGAGTTTAATAAGATATGAATCACAGTCATTATGAATTAATACCACACCTCTAGGTCTGAAGAGAATTGGTTAATCACAACTAATGATTATTAGAATACTTATAATCTAATTTGGCTTATCATTAGAAGATGTATCTTTTTAAACTCATACATCTTTACTAGAATCATTTGGATTATTTCAGACATGGAATTTTTGTCTATTTAGCTAAATGTAAAGGTAACTGTTATACTTGAAAACTACCACTACATCACATCACAAGGTGGAACAGTGCATTTTGAGCTTTGGAAATGTAAACAGACTAATAATAAAGTGTTAAGCGCACACAGCTCTAGAAAAAAATAAGAGACAACTGCATTTTTTTCTGAAATCAGCATCTCTACATGTATTACAGCCATTCTATTCCAGCGCGGAAAACATAGCCGAAGCACACACCACGCTGACAGGGGAATCCCAGTTACGCACCAGGAAGGGAGTTCCCCTGTTGCGCAACGTGTTGCGTGCTTCGGCTCTGTTTCTCCGCACTGAAAAATAGTTCCCACCCAAAATGACCAAGGCAAGCTCTCCGTGTTGATTTGTACATTTATTTGCACTCGATATGAATGCGCACTACACAGAAAGTAATTGGGAAACGCATCGAGCAAATTAATTCCTTTTGGCCGAAATCTTTCTCTGGAGCCGTTAGACTCCAGTCTAATGCGGAGGAGCAGCAGATACCGCGGCGGTCAGTGGCGACAGACTCGGACAATGGCTGGGTGACCAGGAAAACGTTTTCCACCACTTATTTTAGTCTCTGGACTGTGGGGAGATGCCCAAATTTGACCTGGGGGTGGCATATCCCTTTAAGTGTAAACATTAGTATTATGTTGTTATAAAATTAATTTGATCTTGTTTTCTTTGCATTGTTCTGAGGTCTGAAAACATGGATCTTTTTTGTTATTTTGACCATTTGTCATTTTCTGCAAATAAATGCTCTAAACCATAATATTTTTATTTGGAATTTGGGGGAAATGTTGTCAGTAGTTTATAGACTCAAACAAAAATGTTCCTTTTGCCCAAACACATACCTATAAGTAGTAAAATCAGAAAAACTGATCATTTTGCAGTGGTCTCTTATTTTTTTTTCCAGAGCTGCATGTTTGAAACTAAACACAACTCGGGTATGTTTGAGGATTATAACATGTCTAAAAGGTCACAAGAATCCATTTTGCGCAATATAAAACCTTTATTGTTATTGGGTCTCTATACATAGGCAAAATGCAAATATTGCTGATTTACATGTATTAAATAGAAACCATTATTTTAGCGATTACTTGATGGGACCAGGTGATGTCGTCTGATGTGCAGTATGGTGTGACTCTGGTACTACTAAATTAATCCAAACTACAGTGGTAATTCCAAATTAGACACCATAGAACTGCCTCTGTGGCTGCAGTGAATGGGGCAGAGCTGTCCAAAAGGCAGTACCTCCAGATAAATCCTCCAGTCAGCCTGACCTAGTTTCAGCAGCCCCCGACTCTTATCCACAGGAGAGAACCTGCCTTCTCACCTGGTCAACAACCCCAGGGGCTCTGACGCTGGAAGGATATCTAACATGTATAACTTAAGGGCATGTAATGTAGTTTAGAGGCCAGCTACATCCAGGCAACATATGCTGTATAAATGACATCTGTAGTGATACCCTGAAGTAAAGTTTTTTGGTTTACCTGGGGCCATGACTGATCAGCTAATCATGATTATTTTGTAAAAGATAGTCATAGTCGTATTTTGATAATTAAAATCGTTACATGGACTTTATAGAATCTAATTATTTTATATATTTTACAAAGACAATGGCATTATTAAATCTAAATGTCAAAAACAAATAAACAATTTCTGATCATCATTAAAGCCCCAGTGTGTAGGATTCGTGGCGCATAGGTGGATGGTGCTATTGCACTTTCTGTTTTAGCTACGGCAGACCTCGAGGGTCACCCGGGAGCGAGCACAAGCCGCGCGGTCCCGGGTTTGTTTGTGTTTTTTTTCTCTCATGAAAACACACATTCCACTCTACACATGATGTGTAGAGTGTCATGTACCATGACACTCTACACATCAAATGGTGACGTCAGTGCACCTGCCTTTGCCCGCAATTCATTTCCCTAGGACAACAATCACTCCTCATGGGGCTTTTATACGAAAAGCACAAAACAAGGTTAGCTTACCTTAGAATGCTGAACGTCACCATAAACTTCAGCTGTCAATTTGGTCTGTAAGGATCCAGCGAATAAAACACAGTAAAACAATTTAGTCTAAAACACGTGTTAGATCCATTACAGCTCTGAGGCAGCATGCTTTTCTTTCTTTTACCCAAAACCACGAGCCTTGATTGGTGTCCTTCTGCTGCTCTCGTATTCAAAATGGCTGCCTCTGCATTGGGGAAGATCCCCTTTTATGTGACTATATCTACGCGCAAAAGAATACTTTGATTTCATGATGGAAGTGAAAAGGCTTGGAAAACAATGTATTTTTGAATGGGTATCTTCAATTTCAGTAATTAACGGGTAAAAATATTACACACTGTCCCTTTAACACACTTTGTTCATAAATATTCTCTGTTTAGAAGCCTTCAATTTGCATAATATTTGGCTAATAATTTAATAAGTTTAAAAAGTACTATAAGAATAATCCTGGGTGCTGCAGCCCTACTTTGCTCAGCATCTCAGTGACATTGACAGTGTTTGTGTAATTCACCTGTACTGGGCCTGAAAGTGTTCTTGGACAAAACTGTGGCGTCCCCTCGGTTGCTGTGGAAGGGACTCCTCCAGTGAACCGGACCCCTGCAGTGAACAAAAAAAACAATAAATTCCTCAAATAAGAAATTCATTTAGATGGTTCAGCAAACACACATGACTAAGGACATACTGTAAATCCAAGAAATGATCTGTCAGTGTAGTCAAAATGTTCTCAATGCCCAAGGACCCTAGAAGGTATAAAGAAGTGGACTAAGGGAGTGTGACGTCACCCATGGCGTTTGGCTCCAGTCAAATGAAGCTCACAGAGGCTAGCAGTTATGGGGTGAATTTGGAGCAGAGTTCCATATTAGGAACAGGAACTGATTTATGGACAAAACAGCGAAATAAAAACACCCGGATCATGTAGAGCGGGTTCATACGATCATTTTAAGACCAAAATGAGGAGCCTGATAGCAGCAGTTACAGACAGACAGGTGATTTTTTTCTCTCTATACAGTAGTAAAGTAAATTACAACCGGAAGCACATGCATGTTCACTTCTTATTTGGAACACGGCTGCGAGCAGGTTAGCTATGTCTATGACACATGGACAAACTTACATTTAAAAATATTGAGCATGTTTACCATCATTAGAACATAATAAATGAAAAAACTGAGTGGGCTGACAAATAAGTCGACACAGAGCTGTGTAAGTTGGAGGATGCCATGTGTTACTGAGGGAGGAGAGAGGAATGGGTCCATCCTGGGACATGTTTGAGAAACATTTGAGGCGCCCCGCTGTGAACCTCAACACACAGCAGAGCAGTCAGAGTGAGGAAGAGGAGGAGGAGGAGGAAGAGAGGGGGGGGCTTCAAAGATAAACACAGCAATGACAGACAACTACTGTAGAGACAAGAGTGAAGGGCCAAAGACTCAAAAGCACTTCTCAAGCCTGGATTCACCAATGTACTGTAAATAGAAAGGGCTGCAATGATTAATAGGAATAATAGTACTAGTCAACTATTAGCTGGTCCGCAAAGCTGGTCACATGATCGGCTGTGAGCTGGAGACATTTGTCACAGTGAGGGACAGGAGGACACTGGACAAACTGTTCTCCATCATGGACACTCCTGCTCACCCGCTGCACCAGACCATAGAGGGACAGAGGAGCTCATTCTCCATCAGGCTCCTACAGCTCCGCTCAAACAGCGAGAGATACAGGACTACTTTCATACCATACTCCATACAACTGTACAACAACTCACCCTTGTGCAATAGATAATAATACTCCCTAGACAACACTTCCTACAACTGTATACAGCTGGTATTGTACATCTTATTTGATATTGTATTTTATATTTGACTACTAATTTTTTATTTAAATCTGATTTGTACATATATATTGTATTATCATTATTTTATGTATATAATTATGTCTCATCTGACACAGGTCTATTGCTCTTTGGTTGCTGTTCCATCTATTGTTTTTTCTTTTACCCTCTGTTATATATTATATATTATATATTATATTTGATGAGTGAGCTACTGTACCCAAATAAAATTCCCCTGTGGATCAATAAAGTTTGTCTAAGTCTAAAATAATCATAATTGTATTTTGATAAGTGTAATTGTTAACTATATGGACTCAAGCACCCCAATAAAAAAAAAACTTTATAACAAAGATGGCAGCATTATTAAATAAAAAATAAAAAAATCAAATCAAATGATCAATAATGCACTTTATGCATATATTCTATTCATATATATTCTTTATCTAGAATCCTCCAGTCAGCATATTCCAACTTTTATTTGATTAAAAATGCATTTGCAAATCTTGATGTTGTCTTGGAGTTAGAAATAGATCAAATAAGACTGATCTCTCCAATAGAAGAATTGTTTTTTTTTACAGAACTTAACTCTTACCAGTGATTGATTTATCCCAAAGGTGTATGTTTATGTATATTTATATTACGATAGCTTATATTACAGTATTACTGCTATTTGTTGATTTGCTACTAACACATTTTTGTTGTGTTTGTAGTTAGTCAGACATTCCTTTGTGCCACTGCGTCCCCATTTCTCTGTCTCTCTTTTACTTGAAGACAATGAGGACCAAGTCTCAGACCCTCAGAGACAGACCAGGTTACTCTGTCACCATGGCGACGTTGGCCACGGTCCCCCAAATCAACATGAAGGAAATGAAAATGGACAACTTTGTTCATCAGTTACACTTAGCCGAACTAAAGACAAACAGACCCATACTTTTCATCTACTGACATAAACCAATTTTTCAGTATGAGCATTACAGCTGCTTACTATTGGATTTGAGTCAACACAACAAAATGTATAGTTGTGATGAAGAGGGCCTTTGTCCCTGTTTACTCACCTTAATTTCATTTCATGTTTGTTAATTTCTCCATAATTAACTACACTAATGAATATAACTATCGCAGGTTTGTTTTATTTAGTCTTTGTTTAGTTCCTTTAAGTTAAACACAACACACTCAAGTTACTTTAAATATATTTCATTTGGTTAAATCTATTCAATTTAGTTATACATTTCAGGCCCTTACCTACTTACATGTTACTCCACCTGGTCTGGAGACAAAAGAGAGTGTGCCCTGAGATGGCCATATTTATAGCCTCTGGGGGGTGAGGTTTTAGGCCAGACCATATAGAGGGGAGAATTGGTTTCAGCTTCTTCTTGTTTGTTAGGTTGTGTATATTTGATTTCGACATTTCAGTGTTTATAGTTTATGTTTATTGTAAAGGGGATTAGGCCCAACCCAAAACATAAATAGGTAAAAATCCTCCAGCTTAGGTCCTGACCAAGCCTAAGCAACAAGATCATGGAGATGGGGTCCCCGGGCACAGTCATGTGCTGCCCACTGCTCCTAATAATAAGGATGGGTGAAATGCAGGGAAAAATTTCTCCTGTGTGAGATCAATAAAGTCATTTTTTTCTTAACTTTAGACTAAAGCGATGTTGCCTTATATCTAACCTTGTAAAAGATTGTGTACTTATCTGGAGGGAGGTCCTTCTTGTGGGGGGAACTATAAACCCAGTTCAGCTCAGCCTCTCGGGAGGGTCACATCAGTGTAGCCCGGTACACCTGTTTCATAGTGTTTCTCTTTTGTCTAATTTTGAGCAGTTATTTTTTGTAAATATGTATTTTGTTGCCACGACACCACAGTGAATTTTTGAATAAACCTTTTGATCAAATGTAATATTTTCTCAGTCTGCCTCCAGCTTAAGACCACATTGACCAGCTTCCCCACAATTGTACAAAATACAATAAAATACAACCAACAAATGAAGGTAACAGTAAAACGATGTAGCACTGAGGTGGTGTTACAAAAGATTTTAGATTATTCATTACATAGATAGGACTATGAAGGTAACAAAGTAGTGCGAGTACAAAATATTTATTCAAAGGCCTGGTTAAGTGATTAAATCATAATAATAATGTATTCATAAGTATTAAGAATATAGTTTATTTATTCTGCTGCAAGTTATGGCTTTCATTATTCCATAAATAAATTCAACAGAATGTGTTAAACATGTATTTTAAAGGTGTACTACATATTTTTTTTGTGGAGGGCCCGCACCTGCTTGTCTTATGAAAATATTATTGCTTTGCTGAAATGTTCTCGTATAAACTACCATACAATTACTTGTTTTTTGCCTTTTCACCTGCTCGTCTCCAGTGAAAGTTTTATGCCATTTTGTGGAACATTTCCTGAAATTTTCATCTCCACAAAAACAAGCTATAATTACCCACAAAAGTGCGAAAATATCACCTTATACTCTTATTCTTAGTAGGAAGTTTACAACAGAGTGCTAATTCTTAATCAGCTCTTTTTGCAGCATTTTTATAATGAACTTAATACTTGAATTTTGCATATATTCAAAGCAACATTCATAACACTATTGGAATTACATTAGTGCTTAATAACGACTAAAATGTAAGTAAGTGGCAGTTTGCTTAAAGGTACAGTGTGTAGGATTCGTGGCGCATAGGTGGATGGTGGCTATTGCAATTCCTGTTCTAGCTACGGCAGACCTCGAGGGTCACCCGGGCGCGCTGTAGCGTAGACAGCTCGCGTACTCGCGCACAATCCGCGTGTCCCTGTGCGAGCCCTTGCCGACAACTACTGTATAAATAAAACGCGGCCCCGTTCACTGTTTTTTTTTTCTTTCCGCATGAGAGCACATATTCCCGATCGTGTACCATGACAATCTACACATCAAATGAAACCTTACAGTCTCCTCTTTTTGACTATGCAATTCATTTCCCGGCACAACAATCACTTCTCGAGCACATGGGGCTTTTATACAGAAAAGCACAAAACGAGGTTTGTTACTTAGCTTACCTTTGAAGTCTCTGGACAGGTCAAACTCAGTATTTCACCATAAGCTTGGCCTCAATTTGTCCGTAAGGATCCAGCGAATAAAATCCAGTAAAACAATTTAGTCCAAAACACGTGTTAGATCCATTACGACGTGTGATCCGGCAACATGCTTGTCATTGTTTATCCAAACACGTACTATCTCGTTGTGTGAAAACCACGAGCCCTTGCCGAAGGCGGAGCCCAAATGTCCTTCTGCAGCTCTCGTAATCAAAATGGCTGCCTCTATATGGGGAAGATCCCCCTTTTATGCAGGTATATCTAAGTCCAACAGAATACTTTGATTTCATGATGGAAGTGAAAAGGCTTGGAAAACACTGTATTTTTGAATGGGTATCTTCAATTTCGGTAATTAACGGGTAAACATTTTATACACTGTCCCTTTAAAAATACAAGATTCAAATCAACAGCCTGTGCATACAGTTTTTGAGAATACTTTTACCTCCCCCACCAGAAGAACACTGAGTAAAGCTAAATCAAAGAGAAGCATGGTTATGAACTGCTAATATAAAAGGCTTTTTAATAGACCCTTGTGAAAAACTAGAATAAAACCAGGTCAACCAGCACTCAGACAGACCAACCACAGTGGGCAGAGGAATCCACAGAGGAATAGTGAACTCCACACAATCCTATTTACATCAGTGAGTGAGTATTATTTTAGTACATGCAGATAGGCGGGCAGAGGTAGTACTAAGTGTACCAGGGCTCTTTGTTTTGTGCTCAGGGAATAATGAATAGCACCACAGCCTGGCTTTTTCAGCTCTGCTATCATATGCCAAAAATAGACCCAAGGCTAGTCACCACAAAAGCAGGAGAATACTAATATTATCAGGCTCTTGCTATAAGTTTGACACACAAACATAGTTCAGCTGTTCAAGTCAAAATGGGCTTAATCAAATCATGATAAGATTCTTTGTAGATTAATATTTGGCAGTAAAAGGAAGTGGCATGGTGTAAAGTTCATATTATATTATGAGTGCGTGTGTGTGTGTGTGTGTGTGTGTGAGTGTGTGTGTGTGTGTGTGTGCGTGCGTGTGGATGTGTGTGTGTGTGTGTGTGAACCTTAAGGAATCTTAATATCAAAAGCTGTAGTTCATTTTAACCCTAGAGCACTATCGCTGGGTAATTTTCACCCGAGTAAAACTATTTACATGATTTTCAATATGTTGCATTTTTCTGAGTGTCATGGGTCCCTAGGGAGCTTCACCATTGTTTTTGACATCTTTGAAGGTGTAGGTGTTTCCCTACCGCAAAGCCCACTTTTTCCTTCAGGCTTTCAGGTGATTTTCACCCGGCAATAGTGAAAGAGGAATGTAAGAGGAATGTAATTTATTGTAAGAGGATGTAAAAAAAATAGGTAAGTAAGAGTGGTCCTGGAATGTCTATCTATCCTTATTCAGTGCAGTGGTTATGAATAAATATCACAAAGTGGTGATTTCAAAGGGAATTCTTATGGTGAAAACAATATTTTAGTCAACTGGTCATTTTTACCCACTGAAAAAAATACAATTTTTTGTTCCTCTCTCCTGCAACTGTTTGTGTGTCAAGGAGTCTGTGCTTCAGGGAAGTCTCACATGTCCCAGACCAAAGACCAAGTTTCCAGTATCACTATTTTTTTTTTGGAAATTTTTGTTCTCAAATTCGTATTTTTTCAGTAATTTTGGAGCATGTTTTTATGATCTTTTTTTTCCCATTTTGTTACACATACCACAGTTGAAAATAAAAGAAAACCAATCTAATTTATCATGTGTTGTCATATTTTGATCTATTTTTCATGACAAGTATTTTGTTGGGTATATTATGTTGGGTAAAAATTACACAGCAAAAGTGATGGTGTTACTTTTTATAGCAAAAGTGTTCTAGGATTAATAATAACCTTAAAATTAAATAAAAAAAAGTTGATATATATATATATATATAGTATATACACACACATACATTTGTTATAGAATTCTTTGCCAAACCAGATGAAATTGATTGTATTGTAATACTGTAAAAGAAAACATTATGCTTTTGTAAATGAGAGAACACAGCATGGTTAAAATCTCTTAAAAAGCCACTTAGTAAAAGCTGTGTTACAGCATTCAGATTTTGTTGATATTTTATTCCTGAATTAAAAAATAGACTCCTCCGTATATCAACAAAATGCAGTATTGTATCCTAGCAACCAACTGGGTTTTAACAAAAAAAAAAATACAAATTTTGCAACGTAAAAATGACACTTGTTTTGCTAAGTATTGATACTGTCAATTACACAAGCCAGTCAAAGACCAAAACACTGTACTGCATTTTGTTCTTGTGATGTGAATATTATAATAATACGAAACCGATAAAGCTTTGTATAGTTAGACACATATTTCTGTGTAATAGACTGTCAGATTGGCTCACAGCTCAGCATGATGCAGCAGTAATGGTCTCCTAATGACTCTACCAGAGATGCTCTCGCACAAATGAAGAGGTGGAGGAGTTTTGAAAAGTGACAGGTGCAGAAAGAGGAGAAGAGGAGATTAGGGGAAACATTTAGAAGGCTCCTGATTGGCCTTTTCTGCACACTCAAACAGTATTTAGTTTAGTGTGTTGGGCTCTGAACAGAGCAGACAGGTGTAAGCTCATTACAGCTCCCAAATTAAGTTATTATGTTTACAAAAGCCATATGAAGAGATTCTATTTATATCCTGCTATTCACAATCACTGCAACCTGAAACTTCTCCTATGGGTACTCTATAAAAGCACTGAGGAAAATACTGTATTAGCACAATATAGGCTTAGACTTACACAAACTTTATTCATCCACAAGGGAAATTATTTGGACATAGTAGCTCACACATAAAATATATTATAATAACCAGTGATGAAAGTAGTTTTCATTTCTTACAGGTGCTATAATGTCCAGTGCATCACTTTACCATTAAAAAAACCCCAAAAAAACAAAACAAAAAACACTCGTTTTACCCGTTTTTTTTTATTTTTTTTAAAGTTTTAAGTTTTACACCTTTTTCATAGATAAACAACTTTTTTAATATACTTAATTATTTCATATTTTTGTGGGCCTACGTAAATGGTGCCTACCTAGGCAAAAAAGGTAGGTGGAAAAAAGCAGCATAAACATGCAAACTCCATACAGAAATGCCTGGGTGACCTGAGGATCAAACCCATAATCTTCTTGCTGTAAAGCGTGAATGCTAGCCACTCAACCACCGTGCCGCCTAGGCTACTTTCACGGCTACAGTCAGATAAGTTTTGACAATCCTTGCTTAACAGACTGCAGATATCTCTGCACGAAAATTTCAGGTAGCTTTCAGTTATTCTAGAATGGCATAGTGTGGTTGTTTGTGTTTTCTACTTAGATATAGCGCACCTTATTATATTCTCTTAGCGGTGCTGCGTACCGCCTGTGAATGTTATACCGGTGCGCCGTTCCGGTGCGCACCGCCTTACTTTCACCACTGATAATAACTAAAAGCATATAAATGGTAATAATACATTCTAAATAGTAAGAGACTGGTGTCAAGTAAGATGTAATAATACAGGGGGTCCTCGGGTTACGACGGTCTCGGGTTACGACGTTTCGTGGTTACGAACGCGCCCCCATTAAAAAAAATATGTATATATTACGCGTCATTCTGTCTTACGCAGTTTAGCGTGGTAAGAGATGTAAACAAACGCGAACGGCGCGCGGCGCACGGCGGAAGAATACGCTCTGTTGTGGTTGTAGGGAGAAGAAGACAGCCTCCTGTGCCTGCCCAATGTGGGCGGAAGTACCTGATGTGGGCTCTGATCTGCTCCTATGAAAGCGGCAGTGATAACCAAGCAGCGTAGTGGTCTAATTATTGAGATGGAAAGGTTATTGGTGCTTTGGTTGGAAGATCAAAGGCAAAATTCGGTTTACGACGAAATTCGGGTTACGACGCTTTTTAAGAACGGATCTACGTCGTAACCCGAGGACCCCCTGTATGAATGTATATGTACAAGTAAAAATATAAATATAAATAAATATACCGCGCATTTTTTCGCTGAAAACGCGCGGTGCCTGCATTAACTAACCGATTTTTCTGGGCACAGAAGCGCTGTGAACAGTGGCTACAGTTTTGAATTGCTTAAAGATCCCATGACATGGTACTTCTTGATGCTTTTATATGGCTCCTTAATGGTTCCCTAATACTGTAAATGAATTCTTCTTCAAAATCAAGACTCAGTGCATGAGAAACAGAGATAAGATGAGAAAGAGTAATTTTTCTCTCTCTGAACAGGCCATTATGGGCGTTGTTGCTTGAATGCAAATGAGGAGAAAAGAGATGGCCTATAGTAGAGGGTGGGGGCGTGGCCAAACTCTCCGCTCTCAGCTCTCAGCTGTCCGCTCTGATCCTTTTCCGCGTTTTTGCGCGGAGAAGAGATGAGAAGCGTTCCATTGAAAAATAAACACATTTCCACAGAAAATCAAATTAAACCACTGCTGTTCAAAGGTCCAGAGGCTCAGATAAAGGACTTCCGAGCCTAGAAACACTTGGACGTGCCTCCAGGCAAATAAAAAAACGCATTTCGCATTGCCTAGCGCATTCGCAGTCCAAACTCTCTGGGCGTGATTTACAGAGATGCTGAGTAGACACAGATGGGGGGGTGGAGCTGCATTTTTCGATCTGACGTCAATAAGGTGCCTTGTTGAGAATCGCCCATTTGAGCTGTGTTTTTTTTCTAACGCAGAAAAGGAACGCAAATGCTCAGTTTAGACTTTTCGCAACTTTTAGACATGGGGGGGAGGGGGGCTAAACAGGGTAGGGGAGCTCACATTAACGTTCAAAAACCTCAGAAAGTGAAAATGTCATGCCATGGGACCTTTAAAAAAATTTCAGCTTAAGAAATACCATGTGCGTCACGTCGAATTGCGTGTGTCACACTCTCAAAGCGTGAGACTTGAGAGCCCTGTCCATAGAGACAAAGAGGTAGCTGACCCCCATCAGAAAAGTTACATATACATACAGCTCTGGAAAAAAATAACAGAGACCACTTAATTTTTTTCTGAAATCAGCATCTCTACATGTATTACAGCCATTCCATTCCAGCGTCTGTTGAATTCCAACACAAACACAAAGCTGAGCTACTTCAGTTCTTGCACCAGGAGTGGAATAAAGTCACCCAAGAACAATGTGAAAGACTTGTGGAGAGCATGCCAAGATGCGTGAAAGCTGTGATTAAAAATAAGGGTTATTGCACCAAATATTGATTTCTGAACTCTTCTTAAGTGTAAACATTAGTATTATGTTGTTTTAAAATTAATTTGATCTTTTTTGTTATTTGGACAATTTGTCATTTTCTGCAAATAAATGCTCTAAACAATAATATTCATATTTGGAATTTGGGCGGAAATGTTGTCAGTAGTTTATAGGCTCAAATAAAAATGTTCCTTTTGCCCAAACACATACCTATAAGTAGTAAAATCAGGAAAAACTGATAATTTTGCATTGGTCTCTTTGCCTGGAAGAATCCATGACTCATCGCTGTACCAGCGAGTGAGTCTGGTAACGTTTGATCCACAGAATACGCTGCGGTTGCGCGTAGACAGACAGCTAAGTGAACCAATCAGAGATTGCGCCATCTTGATTCAAAACTGAGGCGGAACTTCCGCTGCCTAAGAGTGACTTTGCGGGCAAAGGCGGGGGCACTGACGTCACCATCTTTGAACGAATCAGAATCGCGGAGTCGGTTTGGAACCGGAGGAGCGAGAGTGGATGGAGGGTGTCCAAATGGTATCGCGGTGTATAGGAAATACAGAGAGATATCATTTGGCTGGCCAGGTAATTGGTCTCTAATTTTTTTACCAGAGCTGTACTGTTAAATATAAAGTTGTGTTTTATCCTATTTCCCATTGAGATTGGGAACTGTTTGAACTCTGAACTCTGTTCCACTTTGTGATGTCATGTGGTGGTGCGGGAAGTGCTCCACTGTGCTTTTACACTCCATACACCTTCACTAGAATCACATGATTTTAGCCCCGGAATGGTCAATCTCTACTGAACAAAAGGTAGAAGGCAGCTATTAAAAACTACCACTTCATAACGTCACAAGGTATTTTGAGCTTTGGAGATTTGGATAGAATAAAGGATTACTCAAACAAATTAAACAAAACACAACTCTACAACATTATAACATGACTTAAAGCTCACAAAAATCCATTTAGTGTAATATAGGACCCCTGTCTTTCTGGAGTTGGCATAAGGTCAGGAAGATTATATCAGAACAACTACAACAGAAGATGTCCTTCATTACAATGTGACTAGATTTTTGCAGTGCGCGCAGTGGTCCAAAGTTGTTCCTTACTTACCTTATCCTTTAAATCCACACTAAAAACTCATTTGTACACTGTGGCCTTTGCCTCTTAGCTCTTTTTATCTCTATCTTTTATCCTGTCTTTTATTTCATCTTATGTATACTTGTGCCATGTCAAATGTTCTTATGTATTTTATGCTGCCGATTAATTAATTATTATTTTTAGCTTTTTGACATTGTACAGCACTTTGGCCAGTTCTCACTGTTTTTAAATGTGCTATATAAATAAAATTTACTTACTTACTTACTTACTTACCTTATGCATTCCGAGCATCCTAATTTTTATAAGAGAGTTTATAAGCACTTGTCACAACTCTCAGAGATTTTTGTGGTAATGGTAACAACTGGCATGCTAACCTGCACTTCCTGATTAACAGACAATAAAATGCTTTCTAATTACAATTGGTAATATATTTGCACTGAAGAGTGCCAAGTTTGCTCAGATACATCAGGGACAAAATCAAGTACAGGGCCTTTTAACTTTCCTCCAATCTCAGTCACTTCAAAATATCAGATTCACATATAAATGTATAATGTGTAAATGTATATACTGTTATTGTGAGATCCAGAGCCCGACTGAGGTGCAAAAAAAAAAAAAACGATTAACAGTACACGTAACATTGCATCACCTTTGAGAATAAGTGCCTCCATCTGAATGCAGTGTGTGGAGTATGTTCTGAACTCTGGGTGCTGCTGCAACAAGTCAGAAAGAGGTAAGGCAGAAAGAGTTTGCAAAGCTGAAGGATGGAGTAATAATACCGCTAATCATGACATAAAACATGACAATAAATGTTTGTGGTATTGTCAACAAATACCGCCATTCCACCATCAGACTGTGCAGCAAAAAGAAATGTATTTGCATAACTTAAAGGGCCCATATTACTCTATTTTCTCATCTAGTCTATAATGTTGTTTCCTCATCAAAAGCATACCTAGAGTTCACACTTTCACACATGTTTAACACACAAAATCCTTCATATTCAGGGTGTGTTCTTCTCTCCAACAAAAAAACCAAAACTTTGTTCCACCTTGTGATGTCATGTGGTAATACTGGAAGTCCTCCACTGTGTTTTTAAACTCCATACACCTTCACTAGAATCATTTGGATACTTTCAGTACTGGAATTGCCCATCTCTACTGAACTAAAAGATAACAGGTGCTTGTTAACTTGAAAACAACCACTACATGACACCATGAGGTGGAACAGAGCATTTTGAGCTTTGAAGATGTAGATAGACTAATAACGGTTAGTAGAACATGTGTGAATGAAACAAAACAGGAGGAGGCAACAACATTATAACGATTAAAAGCTCACAAGAATCAATTTTGCGTAATATAGGATCTTTAATCACAATTATTTTGGCCATGATAACTGTGGTACAAATTTCCAATATTGTGACATACAACAGTAAAGATAGTGTAATCCTTTTTGTTTGACTGTGTAAAGTCTGTAACAGTGCTGAGCAGACAACAGACTGGATACAGGACTGACAGTTCAGTTCAAATAAGTCCACATATCTTGTCGGAAGTGTCTAATTTTCAGTGGTTCCTTGTTGTAAAATTATAGAGCTTTACAACTGGGACACATGTCTGACTGGCTGAAACTGTAAATTAGTGAAACAAATTGCTGGCCTCAAATACTCCAGGGTTCATCGGAGTCGTTAATGTGTAATTAAAATTGCCCACAGCTTATATCAGACGGACATAATATCTCCTCATTTTCTTCCACTTCAGTTTAGATAAAAGCATTATATTTCACATAGCACTTTAAACGACCACAGCTGGTGTGTACAGCAGTTTGGAGGCTAAAAATAAAGTGTCCCTGGTTGCAGAAAAAGATGCAGATTCGGTTATCGTCTCAAAGCACATTTCTAATCAAATGTCCTACTCCAGGGGTTTAACACACTCACCTTACCCGCCAGCAGCAAGTCTGACTCATCCGTACTTATACAATCACTCAGCTCCAAATGTCAGTCAAAACAATGTGTAGTCCTTGCAGAAAGGCTATAATTAAATGGCTTTTGGCTGCGATCCTGGAGTAAGTCTGATGAAACAGACAGGAGCTGATATCAGTGATAGAAGCAAAGACTGGAGCTGCATATGTGTGATATTAATCAATTTATCTTTGTGGAAAAGTATTTCATTTAGGACTGGAAAGTAGGGGACCTTTATTTTTTTTCAATATTATTGATACTTTGCAGTGACATCACACTGGGGGTGTTCTGCATGTATCTCTAATGGTGGAATGTTTAGGAGTTACCATGTTGAAACAATGCACACACTGCCAAAAAAGATACAAGATTGTCTGAAAACTCAAGAAAAATTACAAAATCAATTTAAACAACAATTTTTCATCTGTTTATGTGTTTAATCAATATAAATACAAACAACTGACAAACTAAAAAACTGATGGCTAATGCTAGTAAGCTTGTTTGCGAGGAACTTGTTTAACAGCACAAATCAGCTCACCTGTTGTAGTTATGTTTGTAGTTTCTGGTCAAATTGTGCTAAAACAAAACTCAAATTAAAGCCTAACTTGACTAAACAAGCTACAGACAGAGTAGAGCCTGCAGTTAGCATCACACCCCCAGAGAATGTTGATGACATCAGCTGCAAAGTATCAATAGCACCATCCTTATATAGTTACAAAAGTTACAAAGTTCTAGATAAATGTCTTATGCACATTGCATGGCAACATACGACTGCCCAGAGGATGGGTCACCAGAAAACACAGACTGGACTCAGAGCATTGCCAAGGAGTTAGAAGAATGCAACAGACCAATAAACATTGCAGGACAACACATGAAATAGTGAAACAGGAAAAAGAAAAAACAACATGAACAGTCAATCCAGCCTTTACAGTTCCCATACCCTATATTAAAGGGATAGTTTGGGTTTTTTGTAAAGTGGCGATGTTTACAAGTGAACAGCCTAATAATAATAATAGAAGTGCAGTGATACGACTCGAGAGAAAATAGGACCACACGATTTAGACTTCCAACTTTTTCGTGGACAACTGTTTTGTGACGCAAATATATCCCTTTTTGATAATATATATTATATAACTATTGTTTTGAGAAGAAAAACAAACTTTACTTAATGTCCCCAATAACTTGCCGGACCGACTTTCGTCAGCTCCAGAACCGGGCAGAGGACACTGTCAGGGGAACTATCCCTTTAACTGAACAGTAATGATTACCAGACTGATTTGCACGGCAAAACACAGGCAACCCTATACAAAATTGATCAAATAGTGCTATGTATCCTACAGGTAACTGTTATTCCTTAATGTCATCTGGAATGTTCCACAATATTGCATTAAGCATATCCTTGTCTCCATGGAAACAAGCAGCTGATGCCATTGTGCCAAGTTACAGTTCATATCTGTGGAAAAGCAAAATAAGAAAGTTGTTCAAGGTATTTTTGAGTGATAATACTTGTGAGATTGTATAAAATGCAAGACAGATTAAATTAAAGCTATGCTGTGGAACATTCCAGGCAAAGCAATAATATCTCCATGGAGCCCATATGGTGGCAGCCCCATCACCAGAAAAGTTACATAGTGGATCTTTCCACTCCCGTATTTTATATGTCTGACATTTCTGCAGGTTTGGCAACCAAGCCTTAAAAAGTGCAGTAATGTTTTGATTTCTAACAGTTTTTTGGCATTTTATCTGTGGATAATTAGTTTTAAACATAGCCTTGTTTTATCATTTTGTGATTGCGCCTTACACTAACTCAAGGCTAAAGCCTAATTTAATACGATGTGATAGGCCTGCCAAAGTTTTCATTATCTAAAATGAGGATTTCTCATGTTTCATGACAAATATTGCCCAAAAGTATAATTTGGTTCTCTTGTTCCTTTCTAAACCATTGGCAGGGGCTTTTGAGTAAATTCACTGTCATCTCAGTGTTTTTGCTCCTCACTGAAGAGCTGCCATGTCCCGCTGAGCATGAATGTGACAAGTCTCTGCTGTCGTATGGTGTTTGGCTGCACACAAGCCTGACACAAGACAAAGATAACAAACCAGGCTGCAGTGGAAGTCTTTAATCTCACTCAGATTAACACTGGAATGGTGCAGAATAAAAAATGGTCAAGGTCAGACAGGAGGACTGTGAAAGGAAACAATGACAGAAATAGGTACATTATAATGAAAGATAGCTGGGCAGATTAGGAAATATACATTCCACAGATTTTTAATTACATAGGCCACAATCTTACAATCAACATGCACAGAGAATCAGCGTTTACTTCTCTTTGTTCAATATGTCATACTATAGTGACGTAATGCAGGAAAAGAGAATAAGAGAAAGAAAACAAGATTTACAGTAATGATAATAATAATAGATTCAATTTATCCTATAAATGATGCTTTAAAGTGCACTAATCACCAGCAATTTCTCTCCCACTATGGACTACAATGGACCATGTTATTTTTTTAGCAATAAAAATACCTGAAACTGAAAAAATGTAAGATACAAATAATGCCAGAGCCAAATGACTGTGGAACATTCCGCACAAAGCAATAACAAGCAGGGGGCGGACCCCCCACCAGAAAAGTTACATAGAACACATTTAACTCTTTAAATTATTGGTCTGTGATCCATAAATGCCAGTAAAACAGCTGACTCACACCTATCCTTTCAGCTCGTGACAACTAACCACTAATTCTGTCCATTCAACGCTGGCTTATGGTAACAAGGGCGTCCGGGTGATAACAGTGACCGCACAGGCATGTTAACCACCTCTTCCTCTTGTCTCACTCCACTGCACTAAATCCTCATACTCTTCCTTTCAAACTCTCCCTTCTCCCACAGCACCAGAGTGACATGAAGTGGACACTCATTTTCCATTTAATATTCTGAATTCTGTGATTTTTGTATTTGGAGTGGATTTTGGACGACCGCTGGATATAGCAATGTCTTTTGAGTTACCCAGCATGCCACTTTTTAGCTGTTACTATGGAGATGCCGCGAGTGCCAAAAAAACAAGGCAGAGTACAGAAAATAATCTTCAAAAAGAACAGGTCTTGACAGAACTGGAAACTGGCCTAGCTGCAACCAACGCAGCAGAGGAAGAAATACTGATTTACTAAAGTAAATCAAGGACTGGCATTTTGGGAATAAACTGTCATAAAAAGTGTGCCCTAAGGTTAGATATTAGTAGGTCCTCGTCATGCTTCATCTTATTAGTCATGTCAGTCCTTGGGTTGTTGTTCTGTTAGCAAGATAAATGATATAGATGAGTATACATAAGTAATTTTTAATTAAAGATACTGGTATCTTTCATAGTGGAGGAACAAATCATACTTGTCTGCCCAACCAGATTGGTTTATTTCACTGGAAAGAGGTCACCCATCATTTTGAACAAAATCAAATTTCTCTTTTGTTTCTTCTTTCATGAAAATCAGTCATATTTGTTTTGATATGGACAGACCATGCATGCCCCTGATAGGCTAATCTACCTGTCAATCACACCCATACAAACTCAGGGAGATACAGTGGTACCTCACCTTACGAAATGAATTCGTTCCAGAAGTGGTTTCGTAACGTGAAAAATTCGTAAGTTGAGTAGCTATTTCAATGGAAAAAAGCCTGATTCGTTCCAAGGCCCCGATCCAAGTTTTTTTTTTAATAGTGTAACTTTTTTTTATAGTGTAACATTGTGTTCTGCATGTTTCTCACATTTGTCTCTCGTTTAAACACTCAAAGTTTCATAGATTTTCAACAAAATGTATTAACAGTGAAGTGTGTGTGTGTGTGTGTGGGGGGGGGGGGGGGGACTGCGCTCTGACACGTGTGATAGCGCAGCATGACCCGGGGCGGAGCTGACAGCAGACCAAGGTCTAAACTTGGACTGGTCCAGGACTAAACCAGGACTAAACCAGGACTAAACCAGGACTAAACCAGGACTAAACCAGGACTAGACCAGGTGGATTAAAGCGCTGCACGCGGGTCTATTTCCTGGTTTCGTTTTGAGTCACGGCTGAGGGGAGCAGCGAGGAGAGGACTGCACGCAGTCTGAGCGCATGAACGAGACCCATGCAACTGGACTAAACCTCCTGGTTTAGTCCAGGTTTAGTCCTGGTTTAGTCCAGACCACCGCGGCTCCTCCTGGTTTAGTCCAGGTTTAGTCCTGGTTTAGTCCAGACCACCGCAGCTCCTCTAGACCTCCTCTAGACCTGGTCAGGTCTAGAGGAGGTCTAGACCACCGCGGCTCTTGCATGGGTCTCGTTCATGCGTTCATGCACTCAGACTGCGTGCTGTCCCCTCCTCGCTGCTCGCCTCAGCCGTGACTCGAAACGAAACCAGGAAATAGACCGCGCGCAGCGCTTTAATCCACCTGGTCTAGTCCTGGTCTAGTCCTGGTTTAGTCCTGGTCCAGTCCAGGTTTAGACCTTGGTCTAGACCTGCTGTCAGCGCCGGGTCATGCTGCGCTATCACACGTGTCAGAGCGCAGTCTTCTCCGCCCTCCCCCTTCCCCCCACACTTCACTATTAATAATTTTGTTGAAAATCTATGAAAGTTTGAGTGTTTAAATGAGAGACAAATGTGAGAAAAGTTTAAATCCAGTCTGAGAAAAGCGTATAATGTGTGTGGCTGAGCGCGCATTATTTGAATTTTTGAGATTTTGCGTTTCGTAACTTGAATTTTCTTTCGTATCTAGAGACAAAAATTTACCGTGAAGGCGTTTCGTAACTTGAAATTTTCGTTTGTTGGGTCATTCGTAAGGTGAGGTACCACTGTATAACTATAACTATCTCCGTAAAAAAACTGAAGACGTGTTTATTCTGGATTCCAGGCAAACACGTGTCTGTTAACTTTACAAAGCAGATATAGGACAGACACACTGTCCAATTATTATTAAAATATGAATATGAATATGAAATTCATAAATATGAATTGTGTGTAGAATCCCTCAGTCGTTCAGGTAGAATCCATGGCAAAAGGAGAAATTCAGTTTGTCATCTGAACAGCTGAAAAACTTAATTTCTCCTTTTGCCATTAAATATGAATTGTTATAAATTACGTGTGAAGAAGAATGTGCTGGAAAAACAAAATACATTTTGCATATCTATTAAGTACTCATATCCTGCCCTTTTGGTAATCCAACTGCTTTCAGAGACATTGCACATGGGCCTGTTATTGAGAGGACATTCTCAGAAGCAAACAATAGAAGACAGGTGACAGAAACTGGTCCGACTGCATCACTGCCACTGGTCATGTTCCACAGGTTTGTGAGATGGAGACAGGAACATACGCCCATAAAAGGGAGAAAGCTCTGTGTAGTGGGTGTGGTGAAGTGGCACCGAACAATGACAGCTCCGGTTTGTTTGTGGGGAACACAAAATCATGGCTCAGTTTTCATGTGCACCAACAAGACCTGTTTTGGAGTTGTGTGTTCCCACTGGAGACAACAGATGGTAATAAGTGTGAAAATCTCACTGCCTGCTGCCAGACTTAGCCCACAGTAGCAACAAAAACACATGCCATGTAACCAGGATTTTTATTCATCCTTAATCACTGTTTGGACTCTTCAAAAAAACCCTGTCATTACACTGCACCGGTATATCTGAGACAGGCTAGTGTAAAAATAACTGAAAAAGTAGCATTATCATTTGAAGTAACCTTCTGTCACTGATTGATTATTATAACTGTCAACAATGTCAAATTACACTGAAGGAATGTTGTAGGTGGGGCTCCAATCTCACACAGCACAGCTCTAGGTTTCAGGTCACATAGTTTATCACTGCTTGATATGTGAAACTATGGAAGTGATACAACACATCCATATATATTACTAAAAGGTTTAAAAGTAAATGTATTAAAAAAGTTGCAATGCCTCAGCATTCAGCTAGGGCATACAACAACTAATAGACAAATTCTTCTTCTTCTTATTATTATTATTATTATTACTATAAAGCTCGTCTGTATGCCTATCACAATCATTTATGATAGAGCAATGTTGGGGCTCAAGGAAGAGCTGGAGAAGGCCTGGAAGGTAAAGGCATCAGTGGTGCCCGTGGTGATCGGAGCACTCGGGGCTGTAACCCCCAAACTGGAGGAGTGGCTACAACAGATCCCAGGAAAAACATCAGACATCTCAGTCCAGAAAAGTGCAGTACTAGGAACAGCAAAGATACTGCGCAGAACTCTCAAGCTCCCAGGCCTCTGGCAGAGGACCCGAGCTGGATGAGAGAGAGAGAGACCAACCACCGTGGAAGGTGAGGAGCACATATATATATATATATATATATACATATATACATATATATATATATATACATATATACATATATATATATATATATATATATATATATATATATATATATATATATATATATATATATATTAGGGCTGTCAAACGATTAATTTTCTTGATCGCAACTAATCTCAGAAATTTCATAGTTAATCGCGATTAATCGTGATTTATTTTGCATGTTTAAAATTGATATCTTGCAGTAAGACCGTTCGAATCTAAAGTTAAACTAATTAATTACAGGATTTGTAATTAATTAATCTGTGTTTGTGAGAGAGAGTGAGAGAGCTTGAGAGGGAGAGATAGAGAGAGAGAGAGATTGTGAGTGAGCAAGTGATCGAACCGACGATTGAGTTTGTCAGTTTTTCTGCGGTCGCTTTACTCATTAATTTGCCAAATTCTGCGAGCGTGGTTGGTGGTTTGTTGAAGTGCGCACTATCACCGGTAATGATGGAACTTGTTCGGACGTGTTTATCGTTTAAATGATCCATCAGGCTGGAGCAGCCTCAGTGATCTGAAAATTCTTTTTTACAAAAGCTACAAATCACAAGGTTCTTGTTGATAGTCCCGTCTTCGTTCTTTTTATAAATAAACTTACCATTCAAAAGCCCTGGCAGTGATTTGCTCACCGCACGTCAAATTTAAAATACACATATTTAAATACCAGTCATAATGAATTGCGTAATTTTTTAAATAATTTGCAGCGTAATTAATTAATCTAATTAACGCATTAAACTGACAGCCCTAATTGATATATATATATATACACTCAACAAAAATATAAACGCAATACTTTTGTTTTTGCTCCCATTTTTCCTGAGATGGACCCAAAGATCCAAAATTCACTCCAGATACACAACACTACCATTTCTCTCAAACATTGTTTACAAATCTGTCCAAATGTGTGACAGCGAGCACCTCTGCCCCGCCGAGACAATCCACCCCACTTCACAGGTGCGCCACATCAAGATGGCGATCCGACATCATGACCAGTGCACAGGTGTACCCCAGACTGCCCACAATAAAAGGCCACCCCGAAATGTGCATTTTTTTTTTTTTGCTTTATTGGGGGTCTGGGGACTCAGAACCAGTCAGTATCTGGTGTGACCACCATTTGCCTCATGCAGTGCAACACATCTTCTTCGCATAGAGTTTATCAGATTGTCAATTGTGGCCTGTGGAATGTTGGTCCACTCCTCTTCAAAGGCTGTTATGAAGAACACAGGTGAATTTTATTGATGGCATTTTGAATGCACAGAGATACCGTGATGAGATCCTGAGGCCCATTGTTGTGCCATACATCCATGAACATCACCTCATGTTTCAGCAAGATAATGCACGGCCCCATGTTGCAAGGATCTGTACACAATTCTTGGAAGCTGAAAATGTCCCAGTTCTTGCATGGCCAGCATACTCACCGGACATGTCACTCATTGAGCATGTTTGGGATGTGCTTGACCGGCGTATACGACAGCGTGTACCAGCTCCCACTAATATCCAGCAACTTCGCACAGCCATTGAAGAGGAGTGGACCAACATTCCACAGGCCACAATTGACAATCTGATAAACTCTATGCGAAGAAGATGTGTTGCACTGCATGAGGCAAATGGTGGTCACACCAGATACTGACTGGTTCTGAGTCCCCAGACGCCCAATAAAGCAAAAAAAATGCACATTTCAGGGTGGCCTTTTATTGTGGGTAGTCTGGGGCGCACTGGTCATGATGTCGGATCGGCATCTTGATGTGGCGCACCTGTGAGGTGGGGTGGATTGTCTCGGCGGGGCAGAGGTGCTCGCTGTCACACATTTGGACAGATTTGTGAACAATGCTTGAGAAAAATGGTAGTGTTGTGTATCTGGAGTGAATTTTGGATCTTTGGGTCCATCTCAGGAAAAATGGGAGCAAAAACAAAAGTGTTGCGTTTATATTTTTGTTGAGTATATATACTTTTTTGTCGACTAATTAGAGGCCCAGATCTACCACACCAGACAAGACCCAAGGTGTAGGCTGTGCAAAGAGGTGGGAAACACCACCGAAGGTTGAGGAGAATGACTGAGCCAAGATCCCATGGGACTTCCAGATACAGACTGACAGAATGGTGATGGCGAACCAACCAGATATAGTGGTGGTGGATAAGCAACAGAACAAAGCCGTGGTGGTGAACATTGCAATACCAAGCGACGGTAACATCAGGAAAAAGGAACACGAGTGCTTGGAGTGCTTGGAGTTGTACAATATCAATAAGACTCTAAGGGTGTTCCTTGCAAACTCCATGCGGTTGTGGAAAACCACCCTTGAAGCCAATGGCAAGCCACTTGTCCATCAAATGTGGCATATACCAAGGAGATGCACTGTCCCCACTGCTGTTCCGGTTAGGTCTGAACCCCCTCAGCCAAATCACTGAAAGCACTAGCTATGGATACCGACTCAGAAACGGGGCCACCATCAGCCACCTCTTTTACCTGGATGACATCAAGCCGTACGCTAAGAGCGAGCGAGACATCGACGCACTGACCCACACCACCAGGATCTACAGCACAGACATTTGAATGTCATTTGGGCTTGAGAAATGTAGTAGGATGGTGACAAACAGAGGGAAGGTAGTCCACACAGAGGGGGTCTCACTCCCAGAGGGAACAGTAGCAGACATTGAGGACAGTTACAAGTACCTTGGTATCCCACAAGCAAATGGCAACCTTGAAGAGGCAACAAGGAAAGCGGCTACAGCCAAATACCGGCAAGGAGTAAGGCAAGTCCTAAGAAGTCAGCTCAATGGCAAGAACAAGGCCCAGGCAATAAACAGCTACGCCCTGCCAGTGATCAGATACTCAGCAGGAATCATAAGCTGGCCAAAGGAGATACAGACGACAGGCGTTAAGACACGAAAACTCCTGACAATGCATGGATGGTTCCATCCCAAACCTGAGACTGTACACGAGCCGGAAGGAAGGAGGCCGAGGACTATTGAGTGTGGGAACCACTGTCCAAGATGAAACATCCAAAATCCATAAGTACATCAAGGACAAGGCCCCAACAGATGATGTGCTCAAGGAATGCCTTAGACCAGGGGTCTTCAACGTTTTTCAGGCCAGGGACCCCCAAACAGATGGCGAACTGGGCCAGGGACCCCCTACTATATATACGGCATAGAATTGTGTTTTATATTACATTGAGCTTAGTGTCATGTATAAACATTGCTACTCTGTTATAGTACATCCAATACAAGGAAATAATACACAGGTTAATACTGTATTTTCATGTTTTTTATTTTAAAGATGGGCCAGATAGGCCCTACGGGGTGGATGTGCTACTGCAATTTTTAAACACAACTTGCATATAACACAGGCCTATTAAGATCGTTCAGTGATTCAACCAAAAAACAAGTGCAAGGGAGAGAGTGGCTGTGCATTTTAAGACATCAAAGAGGGTGGAGGGACAAGGGAGAAATTGATTGGGGAAAAATGAAAAAATATATTGTTTTTAAAAATATTAAAATATAAAATTATATTATTTTAAAGTGAAATCAAAAGATTTCGCAACCCCCCTGCAGTACCTCCCAGTTGAAGACCTCTGCCTTAGACAGTGGAGTGCAGAGGAAGAGGTGCTGGAGGGACCATCATGGCAGGACAAACCCCTACATGGGGCTTACCACCGAAACATAACTAAAGTGGCTGATTTCAAAAAATACTACCAATGGCTGGAGAGGGCTGGTCTGAAGGACAGCACAGAGGCCCTCATCCTGGCTGCACAGGAGCAGGCCTTGAGCGCCCGAGCAATAGAGGCCCAGATCTACCACACCAGACAAGACCCAAGGTGTAGGCTGTGCAAAGAGGTTCCTGAGACAGTCCAGCACATAACTGCAGGGTGTAAGATGGCAGCACGGTGGCTGAGTGGCTAGCGCTCATGCTTCACAGCAAGAAGGTTCTGGGTTCGATCCTCGGGTCGCCCAGGCCTTTCTGTGTGTGTTCTGTGTGACGTTTGCATGTTCTTCCCGTGTCTAGATGGGTTTCCTCCGGGCACTCCGGTTTCCCCCATCAACCCAAAACATGCTCCAGGTAAAATCCTCCAGCTTAGGTCCCCGGGCGCCTGAAAGACAGGCTACAAGCTAGCTAGATTCAGATATATATAAGTCATTATAATGCAAACATATATACTGTACAGGTGAACCAATCCAAAAGTCCCATTACACTAATTCAAATACATGTTTCTGGGATAAGAAAAGTGATTTTCCCTGGACCATTACACCGTCTGATATGCTCTCAGAAAGACAACTTTAATTTCCTGATAGACAAGATTTTGTGTGGACCACTTTATAATAAACGAGAATGAAATTATAGAACGTCAAAGTTATTCAGATCAAAAGTCAGTCCCACTTCTTTTCGGCTTCTTTTTATGTTCGGTGTGTAAAGGGCACCTTGTACAACATTTATTGTAAACATCAAACCTCCATTATCTCCCAACAGTCCTCATTTCACCCTTATTTTAATTAAAAAACAAAACTACTCTGTCCTTCTGTTCTCTGCATATAGAGAAGTTTTCTTTCAACTGTTCATGGCTTATTTTTAGGAAGGACACCATTTGAAATATTCATGAATTTAATTAAATTGCTGAGAAGAAATACCCTGAATATTTGATTCATGTTATTGAGCCATAAAAACCTCTTACAGTGGACATCCACCTGTGGGTTCTTTTGGCCTATTTGCAGTGTTTGAGTGTTTACAAGAAGAGTCAACACAAATGGGGGGAAAAAACAGAGTGGGTACTGAAAAAGTGTGCACGCATAGCTTGTGTGAAATATGCAAAAGCACTTTAAAAGAACATAGTTGAACAGTCATAAAAACACATATGATCACAGATGGGTAGATTACCTGGAAAAACTACTAAAGTAAGAGTAGCTGTAAAAGTAACTGTCAGGATATAAAATTTGATTAAAGGAAAATTAACGTTTTGTTTTTTTACAATCTGAGCCTTCTTTCGGCAATAAAACAAGTAGTTTTACTCACCCATAGCAGTTTGGTGTCAATTGGAGCAGTATCGCAGAACTTATGTTGAGCCGTTCTGTTCTACCAATGATCCCGTATCCGTTAGCGTGAGTGCTCGGGGCACTGATTTGCGGTGTCCAAATAACACAAATTTTAGCACTTTTCAAATCACAGAAGATCGCTGTGTCAGGGTAGACTTTTAGTAGATTCCAAAACGGCCTGAAACCCGATATCGCAACAGAAAAGTAAAGTTCAGAGTGGTGTTAGCTTCTTTCAGACTAGCGGTGTTTACAAAACAGCTGAGTTCACGCATGCGCACTGTCCTCTCTGATGACGTCATCAAATGAAACTATAGCTGGATGTCGGGTTTCAGGACGTTTTGGAATCCACTGAAAGTCTACCCTGACACAGCGATCTTCTGTGATTTGAAAAGTGCTAAAGTTTGTGTTATTTGGAGAGCGCAAAGTAATGCCCCGAGCATATGATACGAGCACCATGTTAATGGATACGGGATAATTAGTAGAACAGAACGGCTCCAACATAACTTCTGCAATACTACTCCAATTGACACCAAACTGCTATGGGTGAGTAAAACTAAAGAAGGCTCAGATTGTAAAAAAAAACGTTACTTTTCCTTTAATATTTGAAGTGACATTAAAGGCGCACTGTGTAACTTTTGTGGTAGAGGGTCCACCACTAGCTTGTCTCCATGGAGATGTTTTTGCTTTGCCAGGTATGTTCCACAGTGTGACATTAAGTATATTTATTTCCATGGTAACAGACAAGTGACGCCACCAGGCCAAGTTACAGGTTACTGCTTACAATATGATGCATGTTTTTCATTGAACTAATGTGCAATAAAAACACCTGTAATTGTTTTAAATGTTAGATTTAAGTTTTTTTTGGTCATACTATGGAACATTCAAGGCAACGCAGTATCATCTCCATGGAGACAAGCAAGTAGCAAACCCTCCACCACAAAAGTTACACAGTGCACCTTTAATGCAAATGGAAGAATAAAACTAACAGCTTCACACCACAACCAATTTTGTTAAAAAGTTATTAAAATAAAGTCACCCCTACATATGACATAGTAAGGGCTGCAGATGACCGCAGTAAGCATCAATCAATAGCGTGAATGACGCTAACGCTAATCCTGCTAGCAAGCATGGATCACCTTGTCCTCTGTATCACTCATACATCTCTGTGCGAGGGAGGGCTTTTGTCCCTATAAGTGAACATCTTTAATTTTTCATAGGCTCCTCCAGACTGGCCTCTCTCACAGCTCTCACGCACCTCTCCAGTCCCCCTGAAGCCCGAGAGGTCCAGTACTTGATCCTGTTCTAGCAACGCTCTACAATCTACACTCTCAGCTTGTTTATGTTTATGAGCGGACTCTATACTATCTACCATTTCATTTTTATGTAAGAAAAGTAAGATTTGAGCTGTAGAGGGTCGAATAAATAACTTGTATGTCTAATTATTGTTCATTCTGCTGTTATTTGTTGCAGCTCAGGCCTCTGAAACTTTACTGGGATTATGCTGCTTTATTGTTATTGTGTCACTGGCATAAAGTAGTTTTAGTATTATCATATCTCTATAGTAATATATCGTCACAGGCTTACTTTATAGGCATAGAGAGAACATGCAAACGGACCATACCACTATATCCGTTTAAAACCAGTTAGTCTGAACTCTGTGTCAAACAACATGCTTTCACCGACACAGGACTGGCTATCAACCTCTTAAGTAATTGCATAGTTATTGTACTTATTGTTCAATATATGAAAGCTGGGACAATATATACTAGGTAACAAAAGAAACTATACACTTGATGAGTTTTATTGTATGATACAAAACAAAATCAGAACAAATTTCACAGCCATTGTTTGAATTATTCAATGCTGCTTCACCACCCAAAAATTCATTGTTATCTTCAGATTTCATAGTCTTCGGAACAATATGGGGGTTGAAAACAAATCTCAACAACTGTGGTGACCCTCGGATGACCAGAACGCGCACGGTCAAGAGTTGAACCTGTTTGCTGGTATCGTCTCTGTAAGGCTGAAATTATTGCTCTGGTACACCCAAACCTTCGCAAAACAACACTAATATAACCCGTTCCCCAACCCGCAGCAGGCCAACTGCACTCAACTTAACTGAGTCTCGGCATGGCTTTACACTCTGAAAATCAAAACTTTTTCAATTTTTATCTGATGTCTGGAGTCGGACAGCACAACGCAATAGCGAATAACCACGTGGTGCCAACATTAGAGCGTGCACCTGCAATTAATGCACAACTGATTTCACTGACCAGTCCATGTCACGAGCGAACATGACACTTGTATTGATGGCTGAAGAGACCAATGACGTATTAATGTCCATGCAAAAAATTGAGAAAATATTTGCATCACTCAGAACTAATATGAACATATTAGAAGTGTATTGTTTCTTTTGTTACCTAGTATATTTAGGGGCCCAATATTTCTCATGGGTATATTTATTTTGCAATATTGGGGAGATGTTTTTGTTATTTTTGTTGTAATATGATAAGATTTGAGCTACAGAGGGGTTAATTATTGCTTAAAGCCCCAGTGTGTAGCATTCGTGGCGCATAGGTGGATGGTGCTATTGCACTTTCTGTTTTAGCTACGGCAGACCTCGAGGGCCGCTACTGTATGAATAAAACGCGGTCCCGTTTTTTCTTTTTTTCTTTCCTTTTCTCATGAAAACACACATTCCCGATCATGTACCCATGACACTCTACACATCAAATGAAACCTTACAGTCTCCTCTTTTTGACTATGCAATTCATTTCCCTGCACAACAATCACTCCCCGAGCACATGGGGCTTTTATACGGAAAAGCACAAAACGAGGTTAGCTTACCTTAGAATGCTTTGCACAGGTCAAACTCTGTATTTCACCATAAACTTGCTCTCAATTTGTCCGTAAGGATCCAGCGAATAAAATCCAGTAAAAACAATTTAGTCCAAAATACGTCTTAGATCCATTACGAAGTCTGATCCGGCAGCATGCTTGTGTTGTTTACCCAAAACCACAAGCCTTGCCGAAGGCGAAGGCGGAGCCCAAATGTCCTTCTGCGGCTCTCGTATTCAAAATGGCTGCCTCTGCATGGGGAAGATCCCCCTTTTATGTGACTATATCTAAGTCCAAAAGAATACTTTGATTTCATGATGGAAGTGAAAAGGCTTGGAAAACAATGTATTTTTGAATGGGTATCTTCAATTTCAGTAATTAACGGGTAAAAATCTTACACACTGTCCCTTTAATTGTGCTATTTAATTGATAGGATGATGTCTTTTAATGATATTGTCTACTGAAAAATGGTTGGTTAAGATTATTCTGCTTTATTTTTATTATGTCAGTGGCAAAAATAGTTTCAATATTATCGCTCATCACAATATTTTTCTGTAGCAAAATATTGTACTTGAAAATATGTTATCGCGACAAGCCTACAGTTATTACCAATATAGACAGGTTGTGCGGTAAAAATGTGCTTAAAGTTGCTCTGTGTACCTTGTCCGGTGCAGGGTCCGTCACCTACTTGTCTCCATGGAGATGTGCCTGGAATGTCTCACAATATGACCATAAATGTAAACATCTCCATGGAGTTTTTTAAAGATATTTCTGAGTAATAAATAACACCTGCAGTAGCAAGACAGATGAGTTTACTACAGCACTGTGGACAACTTAAACCAAAGCATTAACATAACATCTCCATGGAGACAAAAAAAAAAGTCTAGAAAAGTTACACAGTGCACTTTATTTCTATTGCACATTTTATAAATAAAGACTATTTCCAAAGTGCGGCACATAGAAAAATAATAATAATACAATTAAAAACATAATAAAACAAGTGAGTAAAAACAAATAAGAATAATTAAATAAAATCAAATCAAATAGAAAGATACTAAAGCAGAATTTTTAAGAATGACTCTCGGATTCATTCATCTGTGGTGACAGATGGAGGCATTGCATCAGGTTGGGGAGTAGTGAAGAGTAGTGTGATCTATGTTGAGGTTTTTGTCCAAACTTTCTCCTACCCCCACCAGAGTAAATCCTATTAGCGTGAGGCAGATAGCACTCTGGGATTAGCTGACCCAATCCACTGTGTCCAAACTGCTGATAAATTAACACCATCACTCAGCACTAGCGAAAATAACATTAAAGATGCACTGCGCAACTTTTCTGATGGAGGGTCTGCCACTTATTCTTTTGTGTCCATGGAGATGTTAAAGCTTTAGACTTAAAGGAAAAGTAACGTTTTTTACAATCTGAGCCTTCTTTTGGCAATAAAACAAGTAGTTTTACTCCCCCATAGCAGTTTGGTGTCAATTGGAGTGGTATCGCAGAAGTTATGTTGGAGCCGTTCTGTTCTACTAATGATCCCGTATCCGTTAGCATGGTGCTCGTATCATATGCTCGGGGCATTACTTTGCGCTCTCCAAATAACACAAACTTTAGCAGTTTTCAAATCACAGAAGATCGCTGTGTCAGGGTAGACTTTTAGTGGATTCCAAAACGGCCTGAAACCCGATATCCAGCTATAGTTTCATTTGATGACGTCATCAGAGAGGACAGTGCGCATGCGTTCGAACTCAGCTGTGTTTGTAAAACACCGCTGAGTCCGAAAGAATGCTAACTGTCCTCTCTGGTGCCGTCATCAAATGAAACTATAGCTGGATATCGGGTTTCAGGCCGTTTTGGAATCCACTAAAAGTCTACCCTGACACAGCGATCTTCTGTGATTTGAAAAGTGCTAAAGTTTGTGTTATTTGGACACCACAAATCAGTGCCCCGAGCATATGATACGAGCACCATGTTAACGGATACGGGATCATTAGTAGAACAGAACGGCTCAACATAAGTTCTGCGATACTGCTCCAATTGACACCAAACTGCTATGGGTGAGTAAAACTACTTGTTTTATTACCGAAAGAAGGCTCAGATTGTAAAAAAAACGTTACTTTTCCTTTAAGGCCGCAATACACTACCGGATTTTTCGATCTTAAATGATTTTTAAATGTGCGACAAAAAGTGCACACCACAGACAAGAGAAATTTTAAATCTTCAACCGCAAAGACTTCAACGGGATATGGCTGCGGACCAAAGGCTACAAATTTGTGAGCGCACCTCGCATAAGCTGTTTCCTGTCTAGAGTAAAATCACTGGCCTTGAGAATCGTAAGTGTTCAAAAGATCAGAACACTGCACTTTTAGTTTAGATACAAGTCAAAACTGTGTTGTTATTATTATTTGTGAAATGTGGTACAATACTTCAGATATATGATTTTTAATACACAGAAGGTTGGCAATAAAGTACACAGGAGGTAGAGTTACTATCGCATGCTGCATGGATGTTCTTTTAAAGAACGCTTCAAACTGGATTAATAGCTCTGTTTTGTGAACTGATTGTCATTATTTGCGGATTACAAATTCTATTGATCATGTGGATGAGATGCTGCAGTTTATATTTACATCTTTACAAGAGGTGAGTACCCGCGGACGAGACCCCCTCCTGGTCTCGTAATCAGTACAAATCAGTATAGGATTGTGACTGGCTGTAGCGTTGCTGTTGTTTAGTGGTTACGATCTGACAGAGCTGCTCAGAGTCACACTGACACAAATGTGGAGTGCAGCAGCGTCAAAATCCCATATCACGCATACCCGAACTTGGGGAGAAGCAAATCATAGCCAAAATCTGTCAAATTCTCTTGTAGTGTGAGGCGGCCTTTAGACAGACTTTATTGACGCACAAGGGAAATTATTTGGACGCAAAAGCTCACACATCACAATATATTCTAATAACACAGAGCAAAAATATAAATAGTAATAATAAATTAAAAATAAGTTGCAAAAATAGAAAGAACTGGCCAAAAAAAAAGGTCAAATAACATTGTAGACAAAGCAATAACATTTCCATGGAGATACACAATTGCAGATCCTACACTATAAATGATTATTATGCAGTCCTTTAAGTCAGAAAAAAAAAGTTGAAGATATTCACATTTTTTGACATGCACAGCCCAAAGAGAAACAAAAAGTATCATGTGGAATCTCAAGTGTTTAAGTTCTCGTTAAAAGCCCTGGAGGTTTGACGTGTGAGTGAAGCAGATGCACAACACGTAGAGCGATAAAATGTGAGCTTAAGTGAGAAACAGGATTTGAATTTAAATGTTACAATTATTCGGAAAACCACTATCACAGTTTAACAAATATTCATGATTACTGAGACCACAATCACACACCAATGAAATGTTTGATTTTCATTCATTACTATTGTCTAACATTTTTCTGTTTTGGTATGTGACCAGATATGAAGTTAAAGTTTATGAAAGATATAGAGTTGATATGACAGCACTTCTTGAAGTATAGATTGAATTTAAATGATTCATTTTGCTTCTAAAACGGACACATGTATTATTTTTCATTTTCTTATCATTATATTGATACTTTACGTCGACACCACGCTGGGGGTGTTCTACATGTATCTCTGTGGTTGAATATTCAGAATTTACCGTGGTGACATAAACCCACACATTAGAAAACACTGTCAGAAAAGATTTAAGATAAGTCAAGAAAAATTACAAAATGGATATAAACAACACATTTGCATAACACAGGAGCCTGTGATCTATACAAGCACTCATGGTCCTGTTTAGTGATTTTCAACAAAAAAGGTGGGAGTGATTAACTGAAAAACTGTTGGTTAATGCTCGCTAAGTGAAAGTAATTGCATGTGTGAGACTTGTTTACCAGCATTATCATGCCACCTGTTTTAGTTCCAACTAATACAGTTCTTTGTGGTCAGATTGTCTTAAAATAAAGATCAGATTACAGTTTAATAAAGCCTCAGACAGAGCATCACACCCCCGGGAATATTGATGACATCAGTTGCAAAGTATCAACAGCGCACTGAATAAATACAGTTATCAATTAACTGAATAATCGTGACATCTCTCATGACACAAAATGTAAGAGCTGGGATTGTAACAGAAGCTTGAGTGTCCTAAGAAACGTGAGTAGTTGGATAAGAACAACAGAACTCACAACTTCAAAACAATGGACAAGAGAACTTAAAAGGTACACTGTGTAACTTTTCTGGTAGAAGGTCCACCATTTGCTTGACTCAGTGTTGTTTTTTCCTGAAATGTTCTATAGTATGGCATTTAATTGAACTATCTCCATGGAGACAAGGAAGCAGCCCACATCACGAGGCCATTTTACAGTTTAGATATGCCGAGAAGTTGGCCCGCTCACAGTAATAATGCACGTTTTTGAGAGTTTTGAGACATAAAAACACCTGTAATTAAATAAATACTATACCATACCATTCATACCATACTCCATACAACTGTACAACAACTCACCCTTGTGCAATAGGTAATACTCCCTTGACAATACTCCCTACAACTGTATATCACTGGGATTGTACATCTTATTTGATATTGTATTTTATACTTTACTACTTTTCTATTTAATTCTGATTTGTACATATACATTATTATCATTATTTTTATTTTTATAATTATGTCTCATCTGACACTGGTCTATTGCTCTTTGATTGCTATTATATTTTTTTTACCCTCTATTATATATTATATTTGATGAGTGAGCGACCGTACCCAAAACAATTTCCCTTGTGGATCAATGAAGTTTGTCTAAGTCTAAGTCTAAGTCTAAATACAAGATATATTTGTTTCATGCCATACTGTGGAACATCCTGGGCAAAGCAATGACATCAAAATTGAGACGAGCAGATCACAGCAGACCTTCACCAGAAAAGTTCCACAGTGCATGTTTAAGGGAACATAAAGATACTGTTCTTACACCACTACATCACTACTATTATCAATGAACAACAGTGAGTGTAGTTGTGCACAGATCCGTGTTTGAGTCGGATCTCGTGAGGGCTTAGGAATGCCGCAGAGGTGACGCCAGTGGAGCAGGGAGTTAGTCGATCTCCCGGTGTGGTTAGGATGAGCATGACTGAGGTGCTTTATGTGCGCTCACAATGTCAACTGTTACGCAATCACTCACACAGAGGAAAGGAGGAAAGCTGGTTCCAATGGTGCGCTGTGGTACGGAAGACTGCATTCTGCACCACCACACAAACCCCACAGCTCAACGCAGGGAATTCGAACAAGGTTTACATAGATACGTACGGCTCTGGAAAAAAATAAAAGACCACTGCATTTTTTTCTGAAATCAGCATCCCTACATGTATTACAGCCATTCCTTTCCAGCGTCTGTTGAATTCCAACACAAACACAAAGCTGAGCTACTTCAGTTCTTGCACCAGGAGTGGAATAAAGTCACCCAAGAACAATGTGAAGGGTTATTGCACCAAATATTGATTTCTGAACTCTTCTTAAGTGTAAACATTAGTATTATGTTGTTTTAAAATGAATTTGATCTTGATTCAGGTCTGAAAACATGTATCTTTTTTGTTATTTTGACTATTTGTCATTTTCTGCAAATAAATGCTCTAAACGATAATATTTTATTTGGAATTTGGGGAAAATGTTGTCAGATTCAAAAATGTTCCTTTTGCCCAAACACATACCTATAAGTAATAAAATCAGAAAAACTGATAATTTTGCAGTGGTCTCTTATTTTTTCCAGAGCTGTATATTGGCCTGATATTTGCACTTTTTAGCGTATTAATAATGTGCAGTGACATAACACTGAGGGTTTATCTTTATGGGGAATGTTCAGTTACTATGGTGAGAAAATGCACACGTTAGCAAAACTGCCAAAAAACTCAAGAAAAATACAAAATGGGTTTAAATAACACATTTTCAGAAGCTTGAGATCAATACAAGGGCTCATGGTCATGTTTATATTTTGAGCTATTTAAACAATTTACATTTTTTATTATTATTTATTTTATTGTATGGTCTACTATTTTGTTCTAACTACCTCTCACATGAAATCCAACAACACAATAATTAACACAATAGTTTATTATTGGGTGTGTGTGTGTGGTGAATTGATTATTTAGTGTGTACAGCAAAGTAATGCTAGTAAACAAAAGTGAAAAAAAATCCAAAGAATATGCAGAGATACAGACTGACTAATAATAATATGAATTTGTATAATGAACCATCTTCTTGGACTGCCAAATTCACCACTCACTGATAGGTGCCATGAAAAATAATTATTAGTTATTCACTAAATAATCACACGGAGGTTGTTTATTTTGTTTACATTTTTTTATTTAAAGTCCTATATTTGGCTAAATTGACTCTTGTGAACTTTAAGCCATGTTATAATGTTGTTATTTCATCAAAAACATACCTGGAGTTGTGTTTTGTTTCCTCCATGTTTGAGTAATCCTTTATTATTAGTCTGTATGCATCTTAAAGGAAAAGTAACGTTTTTTACAATTTGAGCCTTATTTCGGTAATAAAACAAGTTGTTTTACTCACCCATATCACTTTGGTGTCATATGGAGCATTTCCGGAGATGTTTTAGATTAGCGTTAAGCTAATGCCGTTAGCCTAGCGCGACTTATAGCCATAGCTCGGGGCATTCCCCAAGTAGGTAATATCTCCAAATAACGGGCTCCAAATAACATAAACTTTAGCACTTTTCAAATCATAGAAGCTCGATGTCTTTAGTCTACGATTTCGTTTGGTCAAAAGTGGCCTGTAATCCGAGATTTAGCCATAGTTTCGAGTAGATGAGGACACCAGTGCGCATGCGCGGAGTGTGCTCTCAGCTCCCGGGACCCAAACATGGAACGCATAGCTGTAAACTATGGATAAATCTCGGATTACAGGCCACTTTTGATTCAAACGAAATCGTAGACTAAAGACATCGAGCTTCTATGATTTGAAAAGTGCTAAAGTTTGTGTTATTTGGAGCCCGCACGGGGCATATTACATGCTCGGGGAATGCCCCGAGCTATGGCTATAAGTCGCGCTAGGCTAACGGCGTTAGCCTAACGCTAATCTAAAACGTCTCCGGAAATGCTCCATATGACACCAAAGTGATATGGGTGAGTAAAACAACTTATTTTATTACCGAAATAAGGCTCAAATAGTAAAAAACGTTACTTTCCCTTTAAAATGCTTAAAATGCTCTGTTCCACCGTGATGTAATGAAGCAGTAGTTTTTCAGCAGTAGCTACCTTTTACCTTTAGGTGAGTAGAGACTGGCAATTCTAGGGCTGACATTATCCAAATGTTTGTAGTGAAGGTGTATGGAGATTAAAAACACAGTGGAGCACTTTTTTGATGAAGAAACATTATAACACAGACTACAAATTGGTTAATATGGGCCTTTTAAGTATCAGGACTGTACTTTCTTTAGCAGTCACCAGTCAGCAGACATCATCACACTAAATAGACCAACATATGTTTTCTAATGACCAGCCCGTTTACACTTGAAACACAGTGTCCAGAACAAACTATGAAAGCACACCTAAAGATACAGAACACAAGAGGGTGTCAAAAGAACTGACAAATTGCCAGTGTACACAGAATAGAAGACGCTACTATTACAGCATGGCATCATGATGAGGTGATGTGAGAATAATTCAGTCATTGTTCAGTTGTTGTGGCGTTTGTTTCATTTTATTGTACCAAACATACTTTACAGCTGACGTCATCCACATTCCCTGGGAGTGTGAAGCTAAGGCCTGTTCTGTCTGAGGCTTTGTTACACTTTAATCTGAGCTTTATTTTAACACAATCTGACCATAAAGAAATTACTTAGCTGTAACTAAACAGGTGAGCTGATTTTGTTCTGTCAAACAAGTCCCTTTTAAATGGAGCTCAACAGTGATCGTCTACCCCCGTCTATCCCCAATCTGAATAATGTCACAATGTCCCCTGTCTTCATGTCATAAAGGCTTTAATAAACTGGTTAATACATTGATGAACGATTATTATTATTGCAGTTACACGCTTGACTTCACTGGAATTCAGGAAGATTATTTAGTGGTGTTGTGATGGTAACCACAACCAAAACAAAGTGTACAAATTCTTTCAACAGTAAAATGTACGAATCAAATGAGCTACATAATTCCTATCAATGCTAAACACAACATAGACAATTCATGGAAGCAGTGCATGACGTATAACACAAAACAATATTTATTGTGTGCAAAATTTCTTTTGGGGTATTTTTGTTGTAATACAATAACATTTGAGCTATAAATGGCTGATATATTATTGGTTAATTTTGTTATTTGTTGCAGCTCAGGCCTTTTAATGATACTGAATTATCTTACATTATTCATTTTGTGTCAGTGGCATAAAGTAGTTTGAATATTATTGTTTAATGCAGTATATATATGCAATATATGACATGTCACCCTACTAAAGGTCATTTGTGGTTACGGGCTGCAGGCTAAGTTCTCTATACCTTGGCAATGGGACAGTGTTGACATAGTTTAGTTTCTGTCAGCTCAGCAAACCCCATTGACAGACAAAGCAATCAAAGTCACTTTCCTGATTGGCTCAGGTTCAAACAGATCAGATTTCCTCTCTCCCCTCTGCTCCAGTGCCCTCCTGTGTGACTTTAATTATCGTCTCACTCACAGATACTGTGGGCACATGCTGAGACTTAACAAAGCTGATAAGGAGTTTTATCAGAGACAGAGGAGGAAGAAGAGGCCAAAATGAATCATCTTTATTGTCGGAGGAATGCTCTGTGTAGGTCACAGTAACATTTTTTGTGTGACATATTTCTACAGAATTACAAAGTGATTCTATTTTATGCCACTGACGCAATAAGAAGCAATAAATTCAATGATAATCCAAGTAACCTCTTGTAAATATAATTAAAAAGTATAATATCATTAAAAAACACAAGCTGTAATAAATAAATAAATAAACAGCAGAATGAAACACTTAATTAATACCTATAATTAGTCAAAGAAGTTACTGATTTTACCCTTAAAAAAATTCTACCAGTGCAAAGAAAAAGTGCATGATAAATGCTGAGACCCAAAACATTCTATAAATATTCTAAACTCTAATTTGTTGAACAATAAGTGAATTAGAGCTGCAACTATCGAGTATTTTTGGAATCGGGTACTCTGTCGATTATTTTTTCGAGTAATCGAGTACTCTAACGAATCATACTTTTTTTTAACAATTAAATCAATTGTGTGCAATGCAACATGAAGGGTCTATTAAAAATGAGCAAACAACTGTTGTTTTTCCTCAGAAAAAAAACTTTTTTATTTCACAACTTTCAAAGTTTAAACCATTATTGGCTTAGGAACTAAACCAATAAAACAATAGAAGCCTTTTAAACGTGTGTCTGTTTAATATGTAATATACGTTTGCTGAGCAGGGAGAGGGGCGATCACTGTCCGTCAAACGCTGCCTAAAATGTACTTGATCTTTGCGTGTGTACTGTAGAGACAGATGAGGGACTTGCCATGCCTCGTCACTGCTGACTAATTTTATAGGCTTTACATACCTTATATTTTAACAGACTCAAGTGGTCAATGATCAAGTGATCAATCGGAAATCATAAATATCGCATACCTTGCAGAAGCTCCGCTTTAGGCGGTGAAGTGGGGGTGTTTCCGCTTTAAATGCTGCGCTGTGATTGTATGCGAGGTCTGCTTTACAGTACACACACTGCACTGGTTCTCTGTTTTTTTGAGGGTGAAATGGTCCCACACTTGGGACATTTTCATCCTTTTCCTCCCCTCTTCTTCAATCTCTGCCATAGTGAACCAAAGCAACGACAAAAGCAAACTGCTCGCGGCTGCTTTGAAATGTCCATCAGTAACAACAGTCCAGGTGAAACGTAGTCATACTGTAGTGTACAGACATACCGTAGGCGACAGATTTTGCAATACATATTTTATAAATGTTTAAATAGGTTATATGTTAATGGAAACAGTGATGCAGTCTATCCAAACAGCAAAGTAGTCTGACAATGATGATGCATGAATTTAAATGAATCGCCACATGATGATAATTAAACGGAGCCTCGAGGCAAATTATTTGTTTTATTTTTTGTACTCAAGTTACTCGAGTTACTCGAGTAATCGTTGCAGCCCTAAAGTGGATATATCATGACAGGCTTAAGTGCTGGTCCTGTAGGGATACATCTCAGGAGTAACAGTGACATATTTCAATGTAATTTTAACTATTGCATGGGCATATCACTATTCAAAAAAATATGTTTTAAGTCAGGAGTGACCCCCACCGGATTTCTAGAAATATTATTTGTTGAACAAAAAATAATAATTATCAACACAATGAGCCAGAAAATGTGCAAGAGTTATGAATATGTACAGCTTGCAAACATGCTGGTTTAGGAAATGGAAGTGTGTTATATGGTTGTTTTCTTCAACTGAACTCAGTGAGCTTAAGGGCAAAAACACAAAACCCACTGTTTTAACAGTAACTTAACCTGGAACATAATACATACGTAATCATGGATTGGACTTAAATAAAAATAAACTTTCATGACCTCATTTTACATGTTTCAGTAATTCATTAAAGGGTCATGCTCCTCTTGCTAATCTATCCTGCACTTAACACTTAACAACTTCCTGTGCCAATATTATAAGTCCATCTTATCAAAAGCCTATTTTACAGCCTGTGTCAGTGTGTGGGCGGCCATGTCAAACTCTTGCACTGATAAAAGTCATCAGTTCACTCATGATGCGTCTGCCCTTCAATGCCTCTCCACCTATCATTCTCTCTCTCTCTTTCTCGCTCTCTGTCTCTCTGTGTTTCTCTCTCCATCTCTCCTCTCTCCATTTCTCCTTTTCTCTCTCTCCACCTCCAGATCTGGCTGTGGTCCAGAAACAAGGTTGTTATAGGGAAGTACATCTCACTCCTCACACAGACAGATAGGAGCTGAGGACACATTTCAGCTCCATCTGCTTCAACACACTGCAAGGTCAATGAGACTGTGTGGATGTCAGATATACTTCAACTTAGTTAACAATGACAAGAATATACTTGAAAGCTACCATAAATCATTGTATAGAATGGATAACCATTTGTGAAAGCTTGTCCTTTAGTGGCTATAAAGAATCAATAGAAATGTAATAACTGTGTTCAGTTACTGTCTATACATACAGTGCAATGTAATGAATAGGAAAAGTAGAAAAAGAAACGATTGCATTATCTATTGCAATCATTTTCAGACATCCACAGTGTTGTTTCCCTTCAAACTACATGAAAACAGTCTAGTCACACTATAACAATGCTTATTGTAGTGAAGCTAAAGCCTCACCAAAATAAAGATATGAATTATTAATCAGGTGTTCAGCCCAAACTAAATTTTGGCCTGTGTTGTCGTTTTAAAGGGCCCATATACCCATATTTTCTGATCTATGTTATAATGTTGTTTCCTCATCACTAACAACCCTAGAGTTGTGTTTTGATTCATTCATACATGTTTAGCACACAAACCCTGCATATTTCAGCTCTGTTCTTATGTGATAATATAGGAAGTGCCACAGTGTGTTTTTAAACTTTATACACATTCACTAAAATCATTTGGATAATTTCAGATGTGAAATTGTCCCTACGGAACAATAGGTCAAATATAGCGGTTATCTTGAAATCTACTGCTTCATGACATCATGAGTTGGAAAAGAGTCTTATCTTATCTTATCTTATTTTGAGCTTTCGAGATGTACACGGCCTAAAAATGCAGGGTTATTCAAACGTGTGAATGAAACCAAACACAAGGTATGTTTTTGTTTTTGGTGAGGTAACAACATTATAACCTGACTTAAAGTTCACAAGAGTAAATTTTATGTAATATAGGACCTTTAAGGCCGTTATTTCCTTTCAATTGGATATCCATTTGGAGTTTACCAATGAATCAACCAGAACTATCCACTCAATACACTGGTCTACTGAGTGTTCTAATCAAATCAAATCCACTTTTTTCCATCATAAACATAGAATACATACATTGAAATGGTCTTTTAGTGATCCAATACAGATATAACATATAACAAGATATAAGCTTACTAAATAGAACCATATGCTTACCTTTGAGTTGCTCTTGACCTTGGTGCTGCTGTTGCCGCTGCTGTTGTTATTGTTGTGGCTGGGATTGGCGTCTTCGTGAACTCTGTCCAGGAGCCAGAGCAGGAACTCCAGAGCATCGTGCTGAGAATTCCCCCGGAACTGAGAGGCGTACTTTGCCACTATGCTCTGGTAGAGAAGAGACAAAAAACACTTGTCAATGTGTCTGAAATGGAAATAATTAAAACATCAGTAGAGCAGAGGCATGTTTTTGTTTTCTGTTTTGTTTTATTTTTTCGTGAGGGCAGCAACAAAAATAACACTAAAATTTAAACTGTGACCTGATCCTTGTAACAATGGTATTATCATGATTCAGTGCTTTACTGTTTAATGCAGCTTTAGACAAACATATGTGTCAACCTAGGCCTGGTAAAAACTATTATTACTAATTATTTTGGGGGGTCAATCATTGGTACTTTTTTCTTACACTTGTGAGAAAATTATGATTATTTTTATTTACTTATTTATTTTTAACTACGATGAGATTTCTATGACTCAAAATTAGAAATACAACTCCTCCCTGAACTGCCACCTTACCGTTGTGGAGGAGTTTGCGTACCCAAATGATCCTAGGAGCTATGTTGCCCAGGGCATCGTCTCCCTGGTAGGGTCTCCCATGGCAAACAGGCCCTAGGTGACGGGTCAGCCTAAGAGCAGTTCACAACACCTGGGAGTGTGGGGTCCAGGGCCCTTTGCTAAGGGCTGTCCACTCTCGGTGTGTTCGCATTGTCGGCAGTAAGTCAGACCTGTTCCCAGTGCATGTTGGACTCTCTGGTTCTGTTCACTGTATTTGGACATTGTATATGGACAGAATTTCTAGGTACAGTCAGGCGCTGGAGAGGGTTCGGTTTGGGGAACACAGGATCTCGTCTCTGCTGTTGGCACATGATTTCGTCCTGATGGCTTCAACAGACCAGGACCTCCAGCGTGCACTGGGGAGGTTTGTAGCTGAGTGTGAAGCAGCTGGGATGAGGATCAGCACCTCCAAATCCAAGGCCATGGTTCTTGACAGGAAAAAGGTGGCTTTCCCTCTCCAGGTGGGTGGAGAGAGTGGAGGAGTTAAAGTATCTTGGGGTCTTGTTCACGAGTGAGGGGAGGATGTGGTCGCTGTTTCGGACCGTTGTGGTGAAGAGGGAGCCGAGTCGAAAGGCAAAGCTCTCGATTTAGCATTCAATCTACGTTCCTACCCTCACCTATGGTCATGAGTTTTGTGTAATGACCAAAAGAATAAGATGGTTGATACAAGTGGTCGGAATGAGTTTCCTCCACAGGGTGGTTGTGTGCTCTCTTAGAGATAGGGTGAGGAGCTCAGTCGCATTTTTATGGGATAATTCTACTCTATGGTTTGGTTTCAATATTATCGTTTATCATATATATTTATTTCAGCAATATACCGCATTTCAACATTTGTTATCACAACAGGCCTAGGTCAAACTCTATCATGTTCTGCTGAGAAGAGCCTTATTTACCCCTTAAGGGAAATATAAAGATCCTTGGTGGTGCACATGGAAGTTATAGAATTTTTTGCATATTATCCATCCACAGTTTATATTGATAAGCTAAATATAAAGAATGTAATATTACCTTGATTCAGGTACTGAATGGCACATTAAGATGTTTTTGAGATGTTTTAATCCACTTGACTAATGGCCTCACTATTAATAGCACGTATTATGTAACAACGACACAAGTTTGTGACACATCCATGATGAATCCTGACTATTTTCAAATGTGATTTCTCTCCCTTTTCTTCCACAACAATGACTCATTCCAAGATCTGCACAAATTGACAGGTGCAACACAAATTCCGTTACAACTTGAGCAGCAGCAATGAGTAAGATGGACAAAATGACAGGCTAAAGCAACTACAGTAGACGCCCGTCTCCTCCTGTCTATGTGTGACTGACAGCATCCAGCTCATTAGAAATCAGCACATTATACCTGCTGCAGCATCCCACTATGCAAATACAAACAAGGAGCCCCACTATGCCTGATATATAAAACATCCAAATAATGAGCTTTTTTTAAACCAGGGAGCGCTGACAATGTGAACAGGATGATGTACAGATGGGGAGTGCAGAATGGACCATAAAGTTGTTCATAAACTGAAAGGAAAGGAAGTGGCTTTAGGCAACAGACAGACTTCAAAACTAAATGTGACAAAGCCATGCATTATGTCACATTATGTTCCCAAATTTATAGTAAATCAAGTAGATCTGGGCAGAGAAAAGTCACTGTTTAAACCATTGTTGTGCTAATGGGCAAACTTGAAAGTGCTGTGTAGTTTTAGAATGCTGCAAAAGTAGACACAAGGATAGATCAATTTTAGATAAAGAAAAACAGGTCTCCACTAAGCTTTTAGGTAAAACTATTCACACTATTAATGGTTTTGGTTTGTTGCCTGCATATCAAAAAGTTTCCAAAAAATGTTTTTATTTTTTTTTAAACATACCAAACATACAAATGTACACACTTTTAACTGTAAGAATGAACTGTGGGTTGCAAGTTTTAATGCACTGTAAATATGGCACTCTGACCCCCTCCCAGAGGACTACAGATGGAAATTAGCTGTAAAGCTAGAATCTGGTACAAGCATCTCTGCCTTTGTCCTTAATGTAACTGTACATTGTCCTTATAAATAAAAATGAAATGAAATGAAATTACAAAATGCTGTAGTAAACCCAGTAAACCATCAGATCATGGCAAACATTTGTGTAGATGGTGTTTTTTGTTTTGTTTTTTCATCAACTCAGGGAATCAAATTTTGTATTTACATATTATTTATATTTAACATTTTCTGGAGGAGGGTCCATCAAATGCTTTTCTCCATGGAGATGTTATTGCTTTGTCTGGAAAGTTTCACAATATTAGCCTGGGAATTCCCAGGCCGCTTCCGTTCGTTTTGAACTGGAAGGCGGCCTGGAAACTCGTCCAAGCGAGAGTCCCAGATTTAGGGCCCCAATCAGAGAGCGGGGGAGGTGTGGCAAGACGGTGACGCGTACTACATGACAAACGGAAGCTTGTAGTTTGAACTGACAACTGACATGATTGGCTATGGACTTACGTATACGCTCAATGATAGACATTCATAACGCCCAATAAACGGCCGTTGGCAATCGCTAACCACACCTCCGCTACGGGATTTTTCGAAGCGAGTTTCCAGACCCATATCTCACTTGTGATATGGTCAGGTGTAAACCAGACTATCACAATATGGTATTAAACCTTTCTATCTTCATGGAGACCAGACCAAGTTATATGTCAGATCTGTGGAGAGGCAACCTGCTCACAGTCTCAAAAAAGTGTTTTTAAGCTATAAAACCACCTGTAATTGAGCCAGTTATTGTCAACATTTAAAGGTACAGTGTGTAGGATTCGTGGCGCATAGGTGGTTAGTAGCTATTCCACTTCCTCTTTTGGCTATGGCAGACCTCGAGGGTCACCCGGGCGCGCCGTAGCGCCGAGAGCTCGCGTGCCCGCGCATAAAACGCGGTCCCCCGTTCACTTTTTTTTTTTTCTTTTCGCATGAAAACACACAATCCCGATCATGATTCATGACAATCTACACATCAAATGAAACCTTACAGTCTCCTCTTTTTGACTATGCAATTCATTTCCCTGCAAAACAATCACTCCCCGAGCACATGGGGCTTTTATACAGAAAAGCACAAAACGAGCTTACTTAGCTTACCTTTGAAGGCTCTGCACAGGTCAAACTCTGTATTTCACCATAAACTTGGTCTCAATCTGTCCATAAGGATCCAGCGAATAAAATCCAGTAAAACAATTTAGTCCAAAATACGTCTTAGATCCATTACGATGTGTGATCCGGCAGCATGCTTGTTTACACGAGGCTCCCCCTTCCCCCCTCCCCTTCCCCTTCTCTCCTTCGCTCCTCTGCTCCCATATGCAGCGCGGATGAGCAGCTGTTAGCAGGAGCCGAGGCGAAGGATGAGCCCAAATGTCCTTCTGCGGCTCTCGTATTCAAAATGGCTGCCTCTATATGGGGAAGATCCCCCTTTTATGTGACTATATCTAAGTCCAAAAGAATACTTTGATTTCATGATGGAAGTGAAAAGGCTTGGAAAACAATGTATTTTTGAATGGGTATCTTCAATTTCAGTAATTAACAGGTAAAAATCTTACACACTGTCCCTTTAAGGTAGTACAATGACAAATCCATAGAAACAAGAGGGTGACAAAGTTACATAGTGCACCTTTAAAGGTTGAAACAATACCAGACTTGCACAAAAATAACATATATACTTGAATTCAACTGGGGATGTTCAACTTTCCTGTAAATATTGTCCATGACCTTGGCTCTTCACCAGTGGGTTTTGAGTGCTTAAAAAACAAACGGTTAAAGCTATACAGGAGAAGCTTGAGGTGGGCGTCGGGGTTCAAGCTTTAGGTAGACAGTATTGATCAGTCTAGACCGCTGTGGATGTGATTCCCAGACTAAAGTGCATTGTTACGGACATTATGTGGGTGATTTCAAGGAGAACTTGTCTGCTGCGTCTCGGACTGGCTTCATAATTAATTTTATTGAACAAAGAGTTGTGGAGCATGTCATTGCATTTTAAGTAGGACCAGGCAATAAAAACGCTGTAATTGCTATGTTAAATATTGCAGTTCATGAAATTAAATAAACTCAATCTTGAATTTAACTTGTTTGTTCCAAGATTCTTATAATAATTTCCCATTTGAATTAGTTTTAAGTGGAAGGTTCTATGCAAATACTGTCCTAATTTGTTAGAGGCTACTGCTGTTGTGAACTGTTGTGTGTTGGTGTATAAAAACTAGGGGTGTGCAAAATAATCGTCATGACAATGCATCGCGATACTAACTTTCACAATATACTGCATCGATTCTTGATGCCAAAAATCGATTATTATTAAAGGTCCCATGGCATGAAATTTTCACTTTCTGAGGTTTTTGAACGTTAATGTGAGCTCCCCTACCCTGTTTAGCCCCCCCCCCCATGGTTAAAAGTTGCGAAATGTCTAAACTGAGCATTTGCGATCCTTTTCTGCGTTACAAAAAATCGGAGCTCAAACGGGAGATTTTGAACAAGACGCCTTATTGACGTCAGATCGAAAAAAGAAATGCAAATGCAGTTCCACCCCCGTCTGTCTGTACTCAGCGTCTCTGTAAATCACGCCCAGAGAGTTTGGACTGCGAATGCGCTAGGCAATGCAAAATGCGTTTTTTTATTTGCCTGGAGGCACGTCCGAGTGTTTCTAGGCTCGGAAGTCCTTTATCTGAGCCTCTGGACCTTTGAACAGCAGTGGTTTAATTTTATTTTATGTGGAAATGTGTTTATTTTTCAATGGAACGCTTCAAATCTCTTCCCCCGTGCGAAAACAAGGAAATGGATCAGCTGAGGGCTCAGAGCGAGAGCGGAGAGTTTGGCCACGCCAAGCAACAAGTCCCATTATGGCCTGTTCAGAGAGAAAAAAAATACTCTTTCTCATCTTATCTGTTTCTCATGAGTGTTGATTTTGAAGAAGGATTCATTTACAGTATTAGGGAACCATTAAGGAGCCATATAAAAGCATCAAGAAGTACCATGTAATGGGATCTTTAATTAATAATTTAATATTTAATAATTTAATATTTAATCTTAATAAATAAATAAATTATTAGTTTATTTTTTTTATAAATCCTATGCACTTTTTTCTTTGTGAAAGGGTATTGTTTGTTATGATGGTAGCTACCTCCAAAATGGCAAATGTTTGAACATCATTTTTGTTTTAGAAAAAATCCTAGGCACTTTTTTTGTTATTGGTTTAGTTTATTTGTTTTTGTTATTCAATAAATTCAGTTATGAATTGAGTTACTCAGAGCTCTGTATCAATTGAAGACACTACCCAGATACACAGCCACTGATATTTAAGTTATCCTCTTTTTATTTGGTACATTTTCACTGAGGTATGTCGAATATATTGCAATGCATCGCAATAATTCAAGTATCGTGATGCATCGTGATAGCATCGCATCGTGGCATATGAATCGTGATTCGAATTGAATCGTGACTTCTTTGCCAATACCCACCCCTAATAAAAACACATTGAATTAAATACGAAAGCCAAGAAAATAGTTATTGTTTGCGTTGAATCGGTTCACCAGTGAGAATAACTGTCACGACCTCTCCACCTCAGTCACCCATAGTCCCTCTCTGTAAACAGGGATAGCTCTACGGCCAGCCAGGTCAGGAATTTACTTCAGACACTCTCATACCCTCCTCTCTCTCTCCTTTCCTCTTTCCTCCCTATTTTCATCCCTCTCTCCTTTTCTCCCTCCTCTCTTTTTTCCTTTCTACCACAAAATCCCACTAACAACACTTTGTTCTCTAGGACCGTCCCGGAAAACAGGCTTGGGTGCATTTTTCAGCTGTGGACATAAGACTGATACTGACAAATCCTGACAGGGTACGACCTTAAGGCACACACACGCACACATGCACACACACACGCACGCACACACGCACACACTCTAATACTCATTCACTCCCTACAGGTGTGGCAGGATGGCACTGCATACACTCTGTTATTACTACAGTTGCCCTCGCATTTTTAGACAGCTGCCTAAACAAACCAGAAACATAGCCCTCATCACAGCTCACTCAGCTTTTAGCCATGTTACAAACTTATTACCTCAAAAGCATACCTTTAGTTGTGTTTTGTTTCATTCATACATGTTTGAGTATCCAAACTATTCTAGTGAATGTGTATGGAGTTCAAAAACACAGTAGAGCACTTCCTGTATTACCACATGACAACACAAGTTGGAACAGAGTATTTTCTGTTTGAGAGAAGAACTCAACCTAAATATGCAGGGTTTATGATTTAAACATGTGTGAATGACACAAAACACAACTCCAGGTATGTTTGTGATCAGGAAACAACATTATAACATACAGCTGTGGAAAAAAATAAGAGACCACTGCATTTTTTTCTGAAATCAGCATCTCTACATGTATTACAGCCATTCCATTCCAGCGTCTGTTGAATTCCAACACAAACACAAAGCTGAGCTACTTCAGTTCTTGCACCAGGAGTGGAATAAAGTCACCCAAGAACAATGTGAAAGACTTGTGGAGAGCATGCCAAGACGCATGAAAGCTGTGATTAAAAATAAGGGTTATTGCACCAAATATTGATTTCTGAACTCTTCTTAAGTGTAAACATTAGTATTATGTTGTTTTAAAATGAATTTGATCTTGTTTCTTTGCATTGTTTGAGGTCTGAAAACATGTATCTTTTTTGTTATTTTGACCATTTGTCATTTTCTGCAAATAAACGCTCTAAACGATAATATTTTATTTGGAATTTGGGGGAAATGTTGTCAGTAGTTTAAAATAAACTCAAACAAAAATGTTCCTTTTGCCCAAACACATACCTGAAAAACTGATAATTTTGCAGTGATCTCTTATGTTTTTTCCAGAGCTGTAGATCAGAAAATAGTGTAATATGGGCCCTTTATATATTTTCCATTTCCAAATTCACATCAACACAATTATTCTTTTTAATGAACATGAGGTTTTTGTTGTTTTTTTAATACTGATTTTACTACATTAACTTCTACTGCCCTTTCTCTGGTCTAGACAAACGGTTTCACTTAGCATGTATAATGGATTAGAACCTTTTGAAAAAGCATGGTAAAAATCACACCAAAGCCTAATGTGCAAAACGGGATATGGTCAGGTAGAAATAAATATTGAGCAGTGTTGAGAAGTGACTAAATGCATGTACCAAAAAAACTTAATTTGAAAACTAATTCTGAGTAACTGTATTCCGGGACCGTTACTTTTTTATTTGGTGGTATACAGTTACTTTTCTAAACTCAAAGGACTCAAAGGCGGAACTTCATCTTACAATTGTCTTTACGTGCACAGTACAGTATTAGCAAGAAAAACTCTTGTGGTGTGTGCATGTGTGATTTTTGTCTCTAATTAGACATAAATCTATGCATAACAAATAAAGAGTTGTAATTATGTTATGTTTTTTTCATAACATAATGCTATTTGGTGTAAAAGTAGTCATACTAATAAGTATTCAGACTACAGTACCCTGATTGGCCCATGTAACAGAATAAGTTTAAAGGGACAGTGTGTAAGATTTTTACCCGTTAATTACTGAAATTGAAGATACCCATTCAAAAATACATCGTTTTCCAAGCCTTTTCACTTCCATCATGAAATCAAAGTATTCTGTTGGACTTAGATATAGTCACATAAAAGGGGGATCTTCCCCATGCAGAGGCAGCCATTTTGAATACGAGAGCCGCAGAAGGACATTTGGGCTCCGCCTTCGCCTTCGCCAAGGCTCGTGGTTTTGGGTAAACAACACAAGCATGCTGCCGGATCAGACGTCGTAATGGATCTAACACGTGTTTTGGACTAAATTGTTTTACTGGATTTTATTCGCTGGATCCTTACGGACAAATTGAGAGCAAGTTTATGGTGAAATACAGAGTTTGACCTGTGCAAAGCATTCTAAGGTAAGCTAACCTCGTTTTGTGCTTTTCCATATAAAAGCCCCATGTGCTCGGGGAGTGATTGTTCTGCAGGGAAATGAATTGCATAGTCAAAAAGAGGAGACTGTAAGGTTTCATTTGATGTGTAGAGTGTCATGGTACATGATCGGGAATGTGTGTTTTCATGAGGAAAAAAAAAACAAAACAAATAACGGGACTGCGTTTTATTACAGTAGTGGCACGCGGGTCCCCCGAGGTCTGCCGTAGCTAAAACAGAAAGTGCAATAGCACCATCCACCTATGCGCCACGAATCCTACACACTGGGGCTTTAATACAGTTTAATCCAGGTATTCAGTATTATGTAACTGAATACATTTTCAAAGTATTCTTCCCATCACTGATAATAAATAAAAACATCTGAGCGATAGAAGATTCACTGCATTTGTCCAAGTGATACAGTGAGGATTCACAGCTGTGGTCATAAATGCTAGTGTTTGCACAACTCAAAAGTGACTAAATCAGCCACTGTTTCCTTTGTCGCTGTAACAAAATCTTGATGACTATAACTTTTTTCCTTTAATATCAGATCTGTTATAAAATAGTATGTGCTGCTAAGAATAGTATGTTATGTTTTTTTTTAAATTATTTTGTGCATGAAGTGTTAACTACTATACTTCAAAAATGTATATAAATGCTAAGAAATACTATTAGTGACAAACCTGATTTTTATGAGTAGGCACAATAATTACTGCATCGACTTATCGTTCAATATAGATGGAACAATATTTTTTTTCTTTTTTCTTTGTAGTATCAGCTATAATAACACTCATTATAGATAGAAATTAACTACTAAAGTGTTTCGTTGTACTATTTATCTATTGCAGCTCATGTGCAGGATAGTTTTTAGCTTTAGGGTTATTGTGTTAGTGGTAATTTTGTTTCAATATTATTGTTTATCCTCTATATTTTCTTAATATATCACATTACAAATTTTCAGTCGTAATTATGCGATCTTATCCTGCATACCTAACCACGATGAGTGATGGTTGTTTAGAAAAAATAAATACAAATATTTAAAATAAAAACAGCTAAAGATGCATATATGCATTTTATACAGTAATTATCTTTGTATGATCATTCCCCACCACTAAAGTCCTTACTTAAAGGGACAGTGTGTAGGATTCGTGGCGCATAGGTGGTTACTAGCTATTCCACTTCCTCTTTTGGCTATGGCAGACCTCGAGGGTCACCCGGGCGCGACTTAGCGCCGTCATCTCGCGTGCCCGCGCACGAACCGCGCACCGCTGTATACATAAACCGCGGTCCCCCGTTCACTTTTTTTTTTTCTTTTCGCATGAAAACACACAATCCCGATCATGATTCATGACAATCTACACATCAAATGAAACCTTACAGTCTCCTCTTTTTGACTATGCAATTCATTTCCCTGCAAAACAATCACTCCCCGAGCACATGGGGCTTTTATACAGAAAAGCACAAAACTTAGCTTACTTAGCTTACCTTTGAAGGCTTTGCACAGGTCAAACTCTGTATTTCATCATAAACTTGGTCTCAATCTGTCCATAAGGATCCAGCGAATAAAATCCAGTAAAACAATTTAGTCCAAAATACGTGTTATATCCATTACGATGTGTGATCCGGCAGCATGCTCCCCCTCCCCCCTCCCCTTCCCCTTGTCTCCTTCGCTCCTGGCTGCATATGAGAGCAGAGGACCGAAGGAGAGAAGGGGAAGGGGAGGGGGGAAGGGGGGAGCCATACGCAGCGCGGCTGTGCAGGAGCCGAGGCGAAGGATGAGCCCAAATGTCCTTCTGCGGCTCTCGTATTCAAAATGGCTGCCTCTATATGGGGAAGATCCCCCTTTTATGTGACTATATCTAAGTCCAAAAGAATACTTTGATTTCATGATGGAAGTGAAAAGGCTTGGAAAACAATGTATTTTTGAATGGGTATCTTCAATTTCAGTAATTAACAGGTAAAAATCTTACACACTGTCCCTTTAAACTCTTAACAAACTGCTACAATATGTGCATATTCAGCACCCAGAGCCCAGGTGGTGCTGCTCTTACCCTGTCCTCTCTCCTGCACCATGCACATTGTATATACATATCGGCCTGCGTGTGAACCTGAGAGCTGCTTTAAGACAGGCTCAGACAAACAAAACATCCGTCACACTGGGCAGCGTAACGCTTTCTCTCCAAACTGCCAGAGCTATTGCCAAGGCTTCATCCTGCTCCTTTAGAACGGCACTGGTCCCAGAGATGTGTCCTGCCAAGTGAGCAAGAAACGAAGTGAAGTAGTTATTGTGTTGTTCAAGGCAGTAAAGAGGAGCTCAGACTGTAATCAACCTAAATGAATGTAGACAAGAATTTAAATGCAATAAAAACTAAGACAGGTTTTATCAGCAGGAAAAGACTAATGGAGCTGTTATGACAAAGACATTTTAACCTTTAAATGTTGCTTTGGCTGAACAGCTGGGTGCAAGGTAGAAACTAGTAGACTCCCTAAAGCACTGTTTTGAGTTTGCCTGTGCTCATACTACCACAGTTGTCACTAGTATTCTAATTCTGAAAATATTCAAATATATCATGCATTGTAATGATTACACTTTGTAATGACAACTACCTTTATATCTCTTTAAAATTTTTGATACTGATCAACACAAACCAGTTCTAGAGCTGCTATCTGTACCATTCACTGAAATCCCTTACTTGTCCATTTCACCAACACATTAAATTGAGGACAAAATATTCACTTGATACCATGTGTGTTTACTTCACACACTTCACAGAGGTCATATGTCATTTGAGTATTACTGTTCTATTTACTGTTAAGCCTACTTACTCCTTTACACTTAATACAGTTATAAATCCCAGGAGTTCAAGCACTTTATTTGTAATAATAATGCATTTGTTTTATATAGAGCTTTACAATTTTGTGCATTACTCACTCCACACTCAGTTGTTTAAAGTTAGGCAATGTGGGTGAAGAGCCTTGCCAAAGTACACAAGAACAGTTTTTGCCACTGGCGCCCCACTGTGGCACCTGGAATTCCCAGCGGTCTCCAGTCTTAAAGAGATATGCCACCCCCAGGTCAAACTTGGGCATCTCCCCACAGTCCAGAGACTAAAATAAGTGATGGAAAGCGTTTTCCTGGTCACCCAGCCATTGTCCGAGTCTGTCAGCACTGACCGCCGCGTGCAGTTGCAGCTACTCCGCTTTAGACTGGAGGCTAACGTCGCCAGAGAAAGATTTCGGCCAAAAGGAATTAATTTGCTCGATGCTTTTCCCAATTACTTTCTGTGTAGTGCGCATTCATATCGAGTGCAAATAAATGTGCAAATCAACACGGAGAGCTTGACTTGGTCATTTTGGGGTGGGAACTATTTTACAGTGCGGAAAAACATAGCCGAAGCACACAGGGGAATCCCTGTTACGCACCACGTTGGGAGTTCCCCTGTTACGCAGCGTGGTGTGTGCTTCGGCTGTGTTTTTCCGCACTGAAAAATAGTTCCCAACCAAAATGACCAAGGCAAGCTCTCCGTGTTGATTTGCACATTTATTTGCACTCGATATGAATGCGCACTACACAGAAAGTAATTGGGAAAAGCATCGAGCAAATTAATTCCTTTTGGCCGAAATCTTTCTCTGGCGACGTTAGCCTCCAGTCTAACGCGGAGTAGCTGCAGCTGCGCGCGGCGGTCAGTGCTGACAAACTCGGACAATGGCTGGGTGACCAGGAAAACGCTTTCCATCACTTATTTTAGTCTGTGGACTGTGGGGAGATGCCCAAGTTTGACCTGGGGGTGGCATATCCCTTTAACTTCTGATGAGATCAGGCTTTGACAAAAAGGTGTGACCACAAACAATCTGATTTGAAATATAACATTTTTTTTGTTTTTAGTTTGTTCAATATACCAAAAATAAAAAAGTCAAATATCACATTGCCTTCTTAGCAGGGCCCATAGAAAGTGAAAAACCCTTTAAGAAAGCCTTAAATAAGTTATACTGTGTAATAAAAGGATCCAAGTGGTGCTTCAGATGCGCGATGTTTCTGCTCCATTTTGACCTCTGTTTTCTCTGGATTTTAACTTTTTCACCGTTGCTATGTGCGTTGCTATGTGCGGAGGAGGTCGGACGCGGAGGACGCGCAGAGGCCGACGACGTTACTTTTTCGTGCTGTGATCTGTGCGTTGCAACAATGGAATTTCCCCACTGAGGGACTAATAAAGGCATATCTTATCTTATCTTATCTTATCTTAAATTCACTGCTAAACAAGAACAAAATAAGGTGGAAACTGTATAATGCCAACAACGAGGTGACATAAACTCCACTGTTTACATATTTCTAGGTAAAAAGCCTGAGGTTGCCCTGTTCTGCTGACAGGATGACAAGTTGGAATGCATTTGCTCCTCTATACAGTAAGAGCACTCATTTAGATACAGAATAGTGTGGGATGGAGGGTATTATGATCACAGGGGGGCAATAGTTTTGGTTTTCCATAGATAATGTGTCTTCATGCTTCCTTTCTTCCCCATTCTGCCTCAAAGTGCTCAGTGTCATTGGCGCCACAGCAGGGATCCCTATCTATTGTGGGCTAAAAGCACTTGCTACAGTAAACATGCACTCCCCTCACTGCTGCTTTTACCCCAGGATGAGCTCAGAATATTATTATTATCAGTGCAAGGGCCTATGATGGCACAGGGGCCAGTGAAGGACAAATTCCAAACAAAACACAGTGTAATGTATAGTAAGTAGCATTATCTATAACTCACAGGGCACCAGTTTACCTGTACAATTGAAGGTCATTGATTTATTATTTTTCAGTGCATCTACAGTGTGATGTAGGGTCTGCTACCTGTCCGTTTGTCTCCATGGAGATGTCAATGCTTTACCTGGAATATTTCACAGAATGAATTCAATAAATGTATTTTGCATTTATTCAATCACACGTTTTGTTGCTTAAATATACCTGCTTTCTTAGTTAAAGCTGTATTTTTTTCTCCACAGATCTGACCTGTGACTTGTCCTGGTAGATCACCTTCTTGTCTCCATGAAGGTACAGTATATACATTTAATAATGCCATACTTTGGAACATGCAGGCATTTTATATAGTGCATCTTTAATAATTTCCTCATACAGTATGTCTTTAGTGAAGAATTAAGATAATTCCACTTAAAGTAAAAGAGCAAAACTTGATTATCTCACAACTTCCGGACAGAAAAGGTGGAGTGTTTGATAACTGTGGCCAGACTTATTTTGGCATCACATTTAGCCGGTGCACAGTTAAGAACCTAATGATTTTGAGCAATAACAATGAAATTACTTCTGCAGATTCTGGTTATGAGTTCCTGTATGATGCAAACTCTAGCTCCAACGCTGCTCCAGGCTGTTCATCTAAAGCAGGTAACAGTGAGCGGTCTGTCTGACTGTCATCCAAAAAGCCCAGAGGTAAGACTACAGGCTCAAACTGGCAGGAAGCACAACAAGCATGTCTGTGTAGTGAATATTTGTGAGACGACTTGTTGATTGGAAACAACTCAAAGCCTTGTAAACTCTGGCTATAACCTATATTTCAGTTATGACAACACAGGACCATAAAGTGCTGGACTGTAGGACAGCACATGTCAGCCTCAATGTAATCAGTAACTAGACCTGGAGAAACTACTCTAGAAATGCATTTTTACAGCTTTGATTTTTAAACTATATAATGCTAGTCTATGTAAAACAACTTAACTTCACCTGTATCCAGTGCAACACATCTCATTTATAGCCTAAATATTAACATACACTATGGGGTATTTTTGCCTTTATAATAAGTCAGGATCAATGGAACTTAAAGGTTCTTTTTCTGGGTTCAACTCCTATTTTTCTTGCTGAAGGTGTTATGGAAAGTCCCACTATACAGAAAAAAAGAAGAGATCACTGCATTTTTTTCTGAAATCCGCATCTCTACATGTATTACAGCCATTCCATTCCAGCGTCTGTTGAATTCCAACACAAACACAAAGCTGAGCTACTTCAGTTCTTGCACCAGGAGTGGAATAAAGTCACCCAAGAACAATGTGAAAGACTTGTGGAGAGCATGCCAAGACGCATGAAAGCTGTGACTAAAAATAAGGGTTACTGCACCAAATATTGATTTCTGAACTCTTCTTAAGACATTAGTATTATGTTGTTTTAAAATTAATTTGTTCTTGTTTCATTGTATTGTTTGAGGTCTGAAAACATGTATCCTTTTTGTTATTTTGACCATTTGTCATTTTCTGTAAATAAATGTATGTATTTATTTATTTAATTATTTGATAGGGACAATGCACATTAATGAACATAAGTATAAAACAAATGTAAATATACCGAATTTTAGCCACAAAGCTAGTTTTCATCCGTAGTCCCTAGGCAGGCAAATACATAAAAATACAACATACAATACAAGCAGCACAAACAAAAGTCTAGTGGTCGCATGACTGGTTGGTTTTCAGCCATAGTTTCAGTTGTGATTTAAAAGTGATCAGTGTAGGGCTGTAGTGTATGTGCAGAGGAAGACTGTTTCAGATGTTAGTGGCCCTCACAGAGAGAGTGTTCTGACCAAAGGCGGTTCTTCTGTGGGGGACCTCACAGTCTCCTCTGGAGGAGGCCCTGGTTTTTGGACCACTTGATGTCTTAGGTTTGGAAAAAGACAGACACAAGTGCTCTAAACGATAATATTTTTATTTGGAATTTGGCGGAAATGTTGTCAGTAGTTTAGAAGAAGAAGAAGAAGAAGTGACTTTATTGATCTCACACTGGAGAAATTCTTCTCTGCATTTTAACCCATCCTATATATATATACATATATTAGGAGCAGTGGGCAGCACACATTAGGGCGCCCGGGGACCATCTCCATGATCTTCTTGCTTCGGTTTGGTCACGACCTCAGCTGGAGGATTTTACCTATGGTGCATGTTTTGGGTTGATGGGGGAAACCGGAGTGCCCGGAGGAAACCCACCCAGACACGGGGAGAACATGCAAACTCCACACAGAAAGGCTCGGGCGACCCGGGGATCGAACCCAGACCATGCATGCAAACTCCACACAGAACACACACAGAAAGGCCTGGGCGACCCGGGGATCGAACCCGGAACCTTCTTGCTGTGAAGCAAGAGCGCTAACCACTCAGTTGTTGAGTTTAAAGACTCAAACAAAAATGCTCCTTTTAGTAGTAAAATCAGAAAAACTGATAATTTTGCAGTGGTCTCTTATTTTTTTTCCAGAGCTGTAGGCTATGTAACTGAGCATCTTTCTCCATGGAGACAAGCAGGTGACGCCAGAGAAGACCTTGCTCACAAAAAGATGTTTGAGGAATTAAAACACCTGGTTACTGGGAAACATGACTACCTTTAAATGGCAGCTATAGTCTTAGTTTTATTGACACTGGTAAATATAGGAGGAGGGGGATACAAAGAAACACGTGGTTATCAGCCAAGCATGGGGCTTCAACTTTGTGAGCTCCCAAACAAACAATTACAGCTGCTGAAGTGTCCAGACAACAATAGCCCAGATAACACATTTCACCACGTGATGCAATCAAGCCCCCAATCCGAGCAACACCGCCGACACCACCACCACCCTCACCTTGAACTCCACTGACAGCTGCGGGGTGTACTCCAGCGTCCACAGCGCCCGCACCAGAGAGGCCAGCTGCTCGGTCACCTCTCCCCTCGCGTCCCGTGCGCTCCACCGGTCCTCCTCCTCCGCGTCCATCCCCCCGTTCACCCTCCTCACGTCCGTCTTGTACTGCTCGAGCCCGAGGTACTCCGCCAGCAGGTCGGTGTTGCTAAGGCACTGGACCACGGCGTTCATGAAGCAGGTGTTCCCGTGGTTCTTGAGCCCCTGCACGCCCGGGGTCTTGTCGCCGTAGCACAGCGAGAGGCGCTCTTTCACTGAGCCCTGAGATGTTGAGGACGCGGCCGTGCTGCTTTTCTTCAGCGTGTGGTTACAATCCCTGGAAGTAGTGTGCGAGTCCTTAAATCCCCCCGTCCCGCTTTGTCCGAATCCGCCGTCGTCATCCTCGCCTTCTTGCGCGTCTGCGTGATCGCCAAAGTGCGCCAAAGTGCCTAAAGTTTTAAGGATCCTACCCATAAAATTACCCAGCGAGCGCAGAGATTTCCTCCGTATAAACCTTCCAGTTTTTTGTTTATTCTCCTTGCGCTTGTTAGGCTTCATTGGCTGTTTTCTTCCCTTGTTTTCTTTTCGCGAATCCATGGCTCCACGTTGGGTTTTTTGTGGACTGCGCGCAAACCAGAGAGACAGCGGAGTTGCACCTGTCCGCCAGACTGTCTAGCCCGCCTCCTCTTTCCTATTCTCCTCAGCTTTTCTCTCCATAACACTACCTACCCTACCCAACACTACCTACCCTATACACTGGATCTATAAGGCACATAATAATACCCTGTAAATGTTCAGAGATCCGCCTGGGTTTGGTTCAGATCTATCCTCTTCACTCGTTTAGATGCTGTTACAGTCTGTGGCACTTCCTCATAGCTGGAATAGCGCTCTTGAATGTGTGTGGTGAATTTCTGCCTCCCCGCGCAGCTCTGTCCCCTCCCTCCTCTCCACAGACCTCATGGCAATGTGGACACAACTAACAAGTTTGACCACAACCCCGTTGATCAACCTGGAAAACATGGGCAGCCACTTCACGACAAGAGAACATGCTTATAACTTTTGTTGACCCCAAATATGCCACCTGAATTGAACACAAATAGGCTTACCTGAAGTTTTTTTGTGTGTGTGTGTGTCCCAGTAGCATAAAACTGCCCCCTATAGGACCAATTAAGCAATCACATACTCATTATAGTCCCAAGAGTGTCATAAATTTGTGTTAATTAGCTTCTTATTTTATCTCAACAAATGCCTTTTCCCCTCCGTCTTAATGTGGCACTGGGGTATGATAAACTGTAAGAAAATACAATCTCAAGAGAATAGAGAATTATCATATGAACTACTGTAGGCTACATTTCGGAAAGGTTGTGTAACAATTTCAAATACAGTAGGATTTGTTTATTCAATTCTTCCTTTTTGCTGTTATATACTGTCCTAAATAAAGGATGAGGATGAACACAGAATCTAAACAAAAATGACCAAAGAAGACGTAAATGAAGATGAAGATTTGTGGATAAATGTTCAGTCAATCATTCAATGTGTTTCTCCAATTATGTGAACCTTAGGGGGTACACAAGACAAGCTTATACAAGGTATGTGGAATGGTTTAAAGGAAAAGTAAAGTTTTTTTTACAATCTGAGCCTTCTTTCGGCAATAAAACAAGTAGTTTTACTCACCCATAGCAGTTTGGTGTCAATTGGAGTGGTATTGCAGAAGTTATGTTGGAGCCGTTCTGTTCTACTAATGATCCCGTATCCGTTAACATGGTGCTCGTATCATATGCTCGGGGCATTACTTTGCGCTCTCCAAATAACACAAACTTTAGCACTTTTCAAATCACAGAAGATCGCTATGTCAGGGTAGACTTTTAGTGGATTCCAAAATGGCCTGAAACCCGATATCCAGCTATAGTTTCATTTGATGACGTCATCAGAGAGGACAGTGCGCATGCGTGAACTCAGCTGTTTTGTAAACACCGCTAGTCCGAAAGAAGCTAACACCGCTCTGAACTTTACTTTTCTGTTGCGATATCGGGTTTCAGGCCGTTTTGGAATCTACTAAAAGTCTACCCTGACACAGCGATCTTCTGTGATTTGAAAAGTGCTAAAGTTTGTGTTATTTGGACACCGCAAATCAGTGCCCTGAGCACTCACGCTAACGGATACGGGATCATTAGTAGAACAGAACGGCTCAACATAAGTTCTGCGATACTGCTCCAATTGACAGCAAACTGCTATGGGTGAGTAAAACTACTTGTTTTATTGCCGAAAGAAGGCTCAGATTGTTTAAAAAAAATGTAAATTTTCCTTTAAGACAGGGCTGTCCAAACTTTGTTCACTGAACAAATATTACGAATATTGAACCGTATTTGAATCATAGACCAGTGTCAATACAGTGAGTCATTCACAATGGCCCATTTTACTCATCTTGTACCTTTAATAAGGCTTGGATGAGCAATCTTAGGTCTGTGTCACAATGCAAAATGATGCTATTGAGGTAATAGTGGTACAAATACTTCAATTTGTAGTAAAAAAAAATCTGCCTACAATCAGTTGGGCCAATTGTACAGTATTTGAATAAAAATGCTCTTATAAACCTCTACGGCTTTAAAACCCATCCACTCTCTTTATAAACGCACCATCAAAACTCTCGACCGGATACCCCACTCTTATCACCACTGTCCAATCCTGCAAAATCACAATCTACTTGCCTAGGAAAACATGGTCAAATATGCTCATCTGTGTCTCATATATAAAATCATTCATGGCTTGTCATCTCCTCCACTCACACAGTTTATTCACATCAGGACTTCTGAACACAGCAGAACCAGACGGGCATCGAGAGGGGACTGTATCATCCCCCTCAGAAAAAGTCTCTTTGGCCAAACCTCCTTCTCTGTGCAATCTGCCCATGACTGGAACACCACCCCCACCACAATTAGAAGATTCAAGATTCAAGATTGTTTATTTGTCATATGCAGAATCAACACAAGGTCAACAATGCAATGAAATGCTTAGGATCAGAAGAACCGTTGACTCGCTAAGATAGTCAAGAAGTACTAATAACATGCAATAATAGTACATGGTAAAAAAAAGTGTTGCAAAAGTGCAGGGGAAGAAGTAAACAATATAATAAACAATATAATAAACAATATAATAAACAATATAATAAAATATGTAATAAAATGTAATAAAAAAAATACAAGGTACAATGTACAAGGTGCAAGTAGGGTTAAATCAAATAAGGTGTAAGTATTTCACAGATTGCACATAATATGGTGTGGTATGGGTGTTGCATGTGGATTTCGTATTGCACATAGTATGATATAAATATTGCACATAGGTTATTGCACTGATTATTGCACAGGTAACAGTAATTTACAGTGAGGTCATGACAGGCATGATACATTCATACAGAGCAGCAGCAGTAAACATATTATGCATAATGAAAGGTAGTTTAGTGCAGTATTATTGAGAGTTCAGTATTATTTAGAGTATTACCCAGAGTTCAGTAGTCTGACAGCTTGGGGGTAATAGCTGTCTTTGAGTCTTTTTGTGCGTGCTGGCAGGCTCCTGTATCGTCTACCAGAGGGTAGCAGACGGAAGAGTCCTTGTGCCGGATGAGTATGGTCCTTAGTGATGCTGCGTGCTTTACGCAGACCCCTGCTGTGGTAAATGTCCTGGATGGAGGGGACACTGCTGCCAGTGATGTCCTCTGCCGCTCGCACCACCCTCTGTAGTGCTTTGTGGCTCTGAGCGGTGCAGTTCCCATACCACACTGTGATGCAGCCCGTCAACAAGCTCTCGATGGTGCACCTGTAGAAGTTTGTGAGGATGCTGGTGTTCATACCAAACTTCCTCAACTTCCTCAGGAAGTAGAGTCTTTGTCGGGCTTTCTTAACCACAGTGTCTGTATGTAGTGTCCAGGACAGATCCTCAGTGATGTGTACCCCAAGGAACTTAAAACTGCTGACCTGCTCCACCTCAGCGTTGTTAATGAAGATGGGGGGATGCTGGTCTACACGCTGTCTCCTGAAGTCCACGATCATTTCCTTAGTTTTGCTGACATTCAGAGAGAGGTTATTTTCCTGACACCAGCTGGTCAGTGATTTCACCTCGTCTCTGTAGGCACTCTCATCGTTGTTGGTGTTGAGGCCTAGGATGGTGGTGTCGTCAGCAAACTTGAGGATGGTGTTGGAGCTGTGCCTGGCGGTACAGTCGTAGGTGAACAGGGAGTACAGGAGAGGGCAGAGAACACAGCCCTGGGGTGCCCCAGTGCTGAGGACACGTGTGGAGGAGACGTGGCTGCCGATCCTCACTGCCTGTGGCCTGTTGGTGAGGAAGTCCCATATCCAGCAGCAGATGGACGTCTCCAGGCCCAGGGCGGTGAGCTTAGAGACCAGTTTGGGGGGGATTATGGTATTGAATGCAGAGCTGTAGTCGATGAAGAGCATTCTCACATATGTGTTTCCTCTCTCCAGATGACTGAGAGAGGTGTGGACTGCTAGAGCAATAGCGTCGTCTGTAGACCTCTTTGCTCTATATGCAAACTGCAGGGGGTCCAGGGTGTCGGGGAGGGAGTCACAGATGTGTCTCTTAATGATTCGTTCAAAGCACTTCATGATGACACTTACACCTCATTTAAATTCCAGTTAAAGAAATGGTTAATTGAGACTCAGTCCTGTCACCACTAACATCCACGTCCCGATAACCCTGTCGCCATCCTGCCTCTTGTGTGTTACTGTTGTGTGACATTTTTATGAGTTTGTACGTGTCTGTATGTGACTGCATACAACGATATGTGGTGTTTGTGGCTGAAAATGAACGTATGTGCCTGAATGTGGCTTTATGACTGTATATAATTGCATGTAGCTGTATGCGATTGTATGTAAGAATGATTTTAGAGTGTAAATATTAACCCTGTTTTTATTCTACTGGTTTTTACTTCCTGCAAGTTGACACTTTCCGCATGTCCAGGGACTACAAATGAAAAATAGCCCTCGGGCCAATTCTGGCATATTTACATTTAAATGTTTATTAATGTGCATTGTCCCTGAAATAAATAAATTGATTAAAAAAATAATAATAATAATAATAATAATAACAATAATAATAATAATAATAATAATAATAATAATAATAATAATAATAATAATAATAATAATAATAATAATAATAATTACACCCTCAAGAATGTTTTGTAAGTAAGTTAGTAAATAAGTACTTCACAGAGAAGCCACACAGTGAAAGGGGCAGAGCATTCCATACATTTGGGGCCATAGCCTGAAAGAACAGGTCCCCCTGTTTTTTTTGGGACCACAGAAGAAGAAGTGAACTTTATTGATCTCACACTGGAGAAATTCTTCTCTGCATTTTAACCCATCCTATATATATATATATATATATATATATATATATATATATATATATATATATTAGGAGCAGGCGCCCGGGGACCATCTCCATGATCTTCTTGCTTCGGCTTGGTCAGGATCTAAGCTGGAGGTACCTATGGTGCATGTTTTGAGTTGGTGGGGGAAACCAGAGTGCCCGGAGGAAACCCACCCAGACACAGGGAGAACATGCAAACTCCACACAGAAAGGCCCAGGCGACCCGGGGATCGAACCCAGACCATGCATGCAAACTCCACACAGAACACACACAGAAAGGCCTGGGCGACCCGGGGATCGAACCCTTCTTGCTGTGAAGCAAGAGCGCTAGCCACTCAGCTACCGTGCTGCCAACAGCAAGTTCTGACTGGAGGATGTTAGGGATTTTTCCTAATAAACATCAACAAAAGGGAACAAATGAGAAAACAGACACAGAAGTATTATACTCGTTAACGAGGGAGAATGAGGTGTAGCATTTGTTAAGCAGAGCCACCTCTGCCTCCTTCCAGGCCACACACTCAAATCTCAAAGAATACCTCCTCGTTGCTTCCTTTTATTTAGAATCACGGAAAATTCCCAGTTTCAAAGCACAAAGTCTTCAACAAGTTAATCTTTATCATACATACATACATACATCACTAATCAGCAGTTGCTTTGATTGTTTGTCTAAGCAGTTAATCAGTCTTTGTCCTTTGTCCCATCCTATGGTTTCACAATAGGAGATGAACCAACTCAAGAAGAATATAACACTTTGATAATTCATTAAAGACACTATTATACAGTTTTCTTTAACAGAGGAGCGTAGGATTTTTGGAGGATTTTTGACAACACTATCGTTAAGGAAATATTTGCCAAAAAATAAACCATGTAACCATGATAAGGGATACTGAGTGTGTGGGACAAAGCTCAGGGGTACTAGAGACAAAAAAGGATGGGAACCACTGATAGGGGACATTTCAGGTCACAGTTAAAATGCTTGCTGCTGGAGAAACTAAAACTCAATGCAGTAGAGCAGTGTTTCCCAACCAGGGGTACAAGTACCCCTAGGGGTACGCGAGCACACTGCAGGGGGTACTCAGCAGTGTCGCTGGCAGGTGCAGGGGGAGTTTTTTTATTTTTTATTTTTTAAATTCTAATTTGAGTAAATTTGAGTTAAAAAAATTTTTGAGAAAATGCCTGAGAATTATATTTTCAAATTAAGGAGATGAAATAAAATGATTTTCACTTAATAATCCGTTGTGTCACGTTCTACTTTTGGAGAATTATCAACACATATGAGTGAGGGGGTACTTGAGGTATGGCAAAAAGGCTCAGGGGGTACACAAAACAAAAAAAGGTTGGGAAACACTGCAGTAGAGCACCTAATTGTGCACAGATTCATAGACCTCTCTGCTGTAATAATCTCTGCCTTTAAGAACTGTTATATAACCATGTTGTTCATTAAAGCAAGTTAGCCCCTTTTTATATGCAGACTATAATCATCTCGAGTTTAATTTCACAGCTCAGCAGTATTGATGGAATTTAGTGGACCAGATGGACCAATTCACTGAGATAGTTAAGGTTTTGCGCTTTTACGTTTTCTTATCATTTTTCCCTGACTGTGATTTGATCTTGTCTGTTGTCCGTGTCTTGTTTGAAGTTCTAACCCCTAAATGCTGGTGCTCACCACCCATGACTCCACAGAGAATTACACTGCTGAATGGGCTGACTCCAACCATATGTTTCATGCAGAGAAGTCTTACAAGTTAGCATTTATTAGCAGCTGCAACATTAGTCGATCACGGTTATTATCGTTTGCACCAAAAGGAGAAGGTTAGAAAGAGAATACAGCAGACAGCCAAAGTATTGTGCTTTTAGAGGTTGATTTGACCTTGAAAGGGAGATTAGAAAAGAACTCACATAATGTTAAACAGCATTGGCTAAAATGATCTATAATATTATGCTCTTACATGATCTTTCATACAGACAGTGGCTCCCTTTTTTGTGTGTCAAAAAACACATCTCCAACCTGCCCAAGTTTTAGAAGTAAGATTAGCCATTTAAAAAAGTACAAAAAACTGTTACAATTATTACGTAGCAAAGTAAAACATTTTACTCTAATAAAATGAGCAGAATAATGTTCTGGACAAAAAGAACTAATAGAAAAAAAATATGTTGAATTGAAAAGATGTTGTAGTAACTTTTAATCTTTAAAGATGCGCTGTGACCCATAGAGATGCTATTGTTTTGCCTGGAAGTTTCCATAGTATGGCATTATGCATTTCATCAATTCCAGGAGTTTTTCTTTTAATTTTTTAAGTACACTGAAAAACATGTATTCTAGAGTCTCCCTACAGATTTGACCTGTAACTTGACCTGGTGGTATCATCTGCTTATCTCTAAACAGTTCAGTTTAGCTGTGCATATGACAAAAAGGTTTGCATTCTCTTGATATTATTGCATTTGTTTGTCCTGTGATTTTTAAAGGAAAAGTAACGTTATTTTACAATCTGAGCCTTCTTTCTGTAATAAAACAAGTCGTTTGACTCACCCATAGCATGTTGGTGTCATTTGGAGCTGTTTGGTAAAAGTTATGTTGTAGCGTATCCGTTAGCGTGAGTACTCGGGGCATTACTTTGCGGTCTCCAAATAACACAAACTTTAGCACTTTTCAAATCATAGAAGCCCGATGTCTTAATCTACGATTTCGTTTGAAGCAAAAGTGGCCTGTAATCCGAGATTTAGCCATAGTTTCGAGTAGATGAGGACGCGCCAGTGCGCCAGTAGATGAGGACGCGCCAGAGGACTGTGCTCTCAGCTCCCGGGACCCAAACATGAAACGCAAAGCTGAAAACTATGGCTAAATCTCGAATTACAGGCCACTTTTGCTTCAAACGAAATCGTAGATTAAGACATCGGGCTTCTATGATCTACTTATGTACGAACTGCGCTCTACAAATAAATCTGTCTTGCCTTGCCTTACATGGAGAAAGATCAGCTTAGGACCATTCAGTGGAACATTTCAGGCAAAGCAATAACATCTACAGGTGATGGACCCTCCAACAGAAAAGTTACATAGTGCAAGTAAAAAAAAAAAAAAGTGTATTTATGACTACTAACAAGATTACCATGGGTCCTATTCTCAGGTTGACAAATTCACTTTGCGTACTGTTGACAACTATATGTACCTCATAGAAGAATATAGAATATAGGATACTTAAATACTTCATAAAGTTTGACAGTAAATCTAACTGTCTACTAGTACTAGGCTAGCCCTGGTTAATATAGTGCCTGTACTCTCCTTTGAACACACAGTCACGGCCTCCCCCACCTTCTTTGTCTCATCTCATTTCGGCATCTTATTAGAGACTCCCACCTGTGTGAGTTGTCTTTGCCCATCTGTGTGTGTCTGGAAACCTGGCCCATAGCCACAAACCAGGCCACCCCCAAAATTAATTACACAGGCAACACTACTGACTCCTAAGTTCCGACGCATTCTCACTAACACACCAAAAGTAAAGTCACCTCTGCGTTTGGAGGTTGAGATGGAGCCCTGTGATCATATCTTCTCCAGACAACCTCTCCCTGACCCCAACGCCATTATTCTTTGCAGCACTTTCTCTCCGTGGTACCGAAGCGAGGGACTCCACAAAGACATTCTGTGAGGGGAGAAACAGAGAAGAGAGTTAGTGGTGAGTGTTGCTATCTATCCCTGTAGACAGAGTGAGCCTGTGTCCTGGACTGGCAGATGGTGGTTCTGGCTGGCACTGGGGTGGCATGGCTACATCCGCAGGAAGGCACCATTTTTCTTCCCACTCGGCCCCCTCCTTCTCTCCTCCCTCTCACTGCCTCCTTGCCTGCCAGCCATAATTCAGTGCAGTTATAATCATAGTGTTTGTCTTCACCTCTCAGCGTGCAGTGATATGACTCAGAAGTGTTATGTGATCACAGCGTGCACATGTAAAGAGAAATCAAAATGAATTGTTTTGTGACTCTGTAAGTAAAAAGTTTGAATTATAATTGAGTTGTTATAATAATGATAATTAAGTAATAATGGCAGAATAATATGGCTTGGAAGTTTCTCTCAGGGTGCCATGTGGACAACTATTCATTCACTCCCTACAGTGAGTGGGGGTAAACTGTAGCCACAGCTGCCCTGGGACTGACAGCCTCTCATCACCACTAATCACTCCCTCACACATTGCATTTATACAGCCAAGGTGAGAGAACTGCTTTTACAAAAGGTGGTAAATATCACTTATAACGCCTCTATGAACATTTTTATCTTCATGACATGTAAACTATGTGCTATGTCTGGTACTTACTGTTGACTGAAAAAGGCTGCACCTTTCAAAGAGATCACATTCATGGTGCTCGTGCCTGATAATGTCACCACCAAAAGCTCCACTTGTGATTTTCAAACAATTCACCAGTTCTTTATGTTATTCATCCTACTTTAGAAGCATTATAGTTAAAACTGAAGGCTGCCGCTAACAACACACAGTTATAAGTGCAGCAAGTGCATTTTGCAACACATAAAAGGAGTAACTAATGTAACATCTTTTGTTGCCTCGTCTTACTTGTTTCAATGCACCTTATAACATCAACAAAATCTAACTAAAGGCTGTGTTAATCAAAGAGAACAGATGTTTAAATTATTTATTGATTGATTCAGCTTTGAGAGATTTAATACATTATACAAGACCAACTGGAGTGGATAGGGTAATGTGCATGGTTAACAGTACATTACATGGAGAAACATGAAGTACTCTTTTCTTTGTACCTTAAGACACAAGCATAGAGGCTGTTAACACAAGTCCAGAGAAAAGTATTCTATGTACATGCATCATGTTTGCATTTTAATTAAGAGATCTGTATTGTCATTTTCTTTGTTTTCTATATTCACAAGGAAAGGAAAATTTGGAAAGAATACAGTTTAGCTTTACTGCACTTCATCATATCATTATCAAGCTTGACAATAAGTGACTAATACAGCAACTCAACTCAAGTGACACAGAAAGCATAACAGTGTACAAAACTGCAGTTACTACAGGCTAGATTCTTCTGTACCCAACAAGTCCTCAGAGGACTCCCCTGGTAACGGTCCTAAATGAAGTGCCCTCAGGTGTTGAGAAGAGCTCGACCCAAACTTACATTTACAAACAACGCAGACTCCTTGTCATTGTGACGGAGCTGGTGGCTTCTGTAGGTCTTGTATCGTGTGAACACCGCCTCACACTGGTCACAGCTGTACTTAGTCTGAACGTGCACAGTCTTTCTATGCTCTCTCATGTTCCCTCGCTGTGAGAAGCCTTTTCCACACACAGGACACAAATGAGGCTTTTCTCCAGAATGGATCAACTTGTGAATGTTTAAAGCATGACGAGCGGAGAATGTTTTTTCACAGATTACACATATGAACGGGCGCTCGCCCGTGTGGCTCCTCTTGTGTCTTTTGAGCGCTTCTGCCCGAGTGTAACGTTTGTCACACTCATTACATTCAAAAGGCTTCTCTCCTGTGTGTGTTCGAAAATGACGACGCAACTCCTTTGCTTCTGTGAAAGCCATGTCACAACAAGCACATTTATGAGGCTTTTCTATGTTCTCTTTGTGAGTCCTTTCATGATTTTTGCACCCACTTAACTCAATGAAGCCTTTACCACAGAAAGAGCAGGTGAACGGTCTCTCCCCAGTGTGCACACGCTCATGTCGCACCACTTTGTGCAGTTTATCAAATGCTTTGCTACAATATGAACACTGATGAAGCTTCTTTGGTTTTTTAAGGTGAGTTTTCCTGTGCCTTTCTAACCTTGAAGGCCGGTTATACACTTTAGTACAGTCTGGACAAGGGTGAGTGTTAGTTATGGAGTGTCTTAGCTCGTGTCGCTTGAGTTGGTCTTGATCTTTGAATGATTTTTCACATTGTTGGCATTGGAAGAGTACTTTTGGCTTCCTCTGGTGCACAGGCTCATGTCTGGCCAGCTTTGACGGTCTGTCGAATAGCTTGCCACAAGCAGTGCAAGAATAGCATTTGGTTGATGTTGCTTTGGAGGGCTCTGGCTCCGCATCGATTGAAACCTCAATGGAATGCACTTCTTCTGCATAATCTATTGGAAGGAAAATAGTGGAACAAACATTATCCTGTGTGACAAGCAGTTAAGATAAAAACAAAGCCATTTATGCACACAGTCAGCTTTTTATTAGCAAAATGTCAGCAATCATTTTACAAAGTTAATAGGGCCCATATTATGCTATTTTCTGATCTGCTATAATGTTGTTTCCTCATCACAAATATAGCTGTGAGTTGTGTTTTGTTTCATTCCACAAATTCTGCCGATTTAAGCTAAACTCTGTTCCACCTTGTGATAATTAATAATAATTCATGGCATTTATGTAGCGCATTTCATGACACCCAAAATGCTTTACAGTTCATTGTTCATTCACTCCACACTTGGTGGTGGTAAGCTACTTTCTGTAGCCACAGCTGCCCTGGGGCAGACGAGACGGAAGAAATGCTGCCAATCTGTGCCATCGGCTCCTACGACCACCTCCAACACTTACACACACTTACACACACACTTACACACACTTACACACACACTTACACACACACACATACCACTTTCATACTAGACAAAGTGGGTGAAGTGTCTTGCCCAAGGACACAACAACAGTTTTTTGCAACTGGCGCCTCACTGTGGCACCTGGACCAGCAGTCTCCCATCCAAGTACTAACCAGGCCCTGCCTTGCTGAGCTTCTGAGATCTGAAGGGATCAGGCTTCTGACAAGCAGGTATGTCATGTGCTAACAGTGGAGGTGATCCACTGTGTTTTTAAACTCCATACACGTTCACTAGAATCATTTTGGATTATTTCAAATCTGGAATTGCCAATCTCTGCTGAACAAAACGATAGCTGGTAACTTGTAAACTACTCTTCATGACATCACAAGGCGGAACAGAGCATTTTGAGCTTTGGAGATGTAGACAGACTAAAGGTTTATTCAAACATGTATGAATGAAAGAAAAGACAACTCCAGGTATGTTTTGGGGGATATTACAATATTCTAACATGGCTTAAAGATCGCCATTCATTTTTGCGTAGTATAGGACCTTTAATACAAATGGTAACATGTGGATAGTAGCTTTTACAGTTAATTAAGAGGGGCAATAAGACAAAATTCATTCAGCAGAACGCTTTTGTTTACCTGTGTCTGGGTCCATGGCTGGTTAGTTAGCTGCATGCCCGGGCTAACGCGCTTAGCAGTCCGATACACCTTACTACCAACTCTGAATGAAAAAAAGAATTCAGAGCTTATAAGTAATGACTAAAATATTTTCTGCCCTTTTAACCAAAACTGTGTAATTAAATACACTGCAGCCCGACCGCTCCAGCGTAGGTCTTTCTTTTGCTTCTCACAGGAAATTGTTTTTTATTTTACTGCCCCCTGTCGAGACGGAATGATAGTGGTGCCAATCAAGTCAATAAAACGATACAATAACCTATTTTTGTCATGTTTGTGTACAGATGGCTAATATATTTAAAGGTGCATTGTGTAAGTTTTCTGGTGGAGGGTCCGTCAAATGCTTTTCTCCGTAGATGCTATTGGTTTGGCTGGAATGTTTCACAGTATGGCATTAAACCTGTCTTCAAACCAGACCAAGTTACAGGTCAAATGTGTGGGGAGGCAATCCTGCTTAAAGCCAGAATGTCTGTTTTTCTACGTATTTTACAGCTATAAAGCCATCTGTAATTTAACAAATGTGAGGTAAGGTAAAATTTAAGGTAGAGCTGTTCCATAGTGTACCTTTAAAGATCCCATGACATGGTACTTCTTGATGCTTTTATATGGCTCCTTAATGGTTCCCTAATACTGTAAATGAATCCTTCTTCAAAATCAACACTCAGTGCATGAGAAAAAGAGATAAGATGAGAAAGAGTATTTTTTCTCTCTCTGGAACACTCCATAATGGGCCTTGTTGCTTGAATGCAAATGAGAAAAGAGCTGGCCAATAGTAGAGGGTGGGGGCGTGGCCAAACGCTCCGCTCTCAGCCCTCAGCTGATCCATTTCCTTGTTTTTGCACGGGGGGAGAGATTTGAAGCGTTCCATTGAAAAATAAACACATTTCCACATAAAATAAAATTAAACCACTGCTGTTCAAAGGTCCAGAGGCTCAGATAAAGGACTTCCGATCCTAGAAACACTCGGACGTGCCTCCAGGCAAATAAAAAAAACGAATTTCGCATTGCCTAGCGCATTCGCAGTCCAAACTCTCTGGGCGTGATTTACAGAGACACTGAGTACAGACAGACGGGGGTGGAACTGCATTTGCATTTCTTTTTTCGATCTGATGTCAATAAGGTGCCAAAATCGCCCGTTTGAGCTCTGATTTTTTGTAACGCAGAAAAGGATCGCAAATGCTCAGTTTAGACATTTCACAACTTTTAACCATGGGGGGGGGGGGCTAAACAGGGTAGGGGAGCTCACATTAACGTTCAAAAACCTCAGAAAGTGAAAATTTCATGCCATGGGACCTTTAAATACCACTGCCCGGTAGAGCAACAGAAAGGTAAGAATTGGCAGAAGAAAAAAGACAGCAAAAAAGCACTTGTGTAACTTTAGATTTAGGTTATAGGATACAGAAAAGTAGAAAACATTTTTGCAATTGTAATAATCAATTTTTCACGACATTTCATCACATGGGTTTGTCATAAATATCATCAGAAATATACATTTATAATATTCAGAAACGATATAATTTAGTGTAAGAACAGCAATAATAACCATACTTTGTTACAAATTGTTGAAGGTGAAAATGTTTCACATCACTCATAACATTATGTTTCTACTGTCCTCTTCTTGTCCCACACTCATGACAGACTACTTATGTTTTTCTTTGAATGGACAGTTCGCAGGTGTACTCTCATGTTGCCAGCTTGTGTGAATTCTTTACCACACTCAGGGCACACATGGGGCTTTTCTCCAGAGTGGGTTAAACTATGAGCTCTTAACTGCCAACAGGAGCCAAATCCTCTTTGGCAGATGTTGCATGTGAATGGCCGCTGGCCTGTGTGGGTCATCATGTGTGTTTTGAGTGTTTCTGAGCGCGAGAAACATTTTTCACACTGAATGCATTCATACGGCTTCTCTCCTGTGTGAGTTCGAAAATGACGGCGCAGATCTTTTGCTTCGATAAAAGCCATGTCACAGAGGTCACATTTGTGAGGTTTATCTGGCAGTGCAAAGTGATTTCTTTCGTGAGTTTTGCACCTGTTTGAGTCAGAGAAGGATTGGCCGCAGACAGAACAGGTGAATGGTCTCTCGCCAGTATGCACACGCTCATGGCGCTCAAGTTTGTGGAGTTTACCAAATGTTTTGGAGCAGAATGAACACTGATGAGGCTTCTTTGGTTCCTTTAGATGAACTGTCCTGTGGCGTTCCAACTTTGAAGGCCTGTCGAATACTTTTGTACAGTCTGGACAAGGGTGGGCTTTAGTCTTTGTGTGTCTAATTTCGTGGCGCTTGAGCATGTCTTGTGTTTTGAAAGACTTATCACAGTATTGGCATTTGAAGACAGTCTTCTTTGGCTTATTATGTATAATTTCATGTCTGGCTCTTTTTGATGGTTTATCGAATAACTTGCCACACACAGAGCAGGCATGAGACTTCACATCAGATTTCCGTTTGAAGGGTGCTTGTTCAGCATCTACTGAAACCTCAGTGAAGTGAACTTTGCCTCCGGGATCTACAGAAAAATCAATAACACAATTGATATGACAATACAAAATACAACTACAAACAAAGGGTGCCATTGTTACATTTCATTTCACCAACAGTCAGTATCTAACAGCCTGGAACTAGGATGACCTCAAATACTAGAAAAAGATTGTCAAGTTTATAAATCACAAAGCACAGGAAGAGACTTGAATAGCAACAGATGCAAACATATTACAACCTGTACACTCTTGAATTCTTTGTGAGGAAAAATATTTTAGAGAAGCCGTATGAATGTTTTCTGTGTAAATCTATGTTTAATACAATTCAAGTGGTATCAATGATAATAACTAAGGACATTCTCTAAATATTTAAAATGTGGGACAGACGCCTAAATGTATTTATTCATATACTCTTATATAATAACAAATAATGTATATTTTGGAGGGAAACGTGTTCATATTCTCAATTTTAGCTATAATAGACATTTATGGCAGAGATCTTAGTTAATTGAAGCAGACTCACCTCGACCATCAGACTCCTTTTCACCCTGTTGTTTACATGCTGTGCTCTGGTCCATGGCTGCAGAGGCTAACCGGATATTTAGCTTTTAGTGGACGAAGAGCACTAAACGCACAAGAATACGCGTTGTTTTTTATGTCAATTTTGATTTTGGAAGTATTAATGATCTATAAATCACATGAGTTTACAGACGTGGGAGAGAAAGCTACACGGGGACTTCTTCTGAGTGGTAATTCTAAATACAAAGACACATTTGCTGCCCCCTTGTGGCTGTTGAGGTTCCCTTTCAGCTGCATTGACCATCAGGAGTCAACCAAAACACGCATTATACTGTATTACTATGTTAAAATGAATAGCCTGTGTGAATGTATTTATATATATTTATTGAGGAAGCTGACCAACACATTTAAGTATACATAAGATTTCCTTTACAGTGATTCTTATACAAAAATTAAATATTACATAATAAAAGGAGAAGTTCAATTTGTCAACTGGACAAAGTTTGTTTGGTTGAAAACGTTTCGCCGCTCATCCGAGAGGCTTCGTCAGCTCTGGAGCTGCTCCAGAGCTGACGAAGCCTCTCGGATGAGCGGCGAAACGTTTTCAACCAAACAAACTTTGTCCAGTTGACAAATTGAACTTCTCCTTTTATCATGGATTCTACCTGGACGACTGAGGGACTTTTCACGTAAATATTACATACTTCATAAGACAGATTTATGTACTCTCTATATCTCCATTCTCAGATAACTTTTTCTTATGTGCATCTGACCTCTTGTGCCTGCTTAAAGCATGGCTCCAAAAGAAACTGACACCACAGGTTAAGCATACATATGGCTTTTCCCCTGTGTGTATCCTCTGATGGATTTTCATCGTCCTGTACTCCTTAAATGTTGATCCGCATTCATTGCAGCTATATTGGCGGTTTTCAGAGTGGACAGTCTGCTCATGTACTCTCATATTGCCTGCCTGAGCAAAACTTTTCCCACACACAGAACACACATGCGGCTTTTCTCCCGAGTGTGTGAGCATGTGAATGTTCAGGTCAGTTCGTGTATAAAAAGCCTTTTTACAGACAGTGCATGTGAAAGGCCGCTCCCCTGTGTGGCTCCGCATGTGCCTTCTGAGTCCTTCTGAGCGAGAAAAACATTTCGCACATTCGCTACATTCATACGGCCGCTCTCCTGTGTGCGATCGAAAATGACGCCGCAGTACTTTAGCTTCTGTGAAAGCCCTGTCACAGAGGTCACATTTGTGCGTTCTTTCTCGGCTCTCATATGTGGGCTCATGGGTTTTCTCATGCGAGTTACAGCTTCTGAGTTGAGCAAAACATTTTCCACAGACGGAACAGGTGAACGGCTTCTCCCCAGTATGCACTCGCTCGTGTCGCACACGGTGGCTGTGTCTGTTGAAAGTTTTGCTGCAAAAAGAACAGCAATGGAGAACACTCGGTTTCTTTGCACACGTCGATCTAGTCCTGTGCCAAATCAAAACTGAAGAGGGTCCAAACACTTTAATACAGTCTGAACATGGACGCTTGCCCCCTTTGTCGTGTGCGCTTTTGTCCGGAATAGTCATATCCTCTTCCTCCTCTTCTTTGACAACACAGTGCTTATTTGACACAGGCATGGAGGGTTCATGTTCATTATCTGTTGATTCTTCGCTTGAATCATCTTCTTCAACATCTATGAAAACACACACACAATATAATATGAAGTACCAATACAAGAAAAATATGCAACTTTATTATTGCCAATATTAAAAGTTGTAGCCGATTTACTCACAGTCATCATCATCAGAGGATTCCTGTTTACATGTTGTATCTGGACCCATATCTGCAAAGAATTAAACGAGCTAGTGCAGCTAATGCTAACAGTTTAGCGTTAGCTCCGTATCAGGCCTGAACGTCCAGAGGGTGAGTTTTGGAGACGCAGAGCTCAACTCCTTAAAAACTACGATTAAAATGTTCTGTCATCGGTCCACGGGCAAAGTTTGTTATGTTGGATTGGCTGTTTTAATGGTCCTAAGATTCATTCATGCACCAGTTAGCAGAGCCCTGGAAGTGTCGCTGTGCAGACGTTTTATTCTGTCTTCTGTTGGTAAGTGCGGTTAGTTACACTGCCCCCTCTGGCGACCAGCAGATACAGCATGCCTTTAAACAATATCAAGTCCAGATATGGAGGAAACAACTTGAATATTTTAATACTGAATTCAATGAAAAGGCAAAGTGCATTTATTCACAAATAGGTGATTCTCCAACTACAGTCAATTCAGAAAATCCAACACATATTTTTAGAAATATTCTGATTTGTTCTACTTCATCACCATGTGTCGAAACATTAACTGATAGTGGTTGTAATGAAACTACATACATATTAAGTAAATAATAATAAACAATAACAATAAATAAAGTGATAGAAATGACTGTTGTGGAAATGACAATGTTTAGCATTTCTTCTCATGACATATTAAGATAAGATAAGATAATCCTTTATTTGTCCCACAATAATAATAATAATAATTCATAGCACTTATATAGCGCCTTTCATGACACCCAAAGCGCTTTACAGTTCATTGTTCACAATGGGGAAATTGCAGTGTCACAACGCAAGTTTCAGAAACAGTTGGGAAAAAAAGAGCATGCATCTAAAATTAAGATAAATAATAAGTATGTACAATCAATTAAAAAAACTCAACACTGTAAGGTTAAAGGCACAGGAACGCTGCACAATAAATGTCTTTGATTCTGAGCAGTGAACAAACAAACAGCAGTTAAAGTGACTCCAGTTCAGTAATATATAATATCACTACTATAAAGTGACTATTAAAGCATGCTAATCTCTGTTTTAGAGTTATCATAAAATATACAGTAATCCCTCGTTTATCGCGGGGGTTAGGTTCCAGAAATAGCCCGCAATAAGTGAAATCCGCGAAGTAGGACAACTTTATATTTTACAATTATTCTACATGTTTTAAGGCTGTAAATGCCTCACCACACACATTATACGCTTTTCTCAGACTGGAATTAACCTTTTCTCACATTTCTCTCTAGTTTAAACACTCAAACTTTCATAGATTTTCAACAAAATGTATTAATAGTGAAGCGGGGGGAGACACGGCCCCGGAAGCCCCGCCGGACGCAAGAGCAGCACTGCCACGTCCCTGGACGAGACGCGCACCAACCCCTTGGAGAAGTGCGCGACACGTACTGCTCTGTCCCGGATTTGTCCACGATAAAACCCTCATCGTGGACAAATCTGTGACAGAGCAGCACGTGTCGCTTTCTGATTGGCTGAAAAGGGCATGGTGCCTGGATAACTCTTCTGAGCCACACAGACCGATTTTCTGGGCACAGAAGCGCTGTGACCAGTGGCTAGAGTTTCACTGAATTGCAGACATCCCAAGTTCCAAAAACTCATTTTAATTAAAAATTAAAATTAAAAGTTAAATATGTTATTTGTGTTTAAACATTTCATATATATGTCCATGTTTGCATAAAACACCTGTCACCAGCCTATTTATCTTATCTTTTTAGTGTATTAAAGAGTTCTGTAATAATGATTAATACTTTACCGACCTCTTTAATACACTAAAAAGATTCATTTGGCCTGCTAATAACAATTTACAAACTGTTTTATATTTTATCCGACTCGCGGGCATCAGGGAGCTACTATAATTATCCGGAAGACTCCCAGAACTTCCGGGAGACTTGGGATGTCTGGAATTGCTTAACAAAATTTCAGCGTGAGAAATACCATGTGTGGCGTGTGAGCGTGTGAACTCGTTGAAATGCGTGTGTCACACTCTCAAAGCGTGTGAATCACCCATAAACCAAAGCATTTCACATGTTGTCTTCTTGAGCTCCTCATGAGGTTCTTTAGGTGCTCTCGTGAACGACATCATAGACTCCGTGCCTACCACCCTGCCTGATCATCCCAGTGTCAGCTGTAGTTATTCATGTTGGAACAAATGATCTTAAACTGCAGCAGTCAGAAATACTCAAAGACAACTTCAAAATCCTCAGCACTACTATCCACAGTTTAGACAAACTGTATGCCATGTCTGGACCTTTTGCACCACCTCGTTCTCGAGATGAGAAGTTCAGTTCAAGAGCATTGCACCTATGGCTCAAAAGATACTGCAGAGACAACAAAATCCCCTACGTGGACAATTTTATCACAATTTTTAAGAGACCTGAATTTTTTAAAAAGGACCACCTACACCCTTGCCTGGTTTACACCTGACCATATCACAGCAGTGTTGGGAGTAACTCGTTACAAAAGTAATTAATTACTGTAATGCATTACTTTTTGGTGTAACGCAGTAATGTAACGCATTACAGGGAAGAAAATCGGTAATATATTACTCGTTACAATGCCAGTAATGCACATTACAATTCATTTTTAACCTGCTTTGTTTTTGTGGGTTTTGCGTTTTCTTCATACAAAGTTCGCGGATCACCTCGAGATCAGCTACTGAATCTGATAAGTCCGCGCAGAACATTACATTTCATACAAAGTTCCGTGAGATCAGCTAGTGATATAAAAGTCCGCGCAGACCATTCCATTTCTTTTTACTTCGTCTCGAACTGGCAGACTGACAAAGGAACCAGAAGACTCGGATAGTGCTAGCTCCTTTTCAAGATGGGCATACGCCCACTACTTTCACTTTGTTCAAAATAAGGACTCCAAGAACATTTGAGTTAAATGGACACTGTGTGTGAATCCCAAACCTCTTTCCACGTCGAAATGCAGTACAAGCAATTTGACGAAGCACTTGCAGAGGTGCCATAGCACCATGAAATTAGTCAGAAAAGGAGATGGGACAGGGAATGATACAACCCCAACAAAGCAGCTGAAACTGATGTTGACCCGACCAGAGAATCTCAGGCTCCCAAAACCTCCTGGATGGCAGGTGAAAGTCATGACACATGAGAGATTTGCACTGTAGATTGCCAAATCCTTATTTCCAGTCATTTTGGCGAGAGTAACTAAAGTAATGCAAAAGTAGTGTAATGCCTTACTTTTTATTTAGAGTAATATTGTAATGTAAGGCATTACTTTAAAATGACAGTAACAAGTAATAAGTAGTCACAAGTGATATATGTCTTTCAGATCGGAACGAAAGCAGCCTGGGATTTCCCAGGTTACCTACACCCCAACATCCTCGGACCCCATCTCCTCTCATACAATATCGAACTTACTCTAGAAGAAGCATGACAAAATAACCAACCAGTTAATTCAATTTAATTCACCAGAGAGCGGCATAAGTGTTACGGCTCTGATCTAGGGGGCAGACCCGCACAGAAGAAAATCCTGAATAAACAGGAAAAAAAAGACAACAGGCAGTGAGCTTGGGTTCAGTGCAGCCTCGCTTCATTGTATATTAATTACAAAATAATCAAACTTACATTTTATAATGGATTTCACAATACATACTTTAGCCTACTAATTACAGTCTGTTATTTTACTGCAACGTTTGCTATAATCTGATCTTAGTACAATATGGGCTCATCTGGTTTCAACTCATATAGGCCTACTGTCTAATCACCAGAAAAGGTGTATTCACTGAAACACATGCACATCTGTATATTTCCATACAATAAACAAGCTTAGTTTCTTACTTGAATCTTAATTGAAATAATATTCACATTGGTAGAGTTTGGCTTACACATGTACACATTTTATATTTGCAAAAATAAGATCAACTGTCTTTTACATAACTGGTTTATCTTAACTATCAATCAAAAAGTGATATTTAAACAATACAATAGAGTTCGGGATGCTACATGCTTATCACACATGAGAGTTCAAGTTGAGGAGGTGTGTCCCATGAGCTCCTGGTTCCTCTTACTGGTTTGCCTGTATTCAGACTCACATCTTACTGTGTGTAATTTTAGGTATTTTAGCATGTTAGTATGTGTGTTGCTTTTAATCACTGTAAAGCACTTTGTGTTACATTTTCTTTGCATGAAAATCGCTTTATAAATAAAGTTAGTTTGATTGATTGATATTTTTTCTGGGCATCCCACACTCTGTTGTAGTTTTTAGACCAATAGTAGATGATGTAGATGTTGTATATATTTGCATCTTATCTGAAACATCCATCCATCCATCTTCTTCCGCTTTTCCATTTCTGGGTCGCAGGGGCAGTAGTCCAAGCAGATCTGCTGCCCAAACACAATGCACCAGCCCCCATGAATCCTCCCGCGGGTGTGGGTCCACGGGAGGACGGCCCACATCACAACAGGCCTTGATGTACTTCTGTCATGGGGGCTACCAATGTCCACAGACACTGAGGGCGAGGTGGGGTTAAGTGTCTTGCCCAAGGACACAACGGCAGCGCTCATCTGTGGGAGCTGGGATCACACACGGCCAACCCGTCGAGAGCGGGATTCAAACCGCCAATCCCTGAATCAGTAGACAAACGCTCTACCAACTGAGCTACTGCATGTAAACTGTTATTTCTACCACTTTTTATATTTTATTACCATACAGTATATATTCCTCTTTATTAGTAGGCCATATTGTAATGTACGAGCTACTAATTTATTTGTAATTTGGATCAAGCCTAAATACTGCTATTACCATTAAAATACAATTGAAATTGAGTATAATTGACCCAGAAATCTAATCATTTTAGTGTACTTGTGAAACACTAGGTGGTTACTCCATGAAACATAAATCACAGGGATGAAAGTGGCCAATCATGAAAAAAGCGGAAAGTCACGTGCGGTTTAATACAAAGTTTAATACGAGATACACGTACTTTTGTTCTGAATACGGGATGATTGTTTTTCAAGGGACGGTTGGCGACCCTAAACACAACTATACATATATACACCCAAAATCTTTCTCAACGAATTTGCACATATATATATATATATATGTATCAAAAAAAAAAAGACCCCGCGGCTGAAAAAAAAGCGGAGATCCGCCAAAAGACGGAACTCTTTCACCCTGAAATCACCATTCAATACAATGCTCCTAATTGCTAAAAAACAAATATACTTCTGTTATTCAACAAGATAAAATTATATTTAAAGGGATATATATATTTTTTTTATGTGAATCTGTATGGCATCCCCTTCAGCAGCGTTGTGCATTAACACTGACTTATTGCTGTGTCCTGTGAGCCGAGTTTCTGCCCGGTTCAAAATAAAGCTTGTTTTTCTTCTCAAAACAATATGTGTCCAAAAAGTGATATATTTGCGTCACAAAACAGTTGCACACGAAAAACTCAGAAGTCATAATCGCTTGATGCTATTTTCTCTTGAGTCGTATCACTGCGCGCCTATTATTATTATTAGCCTGTTCACTTGTAAGTAGCGATGTTTACAAGTGAACAGGCGAATTACACTTCTGACTTTTTCGTGTGCATCCCTTTAATTCTTGCAGAGTAGGCTGTCCTGAAGTGATACAGTTAAAATTCTCTGAAATCAGGAGGAAGCCGCATGAGGGAACTTCCAACACACAATGGCTCCGTCTGCACTAGTGCTGACCAAGAGGCGGCTGTTGTTGCAGACTTTGACACTGGTAATATTGCCTCCATGTGCTATGCCTGTGTGGGTTACAGTGCCCTCCATATAATCCCAAACCCTCACCAGTTTATCATCACCACCTATAGAAACAACAGTAAATTAAGATGGGAGTGACATTGGATTGGAACAGAGAACTGGAAAGAGATGATGGTAATGAAAACGGTAATGGTCCTTACCTGTCACAAAATATTTGCCATCTTGAGTAATGTAAAGACCATTGATGGTGCCCGACTGTGATCCTTCAAGTTCTCTAAGAGGTGAGCCATCATACACATTCCAATATGTAACCTATAGAGAGATGCAAAAAGAACAAGTGAAATGCACATACATTTTAATATTTAAGTAACTTAAACTTCCAGTAAAATTATGGATAAACCTGTACAAAAAAATGGTCCACAAAATGAAAGAAGTTAAATGCAAGATTAGACATACCTTTTTATCAGTCCCACTTGTGAGGATCTGGTATTCCTCTGGATGGTAACAAACTGTCTGGAAAAAGGTGTAGGCCATCACGCTTCGAAGACTCACAAAATTCCTAAAAAACAAAACAAAACACAATAACATTTTGACAAATACCACAGTATTATTACAGCACTGAAAACACACATTGTTAATGTGAATGGGCCACAAACCAGACTCTTATTTGGCCTGCTTGTTTCTATGGAAATGTTGTTTCTTTGGCTATACTTTTCCACAATGTGGCATAAAATGTATATATGTGGATGAAGAAGTATAGTTTTAACTTTATATTTCCGTGGAATCATGCAGGTGATGTACCACCTCCAGAGAGTTGCATAGTATTGCTTTAAATTGAAAAAATATATATGCTCACTCGAGGTCCCAGATAATGCAGGTTCCATCAGAACTGGCACTCACACACTCTTTGTCATTAGTCTTCATTTTGATACAGTTGACAGAGTCTTTGTGCTGTTTCATGGACCCCAGCATCCGGTGGTTCCTTGGGTGCAGTTCCCAAATCCTCACCTGCACCAACCAAATACAAAATGGCACTAATTTAATATGTTGACTTCATGTTACATCACAGCATTTTAAATGGTCTCAATTTGAACAATAGAGGTCTATGAGGGGAATTGGCCTTTTAACTGTCAAAATGCAAGCCCATTGACCTGGTTTATAATTAATAAGTGAACTCATTCCCTAACAAATAATGACAAGGTTTGTGGATTTTGATTTTGATTTCGATTCATGCCTGGAATAGTTTAATAGTTCTAGATTTTTGTGAACGCATGCATTCATCATGTAAATAGAAATCTCTACCCACCTGTCCTTCTCCTCCTCCACTTACTATCCTTTTGCATTCTCTGGTTCCTGCAATAGCTGTAACTCCCAGTTTGTGAGCGTTGTGAATGGTCATCATAAGTTTGCCACTGGTCGGAGCAAAAACTCTAATTTTGCCATCATTCCATGCTAAAGACATAAGAATCGCACAGTGGGGATAAAAGGGAGCATACAAACAGATAACAAATAAAATGGTCTGACTCATACCACTGATGATGCTATGTCCGTCAATCATGAAAGCAATGGAATTGCAAGTCATGTTGGGAACAGTGATGCGCAACAGTTCTTTGGGTTTGTTTATGTGCCACACACGGATATCTTCTTGAGAACATGTTGCAAACAGCTCTGATGTGCCACTGACAAAAGTAAAATAGAGCTTAATAAGTACAGCACTACAGTTTATAGGATACTCTGGATGTGTAGCCCACTGACTTTTGTACTTACTATGGTATAGCCACATCCTTTACAGCACTGTTGTGGCTGGTTGAAATGAGCTCTGCCTTAAAGTCCTCATATGAGAAAAGATAAATCTGTGCAGATTCTGTCCCAACAAAGAACTGTTGATGTTCCCCTCTTAAAGCAATAGAGGTGACTCCTTTCTCCAGCTCCACCTGTCTAGTGTAACAGAGAAGAAAGTAGAAAATCCACAGTCTATTCACAAGTCATTCATCATTTTAAAGATTTTACTTCAAAATCTTGAAGTTAGAGCTGGAACACAGAGCGAAAGTTCCTGATCCAGAGCCAACAAGTAGATGACCAGAGTCCCAAAGCCTTAGCATAGTTACACCCTGTGAAGAAATGAACTAAGTTACAAAAAGAAGAATTTTTAGAAAATGTGATGTGTCTTACCAAACTGTGTTTAGTTTTGACAGGCCCACAGACAGAGAGGATTCCAGACTTCATGTTCACTCTCATTATGTCTCCACTGGTGGTGCCACATAGCACAAATCTATCATCTTCAATCTGGTTAAAGATATTATTATAAAACATAATCTATAATCACCACACAGCTGCTGTGGTTTTCAAATAACATATAATTAAGAATGTACAATAACTAATTTTATAGATTTTTTTATGTACCTCTATGCATTTAATAATACGTTTTAATTTGCCTGTCTGACATTCTAAAGGTCGAATCTTCCTGTTAAGAATGTCAAGCTCCCAAACACGCAATGTTTCACTGCACACACAGAACAAACCAAATTACAAAGACATACAAAACATGTAATACCAATTTTTAAAATGTAACTATTATTAAATGTATCTATTATACCTTCCAGCAGACACAAAAATGTTGTCACTATGATGTGAGTACTTCACTGTAAGGCATTGACCAGCACTATGTGTTGAAGCCGGGCTCCCACAAATAGCCTGCTTTGTTTCAATGTCCCACACCACAATGCTAAAACATAAGAACAAAATAGACATAGAAATACAACAAACTGTAGTAAAATTTGCTTTAAGGTTTCCTTGTGGTGGTTCTAAAAACATACTTACCTCCCATCATCCACACCACCAAGAGACACGAGGTATTTATTGTTGGGTGAAAATGACAGTGCCTCCACTTTACCCTTGTGGAGTGAAAGCTGAGCATAAATGCTTCTCTGTTCAAAGTCCCAGATAATTACATCAGCCTAGGAATAAACGTATTACAAATAATCCATAGAAGTGTAACTAACTGCCTTTCTGTGGTTCTTGCATTGAACAAACCTTAAACCACATAACGTTGACTTGTCCAGAGGCAATGTACTGTCCACTTTTGGAAACAGTTAAACAGGATACATTGTTGCTGTGTCCATGCAGAAATTCCTGCTTCCCATCTTTAATTCTTTTTATGATGACTGTCCATCCCAGAGGATAGATGAGGTGATTTTTGTTTGGATGGACCCTCAAGCCTGAGACTACATGTCCTAGGAGAGTATCAAGGAAAGTATTTTACACTTTACATCTACCTCCAGTACAAGAGTTAGCCATATTAGCTAGGCTGATTAGCCCACGCTTTTATGAGAATGACTAACTTTGCTAACCATCTAAAAGATGTTCACTCACCATTGAATCCAATGACTGATTCCAATTCAAGTGTGTTCTGTGTTTCTTGAGACATGACAAAAAATAAACTTTTACTATAAAAAAATAAAACATTTACTGTATCGTCAAATGAACAGCAGATCTCGCTCTTCTTGAACCGTGCGCAATTTCGTGTAGCAAAGATCAAAGATTAATAATCAAAGCTCAAAGTCAGCTTTATTGTCAATTCTGCCTTATGTGTTCAACATACGGTGTTCTCAAAACATACGTTACCATAGCAACGGTGTAGCACAGGCGCTGCCCTCACGTAGCATACGTACGCAAGAAAAACAAAACAAACAAAACAAAAAAACAATCTTGCTAAATGTTTTTTTCCACACGATTGTCAGGTATAAATAATATCATAGTCATATAAATCCTAATATTTAATATCTAAATATGAAACATATTAAAGAATTCCTAATACCACTAGGTATTGGGCCTGCTACTAGGCCTACTAAGCAACTACTAGACCTACTACACGGAAATCACACCACTACTTTTAAGGTCATAAGAATAATTTTTAATCAAGTTTAAACAAAGAAATTGTTTCCAATCTGCAGGCAAAAAAAAAAAAAAAATCTTAGTATTAATGATAATTACAATGCTGTAGTCTTATAATGCCTTCCCAGATGCTCACAGAAGTCACTTTACAATTTTGTGCATTTTTCGCTCCATACTCTGTCTTATAAAAACATATCCAACTCACCAGCTTCTGCAACTGTATAGATTTATACATTATTCAGAGTCCAGATTTAGATCCATGATTGCAACAAAATAGTGTAAACAGAATGAGATTAAATAAAATTCATACATTGAGAAAATGTTCATGTGCCTTTCATATTTGCTTCAGATATTTGCTCCTCTGACAACAGTCTTTTATGTGCATGTGACCTCTTGTGTCTGCTTAAGCCATGGCTCCAAGAAAAGCTCACTCCACATGTGAGGCATGAGTATGGCTTTATCCCTGTGTGAATCTGCTGATGCTTTTGCAGTGACTTGTATTGTGAAAATGTGGCTCCACATTCATTACAGATATACTGGCATTCTTTCTTGGAGTGGACAGTTTGCTCATGTACCCTCATATTGCCAACCTGGGCAAACCCTTTACCACAAATGGGACACTTGTGAGGCTTCTCTCCTGAGTGGGTCAACATGTGATTGTTTAGTTCGTGTCGTGAATAAAATCCCTTTTCACAAACAGAGCATATGAACGGCCGCTCGCCCGAGTGGCTCCTCATGTGTCTCTTAAGTCCCTCTGAGCGGGAGAAGCTGCTTTCACATAGGACACAATGATAAGGTCTTTCCCCTGTGTGAGAACGAAAATGGCGATTTAATCTGGAAGCTTGAATGAAACCCATGCCACAAATTGAACATTCAAAAGGTTTTTCTGGGTTATCGTCATGTATTTTTTCATGTGATTTACAGCGACTCAGGTCACTGAAGCCTTTGCCACAGAAAGAGCAAGTGAACGGTCTCTCCCCTGTGTGCACCCGTTCGTGTCGAACAAGTTTGTTATTTTTAGTAAATTGTTTCTGGCAGAATGAACACTGAAATGACTTTGTTTTTTTCGTGTGAGTTTTACTGTGCCTTTCTAACCTTGAGGGGCGGTTGAAGATTTTGCCACAGTCAGGACAAGGATGCTTATTTGGTCTATGCTGACTGTTTTGGTGTCTAATCAGTGCTTCCTCTTGAGTAAAACACTTATCACACTGCTTGCACTTAAGAACAGTTTTAGACTTTTTCATATGGACAGGTTTATGTCTCAGTAGCCTTGATGGTCTGCTGAAAATCTTGCCACAGTCCGAACAAGGATGACCAGTGTTTGAAGCATGTTCCATGGGTAGTTCATCGTCTTCAGATTTTATTTTAGTCTTGATGAGGTCAGATTCTTCACTTGGACCTATGGCAAATTGCATATAAAGATGTATTATGTACACATTTTTTTTTACAAAAAGACAAACAAAAGCTATTTCAATACAGAGCACTTACCATCCTCAGTCGGGACAGATGCTGTTTCAGGACCCATGACTATTATAAACAAAAAAGGTCAGAATTATGTTAATGATGAATCATTATATATTCACTTAATTATGAATCTATCCTTGTTCTTTACATAAATGCAACAACAAAATGTCTTCAATGTTTAAATGCTGTTATTACCGTATTACAATACATTGTGCATTCAGATTTGTAACAGGTTGTGGTCAACTTACCCATCACTGTGAACTATATGCCAGGGCCCTCTCTGTTCAAGGGTATACTCATGGGATATCCTTGATTTATCTAAGATTATGTGCATCTGCGCTCCTCCCTGATTATGCTACTTTTTGCAGACAGACACTGTGCCTTCTGTTCACGTGATATTTATTCATTGTTTGTTCCTCGAGTTCTGTCTGGTTTGGGGAAGCAGCTTTATACTGCTCCCACATCTTACAAATTACATCTCTACAAATTGAACTGAACCTTTGCAAGCTGGCTCTTCTAGGGTTTTTTGCTCAATAAAAAAAAGAGTGAGAATCCTATGAGCATTGTGTTTTTATGTTGTTCTGTATGTAAATCTAATTTCGCCAATGCTTTTTTTTTTCTATTGTAAATGTCTAACTTTTTATTTAGCCTGTGGCATGTGCTACAGACCACTTGGCCCAGATCACCCTTGGTAAAAAGATGTCACTCAATGGGGCTTTAACCTAGCTAAATTAAGGTTAATAAAAATAATAACAATAAAAATAAAAATAATAAACAATAACAAAGTCTTTGAAACTAATTAGAATATTAACATTTGACTGTGATGACTGATGTCCGCGTCATATGGCTCTATTTGTTTAGTCCCGTTTGTCCAAGACTGATCATGATTTGCATGTTTTAAGCAGGGCTCAGCTGTGCAACAAAGCCCAAATCAGGCAAAAGCAACATGAGACTACAGTGTCATTACATGATGGTGTCCTTCTGGAGCCCATCAGCATGCCCAGATAGTAGGCTACATATTTATTACTGTGTAATATTTTGAACTGGGTTTTGTAGCATATCCACCTGTTGTTGTGCAATACCTAATTACAGTGTAATATCATGTGGTGCAATACGTAACAGAATGCTATAGCTTTTTGATCATATTTAATGCAGTACAATATGCTCAACTGAATTCTGTGAAATATCTCCCTCTGCAATGTAGAGACTCTAGTGTGTGTATAAATGGTTAAAATGTTTCACCCTTACTGCTATATATGAGCAACTAATGTGTAGTGCAGGACTTTTTTTGCCCTAATTTGTTTTTTGCACTATATTTTATTACCATTACTGTGTTTTATTACCCATACTATGTTGTATATATCGTACTTAAATGTCTGCACTGAAGTGAATCTCATTGTGAGTATGTATGATGTCAATTGTACATATGAATAGTGACAATAAAAGGCATTCTATTCTATTCTTTTCTATTCAGAAAAATGACAGTGTCCCAGTTTTGAGTAATGAAAATATGGCCACCCCTGCTCAATAAAAGTGGGTCATGCTAAAATGATGGGGGATTAAATTGGGTCACTCACACAATTATGAAGACACCAAACCGTGACGCAAAATAACATAAGACCCGACAGTCATTACAAGAATGCAGCGTCTGTGTTGATTCTACAGTAAATTGTGTGCATATTTGCTTCAGATGCACATGTAAAAATAGCTCGACTGCTAAAGATCAAGGGTTTACTTACCAACTCACTATCTGCCTAAACTGTGCTAATCCACGCCAGTCTAGGGTCGAAGTGGGGTGTGCGTAAAATTGCCAAATCGCTCCTGGTGCGGTGTTGTGGTTGCGCCCTAACCTGGCACGGATTGGTCGACGTTCCTCCTCAGTAGCCTGGATCTCCAGACTTCTTCTGGTTCACATTTGTACAAACTCTGCTCTGTCGCCACCCTGTGTCTGTGAAATGTGTGAAAAATACTGTACCATCCGTGGTATTCTGGCCTCACCAATAATAAATAGGCTTCTAAATTCACAATACACAATTGAAATGTAATAGGTTTAGTTTGGGAATTCGGAAACTGAACATTTTTCGCTGGATTAATTATTATTTTTTTATTCATGAAAAGAT